>CM055121.1:29777696-30377696 GCA_029206835.1 Rana muscosa | reverse complement strand
TTTGCTCCCACGATACATAAAGCCGTGACTCCAGTGCTGTAGGAGGTGATTTCACCACCACAGTTAAAAAAAAGAGCATATATGCCGAAGCATGGGGGCAGCAGGGGCGGAGGAGCGATTTTGCTCCTAATGCCGCGTACATACGGTCGAAATTCCGACCGTGTGTACGCGGCATAACTTTTTTGCGGGAGGATGCCCCCATGCTTCGGCATATATATATTTTAGGCACAGGTTGCGTTAAAACATTTTTTTATTTTTTACTAGGTTTTGTTTTGGTATTTGCTTTGCAGGTATGGCATGGTAAGGTCTTACTGTTGTACTGTAATGTTACTTTGTTTTAATGTTAACCACCATTTGCTTAGCAGGTACGCCATTCAGTTGCAGCGCGGATCTATTTATCTTGACAGCAACAGCGTTTGCTCCCACGATACATAAAGCCGTGACTCCAACGCTGTAGGAGGTGATTTCACCACCACAGTTAAAAAAAAGAGCATATATGCCGAAGCATGGGGGCAGCAGGGGCGGAGGAGCGATTTTGCTCCTAATGCCGCGTACATACGGTCGAAATTCCAACGGAGGCTTATCCGTGGAAAAGTCCGACCGTGTGTACGCGGCATAACCTTTTATGCCGCGTACATACGGTCGAAATTCCGACGAAGGCTTGACCGTGTGTACGCGGCATAACTTTTTTGCGGGAGGATGCCCCCATGCTTCGGCATATATGCCCATCATTAGAAGTGGGTGGATGAAGGGAGGTATTCTAATGGTGGGCATACCCACTAATCAATCTCTTTTTTTCGTTCAGCCAATAGGCTGTATGAAAAAAAAGATTACAATACATGTCCAACAAGGACCAGCAACGTACTGGTATGTTGCTGGACTTTGAATGTTTATACCAGAATGATGCCTGCGGGTTTAGGTATCATCTTGGTATCATTCTTTTCAGCCAGCAGCCGGCTTTCATGTAAAAGCAATTCTAGCAGATAATTAGCCTCTAGACTGCTTTTACAAGCAGTGGGAGGGAATGTCCCCCCCCCCCGGATATAAAAAGCGCCATTGGGAAATTGGGAAAGCATTTTATCACACCGATCTTGGTGTGGTCAGATGCTTTGAGGGCAGAGGAAAGATCTAGGGTCTAACCCCCCAATTTTTTTCAAAAAAAGAGTACCTGTCACTACCTATTGCTATCATAGGGGATATTTACATTCCCTGAGATAACGATAAAAATGGTAAAAAAATAAAATATGGAAGGCACAGTTTAAAAATAAAATAAAAAAGCCAAATAAATAATAAAAAAAAAAAAAAAAAAAGCACCGCTGTCCCCCCCTGCTATTGCGCAAAGGCGAACGCAAGCGTCGGTCTAGCGTCATATGTAAACAGCAATTGCATCATGCATGTGAGGTATCACCGCGAAGGTCAGATCGAGGGCAGTCATTTTAGCAGTAGACCTCCTCTGTAAATCTAACGTGGTAACCTGTAAAGGCTTTTAAATGCTTTTAAAAATGAATGTAGTTTTGTCGCCGCTGCGCGTTTGTGCGCAATTTTAAAGCATGTCGTGTTTGGTATCCATGTACTCGGCCTATGATCATCTTTTTTATTTCATCAAACATTTGGGCAATATAGTGTTTTTTAGTGCATTAAAAATAAAAAAAGTGTGTTTTTCCCTCAAAAAATGCGTTTGAAAAATCGCTGCGCAAATACTGTGTGGAAAAAAAAATGCAACACCCACTATTTTAATCTGTAGGGCCTTTGCTTTAAAAAAATATATAATGTTTGGGGGTTCAACATAATTTTCTTGCAAAAAAAAATTTTCTTTCATGTAAACAAAAAGTGTCAGAAAGGGCTTTGTCTTCAAGTGGTTAGAAGAGTGGATGATGTGTGACATAAGCTTCCTAATGTTGTACATAAAATGCCAGGACAGTTCAAAACCCCCCCAAATTACCCCATTTTGTAAAGTAGACACCTCAAGCTATTTGCTGAGAGGCATGTTGAGCCCATTGAATATTTTTTTTTTTTGTCCCAAGTGATTGAATAATGACCAAAAAAAAAAATGTACAAAAAGTTGTCACTAAATTATATATTGCTCAAACATGCCATGGGCATATGTGGAATTACACCCCAAAATACATTCTGTTGCTTCTCCTGAGTACGGGGATACCACATGTGTGGGACTTTTTGGGAGCCTAGTCGCGTACGGGACCCCAAAAACCAAGCACCGCCTTCAGGATTTCTATGGGTGTAAATTTTTGATTTCACTCCTCACTGCCTATCACAGTTTCGGAGGCCATGGAATGCCCAGATGGCACAAAACCCCCCCAAATGACCCCATTTTGGAAAGTAGACACCCCAAGCTATTTGCTGAGAGGTATGTTGAGTATTTTGCAGATCTCGCTTTTTGTCACAAAGTTTTGAAAATGTAAAAAAAGAAAAAAAAAAAGAAAAAAAAATGTCTTTCTTAATTTTCAAAAACAAATGAGAGCTGTAAAATACTCACCATGCCTCTCAGCAAATAGCTTGGGGTGTCTACTTTCCAAAATGGGGTCATTTGTGGGGGTTTTGGGCTATTTTGACATTTTATGGCCTTCAAAACTGTGATAGGTAGTGAGGAGTGAAATCAAAAATTTATGCCCTTAGAAACCTTGAAGGCGGTGCTTGGTTTTTGGGGTCCCGTACGCGGCTAGGCTCCCAAAAAGTCCCACACATGTGGTATCCCCGTACTCAGGAGAAGCAGCAGAATGTATTTTGGGGTGTAATTTCACATATAACCATGGCATGTGTGAGCAATATATCATTTAGTGACAACTTTGTGCAAAAAAAAAAAAGTTTGTCATATTCCCGCAACCTGTGGCAAAATATAAAATATTCCATGGACTCAACATGCCTCTCAGCAAATAGCTTGGGGTGTCTACTTTCCAAAATGGGGTAATTTGGGGGGGTTTTGTGCTATTTTGGCATTTTATGGCCTTCGAAACTGTGATAGGTAGTGAGGAGTGAAATCAAAAATTTACGCCCTTAGAAATCCTGAAGGCGGTGCTTGGTTTTTGGGGCCCTGTACGCGGCTAGGCTCCCAAAAAGTCCCACACATGTGGTATCCCCGTACTCAGGAAAAGCAAAAGAATGTATTTTGGGGTGCAATTCCACATATAACCATGGCATGTGTGAGCAATATATCATTTAGTGACAACTTTTTGTACATTTTTTTTTTCTTTTTGTCATTATTTAATCATTTGGGACAAAAAAAAAAAATATTCAATGGGGTCAACATGCCTCTCAGCAAATAGCTTGGGGTGTCTACTTTCCAAAATGGGGTCATTTGGGGGGGTTTTGTGCCATCTTGGCATTTTATGGCCTTCAAAACTGTGATATGTAGTGAGGAGTGAAATCAAAAATTTATGCCCTTAGAAACCTTGAAGGCGGTGCTTGGTTTTTGGGGTCCCGTACGCGGCTAGGCTCCCAAAAAGTCCCACACATGTGGTATCCCCGTACTCAGGAGAAGCAGCAGAATGTATTTTGGGGTGTAATTTCACATATGCCCATGGCATGTGTGAGCAATATATCATTTAGTGACAACTTTGTGCAAAAAAAAAAAAGTTTGTCATATTCCCGCAACTTGTGGCAAAATATAAAATATTCCATGGACTGAACATGCCTCTCAGTAAATAGCTTGGGGTGTCTACTTTCCAAAATGGGGTCATTTGGGGGGGTTTTGTGCTATTTTGGCATTTTATGGCCTTCGAAACTGTGATAGGTAGTGAGGAGTGAAATCAAAAATTTGCGCCCTTAGAAATCCTGAAGGCGGTGCTTGGTTTCCGGGGTCCCGTACGTGGCTAGGCTCCTAAAAAGTCCCACACATGTGGTATCCCCGTACTCAGGAGAAGCAGCAGAATGTATTTTGGGGTGCAATTCCACATATAACCATGGCATGTGTGAGCAATATATCATTTAGTGACAACTTTTTGTAATTTTCTTTTTCTTTTTTTTTTTTTGTCATTATTCAATCACTTGGGACAAAAAAAAAATATTCAATGGGCTCAACATGCCTCTCAGCAATTTCCTTGGGGTGTCTACTTTCCAAAATGGGGTCATTTGGGGGGGTTTTGTACTGCCCTGCCATTTTAGCACCTCAAGAAATGAGATAGGCAGTCATAAATTTAAAGCTGTGTAAATTTCAGAAAATGTACCCTAGTTTGTAAACGCTATAACTTTTGCGCAAACCAATAAATATACGCTTATTGACATTTTTTTTACTAAAGACATGTGGCTGAATACATTTTGGCCTAAATGTATGACTAAAATTGAGTTTATTCGATTTTTCTTATAACAAAAAGTAGAAAATATCATTTTTTTTCAAAATTTTCGGTCTTTTTCTGTTTATATCGCAAAAAATAAAAATCGCAGAGGCAATCAAATACCATTAAAAGAAAGCTCTATTTGTGGGAAGAAAAGGACGCAAATTTCATTTGGGTACAACATTGCAGCAATTTACAGTTAAAGCAGCGCAGTGCCGAATCCCAAAAACAGGCTTGGTCCTAATGGCCCGAAATGGTCCGGGGCTTAAGTGGTTAAAACTGCTTGCGGCTTTAATGTAATGTCTGGTCCCAGTAATATGGATGAAAATCTTTAAGAAAAATGGCATAGCTACCCCATCAACCCCCCCCCCCCCCACCCCAGCCCATTACCAGCCCCTTTGTGTCTTGTATGGATATTAAGGGGAACCCCGCACACAAAATAAAAAAGGCCCTATATACTCTGGACAGCCGTATACAGGCGGTGCATACAAGACAGGGACTGTAGGTTTGTTCTTATGTAGAATCTGTTTGTAATTTTGAACAGCTACATTGTTTAAGTGTAGCTCCAGCCCAAATACCTATTTTTAAGCTTTTTGGAAAACATAGGGAAGGGTTATCGCCCCTGTAACATTTGTTTTGCTGTCTGTGCCCCTGTTCAGAACATTTCACCTCACTTTGCGTCCCAATGACAACTGTTTTTGAAATGTGGTGTTTTTATTGAAACAAGGATTGGTGATAAAGCATCAGTAGAGAGGAGACACCTTTCTCCCATATTAATTCTTACAGGAGAGAATTTTCCTTCCAAGGGGTAGATTTCCTCTCACTTCCTGTTGTCTTCTTCCGTTTGCAAGTAGTAGTCGTTTGTAAGTTGGATGTTTGAAAGTAGGGACCTGCCGTATATACTCTGCAGAAATTGGCCCCTTAGGTGTTGGTGTTGGCACAACACTGTAAGCACTCACAGTTACTCTTGGTGGGTGCTGGAACGCCCTGCTGTCAACTATTATATCAGGAATTGTAATAACATATAATTGTTGAACAGTGGTAGTAAAAATTGGGCCTTTGATGGTGGTGCTGGTGCCACAACACTGTAAGGCCTGAGAGTTACTCTTGGTGGGCGCAGCAATGGGCCCTGCTGTGAATTATTAGATCAATAATTATAATTGCATGCCCCTGTTGAACAGGGGCTGAAAAATTGGGCCTTTGGTGGTGGTGGTGGTGTTGGTGGTGGTGTTGACACAACACTGTAAGGCCTGACAGTTACTCTTGGTGGGCGCAGCAATGGGCCCTGCTGTGAATTATTAGATCAATAATTATAATTGCATGCCCCTGTTGAACAGGGGCTGAAAAATTGGGCCTTTGGTGGTGGTGGTGGTGGTGGTGTTGACACAACACTGTAAGGCCTGACAGTTACTCTTGGTGGGCGCAGCAATGGGCCCTGCTGTGAATTATTAGATCAATAATTATAATTGCATGCCCCTGTTGAACAGGGGCTGAAAAATTGGGCCTTTGGTGGTGGTGGTGGTGGTGGTGTTGACTAGGGATGAGCTTCCTGTTCGAGTCGAACATACATTCGACTCGAACATCGGCTGTTCGATCGTTCGACGAAGATCGAACGATTTGGGCCGTTCGCGCCAAATTCGAGTGACGCGAACGGCCCACAATGCACTACGCCATCGCAGTGTCATCCAGGCGCTGTGATTGGCCAAGCATGCACTGTGACCCCGAATGCTTGGCCAATCACAGCGCCGGCAGCGAGGAGAGCAATGATTGGCCACAGGCAGGATGCCTGTGGCCAATTATTGCTGAGGGGGTTTAGTACACGCCCCACACTATAAAAGGCCGCCAGCGCGGCGGCCTTGTGTAGTGTGTTCCGGAGCAGGGGAAGAGAAGCATAGGCAGGGACAGTGTCATTATTTTTCCTTTACTAATCCTGGATTCCTTGTGTTTAGGGACAAATAAGGATAGGTAGGGAGAGTGTCAGTGACAGTGTGCTATTCTGTGCTAATCCTTGTTTGTAGGGACAGAGAGGTACAGTGAGGGAAAGTGTCAGTGTGCTATTTTGTGCTAATCCTTGTTTGTAGGGACAGAGAGGTACAGTGAGGGAAAGTGTCAGTGTGTTCCATCTCTGTGCTAATCCTTGTTTGTAGGGACAGAGAGGTACAGTGAGGGAAAGTGTCAGTGTGCTATTCTGTGCTAATCCTTGTTTGTAGGGACAGAGAGGGACAGTGAGGGAAAGTGTCAGTGTGTTCCATCTCTGTGCTAATCCTTGTTTGTAGGGACAGAGAGGTACAGTGAGGGAAAGTGTCAGTGTGCTATTCTGTGCTAATCCTTGTTTGTAGGGACAGAGAGGGACAGTGAGGGAAAGTGTCAGTGTGTTCCATCTCTGTGCTAATCCTTGTTTGTAGGGACAGAGAGGTACAGTGAGGGAAAGTGTCAGTGTGCTATTCTGTGCTAATCCTTGTTTGTAGGGACAGAGAGGTACAGTGAAGGAAAGTGTCAGTGTGCTATTCTGTTCTAAACCAATCTTGCTGAACCATATTTTCAATCCTTGAGTTTAGGGACAGAGTAGGACAGTGAGAGAAAGTGTCAGTGTGCTATTCTGTTCTAAAACTATTTTGCTGAACCATATTTTCAATCCTTGAGTTGAGGGACAGAGAGGTACAGTGAGTGAAACTGACAGTGTGCTATTCTGTTCTAAACCAATTTTGCTGTTCCATATTTTCAATCCTTGAGTTTAGGGACAGAGAAGGACACTCGTAGAAATTATCAGTGTGCTATTCTGTGCTAAATCTTGTTTGTAGGGAGGGACAGAGTAGGACAGTGAGGGAAAGTGTCAGTGTGCTATTCTGTTCTAAAACTATTTTGCTGAACCATATTTTCAATCCTTGTGTTTAGGGACAGAGAAGGATAGGCAGGGGACAGTGTCAGTGTCATTGTTGCTAAGCCTCCTGCACAGTATACACCTGAAAGTAGCCCTTATTGCTCTTTTTCCCATCTCCCTGCAGGCCATCCATTAAAATGTCTGGAAGGCAACCAAGGAGAGGCAGACAGTCAGGAGGCAAAAAAAGAGGGCAAGCAGGCTCTGTGTCTGGGGGCAACAGTGCTGGTCGTGGACGCGGTGCATTGTCATCAGCACATGGCCATGGGACACGCTTGTCCTTGTTTTCGGCAGCTGGACATGTTGAGCCACATCATGCCGAAGACTTGGTAGAGTGGATGACCAAGCTCACCTCATCCTCCTCATCCTCTCTCACCCAGGCTCAGGGTACTGGCAAAGCAGCTGCCAAAGCGTCCTCTTCTCTGGTATCATTATCTTCATTAGTCAATCCTTCCCTAGACCCACCATGTCCTCCTCTTGAGGAGTCCCCCGAACTGTTTGAGCACAGTGTTGGGTACATGCTCCAGGAGGATGCCCAGCGTTTGGAAGGATCTGATGATGATACCCAGCTAGAGGAAGGCAGCAGCGTGAGAGCAGAGAGAGGGGATGCTCAAGAAGGACACCAATCTGGCAGTCATGCTCCAGCAGCTGCAGCATACTGCCAGATTGGCTCCAGTGATGAGGAGGGAGGGGATGATGAGGTCACTGACTCCACGTGGGTGCCTAATAGGAGAGAGGAGGAGGAGGAGGATGAGGAGGAGGCACATCTCCAACGAGGCAGGATGCCCTTGAGTGGCCAGCGTATGGGCAGCACACCAACGGAATCACACCGCAGAGCTCCGCCTGTGCAGGGCGCTGCCTCTGCCCGTCATTCAAAAAGTTCTTTGGTGTGGGCCTTTTTTGAGGCGAGTGCATCAGATCGCACAGCTGCTGTTTGCAACATATGTCTCAAGCGTATATCGCGTGGCCAAAACATCAGCCGCTTGGGCACCACATGCTTGATCAGACATATGTTGACCTGCCATGCAGCTCGTTGGCAAGCCTACCTTAAAGACCCACACCAAAGAACAAAGCTGACCTCTTCTTGCACCGCATCAGCTGGGATCTCCAACCCCACTATACCTTCACTCCTCTCTGAAACCTGCTCTGAGAGGAATGAAGGTGTAGAATTAGGTGTGTCACAGGCAAGTACTTGCGGGCACTCTGCTAGCAGTACACCAACGTCCGATTCTAGCAGGCAAATTTCCCTGCCCCAGCTGCTGGACCGTCGAAAGAAGTTCACTCCCAGCCATCCACATGCCCAGCGGTTGAATGCTAGCTTGGCTAAATTGCTAGCGCTTCAACTGCTGCCTTTTCAGTTGGTAGACTCGGCCCCCTTCCGTGAGTTTGTGCAATGTGCGGTTCCTCAGTGGCAGGTTCCCAAACGCCACTTTTTCGCACGGAAGGCGATTCCGTCTCTCTACAGGCATGTGGAAGGCAATGTCTTGGCCTCGCTGGACAGGGCGGTCAGCGGTAAGGTGCATATTACCACTGACTCATGGTCCAGCAGGCATGGACAGGGACGTTACCTTTCTTTCACGGCCCATTGGGTCACTCTTTTGGCAGCTGGGAAGGATGCAGGACAAGGTGCAGTAGTGTTGGAGGTTGTTCCACCGCCACGCCTCCAAAATGCTACTACTGGTTGTGACACACCTCTCTCCTCCACCCCCTCCTCTTCTTCTTCCTCCATGGCCTCTTCCTGTGGTTTGTCCTCGGAACCAGTGGTGCTCCGTAGGCGTTCAAGGGGCTACGCAAGTACGCAGGCAAAAAGATGCCATGCCGTGCTTGCGCTGGTGTGTTTGGGGGACAGGAGCCACACTGGGGCAGAGGTCCTGTCTGCTCTGCAGGGGCAGGCCGAGAGGTGGTTGACGCCACGCCAGCTTAAGCCAGGAATGGTGGTTTGCGACAATGGCACCAACCTCCTCTCCGCCCTCCGACAGGGACAACTGACCCATGTGCCCTGTATGGCTCACGTCCTTAACCTGGTGGTGCAGCGGTTCTTGGGCAGGTACCCGGGCTTACAGGATGTCCTGAGGCAGGCCAGGAAAGTCTGTGTGCATTTCCGCAGATCTTATAATGCCAGTGCTCGCCTGGCTGAGCTTCAAAAGGAGTTGAACCTGCCCAAGAACCGCCTTATATGTGACATGCCCACCAGGTGGAACTCAACGTTGGCCATGCTGCAGCGGCTGCACACGCAGCAGAGGGCCATCAATGAGTACCTGTGCGACTACGGCACCAGGACAGGGTCAGGGGAGCTCGGGTTTTTTTCACCACGCCAGTGGGGCATGATCAGGGATGCATGCACTGTCCTGGCACCATTTGAGGAGGCCACGAGGATGGTGAGCAGTGACAGTGCATGCATCAGTGACACTGTACCTCTTGTCCACCTGTTGGAGCACACGCTGCGTGGAATAATGGACAGGGCACTTGAGGCAGAACAGAGGCAGGAAGAGGAGGACTTCCTTGCCTCTCAAGGCCCCCTTTACCCAGACAGTGTTCCTTCTGTCCCACCCATTGCACAGGAAGAGGAGGAGGAGGAGGAGGATTGTGTCAGCATGGAGGTGGAGGCTGGCACTCAGCATCATCAGCAGCAGTCTTTTAGGGATGATTTACAGTCCCAAGAAACCAGTGGACTTGTACGTGGCTGGGAGGAGGTGGCTGCGGATCATGTCGTCCTTAGTGACCCAGAGGACTCCGGACTGAATGCCTCAGCTAACCTACGCTGCATGGCCTCCCTGATCCTGCAAAGTCTGCGGAAGGATCCTCGTATTCTTAGGATCAAGGAGAGGGACCATTACTGGCTGGCCACTCTCCTTGATCCACGGTACAAGGGTAAGGTTGCGGACCTTATCGTACCGTCGCAGAGGGAGCAGAGGATGAGACAACTCCGGGAGGCCTTGCAGAAAGGTCTGTGCAACGCGTTCCCAGAGACTGGGAGGTTACAAACTCCTGGTCCTGGACAACGAGTTGCTGAGGCTTCGGCCAGTCAAAGAAGCAGCGGTGGGGAAGGTGGCCGTCTGACCGATGCGTTCAGACAATTCTTTAGTCCGCAGCCCCAAAGTATGATCGGTTCCAGCAACCATCGCCAGCGTCTGATATACATGGTGCAGGCATACCTAGGGGCAAGGTCAGACTTGGACACCTTCCCCACCGAAAATCCTCTGGCTTACTGGGTCTTGAGGATGGATCACTGGCCAGAGCTTGCACAGTATGCAATTGAGCTACTGGCCTGTCCTGCATCCAGCGTTCTTTCAGAACGCACATTCAGTGCTGCTGGAGGATTTGTCACGGATCACAGGGTGCGCCTGTCCACCGACTCGGTTGATCGACTGACTTTCATCAAGATGAACCAGTCTTGGATCACCACCAGCTACCACACACCAGATGCTGATATAACAGACTAATTGATTTTAAAATGTCACATCCCTTCAAGACTGATGCTGATGCTGAGTGCCTGTGCTGTTATGTTGACTGGCTATCCTCCTCCTCCTCCTCAATAATACGATTAACGATGATAGCTTGGAAGATCATTTTGGTTTATGGGTGACGCCACCAGTGGCTAAGGCCCAATTTTTCAGCCCCTGTTTAACAGGGGCGTGTAATTAAAATTTTTGATGCAATACTTTGCAACAGGCCTCATTGCTGTGCTCCAAGTACAGTATCTGTGAGGGGTTGCAGTGTTGTGCCACCAGTGCCTAAGGCCCAATTTTTCAGCCCCTGTTCAACAGGGGCATGCAATTATAATTATTGATCTAATAATTCACAGCAGGGCCCATTGCTGCGCCCACCAAGAGTAACTGTCAGGCCTTACAGTGTTGTGTCACCAGCACCACCATCACCACCACCACCACCACCACCACCAAAGGCCCAATTTTTCAGCCCCTGTTCAACAGGGGCATGCAATTATAATTATTGATCGAATAATTCACAGCAGGGAGCATTGCTGCGCCCACCAAGAGTAACTGTCAGGCCTTACAGTGTTGTGGCACCAGCACCACCATCACCACCACCACCACCACCAAAGGCCCAATTTTTAAGCCCCTGTTCAACAGGGGCATGCAATTATAATTATTGATCTAATAATTCACAGCAGGGCCCATTGCTGCGCCCACCAAGAGTAACTGTCAGGCCTTACAGTGTTGTGGCGCCAGCACCACCATCACCACCACCACCACCACCAAAGGCCCAATTTTTAAGCCCCTGTTCAACAGGGGCATGCAATTATAATTATTGATCTAATAATTCACAGCAGGGACCATTGCTGCGCCCACCAAGAGTAACTCTCAGGCCTTACAGTGTTGTGGCACCAGCACCACCATCAAAGGCCCAATTTTTACTACCACTGATCAACAATTATATGTTATTACAATTCCTGATATTATAGTTGACAGCAGGGCGTTCCAGCACCCACCAAGAATAACTGTGAGTGCTTTCAGTGTTGTGCCAACACCAACACCTAAGGGGCCAATTTCTGCAAAGTATATACGGAAGGTCCCTACTTTCAAACATCCAACTTACAAACGACTACTACTTGCAAACGGAAGAAGACAACAGGAAGTGAGAGGAAATCTACCCCTTGGAAGGAAAATTCTCTCCTGTAAGAATTAATATGGGAGAAAGGTGTCTCCTCTCTACTGATGCTTTATCACCAATCCTTGTTTCAATAAAAACACCACATTTCAAAAACAGTTGTCATTGGGACGCAAAGTGAGGTGAAATGTTCTGAACAGGGGCACAGACAGCAAAAAAAATGTGACAGGGGTGATAACCGTTCCCTATGTTTTACAAAAAGCTAAAAAAAAGGAATTTGGCATGGAGCTCCACTTAAACAATGCAGCTGTTCAAAATTACAAACAGATTCTACATAAGAACAAACCTACAGTCCCTGTCTTGTATGCACCGCCTGTATACGGCTGTTCAGAGTATATAGGTCCTTTTTTATTTTGTGTGCGGGGTTCCCCTAATATTCATACAAGACCCAAAGGGGCTGGTAATGGGCTGGGGTAGGGGTGGGGGGGTTGATGGGGTAGCTATGCCATTTTTCCTAAAGATTTTCATCCATATTACCGGGACCAGACATTGCATTAAAGCCGCAAGCAGTTTTAAATGGCTTTTTTCCCTTTAGAAATGTTATTTTGTGCAGGGACAGTTCTAAACACGGGAAACACGTGGCACTTTACAGGCATACTTTAGACACCCCCCAGGTACAATATTTAAAGGAATATTTGACTTTTTTTTTTTCACTTTATGCATCATTAAAATGACTGCTCCGGGAAAACGTCCGTTTTTAAAACTTCTTTTTGCATTGATACATGTCCCCTGGTGCAGAAGCCGGGTTCCCAAACTCTGTTTCGGACAATAACATGGATAATAGTCGTTATAATTAGCACTTTAGAATCTGAACGTTCGCATCCATTGTATTTAATAGGGTTCTAATGTTCGTGCGAACTTTCGGTCCGTTCGCGGGTTCTGGTGCGAACCGAACCCGGGGGTGTTCGGCTCATCACTAGTGTTGACACAACACTGTAAGGCCTGACAGTTACTCTTGGTGGGCGCAGCAATGGGCCCTGCTGTGAATTATTAGATCAATAATTATAATTGCATGCCCCTGTTGAACAGGGGCTGAAAAATTGGGCCTTTGGTGGTGGTGGTGGTGGTGGTGGTGGTGTTG
Source organism: Rana muscosa (assembly GCA_029206835.1). Classification (NCBI taxonomy): domain Eukaryota; kingdom Metazoa; phylum Chordata; class Amphibia; order Anura; family Ranidae; genus Rana; species Rana muscosa. The sequence goes on along the minus strand of CM055121.1, from coordinate 30,364,819 downwards.
ACACAACACTGTAAGGCCTGACAGTTACTCTTGGTGGGCGCAGCAATGGGCCCTGCTGTGAATTATTAGATCAATAATTATAATTGCATGCCCCTGTTGAGCAGGGGCTGAAAAATTGGGCCTTTGGTGGTGGTGGTGGTGTTGACACAACACTGTAAGGCCTGACAGTTACTCTTGGTGGGCGCAGCAATGGGCCCTGCTGTGAATTATTAGATCAATAATTATAATTGCATGCCCCTGTTGAACAGGGGCTGAAAAATTGGGCCTTAGGCACTGGTGGCACAACACTGCAACCCCTCACAGATACTGTACTTGGAGCACAGCAATGAGGCCTGTTGCAAAGTATTGCATCAAAAATTGTAATTACACGCCCCTGTTAAACAGGGGCTGAAAAATTGGGCCTTAGCCACTGGTGGCGGCACCCATAAACCAAAATGATCTTCCAAGCTATCATCATTAATCGGATCATTGAGGAGAAGGAGGAGGATAGCTAGTCAACATAACAGCACAGGAACTCAGCATCAGCATCAGTCTTGAAGGGATGTGACATTTTAAAATCAATTAGTCTGTTATATCAGCATCAGGTGTGTGGTAGCTGGTGGTGATCCAAGACTGGTTCATCTTGATGAAAGTCAGTCGATCAACCGAGTCGGTGGACAGGCGCACCCTGTGATCCGTGACAAATCCTCCAGCAGCACTGACTGTGCGTTCTGAAAGAACGCTGGATGCAGGACAGGCCAGTAGCTCAATTGCATACTGTGCAAGCTCTGGCCAGTGATCCATCCTCAAGACCCAGTAAGCCAGAGGATTTTCGGTGGGGAAGGTGTCCAAGTCTGACCTTGCCCCTAGGTATTCCTGCACCATGTATATCAGACGCTGGCGATGGTTGCTGGAACCGATCATACTTTGGGGCTGCGGACTAAAGAATTGTCTGAACGCATCGGTCGGACGGCCACCTTCCCCACCGCTCCTTCTTTGACTGCCCGAAGCCTCAGCAACTCGTTGTCCAGAACCAGGAGTTTGTAACCTCCCAGTCTCTGGGAACGCGTTGCACAGACCTTTCTGCAAGGCCTCCCGGAGTTGTCTCATCCTCTGCTCCCTCTGCGACGGTAACATAAGGTCCGCAACCTTACCCTTGTACCGTGGATCAAGGAGAGTGGCCAGCCAGTAATGGTCCCTCTCCTTGATCCGAAGAATACGAGGATCCTTCCGCAGACTTTGCAGGATCAGGGAGGCCATGCAGCGTAGGTTAGCTGAGGCATTCAGTCCGGAGTCCTCTGGGTCACTAAGGACGACATGATCCGCAGCCACCTCCTCCCAGCCACGTACAAGTCCACTGGTTTCTTGGGACTGTAAATCATCCCTAAAAGACTGCTGCTGATGATGCTGAGTGCCAGCCTCCACCTCCATGCTGACACAATCCTCCTCCTCCTCCTCCTCCTCCTCCTCTTCCTGTGCGATGGGTGGGACAGAAGGAACACTGTCTGGTTAAAGGGGGCCTTGAGAGGCAAGGAAGTCCTCCTCTTCCTGCCTCTGTTCTGCCTCAAGTGCCCTGTCCATTATTCCACGCAGCGTGTGCTCCAACAGGTGGACAAGAGGTACAGTGTCACTGATGCATGCACTGTCACTGCTCACCATCCTCGTGGCCTCCTCAAATGGTGCCAGGACAGTGCATGCATCCCTGATCATGCCCCACTGGCGTGGTGAAAAAAACCTGAGCTCCCCTGACCCTGTCCTGGTGCCGTAGTCGCACAGGTACTCATTGATGGCCCTCTGCTGCGTGTGCAGCCGCTGCAGCATGGCCAACGTTGAGTTCCACCTGGTGGGCATGTCACATATAAGGCGGTTCTTGGGCAGGTTCAACTCCTTTTGCAGCTCAGCCAGGCGAGCACTGGCATTATAAGATCTGCGGAAATGCACACAGACTTTCCTGGCCTGCCTCAGGACATCCTGTAAGCCCGGGTACCTGCCCAAGAACCGCTGCACCACCAGGTTAAGGACGTGAGCCATACAGGGCACATGGGTCAGTTGTCCCTGTCGGAGGGCGGAGAGGAGGTTGGTGCCATTGTCGCAAACCACCATTCCTGGCTTAAGCTGGCGTGGCGTCAACCACCTCTCGGCCTGCCCCTGCAGAGCAGACAGGACCTCTGCCCCAGTGTGGCTCCTGTCCCCCAAACACACCAGCGCAAGCACGGCATGGCATCTTTTTGCCTGCGTACTTGCGTAGCCCCTTGAACGCCTACGGAGCACCGCTGGTTCCGAGGACAAACCACAGGAAGAGGCCATGGAGGAAGAAGAAGAGGAGGGGGTGGAGGAGAGAGGTGTGTCACAACCAGTAGTAGCATTTTGGAGGCGTGGCGGTGGAACAACCTCCAACACTACTGCACCTTGTCCTGCATCCTTCCCAGCTGCCAAAAGAGTGACCCAATGGGCTGTGAAAGAAAGGTAACGTCCCTGTCCATGCCTGCTGGACCATGAGTCAGCGGTAATATGCACCTTACCGCTGACCGCCCTGTCCAGCGAGGCCAAGACATTGCCTTCCACATGCCTGTAGAGAGCCGGAATCGCCTTCCGTGAGAAAAAGTGGCGTTTGGGAACCTGCCACTGAGGAACCGCACATTGCACAAACTCACGGAAGGGGGCCGAGTCTACCAACTGAAAAGGCAGCAGTTGAAGCGCTAGCAATTTAGCCAAGCTAGCATTCAACCGCTGGGCATGTGGATGGCTGGGAGTGAACTTCTTTTGACGGTCCAGCAGCTGGGGCAGGGAAATTTGCCTGCTAGAATCGGACGTCGGTGTACTGCTAGCAGAGTGGCCGCAAGTACTGGGCTGTGACACACCTAATTCTACACCTTCATTCCTCTCAGTGCAGGTTTCAGAGAGGACTGAAGGTATAGTGGGTTTTGAGATCCCAGCTGATGCGGTGCAAGGAGAGGTCCGCTTTGTTCTTTGGTGTGGGTCTTTAAGGTAGGTTTGCCAACGAGCTGCATGGCAGGTCAACATATGTCTGATCAAGCATGTGGTGCCCAAGCAGCTGATGTTTTGGCCACGCGATATACGCTTGAGACATATGTTGCAAACAGCAGCTGTGCGATCTGATGCACTCGCCTCAAAAAAGGCCCACACCAAAGAACTTTTTGAATGGCGGGCAAAGGCAGCACCCTGCACAGGCGGAGCTCTGCGGTGTGATTCCGTCGGTGTGCTGCCCATGCGCTGGCCACTCAAGGGCATCCTGCCTCGTTGGAGATGTGCCTCCTCCTCCTCATCCTCCTCCTCCTCCTCTCTCCTATTAGGCACCCACGTGGAGTCAGTGACCTCATCATCCCCTCCCTCCTCATCACTGGAGCCAATCTGGCAGTATGCTGCAGCTGCTGGAGCATGACTGCCAGATTGGTGTCCTTCTTGAGCATCCCCTCTCTCTGCTCTCACGCTACTGCCTTCCTCTAGCTGGGTATCATCATCAGATCCTTCGAAACGCTGGGCATCCTCCTGGAGCATGTACCCAACACTGTGCTCAAACAGTTCGGGGGACTCCTCAGGAGGAGAACATGGTGGGTCTAGGGAAGGATTGACTAATGAAGATAATGATACCAGAGAAGAGGACGCTTTGGCAGCTGCTTTGCCAGTACCCTGAGCCTGGGTGAGAGAGGATGAGGAGGATGAGGTGGGCTTGGTCATCCACTCTACCAAGTCTTCGGCATGATGTGGCTCAACATGTCCAGCTGCCGAAAAGAAGGACAAGCGTGTCCCATGGCCATGTGCTGATGACAATGCACCGCGTCCACGACCAGCCCTGTTGCCCCCAGACACAGAGCCTGCTTGCCCTCTTTTTTTGCCTCCTGACTGTCTGCCTCTCCTTGTTTGCCTTCCAGACATTTTAAAGGATGGCCTGCAGGGAGATGGGAAAAACAGCAAATAAGGGCTACCTTCAGGTGTATACTGTGCAGGAGGCTTAGCAACAATGACACTGACACTGTCCCCTGCCTATCCTTCTCTGTCCCTAAACACAAGGATTTGCAATATGCTTCAGCAAGATTGGTTTAGCACAGAATAGCACACTGACAGTTTCCCTCACTGTCCTTCTCTGTCCCTACAAACAAGATTTAGCACAGAATAGCACACTGATCGTTTCCACGAGTGTCCTTCTCTGTCCCTAAACTCAAGGATTTCAAATATGGTTCAGCAAGATTGGTTTAGAACAGAATAGCACACTGACACTTTCCCTCACTGTACCTCTCTGTCCCTAAACTCAAGGATTTCAAATATGGTTCAGCAAGATTGGTTTAGAACAGAATAGCACACTGTCAGTTTCATTCACTGTCCTTCTCTGTCCCTACAAACAAGATTTAGCACAGAATAGCACACTGATAGTTTCCACGAGTGTCCTTCTCTGTCCCTAAACTCAAGGATTTCAAATATGGTTCAGCAAGATTGGTTTAGAACAGAATAGCACACTGACACTTTCCCTCACTGTACCTCTCTGTCCCTAAACTCAAGGATTTCAAATATGGTTCAGCAAGATTGGTTTAGAACAGAATAGCACACTGTCAGTTTCACTCACTGTCCTTCTCTGTCCCTACAAACAAGATTTAGCACAGAATAGCACACTGATAGTTTCCACGAGTGTCCTTCTCTGTCCCTAAACTCAAGGATTTAAAATATGGTTCAGCAAGATTGGTTTAGAACAGAATAGCACACTGACACTTTCCCTCACTGTACCTCTCTGTCCCTAAACTCAAGGATTTCAAATATGGTTCAGCAAGATTGGTTTAGAACAGAATAGCACACTGACACTTTCCCTCACTGTACCTCTCTGTCCCTAAACTCAAGGATTTCAAATATGGTTCAGCAAGATTGGTTTAGAACAGAATAGCACACTGTCAGTTTCACTCACTGTCCTTCTCTGTCCCTACAAACAAGATTTAGCACAGAATAGCACACTGATAGTTTCCACGAGTGTCCTTCTCTGTCCCTAAACTCAAGGATTTCAAATATGGTTCAGCAAGATTGGTTTAGAACAGAATAGCTCACTGACACTTTCCCTCACTGTACCTCTCTGTCCCTAAACTCAAGGATTTCAAATATGGTTCAGCAAGATTGGTTTAGAACAGAATAGCACACTGACACTTTCCCTCACTGTCCTTCTCGGTCCCTACAAACAAGGTTTAGCACAGAATAACACACTGACACTCTCCCTACCTATCCTTATTTGTCCCTAAACACAAGGAATCCAGGATTAGTAAAGGAAATAAAATGACACTGTCCCTGCCTATGCTTCTCTTTCCCTGCTCCGGAACACACTACACAAGGCCGCCGCGCTGGCGGCCTTTTATAGTGTGGGGCGTGTACTAAACCCCCTCAGCAATAATTGGCCACAGGCATCCTGCCTGTGGCCAATCATTGCTCTCCTCGCTGCCGGCGCTGTGATTGGCCAAGCATGCAGGGTCACAGTGCATGCTTGGCCAATCACAGCGCCTGGATGACACTGCAATGGCGTAGTGCATTGTGGGCCGTTCGCGTCACTCGAATTTGGCGCGAACGGCCCAAATCGTTCGATCTTCGTCGAACGATCGAACAGCCGATGTTCGAGTCGAACGTATGTTCGACTCGAACACGAAGCTCATCCCTAGTTCTTAGTGGTGGGGTGCAACACTCTCCACACTTCCACTAGGGATAGGTTGGAAAGGAGGGTGCACATTTTGGTCAGAGAGGCAGGGGAGATTGAGGACTTACCCGTAGAAGCATCAAGGCGGGGTATCAGGGCGGCATTGGGGTCGTCTCCCAGGATCATGTTAGTTGTGTTAAATCGTTTCAGACGGGCGGTCACAGAGGAAAGGAACTGCAGTTGATCCTGATTTGGAGAGTATACGTTAATTACAGTATAAATTACATTCACATGTGACAATTTAAGAAAGACATATCTCCCTGCAGGATCGACATACGAGTCAAGAACATCTGGTGTGAAAGAGGCGTGGAAAGCAATGGAAACCCCCTTAGACTTTGCAGAAGGGTTGGTGCTATGGAACCAGATGGGATATTGTTTATGGAGAAGCTGTGGTAATCGTATCAGACCTAAAGTGGGTTTCATGAAGGAGGAGGATTTGGGTGCGGAGTTTATGAAAATGATATAAAATTTGCCTTCTCTTCTCGGGGGTGTTAAGACCCCTGCAATTCAGGGATGAGACTGTTAAGGAGGTAGGTGTTGCTATGGAGCTCCGGAGAAATGTGGGGGGCAAGTGGGAATCTATCTGGACCGAGCTCGCTGTCTCAAGGGAGGGGGTGGGGGGGGGAGAAGCAAGGGGTAGAACAACAACTAATGGATAACACAGAAAAGGTGAGCACAAGAAAAAAGGAAGAAAGAAAAAGAGTGAAATGAAGGGAAAAACAGGGCCTCAACGGCCACACTAGTAACGTTGCAAGCAACATGTCAGCTAAGACCACAATGGGCGCTGAAAATCCTAGGTGGGGGGTTGCGGACATTGCATAGAGATGCCCACACACACTGGGCGGCAGTAGTAAACACAGAATAACATTTATAAACTTAACACGACCCAGAGTGGCTGTATGTTTTTGGTGTACCCGTATGTATATGTCTGGGAGGGTAAGTCCCAGACAGATACCGTGAACTCTTGACAGCATGAAGGGTCCTGTACCAGGCCTCTAAACATAACAATTTCGTGTGAAAAGGGTTCGGAGGGGAGGGAAGGGAGAGGCAGGTGGGAACCAACTTGGTGGGGGGACAGTAAATGCATACTGGGGATGGAACTAGTTCAACCGGAGATCACCGTTCTGAGAAACAACACAAAGGAAAATAAAAAAGGCAAAATTCCCCCTGTAAGTGGGAGGGAAAGCATGAGTTAGTAGCATGGTGTCCCAACAAAACTGTAAACTGCAAACAGGGACGGCTTCACGAGTCTAATGCCTGTGAAGAGAAAGGTAGTTACAAAGAGCAGGCCTTGTAGAATCATCCGGCAGTCGACTTGGAGGCTTCCGATCTGGAATGCTAGGGTTTCTTGGATTGTTTCTGCCAGCCTGGCGTCCTTAATCGCGTAGAAGTGGACCCTCCAAATTACATCCCTGGGGTGTTCCAGATTTGGATTTTTAGGGCCTAGGGCCCTGTGAACACAGTCAAGTTCCATAGGGGCATCTTTGTCTTTTTGAAGCAGATCATTAAACATGGCGATGACTGCAGGAGCCAGATCTTTAGTGTCCACTGACTCCAGGAGGCCACGGATGCGTATATTGTTGCGTCTGGCCCTGTTCTCTTGGTCGTCTGGGTGGTGCATCAGTTGCTGGATCTGCAGTGTGTGCTCATTCAAAATGGCGTCATGTGATTGTAATGTGGAGACAGTCTCTTCAACACTGCGTTCCACCTCTTCTAGCCTGTTTGTGACATCTCTGCGCAGCTCTGCTATCTCTTGTTTATACGAGCGTTCCATCCTCTTGACACAGGCCTCAAAATCATGCCTGGTTGGCAGGGCTTTAATATATGCCTCCATGTCCCAGTTGTTATAAGATCGGTGCGAGTCAGGGGAATGGCAGGCAGAGCGGGTGGAGCCATTATCCGAGTCTGGGGGGGAGCTAGCTCGCTGCCTGGATCTCATATGTGGCATGGAGCGCTGAGAAGCAGCTCCATGTGGGGCCGCGTGTGTCCCTGAGGAGCGGGTCGGCGCCATCTTGGATGAGGGGGGGGCCGCACTGATCTGGACCGAGTTTCTTGAAGAAGAAATGGTCTATTTCCCCCTCTTTGCCAGGATCAGGGGGTATGGTCTCTCTCTCCCCCTCCTCTCCTCCCCATTACCGACCTGATTAGCGGGTCTAGATGGCGTGGATGGCCGCGATTAGTCCGGCGTGTGTGGGAGCTCAAGAAGGAAGTGACTTACTCTTCCATGCGCTTGGCCACGCCCCTCACACTCCCTTTTAGATCACTTCTCACATGGAGACAGACACCACCACACCTCCGTTTTACCCTGTTTTTCCTGAAAGAGAGCATAGCCTGGAATTTTAATAGCCCAGTCATGTGAAGAATGAAGCCAAGATTCAACAATACCAATTAAATCATAGTTCTCCTCGTGCACCAGAGCTTCCAATTCACACATTTTGCTTGGCAGACTTCTGGCATTGGTGAACAAACACTTTAATTCACTGTCACATTTTACACACTTATTTTGCATATTTTTTATTTTAGTAAAAATGGTACCATGTACAATGGTTGTTTGTAACATGGGTCATGTGTAACATAGCCCTCCCCCATCTTTCCCTATTCCACCCACCAATAGGGGCTGACCCCCTATCTGACCTTTCTGCCCCATTATAATCTAATTCACCCTCCACACTCAATCCTAAATACTCCTCCAGCCTTCCCATAAACCTCTCCCCCAGCACAGCAGACCCCCTTCCATTTAGGTGCAAACCAGCTTTAGCATTTGGTTGTACCCCAATGAAAAGTCAGCACTGTGCTCTAAAAACCCAAATGCCTTCTTACACCAGGTCTTCAGCCATTAATTCAGTTCTCTAATCTCCCCCCGTCTCTCTTTCCTGTGTTGCGCATGGCACAGGCAATATTTCAGAGAATATCACCTTGGAGGTCCTTCACTTCAACTTGCAGCCTAGTTCTTTAAATTGGTTCTTAAGGAACCTCCACCTTCCATATATTCTGTCATTGGTTCCAACGTGGACCAAGACAGCTGGGTCATGCCCAGCCCCTCCCAGTAATCAACCTGGTCCACCACATGCGAGACCCTGGCACCAGGGAGACAGCAAACCATTTGCTTGAGGCAATCCTGGCGACAAATTATTCTATCAGTACTTCTGATTAGGGATGAGCTTCGAGTTTGAGTCGAACCCATGTTCGACTCGAACATCGTCTGTTCGGCCGTTCGCCAAATTTCGAACATTATAGGACGTTCGCGCCAAATTTGAGTGGCGCGTCACGGCCCATAATTCACTGCGGCATCGCAGTGCATTGCTGGCTGATGATTGGCCAAGCATGCACTATGACCCGCATGCTTTGGCCAATCACAGCATGGAAAAAACAGAAAGCCATAATTGGCCAAAGCCAGGGTGGATTTGGCCAATTATGTCTCAGGGGGTTTAGTACACGCCCCACACTATATAAGGCCGCCTGTGTCGGCGGCCTTGTGTAGTGTTTTGTGGCAGTGGATAAAGACAGAGAGAGAGAGAGATAGTTTCATTTAATTTGAGTTCGATAGAGCAGGCAGGCGAGTCAGTTAGCTTCAGTTACAGTGTGTAGAGGATATATATGCATCCTAGGTGTTGTATATATATCTACACAGTGTATTCAGTTTAGCTAGATCCGTTCCTGTTATTCTTTATACTGACAGGCAGGCAGGTGATTGTGCTAGCTGCAGTATTTTCACTTAGTGTACTGTGTGCTTTGCACAGTGTGCACCTAAAGCTTACTTCAATACAATTGCTGGTGTTCTGATACAAATACAGGCAGGGAGCTGCAGTATTTTGCTTTAGTGTCCTTTGCACAGTGTGCACCTAAAGCTTACCTCACTACAATTGCTTGTGTTCTGATACAAATACCACAGGCAGGGAGCTGCAGTATTTTCAGTTAGTGTACTGTGTCCTCTGCACAGTGTGCAACTAAAGCTAACTGAAGACAATTGCTGGTGTTCTCATACTAATAATACTACAGGTAGGCAGTTGATTCTGCTAGCTGCAGTATAATCAGTATATATATACATCCCAGCTTTGTGCAGCTACATCTCCCTGCAGGCCATTAGTATGTCTGGAAGGACAACAAGGAGAGGCAGAGAGTCACGAGCCAATAAAAGAGGGCAAGCAGGCTCTGTGTCTAGAGGCAACAGTGCTGGTCGTGGACACGGTGCATCCTCATCAGCACGTGGCCGTTGGACACGCTTGTCCTTTATTTCGGCAGCTGGCCATGTTGAGCCGCAACATGCCGAAGACTTGGTAGAGTAGATGACCAAGTCGTCCTCATCCTCTCTCACCTAGGCTCAGGGTTCTTTGTCTGGCAAAGCAGCTGCCAAAGCGGCCTCTTCCCTCGGCTCAATGGCATCAGTCACTCCTTCCCTAGCCCCACCATGTCCTCCTGAGGAGTCCCCCAAACTGTTTGACCACAGTGTTGGGTACATGCTCCATGAGGATGCCCAGCATTTTGAAGGCTCTGATGATGGTACCCAGCTAGAGGAAGGCAATCTGGCAGTCATGTTCCCCCGGCTGCAGCATACTGCCAGGTTTGCTACAGTGATGAGGAGGGAGGTGAGGTCACGGACTCTACGTGGGCGCCTGATAGGAGAGAGGAGGAGCAGGAGGAGGAGAAGGCGGCATATCTCCAACGAGGCAGGATGCCCTCCAGGGGCCAGCTGAAGGGCAGCACACCGACAGCATCACACCGCAGAGCTCTACATGTGCAGGCCGCTGCTGTGTCTGCGTGTTATTCCAAAAGTTCTTTGGTGTGGGGCTTTTTTGAGACGAGTGCATTAGATCGCAGCGCTGCTATTTGCAACATATGTCTCAGGCGTATCTCGTGTGGCTAAAACATCACCCGCTTGGGCACCACATGCTTGATGAGACATATGTCGACCTGCCATGCAGTTCGTTGGCAAGCACACCTAAAAGACCCACACCAAAGAACAAAGCGGACCTCTCCTTGCTCCTCATCAGCTGGGATCTCCAACCCCACTATACCTTCAGTCCTCTCTGAAACCTGCACTGAGAGGAATGAAGGTGTAGAATTAGGTGTGTCACAGCCAAGTACTTGCGGGCAATCTGCTGTCGGTACACCAACGTCAGATTGTACCAGGCAAATTTCCCTGCCCGAGCTGCTGCACCGCCGAAAGAAGTTCGCTCCCAGCCATCCACATGCCCAGCGGTTGAATGCTAGCTTGGCTAAATTGCTAGCACTTCGACTGCTGCCTTTTCAGTTGGTAGACTCTGCCCCCTTCCGTGAGTTTGTGAAATGTGCGGTACCTCAGTGGCAGGTTCCCAAACGCCACTTTTTCTCACGGAAGGCGATTCCGGCTCTCTACCGGCATGTGGAAGGCAATGTCTTGGCCTCGCTGGACAGGGCGGTCAGCGGTAAGGTGCATATTACTGCTAACTCATGGTCCAGCAGGCATAGACAGGGATGTTACCTATCTTTCACGGTGCATTGGGTGACTCTGCTGGCAGCTGGGAAGGATGCAGGACAAGGTGCAGTAGTGTTGGAGGTTGTTCCGCCACCACGCCTCTAAAATGCTACTACTGGTGATTCTGACACACCTTTCTCCTCCACGCCCTCCTCCTCCTCTTCTTCTTCCTCCATGGCCTCTTCCTGTGCTTTGTCCTCGGAACCAGCGGTGCTTCGTAGGCGTTCAAGGGGCTACGCAAGTACGCAGGCAAAGAGATGCCATGCGGTGCTTGAGCTGGTGTGTTGGGGGACAGGAGCCACACTGGGGCAGAGATTCTGTCATTTCTGCAGGGGCAGGCTCAGAGGTGGTTGATGCCACGCCAGCTTAAGCCAGGAATGGTGGTTTCAGACAATGACACCAACCTCCTCTCCGCCCTCCAACAGGGACACCTGACCCATGTGCCCTGTTTGGCTCACGTCCTTAACTTGGTGGTGCAGCGGTTCTTGGGCAGGTACCCGGGCTTACAGGATGTCCTGAGGCAGGCCAGGAAAGTCTGTGTGCATTTCCGCCGGTCATATAATGCCAGTGCTAAGCTGGCTGACCTGCAAAAGGAATTGAACCTGCCCAAGAACCGCCTAATCTGTGACATGCCCACCAGGTGGAACTCAACGTTGGCCATGCTGCAGCGGCTGCACATGCAGCAGAGGGCCATCAATGAGTATCTGTGCCAATATGGCACCAGGACAGGGTCAGGGGAGCTTGTTTTTTTTTGCCATGGCAGTGGGTCATGATCAGGGATGCATGCACTGTCCTGGCACCATTTGAGAAGGCCACGAGGATGGTGAGCAGTGACAGTGCATGCATCAGTGACACTGTCCCTCTTGTCCACCTGTTGGAGCACACACTGCATGGAATAATGGACAGGGCACTTGAGGCAGAACAGAGGGAGGATGGAGGACTTCCTTACCTCTCAAGGCCCCCTTTATCCAGACAGTGTTCCTGCTGGCCCGCCCATCACACAGGAAGAGGACGAGGAGGAGGAGGAGGCCTGTGTCAGCATGGAGGTGGAGCCTAGCACTAAGCATCAGCAACAGTCTCAAGGGATCAATTACAGTCCCAAGACACCCATGGACTTGTACGTGGCTGGGAGGAGGTGGCTGCGGATCATGTCGTCCTGAGTGACCCAGAGGACTCCGGACCAAATTCCTCAGCAAACCTACGCTGCATGGCCTCCCTGATCCTGCAAAGCCTGCGGAAGGATCCTCGTATTCGTGCTATCAAGGAGAGGGATCATTACTGTCTGGCAACCCTCCTTGATCCACGTTACAAGGGTAAGGTTGTGGACCTTATCTTGCCATCGCAGAGGGAGCAGAGGATGAAACATCTTTGGGAGGCCTTGCAGAAAGGTCTGTGCAACGCGTTCCCAGAGACTGGGAGGTTACAAATTCCTGGTCCTGGACAACGTGTTGCTGAGGCTTCAGTCGGTCAAAGAAGGAGCAGTGGAGAAGGTGGCCCTCTGACTCTGACCGATGCGTTCAGACAATTTTTTAGTCTGCAGCCCCAAGGTATGATCGGTTCCAGCAACCATCGCCAGCGTCTGGTTACATGGTGCAGGAATACCTAGGGGCAAGATCAGACTTGAACACCTTTCCCACCGAAAATCCGCTGGGTTACTGGGTCTTGAGGCTGGATCACTGGCCAGAGCTTGCACAGTATGCAATTGAGCTGCTGGCCTGTCCTGCATCCAGCGTTCTTTCGGAACGCACATTCAGTGCTGCTGGAGGCTTTGTAACCGATCACAGGGTGCGCCTGTCCACCGACTCAGTCGATCGACTGACCTTCATAAAAATGAATCAGTCTTGGATCACCACCAGCTACCAAGCACCTGATTCTGATGTAACCGAATAATTTTTTTTGAAATGTCAGATCCCTTTAAGACTGCCTATGCTGATGCTGAGTGACTATCCTCTTCCTCCTCAATGATCATGCTGATAGAATGTAAGAACATTTTTGGCTCTGGGCACCGCCACCAGTAGCTAAGGCCCAATTTTTCAGCCCCTGTTTAGCAGGGGCGTGTAATTACAATTTTTGATGCAATACTTTGCAGCAGGGCTCATTCCTGCGCTCCAACTAGAGCAGGGGTCATCAACCCCCGGTCCGCGGCCCACTACCGGGCCGTGGCCCTTCTGCAGCCGGGCCGCGGGTGCGGGTGGGCGGCATGAGAGAGCCCGGCGGCCAGCTGTAGGATGTGAAGTTCCTCAGAGTGGATGAACAATGTCGGGGGAGGTGAGAGTGAAGCACACAGTGTTGTTTATTATGCACCGTGGCCCCTCCCTATGTCTCTCACATGGACACTCCCCGTGCAGTGTGAATGGACGTGCCGCCTCCTCACTGAGCTTTCCCCGCCCTTCTGTCATAGGGGAAGGCGCAGCACACCGTCACCTCCAGGACAGCCCACAGTAACAGGTAAGCCACTGGTGTCCCTTGATAGAGCTGAGAGGAGACAAGTCCACACTTCTTCCGGGAAAGCATGGAGCCGCCCCTCCCCTCTGATCCCTCCATACACTTACCTGCTGCTAATCCTCAGCCCTCATCACCGAACACACACCAACATGACTGAGCTCCGGAGGAGAGGCACGGGGGAGCACCGAGTACGACAACACTGCCAGTGACAGGGTGAGTGTGAACTGGGACTGACTGGGACACGTGTGTGCATGGAGTGTACAGGGCCTAGTGGGGGCACTACCTTCATCTGTGGGGGGGTACTTCCTTCATCTGTAGGGGGGTAATACCTTCATCTCTGGGGGGGGCCACTACCTTCATCTGTGGAGGGGGGGCTACCTTCATCTGTGGAGGGGGGCTGCCTTCATCTGTGGAGGGGGGGCTACCTTCATCTGTGGAGGGGGGGCTGCCTTCATCTGTGGAGGGGGGGCTGCCTTCATCTGTGGAGGGGGGGCTGCCTTCATCTGTGGAGGGGGGGCTGCCTTCATCTGTGGAGGGGGGGCTGCCTTCATCTGTGGAGGGGGGGCTGCCTTCATCTGTGGAGGGGGGCTGCCTTCATCTGTGGAGGGGGGCTGCCTTCATCTGTGGAGGGGGGCTGCCTTCATCTGTGGAGGGGGGCTGCCTTCATCTGTGGAGGGGGGGCTGCCTTCATCTGTGGAGGGGGGGCTGCCTTCATCTGTGGAGGGGGGGCTGCCTTCATCTGTGGAGGCACTGCCTTCATCTGTTGGGGCCTTACCACATCTGGTGGCAGGCAGCGTGGCAAGTGACATTCCGCATCTGGTGGTAGGCGACATGGCAAGTGACACGCTCAAAGCTCCCACTGATTCTGCATTATGGTGGGTTGAACTATTTCATTTATTACTACAATGTAATAATAGAAATAATGCGCTGACAAATTGCCCGCGAAAAACCGCTTACCCCCCGCGTGCCATCCCCAACCTCCCCCCAACCGGGCCTTGGCGCAATTTTCTTCCACGCAGCCGGTCCCCGGTGCCAAAAAGGTTGGGGACCACTGAACTAGAGTATCTGTGAGGGGTTGCAGTGTTGTGTCACCAGTGCCTAAGGCCCAATTTTTATGCCCCTGTTCAACAGGGGCATGTAATTACAATTCTTGATCTAATATTTCACAGCTGGGCCCATTCCTGCGCCCACCAAGAGTAACTGTGAGGACTTACAGTGTTGTGGTACCAGCACCACCACCAAAGGCCCAATTTTTCCTACCACTGTTCAACAATGGCATGTAATTACAATTCTTGATATAATAATTCACAGCAGGGCGTTCCAGCGCCCACCAAGAGTAACTGTGAGGGCTTACAATGTTGTGGCAACACCAACACCTAAGGGCCAAATTTCTACAGAGTATATACGGCAGGCCCCTTACTTTCAAACATCCAACTTACAAACGTCTCCTACTTGCAAACGGAAGGAGACAACAGGAAGTGAGAGGAAATCTACCCCTAGGAAGGGAAATTCTCTCCTGTAAGAGTTAATATGGGAAAAAGGTGTCTCCTCTCCACTGATGCTTTATCACCAATCCTTGTTTCACTAAAAACCCCAAATTTTCAAAAAACATTTGTCATTGGGACGGAAAGTAAGGTGAAATGTTCTGAACAGGTGCACAGACAGCAAAACAAATGTTACAGGGGTGATAACCCTTCCCTATGTTTTCCAAAAAGCTTAAAAAAAGCCTTTTTGGCTGGAGCTACACTTTAAAAACGTACCAGTTCAAAATTACAAAAAGATTCTACGTAACAACAAACCTACAGTCCCTGTCTTGTTTGCACCGCCTGTATACTGCTGTTCAGAGTATATAGGGCCTGGGGGCCCCACACCTTTCCATTTTTTAATTTGGGTGCGGGATTCCCCTTAATATCCATACAAGACCCAAAAGGGGCTGGTAATTGGCTGGGGGGGGGGGGTACCCATGCCATTTTTCTCAATGATTTTCATCCATATTGCCGGGACCAGACATTACATTAAAGCCGCAAGAAGTTTTAAATGACTTTTTTACCTTTTAGAAATTTCATTTTGTGCAGGGACAGTTCTATACACGGGAAACACGCGCCACTTCGCAGGCAAACTTTAGATACCCCCCAGGTACGATATTTAAAGGAATATTTCATTTTTTTTTTTCACTTTATGCATCATAAAGTAATGATGCATAAAGTAATCACTGCTCCCGAAAAAACTGCAGTTTTTAAAACTTCTTTTTGCATTGATACATGTCCCCTGGGGCAGGTTCCATGTCCCCAAACCCTTTTTAGGACAATAACTTGCATATTAGCCTTTATAATTAGCACTTTTGATTTTGAACATTCGAGTCCCATAGACTTTAACGGGGTTCTAAAGTTTGCGCAAACTTTCGGTCTTTTCGCAGGTTCTGTTGCGAACCATAGTTACATAGTTAGTCAGGTTGAAAAAAGACACAAGTCCATCCAGTTCAACCATAAAAAAATAAAAAAATATCATACAATCCCATATACCTAATTCTATACCCACAGTTAATCCAGAGGAAGGCGAAAAACCCCAGCAGAGCACAATCCAATTTGCTACAGCAGGGGAAAAAATTCCTTCCTGATCCCCGAGAGGCAATCGGATTTTCCCCAGATCAACTTTACCTATAAATGTTAGTACCCAGTTATATTATGTACATTTAAGAAAGAATCCAGGCCTTTCTTAAAGCAATCTACTGAGCTGGCCAGAACCACCTCTGCAGGGAGTCTATTCCACATTTCCACAGCTCCTACTGTGAAGAAACCTTTCCGTATCTGGAGGTGAAATCTCTTTTCCTTTAGATGTAAAGAGTACCCCCTTGTCTTTTGTGTTGACCGCAAAGTGAATAACTCAACACCAAGTTCACTATATGGACCCCTGATATATTTGTACATGTTGATCATATCCCCCCTTAATCTCCTCTTCTCAAGAGTGAATACATTCAGTTCCTCTAAACTTTTCTCATAGCTGAGCTCCTCCATGCCTCTTATCAGTTTGGTTGCCCTTCTCTGCACTTTCTCCAGTTCCCCAATATCCTTTTTGAGAACTGGGGCCCAAAACTGAACTGCATATTCCAGATGAGGTCTTACTAATGATTTGTACAGGGGCAAAATGATATCTCTCTCTCTCTGGAGTCCATACCTCTCTTAATACAAGAAAGGACTCGCTTTGGAAACCGCAGCTTGGCATTGCATGTCATTATTGAGCTTATCTACCAAAAAAACCCCAGATCCTTCTCCACTACGGATCCCCTCAGTTGTACTCCCCCTAGTATGTATGATGCATGCCTATTCTTAGCCCCCAAGTGCATAACTTTACATTTATCAACATTAAACCTCATCTGCCACATAGTCACCCAATTAGACAGAGCATTGAGGTCGGCTTGTAAATTGGCGACATCCTGTAAGGACTGTATTCCACTGCATAGCTTAGTGTCATCTGCAAAGACAGAAATGTTATCTTTGATCTCAGACCCAATATCATTTATAAAGATATTAAAAAGTAAGGGTCCCAACACTGAACCTTGGGACCCTTTCTTTCGGCTCATCCCTACTTCTGATTATAGAATCCCTTATTACCACCAACTGTCTAGGCCTACCTGCACTACCCTTACCACCCCTACTAGATGGGCTGCTCTCCCAGCTGTTATGGGTAGCAGTGACATCTAGGGCTGCCACCTCTAGCTCTATCTCAGGCACACAAGTGACCTATCTGACCAAGGCAGATTTTTCATCAACTACGTTAGCCTTTTTTGGACGACTAATGGCTTTAAAACTACATTCACCATCCAGAGCACAAAAGTGCCAAGCTTCTTCTTTACCCCCACCATCACTGCTAGCGTTGGAAAGTACAATGTCTCCTCCAGAGGATGCAGACATTGAGGGGAATTAAAAAGGACCGAGAGGCAGTATTAGAGGAGGCTGCAGGAGATTTCTAACTCCATATACCTGATGTTATGGCTTCATGCAATATGCTTGCCAATGTAGATATACTCACTTCTGTGTGCAAAAGCCTTGATATTGTTACACTCCATTCTCCTCCGTCTTGCTGTGCTCCCTTGTGTACCAAGACCTGCCAAGCTAAAAAGACATTCTTTATTTTTGAGCACATAGAATTCGCAATTTAAGACTATTAGGTTAAAGCGGGATTCCACCCGCAATTTTTATTTTCTTTAAAAGTCAGCAGCTACAAACACTGTAGCTGCTGACTTTTAATAAGGAAACGTACCTGTCCTAGGCGCCCGCGATGTTGCCCCCCCCCCCCCCCCGAGGCCGATCCCTCGATCCTGGCAGGTCCCGGCGCCGCCATCCTCACTAAGGGAAACAGGCAGTGAAGCCCTGCGGCTTCACTACCCGTTTCCTACTGCGCATGCGCGAGTCCCACGGCGCTGTATGAATGGGCGGCTGCTCTCTGGGATACACACAGTTCCCAGAAGGAAGCGTACCCCATTCATCAGAAGACAACGCGAGGAGGACAAGGAAGAAGACCTGCCGTGGACTAGGAAGAGGCAGATTAGGAACATCCGCATAGCAACCGCCTTTTCTGGTGAGTAAAACATTTTTTTTCTTTCTTTTTAGCGATACCCCCTAGAGGGCTGCTGATTACATTTGAGTCCTGCCGTTACCCCACATTTCACCGTCCCAGAACTTAAGAGTCTATGTTGGGTAGTTTTGAAAGATGTGATTGCCAGTCACTTCAGTCTTTTTCTCAATTGCTTTATTAAACAACTTCAGGTAGAAGGATAGAGGGTTAGGGGAAGTTCAGATACCTTGGTTTTGCAGATCACTAATGCGGTTCTTGAATCCAGAGGACATTAGCTTCTGTCACTAGATCTTGCGACAACCGGATAGGCCTCTCACACCGAGCTAGCAGCCGGTATGAAGCACGGACAAAGTCTCTGCCACAGACTTGAGTTTTAAGTGGAAACTCCTGGGATAATCCTCTGCCACAGGATTGTTTAGCCAGTAGCAGGGTTCATACACATTTTTACCAATCAAATTCCATGACTTTTCCATGACTTCACGTAAATATTCATGCCCTTATGTTTCATGAAATGTCTATGTATACATGTTAAATAAGAAGAAAATCCATGTCACACCCAGCATATTTTTACTAATATAAATTAGGGCTGTTACTGATTAAAATTTTTGTGTTCGATTAATCTTTTTTTTTAATCGATTAAACGACGAATTTTGATTAATTAATTAACGCACATACAGATCCAACTACTTTTAGCTGATTTCCTTGCATTGCAACTCTGCATTAGTCAGTGGTAAATGTGGTATAAACACTATATACAATCACCCGACACTAGTTCGTTTCCACAATCCATGACTTAACTTCACAGTTCACACAAATAAATTCAAACTGTAGCACTGACGTAAGTACAGTACAGTACAGACACCCCCAGTAGTGCAGACCTCCCAGTACAGACACCCCCAGTGCAGACCTCCCAGTACAGACACCCCCAGTGCAGACCTCCCAGTACAGACACCCCCAGTGCAGACCTCCCAGTACAGACACCCCCAGTACAGACACCCCCAGTAGTACAGAAACCCCCAGTGCAGACACCCCCAGTGCAGACCTCCCAGTACAGACACCCCCAGTGCAGACCTCCCAGTACAGACGCCACCAGTAGTACAGAAACCCCCAGTGCAGACACCCCCAGTGCAGACCTCCCAGTACAGACACCCCCAGTGCAGACCTCCCAGTACAGACACCCCCAGTACAGACACCCCCAGTAGTACAGAAACCCCCAGTGCAGACACCCCCAGTGCAGACCTCCCAGTACAGACACCCCCAGTGCAGACCTCCCAGTACAGACGCCACCAGTAGTACAGAAACCCCCAGTGCAGACACCCCCAGTGCAGACCTCCCAGTACAGACACCCCCAGTGCAGACCTCCCAGTACAGACACCCCCAGTAGTACAGAAACCCCCAGTGCAGAAACCCCCAGTACAGACACCCCCAGTGCAGACCTCCCAGTACAGACACCCCCAGTACAGACACCCCCAGTGCAGACCTCCCAGTACAGACACCCCCCAGTAATGCAGGCACCCCCCCCCTTACAGACCTCAGAACAGCAATACACGGCGTGGTGTGTGTCCCTCCAGTTCCTGCTGACGTCAGCGTGCCGCTAAGCCGCCAATAGGCTGTCGCCGGGTGTACCAAGATGGCCGCGGCTCCAGAGCTAGGCCGAAGCCGCGGCCTTTCCTAATGGCCGAGGCTCCGGAGCGCTCCGCGGATCGCGTCGTGTGCCGATCCGAACAGGATGACCTGTTCGGATCATGGATTGCTTACGATCCGTTGCACGACTAGTAGTGACTAAAATATTCCATGACTTTTCAAAAACTTAGTGAGGTTCAGTCATTTTCCAAAACTTTTCCAGGCCTGGAAAGTGCCATGTCAAAATCCCATGACTTTTCCAGGAATTTAATGACCGTAAGAACCCTGCAGTAGTCAGTGAGTTAGGTCAGCTACACAGTACCTGAGCCTTTAAGACATCCGGCAGTACTGTGAGGTAGATTATCTTCAGTGCATCCTCCAAACGAGTCACCAGGCCCTTCCTGAGAAACCAGCCTTCAGCTTGGTTCTCTCCAGCAAGGTCCTCCCCTGGAATCTTCTCCCTTTGAGTGGCTTCTTCCCGCAGGACAGACAGCACAGGACCACCTTCAGTTAAGTAGTCCCCAGACAGGCTTCTGGGCCTACTTGCAGCAAACACAGCAGTATAGCCTCAGGCCTGGAGGGCCAGAGGTAGAAAAGAACAGCAGTCATGTACCTTAGGCCAGGAGGGCCATGAGGTCAGAGAGAAATCATGGCGTCTGTCCCTTAAATATCCTCTCCCAGAATGCCCAGCTACAAAGAAGCTCCTGATTGGGCTGTTTCTGGGGAAAGAATATCCAATACACTTCAGCTTGCTGTATTTCTCACTGGCCTGTGACAACAGTGACACCTACTGGCAACAGTGAGAAATGCACACAACACAGCCAAAGCTGGAACAGAAACCAACACTTTACATAATCACTCTGAGCTATTTACAGCTCAGATAAGATTAAATTTACAGAATAGCCCCTGTTCAAAAGTAGCAGGCAACAGCTATTTTTTTTTCAATTTTTTTGCAGGATTTTGATGTATTTTTTTTTTAGGGTGGAACTCCACTTTAACCCTGAAAGTATTCTTACCTCTCTGAGAATTAATCACTGTAAAAGAGTCACCTAAAAAGTGGTCTATTCTGGGGGCGTGGCCTGACATAGCATGGAGTAGGACGTGCATGATTTGAGCTCCGTCCATTACTCCTGTACAGCCCATCCTGATCTTCAGTGTCATCCTGCACCAGCCCAGCGGGACCCCCTGGGGACCCTGAACATCCGTGGCCGCAAATCCACCATCCTCCGCTCGTACGGCGGCCTCCGCAGGGCCGCGATCCCGATCGCGGGTGCCGCATTTAGGAAAGCCCGCGGCTTCGGCCTAGCCCTGGAAGTCGGCGGCCATCTTGCTCCACCCGACCTGCCGCCTGTGCTGCTTCCTGGCCCTCCTGCTCTCAGGTAACAGCCTGCAGGGGCCCACCGAGTCCCCCTGAGGACCCCTCACGCCCACAGAGGCAGATACATCAGCCTCTGACTGCGCGGCCGCCGCGTTCAGGAAAGGCCCCGGCTTCGGCCTAGTGCTGGTCGGTGGCCATCTTGCTTCACCCGGCCTGCTGACTAGTGACTCTTCCTGGCCCACCAGCCCTACAGCTCCCTACCATTCGGTATAGACTGAGCTGCCTGCTTTGGAGGGGGGAGGGATCACAGCGGATACCTGCCATGACTCCGCCAAAAACGCCAAAGGCCACCCTGGCGAAATTGGACCAGTACCGCCGCCAGGAGGAGGAAAGAGATGGCGGTGCCGCAGGCGGTGAGCAGGACGCTACGGGAGGCGACACAGCTAAACTGCTCGAGGCGATCACATACTGCCGGACGTCCCTGACGGCGCAAATAGAGGGGGTCAAGGTGGACCTTTCACTCATGCGACAAGACTTCCAGAAACTTCGTGAGCGTGTCACGACTGCCGAAACCCGCATTGGAGAGGTGGAGGACACCGTTACGCCGCTCCAAGTCAACTCCGATCGAATGCAGCTCCAAATCAATCAGATTCTAAGCAAGCAAGATGATATGGAAAATAGGCTCCGGAGGTGCAACCTCCGTTTTATCGGGCTCCCCGAGGGAGCTGAGGGCAAAGATCCTACCACCTTCTTGGAGAAACTCCTTGTTGACACCTATGGCCGCGAGGCCTTCTCCCCCACCCTGGCGGTGGAGAGGGCTCATCGTATGCCTGCCAGATCTCCTCCTCAGGGGGCTCCCCCCCGCACGTTTATAGCAAAATTCTTGAATTACAAAGATAGAGATGCGGCGCTGCGCATGGCCAGGGAAAAAGGTAACATCCACCTTGGAAACTCCAAGATCGCTATCTTCCCCGACTTTTCTGCCGAGGTGCAGCGCCGCCGCCAAGGCTTCATGGAGGCGAAGAGGAGGCTCCGGATACAACATCTTAAATACTCTATGCTATTTCCAGCTCGTCTTAGAGTCGAAAGGGACGGCCGTGTGTTCTTTTTTGAGGATCCTCAGGAAGTCATTGCCTGGTTGGAGCGTCCGGGGCCCGCCAGAGGGGCGGCGGAGTGACCTGACCGAGCATGTTCATCAGCACTATTGATTGCCTGTCATCATCACCAGCACATTATACGCCGCAGCGGGAGTCTGCAAATCCTGGTATGTTACCCCCCTTTTTTTTTGTCTCCCCTTTACTGCCCGCGGCGCATACCCTATTGCTCCTTACCCCCGGGACCCCCTTTTGCCTTCCCCTGCTATAATCCTCTTTCAATTGTAACCTGCAGAGGGGGTCTCCCATACTTAGGGCCCCCACTGACTGGTTGATCCATGTAACTACCCTGGAGACTGTAATTGCGGAGCACAATCAGTCCTACACTCCACATGCCTAACACAGCGAATTTTCGCCCCCCAGCAACCGGAACACGCATCTCTTTATTATGTGACTGCAGAACTTTCTATACCACCGACCCCGCACTGTACTTCTGGTTCACAGTACAAGAAGAGCCTGTTGCTCTTTATTTGCGGGCATTGGATCTTCCACACCTCCCATGTGAGGAGATCGCTGCAGATCTTTTACGTAACAGCAAGATATTTTGGTTTTATCTGCTACCGGTTGTTACTTTCTTTTGGTTTTGGGAACATACCCGCATCAGTTGGGGAAGATGCAGGGTGGGGAGGGGGGAGGGGGAGGTTCGTTTTTTCTTGATGGACTGCAATACAACGAAGTGCATGCTAACATTGATACTGCATAGATGGCAAACCTTGTATTCATGTAATGCTACTGTCCCACGATATGTTTTAATGTTTGAATTATGGCATCGATAAAACTGCTCACTTGGAATGTGCGTGGGCTTGGGGACAAGGTAAAGAGATCTGCAGTTTTCTCATTTCTCAAAAAACAACGAGCCGACATTGTGGTGTTAGTGGAGACACACGTTGAGGGTCGGCTCCAGATGGCACTCCGCCGGCCATGGATTGGGTGGGCATATCATTCATCCCACTCGTCCCACGCCCGCGGAGTCTCAGTTTTGATTGCCAAGACGGTACATTTTGAGCTGTGTGATGTTCAGTCTGACCCACAGGGGCGCTATGTCTTTCTCTCGGTTAAATTGTATGGTGAACCTTTCCTACTGATGGCATTCTATGTACCTCCACCATTTAATTCTACTATAGTCACAGAGGGCTTGCTATATATGACTCGTCATCCTTCGATTCAGGCGGTGTGGCTGGGGGATTTTAACGCTACGTTGAACCCTACATTAGACAAACTGTCGCCCTCGCCATTATCTACTACAGCTCCAACCCACACTAGATTCTCCCGACTTATCTCTTCCTTTAATCTCACTGACACCTGGCGTTTTAAATTCCCGCTCACTCGAGCTTACTCCTGTTTCTCAACTACCCATAACACCATGTCCCGTATAGATTTTATATTCATTTCTAGTACCCTTGCCCCAAGATTACTGGGAGCTGAATTTGCCCCCAGATTACTTTCAGACCATAGCCCATATTTCATTAGCCTCTCCATCCCATTAAACAAACCGCCCCGTACGTGGCGCCTG
Source organism: Rana muscosa (assembly GCA_029206835.1). NCBI lineage: Eukaryota > Metazoa > Chordata > Amphibia > Anura > Ranidae > Rana > Rana muscosa. Next base: position 30,341,071 of record CM055121.1, on the reverse strand, counting down.
AATCCGTTTTGGCTCACCCTGTTGTCGGAGGATGACGAGCTTGGTAACAGTTGGAGAACTTACTTTTTAGAGAATGACGGATCTGCATCCCCAGACGTAGTATGGGAAGCCTTCAAACTGCATGCACGTCTGACTCTGACCTCCTTTATCAACAGGCTGAAGGCTAATTCATCAGCCATACTGGACGGGGCAATGCGGGATCTGTCCTCCTCTGAACAGGGGTACATGTCGAACCCCTCTCCTGATGGAGCTGCCCGACTCAGGTTACAAACCAGGGTGGTTAATCAGCTACAACACGAGACGGCCAGGAAAAAACTTTTCTTTGCCAGACAAAAATTGTATGAACATGGGGAGAGAGCGGGTAAACTGTTGGCCTACTTGGCACATAGTGAGGATAGACCCCCTACTGTCATTTCTCTCACTGGTCCTAATGGGGAAAAGATTACGGAACCCCAGGCTGTCACTTCTGAATTTAGGGACTTCTTTTCTCAACTATATACGTCCCAGGTTTCTACCACTGACTCTCAATTGGAAGATCTACTGGCGGAAATCATCTTTCCACAGCTAGACGATGCCCAAATGGCTATGCTAGACGCACCTCTTACACTCGACGAAATAACCACAGCGATTGGGAGCTTCGCCAGATCCAAGGCCCCGGGTTCAGATGGGTTGCCCATAGAATTTTACGCCCAATACATCGAGATACTTGCCCCCAAGTTATTGTCCCTCTTCAACCATCTATTTGACAATTTCACCTTACCCCCATCGATGGGCGAGGCGGTAATTATCCTCATACCTAAGCCAGGCAAGGACCCAGGCCTCCCGGAATCTTATAGACCAATATCGCTACTCCAGGTAGACATAAAGATTCTGGCTAAAATACTTGCCCTACGCCTTAACCAAGTGATTCTAACCCTGATCCATGCTGACCAAGCTGGATTTATGCCGGGGCGTAACACCTCCTTCAACCTCAGAAAATTGTATATTAACTTACAAGCGACACATACTAATGTTGGGTCCCGGGTGGTGGTGGCTTTGGATACTGCCAAGGCCTTTGACTCAGTGGAGTGGCGGTACCTTTGGGGATGCCTCCGTGGCTTTGGTTTTGGACCTAAATTTATTAAGTGGGTTCAATTATTATATCTGGCACCCAGGGGTAAAGTAGTGGCCAACGGGAGGGCCTCCCAGACATTTGACTTATCCAGGGGCACTAGACAGGGCTGCCCACTGTCTCCGCTCCTCTATGCCTTGGCGGCAGAGCCCCTTGCAATCTCCATTAGAGAGGACCCCGAGATTCAGGGTCTCTGCCTTGGTTCCCTGACTGAAAAAATTAGCTTATACGCAGACGACACGCTACTATACCTGGCCGACTCTGCCACATCGCTTCGGAAGGCGTTGCATACAATTGAACACTTTGGTCAGTTCTCTGGCCTTAAAATTAATTGGGAGAAATCTCAAATACTGCCTATGGATAGTTTCCCCTCTCCCAAGCTACAGGCACAGTTACCACTCCAGCGAGTGAACACTATCAAATATCTTGGAGTATTGGTGAATAGAACACCGGCTGACTATATATCCCTGAACATAGAACCCCTTTTCGATCTCATCAAGTCTAGAACCCAGGTATGGGCGAGACTGCCGCTCGGCGTGTGGGGCCGTATTAACATTGTTAAAATTATATTATTTCCTAAAATATTGTATATACTCTGGCACACACCCGTATACTTACCCTTGAAATTTTTCAAGTCAATGGAGGCCATACTCAAGACATTTATTTGGGGTAACAACAGACACAAGCTGGCCTGGAGAGTCCTTAAGAACCCTACTGACCTAGGTGGAACAGCCCTCCCTGACTTAAATCTTTATTACCTTGCGTCCCAACTGTCTCAACTATACCACATAGATAAAACCGACAGACTCAGATTCCTCACCCTCCTCTGTCCACGGTGGGCACAACTGACCACTGACCCACTCACTGCAATTGCAGTGGGACATAGTGGGAATAACTCCAATAGAGACCGTGGGTCCCTATTATACCAATATAGGCGCGTATGGGACATCACCACTAAAACATTAACGACCCCTAAACACAACAATTATACCCCCTTATGGCACAATAGACTACTCTCAGAGTTTCTCTTGATCCCTGACACAGAGATATGGTGCGAATATGGAATATATTATTTGCACCACATAATTTCCGATGGCACACTTAAAAACTTTGAGGACCTCCAAAATGAGTTCCTGCTGCCCAATTCTATGCTTTTTAGATTCTTCCAGGTGCGTCACGCAGCCCAAGCTCAGTTTCCCCAGCCTTTGCCACAATCTACGCCCAATGTTATTATGGCAGTGGTTAAGGGTGTGGACCCACGAAAGCTGATCTCTGATTTTTATGTCATGCTTCTCACCCCATCATCTACCACGCTAGCTTACAGCCTTAAACCAAGATGGGAAAGAGAGGTGGGCCCACTGGAGGATGAGGAGTGGAGTGAAGCACTAGACTCGTGCAAGACTGTATCCCCCAAGCTCTCTGACAGGCTGACCCAGTTATACGTGGTGCACCGAGCGTATCTCACCCCCCTAAGAATCGCCCGCTTTAGACGACAGTTTTCTACCTTGTGCACAATGTGTAACCAAACGACGGGCACATTCTTCCATCTACTCTGGGCGTGCCCGGTCCTTCAGGGTTTGTGGAAGCAGATTGTTGACTTCCTTCATGATGACATGGGATCCCCATTGACCCTGGACCCCAAACAATGCTTACTGGGGATATTCCCCGACTCTGAGATGGACAAATTCACTAAAACATTCTTGCATGAAACATTGTTTAATGCTAGAAAAATTATAGCCAGACAGTGGATGAGACCCACTCCCCCCAGCTTCAACGATTGGAAACTAGATATAAATAACACTCTTCCCTACAAAAAGTTCATATACATCAACAGAGGTTGTCCAGATAAGTACTACAAAATCTGGGATCGATGGCTTGAGTCCGCAGACACATGCACTGATGGTCCGTAATACTATACATCCTTCTAGCGTGCAATTCCATGAATAGCGTGGACATAGGGTTTTCCACTTATTGATAGTCACTGAATCCAGTGTTCAATCTGAACAAGTTTTTTGATCTACTGTGCCTATATATGTATAAGCCACATTTCTTGTTTTATGCATTTCTCCAGTATTGCCTTGTAACTTGCAGAATTATGTTCCAAATGTAAATTGTTCAATAAAAAACTTTTTTCTCAAAAAAAAAAAAAAAGTGGTCTATTCTAGTAGTAGACGCTGCCATCTCAGTGTTAAACATCTTTCAGTGCATAGAGAAGGTGTTCCTTCATTTAAAGTGATTGTAAAGACAGAAGTTTTTTTTTTTTTAACTTATCTTAATGCGTCCTATGAGGTAGAGGTGATCTCCTATTCTTTGGCTTAGTTGGCGTATGGTTTTGTCAATATAAAAGGCTTTGCACTGGCACTTCATAAGATGTATAACCCCCTTGGGTGGTAATCCACGCAGTGACGTACTCTATGCCACTCACCATTTGGTAGACTGCTACCTGTGCCCTCTGTCACCCAGGGACATTGAGCACAATTTCCACACTGATATGTACCCCCTGAAAATCCTGAATTATTGCAGTAATGGGTTGCATTGAGGCGGTCCCGTAACGAGGTTGCCTGTCTAAAGACTAATTCAGGAGTAGATCTAACATATTTTGATATAGTGTATTCATTGGTCAATATATGCCAATGTTGGGCAATTGTTGAGTGTAATTGTTACTCACGTGCTGAATATCTTGTGATGAGTTTGACTGTACCAGTATCTTTTGTGGGGGTATCATATATAATAGAGATGCTCTTGAGAGATTTTTTTTGCCCGGTTGAAGGCTTTAAGAACAGAACGGGACTATCCTCAATTAAGGAGACGTTGTTTAAGATCATCTGCTTGTGTTTTGAAATTAACCTCTGAAGTACAATTACTACATATTCTTAAATATTGTGCATATAGAATGTTGTAGGATTGTCTCGGCCGTCCAGGACTCCCCTCCCTATTGGCTGAGACTAGACATGTGCAATTAGTTTAGTTCCAAATTTGTTTACCGAATTTTGTCTAAATTCGTTAATTCGGAAATTCTGAATTTCCGAAATAAGAATGAAAATCTGAAAATTCAAAAGAACGAAAATCCGAAAATCTGAAATAACTAACTAGTAAGGATGAGCTCCGAGTGTTCGCATAGTACACGTGCAGAGCCCGCCAGGAAGTCTGCACCGCGCTGCGCTAATGACAGGCAGGGAGACATTTCACGATGCTTGGCTGCAGAGATCGGGAAATGCCTCCCTGGCTGTAATTAGCGCAATGCCGACTTCCTGGCAGGCTCTGCACGTGTACTATGCGAACACGCCGGAGCTCATCCTTACTAACTAGTAATAACTTAACTATTAAATAATAGGTATTGGAATTTCCTTTCAAATTTGGCTGTTAGTGAACGTAACGAATACAAATTTATCCAAAGTTACGAATTATCCGAAACAACGAATGCCGTATCTAAACGAATGGAACGTAACAATCTAATAATAATAATAATAAATAACAATAATAATTAAAAGGTTATTATTTATTATTATTATTGAATTTGTTCCATTCCATTTGTTTAGATGCAGCATTCATTATTTTGGATAATTCGTAACTTCAGATAAATTTGTATTCCTTACATTCACTAACAGACAAATTTGAAAGGAAATTCTAATACCTATAATTTAATAGTTAGTTATTATTAGGTAATTAGTTATTTAAAATTTTCAGAAATTCAGAATTCCAAAATTTTGGAAAAAAAAACAAATGCAAGAAAATGAACAAATTTTTCGGCAGTGCACATGTCTAGCTGAGACAACAGCGCAGCACCATTGGCTCCTGCTTCTGTCATTCAAAGCCAGTCAGCCAAAGAAGAAAGGGGGCGGGGCCAGGGCACAGCGCAGTGTCTAAACGGACACAGGGAGCTGTGGCTCAGCTCGCGTGCCCCCATAGCAAGCTGCTTGCTGTGGGGGCACTCAACAAGAGGGAGGGGCAAGGAGAGCCGAAGAGGGACCTGAGAAGAGAAGGACCTGGGTTATCTGTCCAAATCCACTACACAGAGCAGGTAAGTATTATTATTATTAAGGTACTTATATAGCGCCGTCAATTTACGCAGCACTTTTACATATACATTGTACATTCACATCGGTCCCTACCCTCGAGGAGCTTACAATCTAAGGTCCCTAAGTCACATTCATATACTGGGCCAATTTAGACAGAAGCCAATTAACCTATCAGCATGTCTTTGGTATAGACAGGTGTGTTATTTTTAAACTAAAATAAAAAAAAAAGGAGAAGAAAAAAAAAAGGGAGAAAAAAAAAAAAGAGACTTTACAATCACTTTAAGGATTTTGCCGACATAAAATGTAACACACTTTTAACAGCTTAAGGACCAGCGCACGACGATATACGTTGACAAAATTGCACGGCTGGGCAGATGGACATACCTGTACGGCCCTTTAAGATACGGCATTGTGAGCGGACGCGTGCCCGCCCGCCGCAAGTTTCATGAGTCCGACCGCGGGTCCCGCGGACTCGATGTCCGTGGGGATACCTGCAATAATCTGACAGAGAGGAAGAATGGGGAAATGCTAATGTAAACAAGCATTTCCCCATTCTTCCTAGTGAAAGGACACTGATCACAGCTCCCTGTGATCGAGAGCGGTGATCAATGTCGTGTTACATGTAGCCCACCCCCCCCCCCCAGTCAGAACACATCCCTAGGACACACTTAACCCCTTCAGCGCCCCCTACTGGTTAACCCCTTCACTGTCAAAAGTGGTAAAAAATGCGCAACCAGAAACCAATGTGCAAAAAAAAACAGTTCAAAGTGATTGCCGATACTGTCCTGATGAACAACAGCTAAAAAATGACTTGCTGCACTCAGGGAAAAATAAATGAATGAATGAAGGGGTGTAGTGATATCTTCCTCCAGAGATTTCAACCGGATAGATGGAACAAAATATTAGGAGGGGCCGCTTACCGAATCAGATGGATCTCTGTCACGGAGATCATAAGAGCTCAGCACACCAGGGTTCTCTCATGGAAATCCTCGGCATCCAGGCACCAATCCCGCAGCGGATCCGCTCTCCCACCAGGATATCCAGGGACTAGAACCAAGCTTCCTCACAGACAGGATTCGTTCCCAATACAATGGCATAATGAACGGGGATATCATAGGAAAAACAAAAAGAGCCTCATGGTGCAGTGGGTTTTAAAATATCAAAGTCCCTTTATTCGAAAAAAGACAATATAACTGACATCCAGAGACTTTTCCATAAAACAAATTTCAGCGGGTAAAAGAAACATCCAGCAGCGGCTCAGGCCAGTCAGCTGGGGCGTGGTGACGTCAGATGTTATTGCGATAACCCCTTCACTGCCAGTGTCATTTTTACAGTAATTGGTGCATTTTTATAGCACTGATCGCTGTATCAATGACAATGGTCCCAAAATGGCGTCAAAAGTGTCCGATGTGTCCGCCATAATGTTGCAGTCACAATAAAAATCGCTGATCGCCGCCATTACTAGTAAAAAAAATAATAATAAAAATGCCATAAAACTATCCCCTATTTTGTATACGCTATAACTTTTGAGCAAACCAATCAAACGCTTATTGCAATTTTTTTTTACCAAAAATATGTAGAAGAATACGTATCAGCCTAAACTGAGGAAAAAAAAATGTTTTTTTATATATTTTTTGGGGATATTTATTATAGCAAAAAGTAAAAAATATAGCTTTTTTTCAAAATTGTCGCTCTATTTTTGTTTATAGCGCAAAAAATAGAAACTGCAGATGTGATCAAATACCACCAAAAGAAAGCTCTATTTGTGGGGAAAAAAGGACGTCAATTTTGTTTGGGAGCCACGTTGCACGGCCGCGCAATTGTCAGTTAAATCGACGCAGTGCCGAATTGCAAAAAGTGCTCTGGTCTTTGGCCAGCCAAATGCTCAGGGGCTTAAGTGGTTAAAGGCCCAGCTCTGCAACTGGCTTTTTCTGCTAATTCTGTTTCCCAAACTGTATCTATTTGAACTAAGGCTATGAACAACCAGCAGGATCCTGTCTTCTAGGATCAAAACTTGGCAGAGCACTTGTAGACTTTGTCTTCTGCCTAAGGCTGCATTCACACCTGAGGGTTTTAAGCTCGTAAAAACGCATGAAAACCCCATTCATTTCAATGGCACCTGTTCACATCTGAGTGTTTTGTCACCTGAAGCAAAAATTGTCTGAAAAACGCATTAAGCTCAAAAAAGAACACTAGCTTCTTTGGGGCAGATTACAGGCGTTTTTCTGCTTTTTACAAAATCACAGCAAAAACGTGGTAAAAATCGTGACTATGAAACACTCAGCTGTGAATGCAGCCTTAATCTCTTGTGTTGATGCCCTAGAACAAGTCATGACACAGATCTCAAATTGACCTTATTTCTATTCATTTAGAAGAATGTTATGGTTAAAAGCCACATACTCAAAAAGAAGAAGAGCGCCCCACCATGTTTATCAGGATTCATCTTTAAAGCCATAACCAAAGGATTTATACACCAGAATTTGATTTGAAGTGTTGCCAACATCCCGTGTGTTCAAGAACAATAGTATATGTCCCCCTGACTAGGGGTTGGGACTTTAAGGGCAACAAATGTAACAGTAAAGTATATGAGTACAAAAATGTATTCAATTATTAGTTTTAAGAAGCCAAATAAATGGCAGTATGTAACAACTGAATGTGCGTTTAAACGAACAGGTAGAAATATATATAAAAAATAGTAAGATTCATTCTTTCCAAATGGGGATGGTTGTCCGACGCGTTTCAGGGATTATACCCTTTCCTCAGGGACGAACCTCAATTGGAGAATAAAGTATCTATAAAATATACAAAAAATATGATCGGTAAAATGCATACAAAGGAAGAATGAGCATCGTTGAGAAAGAAAAGAGCAAACAGATGGTACAAAAACATGCAGGGTCAAGCCGCACAACAATATCTTTCCACATGGATTGAAAATTCTAACCTGATGGGACTGCCAGTTGCAATTATGATGGATCAGCAAAAAACTAAAAGGTGTCAAGACACCTATGAGAATCTTGATGATTTGCTACAGCCCCTATGCACTGACTTGGTGTCAGCAGCGAAGGTTATCTTTAACCCTGCACATGCGCTGTCAATGTTTGCCTCGTTCATACAATATATGTCCCTGGCTCCTGGCTATCCTTTGTGATGGCTTAGCTGTATACCGACATCACCAGCGAATTTCAAGTCTACATGTCCACTGTCTGTAATCGCGCAGTGACGTAATTGACAGCGGCTTTCTATGACCACTTTCACGCATTGGTTACACAATGACGTGCTTGAGATGTCTCTGCCGTAGTTTTTACTTGGCATCATCTCATTAATGGGAAGTGCAATCAGCTGGTATTCCCTTTCTGCACATGCTTGTTACACTGATGTCTGTAGTTATAAGGCAATCAGTCTGTGCTCAGACACAGGCTGCCACTGAAGAGTGAGACTGCTGTGTGTGTTTGCTGCTCCAAACAGGTATGATTCCTTGTTTCTCTGATTAAATAGCATTCCCTTTCATGCTTCACAATTCCTTCATGATTAGTGGACTAAAATGTTTGTTTGTTTTTTGTTTTTTATATACATGTTTTATTATTATAAATAGCCCAGCCTTTTATCATTAGATATTTCAGTTAATTAACTATTTTGGAGATTTATACTAATCTCCTAGTGATGTTCTTGATAGGGGATTTGTATTAATCCCCTGTTTCAATAATGATAAATACAAGGCTCTTATTATTATAATAATATGTTGCTATACCTTATGAATACCATAATTTATATCATATTACAAATCAAAAAGTGTGCTTTATCATGAGGACTATAACTTTCAAAAGGTCATATGTATGTTTTTGTTTTTGTGTTTTTTTTTCTTCCATAGAACCTTTTTGATAAACCCTGTCTCTTCTTTCAAACATCCTGACCATCCATGGACAGTGGTGAGGTACAAACATAATCTCCTGTTGCAGCACTCCTAGCAGTCTCTTGCTTCATATTCTCATTTATTATTTTATTTTATTTTACAAGTATTTTTCAACTAAACTTATGCAAATCATCAAGATTCTCATAGGTGTCTCGACACCTTTTAGTTTTTTGCTGATCCATCATAATTGCAACTGGCAGTCCCATCAGGTTAGAATTTTCAATCAATGTGGAAAGATATTGTTGTGCGGCTTGACCCTGCATGTTTTTGTACCATCTGTTTGCTCTTTTCTTTCTCAACGATGCTCATTCTTCCTTTGTATGCATTTTACCAATCATATTTTTTGTATATTTTATAGATACTTTATTCTCCAATTGGGGTTTGTCCCTGAGGAAAGGGTATAATCCCTGAAACGCGTCGGACAACCATCCCCATTTGGAAAGAATGAATCTTGTTACTATTTTTTATATATATTTCTACCTGTTTGTTTAAACGCACATTCAGTTGTTACATACTGCCATTTATTTGGCTTCTTAAAACTAATAATTTAATAATTTTTTGTACTCATATACTTTATTGTTACATTTGTTGCCCCTAAAGTCCCAACCCCTAGTCAGGGGGACATTTCCTATTGTTCATCTTTAAAGCCAGAACTCAATCCTTCCTCTTCACAATGAAGGGGCTCCCTCACTCCTATAAGTGCGGAGACATCTGCTATGTCTGTGTTTCTCTTATATGAATCCAGATCACAGTTGAATACCGCAAGATGGAAAACTCATATGCATGGAAAAAAGGCTGAGAATGGTGAAGTACCGCTTTAAAAATTAAAAGGTTACACTCACATAGGCAGAACAAATGTCAGCATGTCACAAATCCCACAGAACGTTAAGGACTTGCACTTGCCACAAACCTGGCACTCCTGTCTAGATAAATAGGCCAAACACCCCCCCGGTTCGGTTTGCACCAGAACTCTCAAAAATTGCAAAAATTCGGACCTTAACAACGAACCCCATTTTAGTCTACGGGACCCGAACAGGGGAAAAAACTGCCCTGGGGGACATGTACCAAGGCAAAAAAAAAAGTTTAAAAAAGATAGATTTTAAAAGGAGCAGTGATTTTAAATGATGCTTAAAGTGAAAAACAATAAAAATGAAAAATTCCTTTAAATATAGTGCCTGGGGGTCCCCTTAGTCTGCATGTAAAGTGGTACATCTTTACCCTGTATAGAACCTGCTGCAGCTGAACTGACATTTATAGAGAAAAAATAAAATTACATTTAAACTAATTTTCCTTGTAAGCTTTCCTTATGAATGGAAATACATTTTTGCACCAAGCCTTATGTGAAGAAGCCAAATTATAGTACACTCAGGCTAAGATTAACAATTATTTTTAGATAGTCTGGTGTCTTTCACAGATTTTGGCTAGAAAAAACAGGTGCGGAAAAATTGGGCTTTGGGTGTTGGTGATGCCTTCACCCCATAACCTTCTAGAGGTACTCTTGATGAAAGCAAGAATTGGCCTTGCTGTAAAAAATAAAAAACTTTTATGCACCTGAATGCCCATTCGGAAAGAATGCTGGATGCAGGGCAGCCTAGCAGCTAAATTAAACTGCCTCCCGTGTCTCCCGAGTGTGAAAGCCAGAGTGCCTGAGCCCAATGCGGGAAAAAAAGGTCCTGCAAGCAGCATCTTTGGGGCGGTGCGGGAGCGGTGTATACACCACTCCTAAACCGCCCCTGCCATTGAAATCAATTGGCAGCGTTGCCACAGCGCTTCAGCAGCGCCGCTTTTCAGGTGCCTTTAGCTCCTTGTTAGGGGTTTTAATGTTATATAATGCTGTGTTAAACACTGCACTACACTAATACACTATACTAGTAGCAAACTGAGCCCTACCATTATCCAAAAACTACCAATCTCCACTTCAACACACTACAATAGATTTCTATGGAAGTTACTTTTTATAGTGTGGGGTGGGATTATGAGCACTGAGCCGCGATTGGAGAAAGTCATCATCACTTTGTCCAATCAGGGCTCCGACAGTGCTAATTGGAAAAGCCTTGCACCTGACCAGCAGCCAGGTGCAAGGCTTCATCCAATTAGGTCCCAAGAATGCACTGTGAAGCTTGTAACTCATTGTGGGGTGTTTGGCGGGCAAACATCCCTCCAAGCGACCCACAAATTCGGGTGCACAAAAGTGTCCAAGTATGATGGAGACACTAGGAATCCACCCTACATGGACAAGTTTCGACTGAATGATTTCCTCTTAAAGTATCCATCTGTGATCCGAATTCACACACAAGGATGGCAGTCTGGAACAAATTTTACAAAAGTACTTTCAGACCTTCCATTAATCTTGGGCGTCGATTGTGATGGTGAGCTGATCTCCTATGGGATTAGCCACTGGGTGTTTTCGATTTCCACTATATCAGCACAATGTTGGCAGGGGGAATTTCTTTTGCATCTTGACCGTTTAACCACTTCAGCCCCAGAAGATTTTACCCCCTTCCTGACCAAAACCTTTTTTTTGTGATTTGGCACTGCGTCGCTTTATCTGACAATTGCGCGGTCGTGCGATGTTGTACCCAAACAAAATTGACATCCTTTTTTTCCCACAAATAGAGCTTTCTTTTGGTGGTATTTGATCACCTCCGCGGTTTTTTTGGGGGGTTTTTTTGCGCTATAAACAAAAAAAGAGCGTAAATTTTGAAAAAATAAAGCAATATTTTTAACATTTTGCTATAATAAACATCCCCAAAAAATATTTAAAAAAAATGTTTCTTTCTTAGTTTAGGCCGATATGTATTCTTCTACATATTTTTGGTAAAAAAATAAATCATAATAAGTGTATATTGATTGGTTTGCGCAAAAGTTATTAGAAAAATAATTGGGTTGGCAGATGGACTTTATGGGCATAACACGACTAGGTAAAAAAATTCTTGAGCTTTATTAAAAGAATAATCAATACAATTAAAAATAATAAACAGTAAATAGCATAACATAACTATTCATATACATAACAAGGGCACTGAGTAACAAATAACACACCACCTAACAACCCATAATCAAATTTTAGTAGTATACTGGATTGAATGACAGTCACCTCCTACAGTAGAGTAATGGAAAGTGATATGGCGGTTATTGATGAAGGCGGTGTTGTATGTTGCGTGAATTTTAATCGCATCCTCAGGAATTGTGATGTAATATATTTAATGGATAAAATATAATAAATGCATACGGAGGACGCGGTCAATACAGGAACCAAGATTACATGAATAAATCCTCAGACTGATTTTGATGGCCAAAGGGGACAGGATGAAAAACAAAATGCAGGGAGAGGTGCTCAGAACCCCAATAATTAGGGGACTGGTGTGTAGCCCAAAAGCCTGACACTTGCAATTCCTAGTCAGCTATCCCAGTGTTCAAAATGGTCAGAAAATCCAAACAGAAGTATGCCACAAATATATCTTGTAGTGAAGCCTTGCTTGTATACCTCTGTTGCGGGTGACAGCCCTCTGAGCAGCAGAGATGCCTGTACCTGTAAATTTTATCCATTAAATATATTACATCAAAACCTCCTGAGGAAGTGATTACAATTTGCGCAACATGTCGAGTTAAGATTCGAGCAACATACGACACACCGCCTTCATCAATAACCGCCATATCACTTTCCATTACTCTACTGTAGGAGGTGACTCTGTCATTCAATCCAGTATACTACTAAAATTCAATTATGGGTTGTTAGGTGGTGTGTTATTTGTTACTCAGTGTCTTTGTTATGTATATGAATAGTTATGCTATTTACTGTTATTTTTTTTTAATTGCATTGTTTGTTCCTTTCATAAAGCTCAAGAATAATTTTTTTACCTAGCCGTGTTGTGCCCATAAAGTCCATCTGCCAACCCAATTATTTTTCTAATCAGTCAATTTCGGGACGTGGCACTGTATACAATTCATCATATCCCCAGCACCACTCTGGGATGATATGACCCCCATTCATGCGCAAAAGTTATAGTGTCTACAAAATAGGGGATAGATTTATGGCATTTTTATTATAATTTATTTTTTATTAGTAATGGCGGTGATCTGCGATTTTTATCTGGACTGCGACATTGCGGCAGACAGATCGGACACTTTTGACACTGTTATGCTGTGTAAAATGTCACTGGCAGCGAAGGTGTTAAACACTAGGGGGCGATCAAGGGGTTAAATGTGTTCCCTCAGCGTGTTCTAACTGTAGCGGGGGATGGGCTACCTAGGACATGACAGAGATCACTTCTCCTGATGGCGGTCGGGAAGCGGTTAAGGACTTTATTTATGATGAATGTTTTGTATAGTTCCTGGTAAGCTATTCACGTTTAAAATTGCGCTAAGACAAATATGTACACACCAGCAGATAGAACTTAGCGCTCACAATACATGTTCTATGTAAAAAAACAAAAAATGGGTCCAATAAATATCCAAAATAGTAGCAAAAGGGTTGTCAGGAGATCCCCAACTCAAATATAAGATATTGCTTCAATGCTCACAAAATCACACTTGCAGATTCAAAGTGCACAGTGAGTCCAACCTGATAAATTGAAAAGCAGCTGTGGGAAGGGAACTATAGTCTGCAGCTCCTAGTCACAGCAAATCTTCAATATGTTAAAAAAAAAAGGAGTAGCCAGGGGGCAGGATTAGTAAAATATATCCACATTTATTGATAAACAATATCCACACTTATGTGAATGTAAGAAAAGCGCAGTTCCAAGGTAGAAGGGTAAATCATAGCTACTGTACATGGAACATAGTACTCTGGATCAGTGAGCCAAGCAGCGGAAATCCGGATGGGCCAAAAAGCACAACACCAGCAGCATTTCACGGCCATCCTTCACAAACTCGAGGCAGCAACTGGTGCTGGGATGTGGGCGGGCACTACACATTTCAGGGGCCCCACCACCTTTGGGATGTCTGCCCGAAGGAATAACTGCTTTGACACCAGAAATGCTCAGAGCTGAGCGCTTTTGGCTTCATAGACCGGAGAAGAAAACAGGAAATGAATGTTCGTTCCCACACAACTAGCACTGTAAAAGTGTTAGGGCAACTATATTGCTGCCTGGTTACTTTTACATTACAGCTGGGAGTTGGCTTAAGAAAAAAAACAACAAGCTCATGGCTGCTAATGCTTTCATGGGCTTGTTGTAAACCCTTCACACCTGACGTATATGTAGTATGTCTAAAGAAAAGAAATATGGTTAAAAGAATTTCCAAAGTTTTATTAAAGAGGGTACAAATGCCTTTATTCCATACAAAAATAAATAAAAAAATATTACTTATAATAATTTTTTTATTCAGTTTACAGTTCAACTACAGGATTGACCATTAAGTAACACAATTTCTAGTACATGATCGGTTCAATAAACGTAGCTTCATCTTATTTACTAAGCTCAGTGAATTGATTTGATAAACAGTTTCTATTCCTTTAGTAAATCAACCAAATTGTCTGTTCCTAATGAGATTACAGGATACAGGCACGGATCTTTCATCCTCAGCAGAAGAGATCTTAAATGTAGGTTTTCTGCCCAGTGCAGTTGGACACTCATAAGTAACCTCTGAAACAACACAGCAAAAGAAAAAAGAAAAAAAAGTTATGATGCGACAAGAAAACAAATAAAGTAAACTATGTTAAGGGCAATAGGCAGTACAGTAGGTGTATTCAAATAAAGTTAAATAATGATGTATCACGGTTAGGCTTAAAGCCAGTTGTAACTAGCCTTGGTACCAAAAAATGGATTCTCACATGTGGTGAATCATTTTCTGAAAACAAAACTTGAAGAGTTATACAAACTGTTATGGAGAAGTCAAATAACTGAGAAATATGCACCCAAATGGCTGGATTTACAATTTCCTTTCCTGTTGGTTATAAACTGAAATATTAAAGCAGTTTTGATCGTACATAAAGAAACGAATGCTCCTGCGCTCGAAAAGTTGCCGTGGGGTCAATTGAAGAAGGGGGGGGGGGATTTCTTTACAACTCACACCACTGCATCGGCTGGGCTGTCACTCTCAACAGGTCAGAGGGAACCCAGGATTAAATCTAAAAGAAAACAAGGACAGAGGGCGCACCAGCCTTGCGCATTACCTTTGTAACACACGCTTTTATTAAAAATAAAGTAGTGTACTCACAAACGAGTAAAAAAATCAATTGAATATGGCAGAGTTCATCAACTGCCTTATCCAATAGGATCCGCTGGCCAGTAGACTTAAGTGGGATGAAAGCAATCCAAAATGTGACGCGTTTCGAGGGTGATCCCTCTTCCTCAGAGCTGGATTTCAACTGAAGATAGATGGTTTTTAAGAAATGGCTGTGGTCAGGTGGATTGGTACATGTGATCCTAGCCCCTCCCTCCAATGGGAGGGCCAATGATCAATGTTAATAGACACACAAATCCGTAAATGAATAATTGATTATAAGTCATTACCCATTAGGGATATTGTCAACATATACCATCTGCCTGCATTTCCAATCATCATATAGGTACATTTATGTCTCTAAAGTGCATACATGTAAATAGCACCTGTACATATAGCGAGGCAAAGAAGATACCATCATTGTTTGCCACACTGGGACAGACTGATGGAAACATCACAGACAAATACATAATTGCTCTAAATCTCTCAAAGCACCAAACTTCATGTGTTAATGACTGGGTACTAACTTTCTCTCTGTGTGGAAGCCAAATATGAATAGCTTTCAGATAGACTGACAATCAAGCCATATTCGCTTGATTTTATTACTCATTTGTGAGTATACTACTTTATTTTTAATACATTTCTGTGTTACAAAGGTAATGCGCAAGGCTGGTGCGCCCTCTGTCCTGGAGGTTAGCTGCATGTATCCAATGCTCCCTCTAGGAGTTTGACACTTTCTGTCTTCATAAAGATGAGAATCTCTAAAGGAAAAATGAGGAATGAATTAATGTCCACATAAATGCAAATTAAATGTCCATCTGTAGAGGATTCAAAAAGTGCAAAAATTACACAAATGTCTATCCTTAGAGTGATCAACCTTGAGTATTGACACAATCCAAAACTTAGTGACAAATTCAAGATTGAAGTGCTGAAAGTGAACAATTATTGAAGTGAAAAAAAAACACCACTGATAGGTAAGGGGCTTACCAGAATGTTTGAACCCAGGAAAGCATACGCTCAAACGGGCTTTATGTGGTGGAACCATGATGGAACCAGGACAATCCTGTGTGTTTCTCCAATTGCTGTATCGAGAGTGACCAAACGCCAGCAGGATGGAATATGCCACAGAAGAATGCCAATTAACAGGTGATCTTGCAGAACATGATGGTCCAGGAAATCCCAGGTCAGTATGGAAGCGCAACTCTGTATTAAGTATCAAGATTTTAATGTAGCAAGAACACTTACATTTAAGTTGATAAACAAGATGATGTCCTAGGGACGAAATGCGTCGGAGGGACTCTATTGTTGCCACATCTTTTGCACAAAGCGCTTGTTTATCAACTTAAATGCAAGTGTTCTTGCTACATTAAAATCTTGATACTTAATACAGAGTTACACTATGTGGCCACTTTTTTCTTCCTATCCATGATATATACCCTTCCATACCGACCTGGGATTTCCTGGACCATCATGTTCTGCGAGATCACCTGTTAATTGGCTATCTTCTTCTGTGGCATATTCCATCCTGCTGGCGTTTGGTCACTCTCAATACAGCAATTGGAAAAACACACAGGATTGTCCTGGTTCCATCTTGGTTCCACCACATAAAGTGTATGCCTTCCTGGGTTCAAACATTCTGGTAAGCTCCTTACCTATCGGTGGTGGTTTTTTTCACTTAAAGTCAGTTCAATAATTGTTCACTTTCAGCACTTCAATCTTGAATTTATCACTAAGTTTTGGATTGTGTCAATACTCAAGTTTGATCACTCTAAGGATAGACATTGTGTAATTTTTGCACTTTTTGAATCTTCTATATATGGACATTTAATTTGCATTTATGTGGACATTCATTCATAATTTTTCCTTTGTCAGATTTGAACACTATATTTATTTATGGTTTCTGGTATTCATTTATTTTGATTCGCGCTACACTTTCTGTTTCCATTTTTTCCGCTATTTGTCTTATTGTTGTGTTAGCGGCTTTTCTATAAGGGCAGCGCGAAATTATTCTGTACACCATTCATCTTTATGAAGAGACATCAATACTCAATTATATAACAATCCACCACTTGGCGCTTTGTTTCAATAAACATATTGTGACAGCAGGAAGGTAAAGTCACCTGGTTGCATCCAGGGGGGTAGATATATTTCGCCCAGATTCAGGCTTTACGCCGACTTATACAACTAGGTGGAGAGTTGTATAAGCCCAGCTAAGGCTAGTGGGCTCATGGATGACTCATATGTCTAGGGAGAGTGTGGGGCGTCGTGCAGACAGGGAGTTGATGAGACCAGCTGAAGCTTGTCAGCTCATTTAGGCCTCTATAAGAACTCCCAGCTTCATTAGATGTTAGCTCATGCCTGGAACCAGACCTGTGTGGACTGTCTGTCTAGGGAGAGTGAACCCCTGTGCGGTGAGGCAAAGCCTGTGTGGCTATTTGTTTGGACTTTTACTAAACCAGGGACTTAGGGACTAGGACAGCACCAGGCTGATCCCAGTTGTTAGTTTAGGAAACCTGCATGTTTAGTCAGAGGTCAAACTGACCAGGATTTATTTTGTTTATGTTAATTTTTGGCTTTGCTGTGGTTTTTGTCACTGTACATAGAGAAATAAACCGCACCTTTTGATTTTGAAAACCACAACCTCTGTCTGCTGGCCCTGTTTTTGTGTGGGGAGCCCAACCAGGGGGTCACACACACCCGCTACCGAGTTAACCCCCTCACAATATTTATTATAATAGTGCAACAATACGCATATTTTTACACGTAATACAGAAAATCGTAGTACTTTCCGTAACTATATTTAGTAAAATGTTAAAATTGCCACAACATGTACACTCACAAATGCACAGAGACTGGTGCACTATAGATGACTAGCAAACAATCAGCTCCAAATACCACTTGGGAATCACTCGGGCTACAGCCTCTATATGGTGCCTGAGTGGTATTTGTTTGCTAGTCATCTGATGGACTTTCTCAGGTGCTCTGTTGAACAGACTGCTGAAGCACTCCAACACATGGAAAACCTCACCTGAACCTTTTTGTTTTGCAATACACCACAAGCAGTGCCGATCCTGACCTCCCTGGGGCCCTAAGCAAAATTCTGCTAAGGGGCCCTCTACGATGGCAAAAAATGGGTGTGGTTTACGCATGATGGTGGGCGTGGCTTGATGGGGGTGTGGTTAGAGTCTGAGATGAATGAGGGATGGAGGGAGAAAGAGAGAGGGAGGGAGAGAAAGAAAGAAAGAGAGATGGAGGGACAGCAGGCCCAGATCCTACACCACAATAGAAATATGTGTATTCCAGAAAGTTTAACAAATCAGCAGATAAAGATACTCCAAAACACCTGGGGTTAGCGCTTCAATCATCCCAGCACCATGGTTGGTATGGTGTCAGGATGATTGAAGCGCATTATTTCTATTATTACATTGTAATATAAAATGAAATTATTCAACTCACCATAATGCAGAATCAGTGGAAGCCCCGAGTCCCTCCTCACACCAGGCCTTCCCAGCGGAGTCCCTCCTCACACCAGGCCTTCCCAGCGGAGTCCCTCCTCACACCAGGCCTTCCCAGCGGAGTCCCTCCTCACACCAGGCCTTCCCAGCGGAGTCCCTCCTCACACCAGGCCTTCCCAGCGGAGTCCCCCCTCACACCAGGCCTTCCCAGCGGAGTCCCCCCTCACACCAGGCCTTCCCAGCGGAGTCCCCCCTCACACCAGGCCTTCCCAGCGGAGTCCCCCCTCACACCAGGCCTTCCCAGCGGAGTCCCCCCTCACACCAGGCCTTCCCAGCGGAGTCCCCCCTCACACCAGGCCTTCCCAGCGGAGTCCCCCCTCACACCAGGCCTTCCCAGCGGAGTCCCCCCTCACACCAGGCCTTCCCAGCGGAGTCCCCCCTCACACCAGGCCTTCCCAGCGGAGTCCCCCCTCACACCAGGCCTTCCCAGCGGAGTCCCCCCTCACACCAGGCCTTCCCAGCGGAGTCCCCCCTCACACCAGGCCTTCCCAGCGGAGTCCCCCCTCACACCAGGCCTTCCCAGCGGAGTCCCCCCTCACACCAGGCCTTCCCAGCGGAGTCCCCCCTCACACCAGGCCTTCCCAGCGGAGTCCCCCCTCACACCAGGCCTTCCCAGCGGAGTCCCCCCTCACACCAGGCCTTCCCAGCGGAGTCCCCCCTCACACCAGGCCTTCCCAGCGGAGTCCCCCCTCACACCAGGCCTTCCCAGCGGAGTCCCCCCTCACACCAGGCCTTCCCAGCGGAGTCCCCCCTCACACCAGGCCTTCCCAGCGGAGTCCCCCCTCACACCAGGCCTTCCCAGCGGAGTCCCCCCTCACACCAGGCCTTCCCAGCGGAGTCCCCCCTCACACCAGGCCTTCCCAGCGGAGTCCCCCCTCACACCAGGCCTTCCCAGCGGAGTCCCCCCTCACACCAGGCCTTCCCAGCGGAGTCCCCCCTCACACCAGGCCTTCCCAGCGGAGTCCCCCCTCACACCAGGCCTTCCCAGCGGAGTCCCCCCTCACACCAGGCCTTCCCAGCGGAGTCCCCCCTCACACCAGGCCTTCCCAGCGGAGTCCCCCCTCACACCAGGCCTTCCCAGCGGAGTCCCCCCTCACACCAGGCCTTCCCAGCGGAGTCCCCCCTCACACCAGGCCTTCCCAGCGGAGTCCCCCCTCACACCAGGCCTTCCCAGCGGAGTCCCCCCTCACACCAGGCCTTCCCAGCGGAGTCCCCCCTCACACCAGGCCTTCCCAGCGGAGTCCCCCCTCACACCAGGCCTTCCCAGCGGAGTCCCCCCTCACACCAGGCCTTCCCAGCGGAGTCCCCCCTCACACCAGGCCTTCCCAGCGGAGTCCCCCCTCACACCAGGCCTTCCCAGCGGAGTCCCCCCTCACACCAGGCCTTCCCAGCGGAGTCCCCCCTCACACCAGGCCTTCCCAGCGGAGTCCCCCCTCACACCAGGCCTTCCCAGCGGAGTCCCCCCTCACACCAGGCCTTCCCAGCGGAGTCCCCCCTCACACCAGGCCTTCCCAGCGGAGTCCCCCCTCACACCAGGCCTTCCCAGCGGAGTCCCCCCCCCCCTCACACCAGGCCTTCCCAGCGGAGTCCCCCCCCCCCTCACACCAGGCCTTCCCAGCGGAGTCCCCCCCCCCCTCACACCAGGCCTTCCCAGCGGAGTCCCCCCCCCCCTCACACCAGGCCTTCCCAGCGGAGTCCCCCCCCCCCTCACACCAGGCCTTCCCAGCGGAGTCCCCCCCCCCCTCACACCAGGCCTTCCCAGCGGAGTCCCCCCCCCCTCACACCAGGCCTTCCCAGCGGAGTCCCCCCCCCCTCACACCAGGCCTTCCCAGCGGAGTCCCCCCCCCCTCACACCAGGCCTTCCCAGCGGAGTCCCCCCCCCCCTCACACCAGGCCTTCCCAGCGGAGTCCCCCCCCCCCCCCTCACACCAGGCCTTCCCAGCGGAGTCCCCCCCCCCCTCACACCAGGCCTTCCCAGCGGAGTCCCCCCCCCCCTCACACCAGGCCTTCCCAGCGGAGTCCCCCCCCCCCTCACACCAGGCCTTCCCAGCGGAGTCCCCCCCCCCTCACACCAGGCCTTCCCAGCGGAGTCCCCCCCCCCCCTCACACCAGGCCTTCCCAGCGGAGTCCCCCCCCCCCCCTCACACCAGGCCTTCCCAGCGGAGTCCCCCCCCCCCCCTCACACCAGGCCTTCCCAGCGGAGTCCCCCCCCCCTCACACCAGGCCTTCCCAGCGGAGTCCCCCCCCTCACACCAGGCCTTCCCAGCGGAGTCCCCCCCCCTCACACCAGGCCTTCCCAGCGAAGTCCATTGTCTCTGCCCGGCCCGCGGACCTCTAGCGGCGGCGGTGAAGATTCGGGGGCCCCGAGTGATCACTCGGGGCCCTACGCAGCTTGCGTAGCAAGCGTATAGGGCGGATCGGCCCTGCCCACAAGGCATGGAAATGTGTTACTTTGTGCTGCAATGAAGGTCTTTTGTCTTGGCTGTGCTGTGTGTATATTGGGGTGCCATACAATGGTGCACATTATATGCTGCCCAGCTGGCCTTAAAGTGTTACTAAACCCACAACAGTAAAATCAGTCTGTATATGCACTAAAGCACGCTTGCTATACTCACTGTGGAACCAAAAGGGTTAATCCTCTGCATTGTGTAAAAAGGTTGTTTGATCCTGCCCTTCTTTTACTATCCCCAATCCATCTCCTGACCATACAGAGCCTTGGAGGCACTCTGCATCTGCTCAGTTTGGTGTGTATTACTAGAGTTTTTTTTTTGGAAGGGTGCATGTGATCAGCACAGGGCCAATTAGCAATGTCTAGACAGAGGGCCAGGGGACATCCAGCCTCATAGGACAGTAAGAGGAGAATGAAAAATCCTCCTACAAGCTTTAATCAGTGCTCGGCCAGACACTGTTAGAAGTCACAAGACTGCTATTTACTGCTAATGAGAAAAGGTATTTAGTAGTTTATATTTAGATAAATAATTGAATTTCCATGTTCTGTGTACTGTGGGAGACCAGATATAGTGAATGCAGGGTTGTGGGTTTAGTAACACGTTATGCTTTAAAGAATAAAAAAAAAAAAAAAAAAAAAAAAAATTACCAAGTTGAACAGTGAACCTGAAAAACATTGAGGCTGGGTTTTACACCATTGCAAATTGGATGCGGGTTCCCTGCATCAAATTCGCAATAGCAGGAGATGTTGACCATCTCTCTCTGGAACCAGTTCACATATCTCCACTGCGGCTCTGGTGCAAATTTGCACAGGAGCCCTGTGCATCTTTTGGTCCATTTCAGGTACAAATTCAGCCAAAAATGAAATTGGACCTGAAACGGTGAACCAGGACGCAGCATGCTGGAAGCGGCATGCGACAATGGTGTGAACCCAGCCTTATGCAGGGTTTTCAGTTCAGTATACTAGTTTTAGCTTGCCTGAAAAACTTCTTGAAGGATAACCACTTCATTTAAAAGACTTTCCAAATGTTTTCTCTCTGTAGCAAATGCCTTAATTTCTATATCATGGATTTTGTGATTTGTTTTTCCTGAATATCTTAACTTTCCAAAGAGATCTTGCTGTTGGATCCGAATTTCTAGAAATATAAAATGCAAAAACAAAGATTATTAAATACACTACATTTGCATGAGTCATGAGACAGAGACACATTGAAATACAATAAAAAAAGTAAATTAGTATATAGCAGCTTACCAATCATTAGGCCTCATGCACACAGCGGCCGTGGTGACTTTTTCCTGCCCCTATATTTAGTTTGGTCTGTTTAATGGCCTTCCACAGCCCTCCCCCACAGGAAAAATGGGATGATGCATAAAAATACAGCAGTTAATTAGTAGTGGGGGTGTGTGGCCTGAAGCGGCATGTGAGCAGACGCATTCCTCAGAGCTCCCACTGAGAATCCTGCATCCTTCCCTCAACTCTTATACTGCACCGTACTGACACGGTTTGCTAGTTCCTGGTTCCTAGACTCACCTAGATCAAATTCTGCTGTCCATCCTTGACTTGAGGATTCATAAGGGCAGGGAAGAAGGCGCTGCATTGGCAGCCTTGGAATCCCAAGATGGTCCCCAACCGCCTCTACTGTTTTGTGCGTTCAGTCATTCTGCTGTTGATTAACATGCCTCTTCTCCACCATTGGAGCTGGTTAAGCAGGAGGGGGCCATGTTTGACAGTGCACAGCTCCACATGGCATTACAGGATTCCACTGTTGATATCTTTGCTACACCTACTGATGAAATTGCACAGCCCTTAAGTGAAATTTGGCAGACAATTCACAAATGCATAGCCTCTGTCGATGACCTTAAGGAGTGCTTCAGGGGACTGAGAGAAAAGGTCTCCCTTCTCTGCCAGGACCTCCAGAAAATCAGGAAGTGAATGCCGTAGAGCAGGGATATGCAATTAGCGGACCTCCAGCTGTTGCCAAACTACAAGTCCCATCATGCCTCTGCCTCTGGTTGTCATGCTTGATGCTCTGAGTCTTGCTATGCCTCATGGGACTTGTAGTTTGGCAACAGCTGGAGGTCCGCTAATTGCATATCCCTGCCGTAGAGGGTCGCATCAGCAACCTGGAAGACCAGCTACCCCCTCTCGCATGAGATGCCACAGCAGCAGCTCAACTTAGCAAACTACTGGGCAGATGACATTAAAAATCATTTACTCTGCAACAATGTCCACAAAGTGGGACTACCAAAGAAGGTGGATTGGCTGTTGTGTTCAGCAAGGAGACATTTACCCCTCTTTTTGCAGTGGAACGCGCACATCGCAAGTCTTCATGGCCTTTACCACTGGGCAATCAACCTAGGTCCATACTGGCCCACTTGCTCAACTATAAGGACTGTGAAATCATACTGAAGCCCTGTACACACGTACAGTTTTCCCGGAGGTAAAAAGTCAGCGGGGAAAACCGAGAACCTACTTGGTAGCTTTTTCCCCCTACACACGGCCGGGTTTCCCGGCAGGAAAACTGCCATGAGAGCTTTGGCCGGGAATCCTGGCCGTGTGTATGCTCCATTGGCACTTGTGTAAAAAAGCAGTGCAGCGCTCAATATAAAAATAAAAATCCCATGAATAAGTCCAAAGAGGTGAAGATATAAAAGCCAAGATGTATCAGTGGCTGACACACCGACAGGAAAGGGATGAGAGACTCCTAGGTAGTGAACAGGGTGCTTGAGAAACAATCACTGTGCATCCACTTCAGTGTTTCCACCACCAGAGGTACAGGCCGCTCACCTTAACGATTGGACCTCTGAATTAACAGAAAGGTCATTCGAGCAGTCCCTTAACAAGGGTAATGGTAAAGATGAGTGGCCTGTCTTCTCATATGGTCCTCCAATCAGTCTCCTCACACAGTCAGAAGCCTCATAAGCACACTCTCAAATGGTTGTTCATGTAAAAATTAAATAGAATACATAGTGCTCTCCGTATAATCAAAAAACCACTAGTTTATTAAAAAGAGGCTACTTAAAAAGGCAGCACTGAGACCCAGTGCTCGGATAAAAAGCATGTAGCATAAAGGACCAGGTAGGTGGCTGTCCTGACATCACATAACCCCCCGCACGCGTATCGTCTGTGGGTAAGGACTTCCTCAGCGAATATTGTAAGGGGCCCATGTGTCAGTACTAAATATATAGCCTCTATACCTGGTGTGTGCAAAATCTATTTGAAAGAACGCCGCCCCCTTCAGTACAGTGGCGCCTGTGTCAGGCTACACTATTGGTAGCTAATAGTTAACAGGAATCGTAACGTACCTCACTATTGGTCAGGCAATCAGAGCACCTCTCCACATATATGGAACAGCGTCCCACATGACTCACCGTCATTGCAGTCAGTGGAGGAAATTGCGGAGAATCCATCCCGCCCACCGCGCCTGTGTCACTGGGACGGCCAGGTTACGTGATGTCAACAATAGAGGAGGATGTCCTCCAACGCGCCGGTGTTGTAAAAAAAGTCTCGATCGCGTCACTTCCTGTGCGGCTACATCACAAACACAGCTGATAGCGGGCTCCACTGCACATGCACGGCTTCACCGCATCTATACCGCGCATGCACAGATGCCAATTTCGGTCCGTGAAAATTCTAGACTCGAGCGGGCGGGCGGAGGCGTTGCAAATTGCTCAACATCGTCGCCAGTACCGCCTCCAGCCCCGCCCCCAACACGCCCCTAGCGTGCTCTGGAGAAGGGGGGGCAGACAAGCTAGCCACTTAACACTGTGGACCGAGGTCGACATAAAATATAGTGCTGCACTGCCTCCAGCCCCTAACACGCCCCTAGCCTGCTCTGCTGAAGTGAGGCGGGCCCCGTGCATACTCATAGCACTGTAACTGTATATATCACAATGGCAGGTCCATGAAAAATATAGAGCTTTGCCTGTGGGAGGGGCCAAGCCTTTGCATAGAAGACATTACTCATCAATATGAGCATCCGCAAACAAACTGAACCCCCCCACACTCAATTGCAGACTCACTGTGCCCGTCAAATGCAGCCACTGCACCCAGCAAACGCAACCGCTGTGCCCGTCAAACGCAGCCGCTGTGCCCGTCAAACGCAGCCGCTGTGCCCGTCAAACGCAGCCGCTGTGCCCGTCAAACGCAGCCGCTGTGCCCGTCAAACGCAGCCGCTGTGCCCGTCAAATGCAGCCACTGCAACTAGCAAACGCAACCGCTGTGCCCGTCAAATGCAGCCACTGTACCCGTCAAATGCAGCCACTGCACCCGTCAAACGCAGCCGCTGTGCCCGTCAAACGCAGCCACTGTGCCCGTCAAATGCAGCCACTGTGCCCATCAAATGCAGCCACTGTGCCCATCAAATGCAGCCACTGTGCCCATCAAATGCAGCCGCTGTGCCCGTCAAATGAAGCCGCTGTGCCCGTCAAACGCAACCGCTGTGCCCGTCAAACGCAACCGCTGTGCCCGTCAAACGCAACCGCTGTGCCCGTCAAACGCAACCGCTGTGCCCGTCAAACGCAACCGCTGTGCCCGTCAAACGCAGCCACTGTGCCCGTCAAATGCAGCCACTGCTCCCAGCAAACGCAACCGCTGTGCCCCTCAAACGCAGCCGCTGTGCCCGTCAAAAGCAGCCGCTGTGCCCGACGACCATAAATGAGGGACCTGCAGACTTGGCCATGGTAAGTGAGACCATCCCATATCCCACTCCATCTTCCCTGAGGGCAGGGACCCCCGTTCCCCCCCTCTGAGGACAGGGACCCGCTTCTCCCCCCTGAGGACAGGGACCCCCTTCTCCCCCCTGAGGACAGGGACCCCCTTCTCTCCTGGGGACAGGGACCCCCTTCTCTCCTGGGGACAGGGACCCCCTTCTCTCCTGGGGACAGGGACCCCCTTTTCTCCTGGGGACAGGGACCCCCTTTTCTCCTGGGGACAGGGACCCCCTTTTCTCCTGGGGACAGGGACTCCCTTCTCTCCTGGGGACAGGGACCCCCTCCCCCCAAGACAGAGACCCCCTTCTCCCCCCTGGGGACAGGGACCCCCTTCTCCCTCCTGGGGACAGGGACCCCCTTCTCCCTCCTGGGGACAGGGACCCCCTTCTCCCCCCTGGGGACAGGGACCCCCTTCTCCCCCCTGGGGACAGGGACCCCCTTCTCTCCTGGGGACAGGGACCCCCTTCTCTCCTGGGGACAGGGACTCCCTTCTCACTCTCGGGCAGGGATCCTATCTCACCTGGGGGCAGGAACCCCATCTCCTCTGGCAACGGGGACTTCATCTCACCTAGGGACCCCACCTCCCCTAAGAACAGGAACCTGATCACCCTGTGTGTGCCAACCTCACTGCCCTGCCTGCCATGTGTCCTGTGTGAGGGCCCTTCTGTGACAGCTCTTATCAGTACTTCATCCCACTGTGTGATCCCCCTACATGACTGATCCCTCTGTGTGCACCCCTTACACGGGGAACCCCTCTGTTCCCCCCCCCTACATGTCCGTATACTCTGACCACCACCTGTACCATTTCCACATCCTCTGTCTGCCTCCTGTATCCTGTGTGCCATCCTCTGACCACCTCCTCTATCCTGTACACATGTTCTGACCACCTCTTGTATCCTGTATACATGTTCTGACCACCTATTGTCTGCAGCCTCCAACCACCTCCTGTATCCTGTCCCTCTTGTCTTTTATTGTGTCTGCAGTCTCTTAGGGGGAGTCTGGAGAGGAATCAAGAGTAAGAGCGTCGCCAGGATTGGGATTACGGGAGGAGTCAGACGTGTATGGACTATGGAGAACAGACTATAGAATAAAACCAGAGCCACCAACCTGGAGCCATCTAACTGAGCGCTGCACTGGAGAGGAGGTCAGTGACAGCGCCGTCAGGTCAGTCTGAGGGGGGGTCACTGATGTAAGGGGGGAGTGAATACAAGTATGTAAGGGGGCACTGATATAAAGGTTTCCCCTTATCTCAGTAACACCCCCCCCCCCCTCTTACCTTAGTGTATTCACTCTGCGCAAGGTGGTCTCCGGTCACCAGAGTCTCCCCCCCCCCCATGGGCACAGCGGTTGCGTTTGACGGGCACAGCGGTAGCGTTTGCTGGGTGCAGTGGCTGCATTTGACAGGCACAGCGGCTGCATTTGCTGGGTACAGTGGCTGCATTTGACGGGCACAGCGGTTGCGTTTGCTGGGCACAGGGGCTGCATTTGATGGGCACAGCGGTTGCGTTTGACGGGCACAGCGGGGGGAACGGGGGTCCCTGCCCTCGGGAAAGATGGAGTGGGATATGGGATGGTCTCACTTACCATGGCCAAGTCTGCAGGTCCCTCATTTATGGTCGGGCACAGCGCCTGCGTTTGACGGGCACAGCGGTTGCGTTTGATGGGCACAGGGGCTGCGTTTGACGGACACAGCGGTTGCGTTTGACGGGCACAGGGGCTGCGTTTGACGGGCGCAGCGGTTGCCTTTGACGGGCACAGCGGCTGCGTTTGCTGGGTGCAGCGGCTGCATTTGATGGGCGCAGGGGTTTGCATTTGACGGTCACAGTGGCTGCATTTGACGGTCACAGCGGCTGCGTTGGACGGGCACAGCGGCTGCGTTTGCTGGGCACAGCGGCTGCGTTTGCTGGGCACAGCGGCTGCGTTTGCTGGGCACAGCGGCTGCGTTTGACGGGCACAGCGGCTGCTTTTGACGGGCGCAGCGGTTGCGTTTGACGGGCACAGCGGCTGCGTTTGACGGGCACAGCGGCTGCGTTTGACGGGCACAGCTGCTGCGTTTGACGGGCACAGCGGCTGCTTTTGACAGGCGCAGCGGCTGCTTTTGACGGGCACAGCTGCTGCGTTTGACGGGCACAGCTGCTGCGTTTGACGGGCACAGCTGCTGCGTTTGACGGGCACAGCTGCTGCTTTTGACGGGCGCAGCGGTTGCGTTTGACGGGCGCAGCGGTTGCGTTTGACGGGCACGGCGGCTGCGTTTGACGGGCACAGCGGCTGCGTTTGCTGGGTGCAGAGGCTGCGTTTGACGGGCACAGCGGCTGCGTTTGACGGGCACAGCGGCTGCGTTTGCTGGGTGCAGAGGCTGCGTTTGACGGGCTCAGCGGCTGCATTTGAAGGGCACAGCGGCTGCATTTGAAGGGCACAGCGGCTGCATTTGAGGGGCACAGCGGCTGCATTTGAGGGGCACAGCGGCTGCGTTTGACGGGCACAGCGGCTGCGTTTGACGGGCACAGCGGCTGCGTTTGACGGGCACAGCGGCTGCGTTTGACGGGCACAGCGGCTGCGTTTGACGGGCACAGCGGCTGCATTTGATGGGCACAGCGGCTGCGTTTGACGGGTCCAGCGGCTGCGTTTGGGCACAGCGGCTGCGTTTGGGCACAGCGGCTGCGTTTGACGGGCACAGCGGCTGCGTTTGCTGGGCACAGCGGCTGCGTTTGCTGGGCACAGCGGTTGCGTTTGACGGGCTCAGCGGTTGCGTTTGACGGGCTCAGCGGTTGCGTTTGACGGGGTCAGCGGTTGCGTTTGACGGGGTCAGCGGCTGCGTTTGACGGGCGCAGCGGCTGCGTTTGACGGGCGCAGCGGCTGCGTTTGACGGGCACAGCGGCTGCGTTTGACGGGCACAGCGGTTGTGTTTGACGGGCGCAGCGGCTGCATTTGCTGGGTGCAGCGGCTGCATTGGACGGGCGCAGCGGCTGCGTTTGACGGGCACAGCGGCTGCGTTTGACGGGCACAGCGGCTGCGTTTGACGGGCACAGCGGCTGTGTTTGCTGGGTGCAGAGGCTGCGTTTGACGGGCACAGCGGCTGCTTTTGACGGGCGCAGCGGTTGTGTTTGACGGGCACAGCGGCTGCGTTTGCTGGGTGCAGAGGCTGCGTTTGACGGGCACAGCGGCTGCGTTTGACGGGCACAGCGGCTGCGTTTGCTGGGTGCAGAGGCTGCGTTTGATGGGCACAGCGGCTGCGTTTGAAGGGCACAGCGGCTGCATTTGAGGGGCACAGCGGCTGCATTTGAGGGGCACAGCGGCTGCGTTTGCTGGGCACAGCGGCTGCGTTTGCTGGGTGCAGAGGCTGCGTTTGACGGGCACAGCGGCTGCGTTTGACGGGCACAGCGGCTGCGTTTGCTGGGTGCAGAGGCTGCGTTTGACGGGCACAGCGGCTGCATTTGACGGGCACAGCGGCTGCGTTTGCTGGGTGCAGAGGCTGCGTTTGACGGGCACAGCGGCTGCGTTTGAAGGGCACAGCGGCTGCATTTGAAGGGCACAGCGGCTGCATTTGAGGGGCACAGCGGCTGCGTTTGCTGGGCACAGCGGCTGCGTTTGCTGGGTGCAGAGGCTGCGTTTGACGGGCACAGCGGCTGCTTTTGACGGGCGCAGCGGTTGCGTTTGACGGGCACAGTGGCTGCGTTTGCTGGGTGCAGAGGCTGCGTTTGACGGGCACAGCGGCTGCGTTTGACAGGCACAGCGGCTGCGTTTGCTGGGGGCAGAGGCTGCGTTTGACGGGCACAGCGGCTGCGTTTGAAGGGCACAGCGGCTGCATTTGAAGGGCACAGCGGCTGCATTTGAAGGGCACAGCGGCTGCATTTGAGGGGCACAGCGGCTGCGTTTGAGGGGCACAGCGGCTGCGTTTGACGGGTCCAGCGGCTGCATTTGCTGGGCACAGCGGCTGCGTTTGACGGGCACAGCGGCTGCGTTTGACGGGCACAGCGGCTGCGTTTGCTGGGTGCAGAGGCTGCGTTTGATGGGCACAGCGGCTGCGTTTGAAGGGCACAGCGGCTGCGTTTGAAGGGCACAGCGGCTGCATTTGAGGGGCACAGCGGCTGCATTTGAGGGGCACAGCGGCTGCGTTTGCTGGGCACAGCGGCTGCGTTTGCTGGGTGCAGAGGCTGCGTTTGACGGGCACAGCGGCTGCGTTTGACGGGCACAGCGGCTGCGTTTGCTGGGTGCAGAGGCTGCGTTTGACGGGCACAGCGGCTGCATTTGACGGGCACAGCGGCTGCGTTTGCTGGGTGCAGAGGCTGCGTTTGACGGGCACAGCGGCTGCGTTTGAAGGGCACAGCGGCTGCATTTGAAGGGCACAGCGGCTGCATTTGAGGGGCACAGCGGCTGCATTTGAGGGGCACAGCGGCTGCGTTTGACGGGCACAGCGGCTGCGTTTGCTGGGTGCAGAGGCTGCGTTTGACGGGCACAGCGGCTGCATTTGACGGGCACAGCGGCTGCGTTTGCTGGGTGCAGAGGCTGCGTTTGACGGGCACAGCGGCTGCGTTTGAAGGGCACAGCGGCTGCGTTTGAAGGGCACAGCGGCTGCATTTGAGGGGCACAGCGGCTGCATTTGAGGGGCACAGCGGCTGCATTTGAGGGGCACAGCGGCTGCGTTTGCTGGGCACAGCGGCTGCGTTTGCTGGGTGCAGAGGCTGCGTTTGACGGGCACAGCGGCTGCTTTTGACGGGCGCAGCGGTTGCGTTTGACGGGCACAGTGGCTGCGTTTGCTGGGTGCAGAGGCTGCGTTTGACGGGCACAGCGGCTGCGTTTGAAGGGCACAGCGGCTGCGTTTGAGGGGCACAGCGGCTGCATTTGAGGGGCACAGCGGCTGCATTTGAGGGGCACAGCGGCTGCGTTTGCTGGGCACAGCGGCTGCGTTTGCTGGGTGCAGAGGCTGCGTTTGACGGGCACAGCGGCTGCGTTTGACGGGCACAGCGGCTGCGTTTGCTGGGTGCAGAGGCTGCGTTTGACGGGCACAGCGGCTGCATTTGACGGGCACAGCGGCTGCGTTTGCTGGGTGCAGAGGCTGCGTTTGACGGGCACAGCGGCTGCGTTTGAAGGGCACAGCGGCTGCATTTGAAGGGCACAGCGGCTGCATTTGAGGGGCACAGCGGCTGCATTTGAGGGGCACAGCGGCTGCATTTGAGGGGCACAGCGGCTGCGTTTGCTGGGCACAGCGGCTGCGTTTGCTGGGTGCAGAGGCTGCGTTTGACGGGCACAGCGGCTGCTTTTGACGGGCGCAGCGGTTGCGTTTGACGGGCACAGTGGCTGCGTTTGCTGGGTGCAGAGGCTGCGTTTGACGGGCACAGCGGCTGCGTTTGACAGGCACAGCGGCTGCGTTTGCTGGGGGCAGAGGCTGCGTTTGACGGGCACAGCGGCTGCGTTTGAAGGGCACAGCGGCTGCATTTGAAGGGCACAGCGGCTGCATTTGAAGGGCACAGCGGCTGCATTTGAGGGGCACAGCGGCTGCGTTTGAGGGGCACAGCGGCTGCGTTTGAGGGGCACAGCGGCTGCGTTTGAGGGGCACAGCGGCTGCGTTTGACGGGCACAGCGGCTGCGTTTGAGGGGCACAGCGGCTGCATTTGAGGGGCACAGCGGCTGCATTTGAGGGGCACAGCGGCTGCATTTGAGGGGCACAGCGGCTGCGTTTGACGGGCACAGCGGCTGCGTTTGACGGGTCCAGCGGCTGCGTTTGCTGGGCACAGCGGCTGCGTTTGCTGGGCGCAGCGGCTGCGTTTGACGGGCGCAGCGGCTGCGTTTGACGGGCGCAGTGGCTGCGTTTGACGGGCGCAGCGGCTGCGTTTGACGGGCGCAGCGGTTTCGTTTGACGGGCGCAGCGGCTGCGTTTGACGGGCGCAGCGGCTGCGTTTGAGGGGCACAGCGGCTGCGTTTGAGGGGCACAGCGGCTGCGTTTGAGGGGCACAGCGGCTGCGTTTGAGGGGCACAGCGGCTGCATTTGAGGGGCACAGCGGCTGCGTTTGCTGGGCACAGCGGCTGCGTCTGCTGGGCACAGCGGTTGCGTTTGCTGGGCACAGCGGCTGCGTTTGACGGGCACAGCGGTTGCGTTTGACGGGCGCAGCGGCTGCATTTGCTGGGTGCAGCGGCTGCGTTTGCTGGGTGCAGCGGCTGCGTTTGCTGGGCACAGCGGCTGCGTTTGACGGGCACAGCGGTTGCGTTTGACGGGCGCAGCGGCTGCATTTGCTGGGTGCAGCGGCTGCATTTGCTGGGTGCAGCGGCTGCATTTGCTGGGTGCAGCGGCTGCATTTGCTGGGTGCAGCGGCTGCGTTTGACGGGCGCAGCGGCTGCTTTTGACGGGCGCAGTGGTTGCGTTTGATGGGCGCAGTGGTTGCGTTTGATGGGCGCAGCGGCTGCGTTTGATGGGCACAGCGGCTGCGTTTGACGGGCACAGCTGCTGCGTTTGACGGGCACAGCGGCTGCGTTTGCTGGGAGCAGAGGCTGCGCTTGACGGGCACAGCGGCTGCATTTGACGGGCACAGCGGCTGCATTTGACGGGCACAGCGGTTGCATTTGACGGGCGCAGCGGCTGCGTTATGGACTATGGAGAACAGACTATAGAATAAAACCAGAGCCACCAACCTGGAGCCATCTAACTGAGCCCTGCACGCTGCACTGGAGAGGAGGTCAGTGACAGCGCCGTCAGGTCAGTCTGAGGGGGGGTCACTGATGTAAGGGGGGAGTGAATACAAGTATGTAAGGGGGCACTGATATAAAGGTTTCCCCTTATCTCAGTAACACCCCCCCCTCTTACCTTAGTGTATTCACTCTGCGCAAGGTGGTCTCCGGTCACCAGAGTCTCCCCCCCCATGGGCACAGCGGTTGCGTTTGACGGGCACAGCGGCTGCATTTGCTGGGTACAGTGGCTGCATTTGACGGGCACAGCAGTTGCATTTGACGGGCACAGCGGTTGCTTTGCTGGGCACAGGGGCTGCATTTGATGGGCACAGCGGTTGCGTTTGACGGGCACAGCGGGGGGAACGGGGGTCCCTGCCCTCGGGAAAGATGGAGTGGGATATGGGATGGTCTCACTTACCATGGCCAAGTCTGCAGGTCCCTCATTTATGGTCGTCGGGCACAGCGCCTGCGTTTGACGGGCACAGCGGCTGCGTTTGACGGGCGCAGCGGCTGCGTTTGACGGGCGCAGCGGCTGCGTTTGACGGGCGCAGCGGTTTCGTTTGACGGGCGCAGCGGCTGCGTTTGACGGGCACAGCGGCTGCGTTTGACGGGCACAGCGGCTGCGTTTGACGGGCACAGCGGTTGCATTTGACGGGCGCAGCGGCTGCGTTTGACGGGCACAGCGGCTGCGTTTGACGGGCACAGCGGCTGCGTTTGACGGGCACAGCGGTTGCATTTGACGGGCGCTGCGTTTGCTGGGCGCAGCGGCTGCGTTTGACGGGCACAGCTGCTGCGTTTGACGGGCACAGCTGCTGCGTTTGACGGGCACAGCGGCTGCGTTTGCTGGGAGCAGAGGCTGCGCTTGACGGGCACAGCGGCTGCATTTGAGGGGCACAGCGGCTGCATTTGAGGGGCACAGCGGCTGCATTTGAGGGGCACAGCGGCTGCATTTGAGGGGCACAGCGGCTGCATTTGCTGGGCGCAGTGGCTGCGTTTGACGGGCACAGCGGCTGCGTTTGACGGGCACAGCGGCTGCGTTTGACGGGCACAGCGGCTGCGTTTGACGGGCACAGCGGTTGCGTTTGACGGGCACAGCGGTTGCGTTTGCTGGGTGCAGTGGCTGCATTTGACGGGCACAGCGGTTGCTTTTGCTGGGCGCAGTGGCTGCATTTGACGGGTGCAGTGGCTGCATTTGACGGGCACATCGGTTGCGTTTGACGGGCACAGCGGTTGCATTTGACGGGCACAGCGGTTGCGTTTGCTGGGTGCAGTGGCTGCATTTGACGGGCACAGCGGTTGCTTTTGCTGGGCGCAGTGGCTGCATTTGACGGGTGCAGTGGCTGCATTTGACGGGCACATCGGTTGCGTTTGACGGGCACAGCGGTTGCATTTGACGGGCACAGCGGTTGCATTTGACGGGCACAGCGGTTGCGTTTGACGGGTGCAGTGGCTGCATTTGACGGGCACAGCGGTTGCGTTTGACGGGCACAGCGGTTGCGTTTGCTGGGTGCAGTGGCTGCGTTTGACGGGCACAGCGGTTGCGTTTGACGGGTGCAGTTGCTGCATTTGATGGGTGCAGTTGCTGCATTTGACGGGCACAGTGAGTCTGCAATTGAGTGTGGGGGGGGGTTCAGTTTGTTTGCGGATGCTCATATTGATGAGTAAGGTCTTCTATGCAAAGGCTTGGTCCCTCCCACAGGCAAAGCTCTATATTTTTCATGGACCTGCCATTGTGATATATACAGTTACAGTGCTATGAGTATGCACAGGGCCCGCCCCACTTCAGCAGAGCAAGCTAGGGGCGTGTTAGGGGCTGGAGGCGGTGCAGCACTATATTTTATGTCGACCTCTGTCCACAGTGTTAAGTGGCTAGCTTGTCTTCCCCCCCCCCCTTCTCCAGAGCAGGCTAGGGGCCTGTTGGGGGCAGGGCTGGAGGCGGTGCTGGCGACGATGTTGAGCAATTTGCAATGCCTCAGCCCGCCCGCCCAAGTCTAGAATTTTCACGGACCGAAATTGCCATCTGCGCATGCGCGGTATAGATGCAGTGAAGCCGCGCATGCGCAGTGGAGCCCGCTATCAGCTGTGTTTGTGACGTAGCCGCACAGGAAGTGATGCGGTCGAGACCCTGCATAGGTCGAGACTTTTTTTACAACACCGGCTCCCATAGAGAACTCTGACACGCGGATGGACACGGCCACCTGCCAAATGTTATTATGCTGCAAGAAACAAGAAACAAAAAACCTAGAAGGGGGGGGGGGCAGCTGCTAATAAACACAGCAAGCACATACCAGAAGGAATGGTTGCCAGACAATAAAATTTATAGCAGAATTAAATAACAAAATTTATAAAATGGCCACAAGAATTACCCATAGTCACACACTGACCAATTGAATAAAAAAACATTCATGAATGTGCTAATTATAAAATGAAATAAAGGGGGAGACCCCACATATAGCAGATTAACCATAAATGCGGGCACATAGGTCAAGCACTAATATGTGAGACACA
Source organism: Rana muscosa (assembly GCA_029206835.1). Taxonomy (NCBI): domain Eukaryota; kingdom Metazoa; phylum Chordata; class Amphibia; order Anura; family Ranidae; genus Rana; species Rana muscosa. The sequence continues at coordinate 30,306,019 of CM055121.1, read as the reverse complement.
TGCAGAATCGCTAAGCTGTCGGACAAAATTACCCCCTCTCCAATGATTTGTAACTTTCTCAATCCCCCAGAACTGCAACCCAGCAGGGTTGCAATTATGGAGAAGGCGAAAGTGCTTTTAAACATTGTGCGTAATGAGGCCCTTTTTAATATTGTTGACGTGCTCGCCAATCCTCGCATGGAGGGGCCTGGAGGTCCTCCCCACACATTGAAGGCCACAATCACACTGCATCATGTACACCAAACCTACTGTACTGCAGGGGATAACTTCATTTTATAACTTTTTCCCGTGGCTGATGCTACAAATTCCTTACGTTTCTTAATGTTCCTTTTGACTACAAGCTGGGCAACCCCCGCACGCATGAAAGCCGGTCAGAAAATTAAAAACACTATTTACAACTTGTCCCTAAGGGAAGGTGCTCTTTTATAAATAAACTGCGGACGGTCAGGTAGCAAAGGACCCAAAATCCTGTCATGTTTGAGAATGGGCCAGTGTTTTTGCACAATCTTCTCAAACTTCCTGTACTGGATATTGAAATCCAAAATCATTTGTATCCTCATAGAATCATTCTGGTTGACTTTAGGCACGTTAGAGAATAACGCATTTCTATCCATAGTACAGACATTTTCCATTTCTTTATCCAAACTGGTCCTATCGTAACCTTTCTCCGTAAACCTAGAAGCTAACATCCGTGATTGGGAGACAAAATCACTTTCATTGGTGCAATTGTGCCACAGGTGTATGAATTGCCCTCTCGGTATATTGCACAGCCATTTGGTATGATGGCAACTCTCAATAGGAATGAAGGCATTCCGATCCGTGGCCTTAAAATGAGTTGTCATCCTCACTCGGTCACCATCCTTTGATAAATCCAGATCCAAAAAGACCAATCTGTCCGAACTAATATTCCTTGTGAGGACAATGTTTTTATTATTGGTATTCAATTTGGATACAAAAATATCCAAACTTGCTCTGTCCCCATCCCAAATCATAATGAAGTCGTCTATGTACCTCTGGTAGCATATCAGTTCCGGGGGTTTGTTCTTAAACACAGCCTCCTCCTCCCAGTGCGCCATAAAGAGATTGGCTACACTGGGAGCGAAGCGTGCCCCCATTGCCACCCCTCAGAAAAAAATTGGTTTCCATACCAGAAATAATTTTTTGGATAAACAAAAGGTCAAGCTGTCCAACAAAAATTTCCCGATGTCTTCTGGACAATCCAGAGGATGTCAATGCCCAACTGACAGAGGATATCGCATCCTCATGGCCAATGATTGTGTACAACGAACTAACATCAGCCGTAATCAGGAGGCATGAGGACGTAATAGTTAAAGATTCCAAAATTTGTATAACATGCTTGGTGTCCTTAAGAAATGCGTTGGTTTTAACCACTAAGGCTGAAGGAAGGTGTCTATATATTGGCCAAGTCTCGATGTAACCAAGTTGATTCCATTCACTATAGGTCTCCCAGGCGGGTTGACACTATCCTTATGGACCTTAGGAAGGAAATAAATTATAGGTGTGCAACAAAATAAGGGGTCTAAATATAATGCCTCCTTAGGACCAAGTACCCCTACATGCTTCCCCCTTTCAACCAGGAAGTGCAGTTCACCCTTAAACTCAAGCATAGGATCCTTGGCCATTATACTGTAGGTATTGGCACCTCTTCTTCCCCGTCCTCTTGTTTTTTTCCCCTTTTATTGTGGACGTCCTAATAATGACCACCATTCTTAGGTGTTCCCATGGCGGGATATTCTAAATTATCACAGTGTTCCCTAGAGACAGGGAGTGGGGTGTTGGCCATATCTACATTGGCAGGATCTAGATGTACCCGAGTAGACACCACCTCAGGAGGGGTGGTCTCTGATCCCTGGTCTCTGCACTCATGGCTTCAGCACGGCTTCAACTCGTCATGAGTCCTCTCCTGACACCACTGCGCAGCCTTCCCGGCGTTTGCAGCGTTCACTCTCCTTCAGTCGGCTCTGAACACACGCCTGATTGGAACCTAGGAACCAGGAGGTCGTCAGTGCAGTCCACCAGCATACCTGGCATCAATCCTCCATCAAGCTTGTTGTGAGTATTACATGGCACGGCGCGGTGAGGTTTTTACCCCAAGCTTTTTAGGCAATATCTCAGACCAACATCCTCCGTAGACTCTCCTACTGCAGCATGCTTGTCTCATGGAGCAGCCATCTTTTCAGCAGCTCCCCCCCCCTCCAACTAGTGAAAGTGAACGTTGTTCTTTAATTTGATAACAGTTTGTTTTACAATTTTTTGCACAGTAACTTTGCCATTATAAAGGGTTATGAAACGGAATAGGAAAAGTAACACAGAGTTTGATTGATTTACTAAAACAACTGGGACAAAAAAAAAAGAAAAGGAAGCCGATTGGTTTACCTAACCTTCTACCCAAAGCTGCACCAGATTTTGCACTCTCCAGAAGGTTAGGTTAACCAATTGGCTTCCATTTTTTTTGTTTGTCAAAGCTTTGAACAAGCCGAAGAACTTCGAAGCTCATTGGCTAGCATGTGTCTCAGCTGCGCTAAATTTTTCAATCTCTCCAATTTTAGTAAATTAACTCCACAATCTCTGGTGCTTGGAAGTGGGCCCCAGACTGTTGCTTACATTTTTCCCTGCTGGCTTAACTGGACATGCCTCACCTTGATGCCCTATGACTAGGGAAGTCAGTGGATAATAGTTACACTGTCTGAAAAATAAAATAAAATAAGACAGAGGGCACACCGGCCTAGTGCATTATCTTAAGGAAGACCTCTCCTTGTTAATATGGTAACTTAAGTCAGTGTTTCTCAACTCCAGTCCTCAAGGCGCCCCAACAGGTCATGTTTTCAGGCTTTCCATTATTTTGCACAGGTGATTTGATACATTTCACTGCCTTAGTAATTACCACAGCTGTTTCATCTGAGGGAAATCCTGAAAACATGAGCTGTTGGGGCGTCTTGAGGACTGGAGTTAAGAAACACTGACTTAAGTAATATACAGAACAAACCAACAGGTGTACTATCAACCTGGTCATCAAAGTAAGCTTCCAGTCCACAATACATCATCTATAGCCTAGGACAACTGGAAAATCCAACAGGCTAACGTGTTTTGAGGACTTGCCTCTCCTCAGAGCTCTGGAAGAGGCAAGTCCTTGAAACACCTTAGCCTTTTGTTAGGTTTTCCATTTGTCCGACTCCCATTATGTGATTTGAATGATGATGTATCGTGGGCTGGAATCTGGTGTTTTACTTTGACAACAAGCTTTTATACAACTGACCTGACAGCTTAGTAGTATGATTTGTATAATAGCCCGTGCTTGTTTTATGGTTCCTCTATTTTTTAACAATATAAACAGTGCAAATACCGTACGTCTACTGAAACAGAGGCTCTTAGTTTTTGGCATTTTTATATTATGCCTGTTTTTTTTGTTTTTATTTTATTTTGTCGTTTTATTGTCATTAATTATGGAGCAATGTGCACTGACTGCAGGATATGTACAGTACTGTTACTGTAAATTACTTTAATTTATTTTGTATTTGAGTTGATTTTCTGTGTCCACTTTCCAATTTATGTGGGTTACTTGAATGAGGTTACATTGTCAATGCCACAACATTCATGGCCCCTAATCTTAGAAGACTTTCTAAACATGCAAACACCAGCAGACCATATGGTCCACAGAGCATTGTTGACACTTGATGCTAATAAAGTTTCTGACATCAATAACTGGTAATATTTGTGGGCTGTGCTCGCTAGATTCGGATTTGGGGATAGGTTAATTTCCTTGATCCGTTTACTATATAGTTCCCCGCAAGCAGCCATTGTCATGGATATGCAGTAGTGTTTGTCTGTCAGCTTACCTTCCTTCCCAGGTGTTCATCTTAGAGGCCAGATTCTCTCTCACCTGGCTTCCTTTATAATCTCCTCCCAGCCTGACTCCACCCCAGGCCCTATCACAGAACACTATATTAACCTGTGCACTGCAAGCCTGCTTTGCTGATCAAAGTGTTTGTTAAGCATTGTGTGTTTGGGTTCCTGCCTAGCGTGTGCTACGTCTGTCTCTGTGTTACGATATTGGCTTGTTCCCGACTATCCCTGTCTGCTTGCTACCCTTGACCTTCGGCTTGTCCTTAGTTTATCCTTGTTTGCTTGTTGCCCAGACCTTGGCTTTCCCCTCACTATTCTTGTATCCCATGCTGCTGCTTCCCCTCTCTCCTCCTTACCCTTCGGGGCGTGAGCTAGGGGACTCTAGGGGCCGCGACCTGGACCCAGCCTGCAGCGTAACATCCTTTACCACTAGAGGCTCTGGAGAAGACCTGCTGGGTCTTGGACTCCGCGCCCTGGGGAATCTCGGCTCTAGCTTCCTGTAGGATCCCGGTTGTGCTCCTCTGGTCCCGCTTTCCACAACCACCTAGTTTCCTATCCGCAGCAGTCAGCCATAGGGTTCACTACCTTGTGGTGCCCTCCTGACCCCCTATGGTGTGCATCTGTCATCTGGCCACAGGTGACCTGACAGAATCGCAGAATTGAGTAAAATGCAAGAAAATACAAAAAATGACGTTTTTTTTTTTAAACCACTCGAACCTTTTTGGGATTTAGTTTTGTTGTTAGCAGTGAAATGTTTGTTGTTTACTAAGGAAAATACACTTAGCACTACAAGTACACTTAGAAAAAGTAGCACACACCTCAAATATAAACAAAGCAAAACTAATAATTGAAAGTTGATATTTTTTTATTTTAGAGTTTTTTACGGCAAAATTATAATTCGGACAGATTCTCTGGCATTGGAATGGCCCCCCTACCCATGAAATAATCAACATATTTCTGCCTGATTGCACGGGCACTTTGGGGGGGGGGCAAGCCAGCACAGACAGGTTCCAGGCCCGGCAGGGCATTGTCCGCAGCAAGTCCTGGCTCGGGCCCAACTGTGGCCATATATGTAGGAGATTTCTTCCTCAAAAAATTGTGCAGTAGACAACAACAAAACACAATATAGTTCAATTTGTACTCCGCAAGATTAATAGGAGTCAGAAAAAGACGGAACCGGCTGGCCATTATCCCGAAGGCATTCTCCACAACTCTTCGGGCTCTGGCCAGCCGGTAGTTGAAGACCCTCCTCTCCGGGGTGAGGGTCCTCTGGGGGAAAGGCCTCATGAGATGCCGACCCAGGCCAAAGGCTTCATCAGCCAAAAACACAAAGGGGAGTCCTTCCACATTCCCTGCATCCGGTGGCAATGCAAGGTCATCACTCTGTAGACGAAGGGCAAACTCCGTCTGGGCGAAGGCTCCCCCATCCGACATCCGGCCATTCTTCCCCACATCCACATAGAGGAATTCATACTGTGCTGACACCACCGCCATCAGCACAATACTATGAAACCCCTTGTAGTTGTAAAAAAAGGAGCCAGAACGGGGTGGTGGAACGATGCGGACGTGCTTTCCGTCAATGGCTCCTCCGCAGTTGGGGAAGTCCCACCGCCTGGCAAACTCCAATGCCACAGTCTGCCATTCCTGTGGTGTGGAAGGAAGCTGGGGAATCAAACAAGAAAAAAATTAAAGGACTTTTGCTAATAACTTTGCAAGCAGATTAGACAAAAACATTCATGGCCAACATAAGTATAACATTTTGGTTAAGGATTAGTAAAAAAAGAGAACCAAATTCACAATTTGCACATTGCTCACCCCCCTCTGATGGCCCATTTATTTTCTTTGGGGGGCTAGATGTGTTTGGGACCCCACAAATTTCACAATCAGGAAATTTAATTAAGAATTGGAGGGGGGGGCTACAAGGGATCTGCAAAAATACATTGCTAACAGACTAGGCTAGATGTGTTTGGGCCCAGGAGAGCATGCTGGAGAGGTAAGTAAAGGTAACAATGCATGTAGGCCCAAAAATGACTTAAAGGACAGCATGCATGGGGACATTCTCAGCATATTACAATCATGCTAATTAGGGAAGGATGAAAGAAATACAATACATAATCATGCATTATATACAGACAATGTGATATTTTTTACGAAAACTTACCCTCATATAGTCATCCTGCAGGACTTGGATGATAGCAGAACAGGTCTCTGGGATTATGACACCCAGAGCCTGGGGGGAGATGCCTGTGGTGAACTTCAGGTCCTGCAGACTTCTCCCTGTCGCCAGGTAGCGCAACGTGGCGATGAGCCTCTGCTCAGCACTGATGGCTTCCCGCATAACGGTATCCTGCCTGGTAATATAGGGGGACACCAAAGCCAACAGATGCTGAAATACGGGGTCAGATATCTGCAGAAAATTCCTGTAGTCCTCAGGATTATTCTGCACGATCTCCCGCAGCAGAGGCATGTGAGAGAATTGGTCGCGCTGGAGCAACCAATTCTTGGTCCATGAACTCCTCCTCACCCTGTTCATAGACTCGTCTTGGTCCAATACAAGAAGACCAACGGACACACAAAGTCGGTGCACAACACGATCTCTACGATGAGAACGTATCCGCAACATGGCTAAGAAACGGTCGTCTGAACAGAACGAACTAAACAGAACGCACTGAAGAACAGCAAGGCCTATGAAGAACGACCTGAAAATCAAAAACGAGCGGACAAGAACGCACTGTAAAACAGATATGACCTGACTACTCGCCCTGAAAGACAAGATACGAACCCACAAGCACCAACCGAACCGCAGAAAATGAACTGAAAGCACGAAGTCTGAAAAGCGCGAATCGTCTCTTCCCAAACTTTAACTAACACGCGGCAACACGAGATTAGCAAAAGCAGCCCAAGAGAGGACGCCATGAAAATGGAACTTCCCCTTTATACTGCCGTCGTACGTGTTGTACGTCACCGCGTTTTTAGACCGACGAGATTTTGAAATGACAGTGTGTATGCAAGCAAAGCTTCACAAGAATCTCGTCAAACTTCACAAGTAAACCGACAAGAAAAACGACATTTGTTTTACGACGAGAAACTCGGCCGTGTGTACGAGGCTTTACTGTGAAGAAACCTTTCCGTATTTGGGGATGACATTTTTTTTCCTCTAGACGTAGAGTGCCCCCTTGTCCTCTGTGATGACCTTAAAGTGAATAACTCAGCACCAAGTTTACTATATGGACCACTTATGTATTTGTACATGTTGATCATATCCCCCCTTAATCTCCTCTTCTCAAGAGGGAATAGATTCAGTTACTCTAATCTTTCCTCATAGCCAAGCTCCTCCATGCCTCTTATCAGTTTGGTTGCCCTTCTCTGCACTTTCTCCAGTTCCCCCGATGTCCTTTGAGAACTGGTGCCCAAAACTGAACCAAGGTCTTACTAATGATTTGTACAGGGACAACATTATCTCTCTCTCTCTCTCTCTCTCTCTCTCTCTCTCTCTCTGGAGTCCATACCTCTCTTAATACAAGAAAGGACTTTGCTCGCTTTGGAAACTGCAGCTTGGCATTGCATGCTATTATTGAGCTTATGATCTACAAAAAAAAAATCCACCATTGATTCCCCCAATTGTACTCCTCCTAGTATGTATGATGCATGCATATTCTTAGCCCCCAAGTGCATAACTTTATATTTATCAACATAAAACCTCATTTGCCACTTAGTTGCCCAATTAGACAGTGCATTGAGGTTGCCTTGTAAATAGGAGACATACTGCAAGGATGTTATTCCACTGCATAGCTTAGTGTCATCTGCAAATACAGAAATTTTTATTTTTAATCCCAGACCCTATAACATTTATAAGGATATTAAAAAGTAAGGGTCCCAGCACTGAACCTTGGGCTACACCACTGATAATCTTGAACCATTCAGAGAAAGAGTCATTAACCATTTTTTTAATTCAGTTATTTGGGGGTTTGAGCTCAGGACACAGAATGAGCTAATATTATCATTTTCACACCTGTTCATATTATTGTTATAGATAGCGCTGCTAGTTCCATTATATGTTCTCTCTCTCTCTCTCTCTCTCTCTCTCTCTCTCTCTCTCTCTCTCTCTCTCTCTCTCTCTCTATCTATATATCTATATATATATATATATATATATATATATTGTGAAGGACTAGCATCAAATGTAGAACTTGAAGGACACCGCCACTCGCTGGTTCTTCTTTTTAAGGGCTTTGTTTGCCCATTTTTATTAAAAGAAGTTCAAAACAAAATGAAAGGTTTCCCTCGCAGGAGTTTCAGCACTCCTATTCATCAACAAAATGTCATTTAGCCTCCTGGCTTATACATACAGCAGTGCTGCTCAGGCCTTCCACTTCAGGCTTTCATCTGTCTCCTACAGACTATTCCCTTGGCAACACCGTCCATTTAGATAGCAGCCCCTCACTGCTCTGATCCTCAGACTTGGGTCCACTGCTCTGACCCTGAAGCCTCGTACACACGAACGAGTTTCTCTGCAAAAACCAGCAAGAAACTTGCTGGCAGAGATTTTTTGCCGAGAAATTCGTTCGTGTGTATGGTTTCTCGTCAAGAAAAGCGACAAGAATCTCGACGAGAAAATATAGATCCTGCTCTCTATTTTCTCGTCGAGATTCTCGTCGGCATGTTTCTCGACGAGAAAAGTGAGTGTGTGTACACTTACCTGTCCTCCCGGAAGCCCGCGCATGTTCGAAATGAATTCGACGCATGCGCGGTAGCTTCCTAGGCATACGTAGGGTATACCAAGATGGCGGCGACGGCATCGAATGTGACGAGCACATGCTCGTCGTAGTCGATGACGTCACCGCGTACGCTCCATTCAAAGAACCGCTTTCTTTGAATCGAGCGTGTGTACACTCGGCCGGGACAAGTTTCTTGTCCAAGAATCTCGTCGAAAAAAACGACATGTTTTTTTCGATGAGAATCTCGGCCGTGTGTACGAGGCTTCAGACCTGGGTCTCTGGCTTCCAGTGTGCAGACAAGCACTCTCTGGCTTCTCCAGTGCACACTTGCACTCTGTGGCTTCTCCAGTGCACACCTGCACTCGTCGGGAGGGTGGAGCCCAGAATGCTGGTCCTGATTCTACTATCAGGCCCACACACCTGAACAATCAGTGTGCAGTTGAGTCTCAAAACCCGGATCCAGGACTGGGGATTTCATCCCACCCGGATCTCTAAGAAATCCCCAAGCTCCGGGTCCCAAAGTGGACTTTAGTAAATCATGAGGAAACTGAAAAGCCAGTTTCCTCCCAAACAAGCAAATACCCTGGAGCCCCTCAACCTGCCTGGTTGAGAATCCTGTATTCATACACTGGTGGGGTACCACACTACCACAATATATATATCCATTATTAATTTTCAGTAAGAAAATGTGGTATGACAGCGTTATAGATCGTCTATTTTCTTACATTTTTTCAGGACTGTCTCAATCTGGATGATTTCTTCCCATTGTGACGGGTTGCTGAGATTACCATTTGTAAGAGCTTCCATCTCCAGTAGGCAGCCCTTAACTGAATAAGGAGGTTAGCGGAGAGGTGGCAGTTCCCTCTAGTTTTTGATTACTATGAGCCCATATAATTCAGTTACCATTGTTAACTGCTACCTCTGTTGCCCCAGTGACGATGTCCGATAGGACGAAATGTGTAGGACAGAGTTTCAGTGGCGACGTCATATCACTCACCTGGGGGTGCAGGACGCTTTAGGTACTTGATGCTAGTTTTACTCCTTTTATGTGTAAGTAGATTACCTTTATAAAAAAATATGGCTTTTGGATACTGCACAATGAGCATTCCTCTTCCTCTCTGCATGTGATTGTTTGATCCCACTCGTGGCTGCGAGTGTATTGCCCTGCTTTTGTTGTCTGATGGCGGTCTGAGAAGCAACTAAGGGGATTGTGTACAGCTGCCAGGTATGCTTAGTGAACCTGAGCCAGAGCGGAGCTGCATTATATCTGTCCATCCATCCATCCAACTGAGGGTTTCTCACTAAAGCGCAGCCAGACCGTTTAAGGAGGTCTTTGTACAGTGCCTTGAAAAAGTATTCATACCTCTTGAAATTTTCCACACTTTGTCATGTTACAGGGGAACCTCGAATTACGAGCATAATCCATTCAAGGACAATGCTCGTAATCCAAAGTACTCGCATATCAAAGCGAGTTTCCCCATGGAAACTAAAATAATTTGTTCCGCATTGACTTCAATGACATGCAATACCGCATGCGGCCAGAGGCGGGGGGGGGGCGCCGGAGAGCCTCGGAAACTTCCGAAATGCCCGAGGACACCTCGGCTGACCTCGGCAAACCTTGGAAAGACTTAGTTCCCGAGATTTGCCGAGGTCAGCCGTGCTATCCTCGGGCCTTTCCGAACGGCGCCGATAATCTGCGATCGGCGACGTTCGGCTCCGGTGCCCCCCCACCTCAGACCAAACGCGGTTTGCAGACCGCTTTGGCCTGAATCGTGCTTGTTTTGCGAGACAACACTCGCAATCTGAGTTACGATTTTTAAAAATACAGTGCTCGTATTGCGAAACGCTCGTTAACCGCGTTACTCGCAATCCGAGGTTCCACTGTACAACCAAAAACGCAAATGTATTTTATTGGGATTTTATGTATTAGACCAACAACATAATTGTGAAGTGGACAGAAAATGATAAATGGTGTTCATATTTTTTTACAAATAAATATCTGAAAAGTGTGCCGTGAATTTATATCCAGCCACCTTTGATACCCCCAACTAAAATCTAGTGCAACCAATTGCCTTCAGAAGTCACCAAATTAGTAAATAAATAGAGTCCACCTGTTTGTAATTTAATCTCAGTATAAATACAGCTGTTCGGTGAAGCCCTCAGAGGTTTGTTAGAGAACCTTAGTAAACAAACAGCATCATGAAGTCCAAGGAACACACCAGACAGGTCAGGGATAAAGTTGTGGAGAAATTGAAAGCAGGGTTAGAAAGAGAGGAGGAACACAATGCACGTTGGACACACTGGGATTTGTTCCAGTTCTCAAACAATTATGAGACATACACTTGAGCGATTTCCTTCATGATAATTGGAAGTCTGGAGCCGTCGACCCCGCTGAAATTCGCTACCATCCCTTCCCTCTTACCCCCCTTTTTATTTTTTCTCTTCCTTGCCCGTCCCACCCCCCTTCACCCCCTTATTTCTATATTTTCCGGACACCAAAAGTGTCATCCATCTTTCTATATTACCCACAAAAAATCCTAAGGTATGCAATGATTAATAGGTGCCGCCCCTATAACATCGGGGAAGAGAGCCATGACTGATATAGTTTAAGACATATAAGTGATGTTCCCTACATATCATTGGCTCAGTACCTGCTAGTTAGGGTCACCTTGGTCTCACCCTATTTCTATATCGGTATGAGTATGATCCATAAAACATTTTGTCTTTTGGAATTTGAGGTTCCCACCACAGTTATGTTTGAAAAACAGGCATTATTGGATGTGGAGGCAATAACCTACAGTTGATAAATTTTTCCATATGGCTGTTAAGGAACTCTGTTAGCCTTCTCGCTGATATCCGCTGCCTATTTGAAGTGATGGGTTAAATGTCTATTTTTGGATGTCATTCGTTACTGTATGTAATGCCATACCTTATTGTTCATTACGCATACCTTAAATAAAGATTTAAAAAAAAGAAAATAAAGCAGGGTTAGGTTATAAAAAAATATCCCAAGCTTTGAACATCTCACGGAGCACTGTTCAATCCATCATCCGAAAATGGAGAGTATGGTACTGCAAACCTACCAAGACATGGCCGTCCACCTAAACTGACAGGCCGGGCAAGGAGAGCAATAATCAAAGAAGCAGCCAAGAGGCCCATGGTAACTCTGGAGGAGCTGCAGAGATCCACAGCTCAGGTGGGAGAATCTGTGCACAGGACAACTATTATTCATGCATGCCACAAATCTGGCCTTTATGGAAGAGTGACAAAAAGAAAGCCATTGTTAAAAGGAAGCCATAAGAAGTCCCATTTGCAGTTTGCGAGAAGCCATGTGGGGGACACAGCAACATATGGAAAAAAGTGCTCTGGTCAGATGAGACAGAAATTTAACTTTTTGGCCTAAAAGCAAAATATTGTGTGGCGGAAAACTAACACTGCACATCACCCTGAACACACCACCCCAACCGTGAAACATGGTGGTGGCAGAATCATGGTGTAGGAATACTTTTCTTCAGCAGGAACAGGGAAGCTGATCAGAGTTGATGGGAAGATGAATGGAGCCAAATACAATGCAATCTTAGAAGAAAACCTGTTAGAGCAGGGGTGTCAAACTCAATCTCATAATGGGCCGCATCGGCATTATGGTTGTCCTCAAAGGGCCTTGTATTTGACACCTGTGTTAGAGTCTGCAAAAGACTTGAGACTGGGGCGGAGGTTCACCTTCCAGCATTACAACGATCCTAAACATACAGCCAGAGCTACAATGGAATGGTTTAGATCAAAGCATATTCATGTGTTCGAATGGCCCAGTCAAAGTCCAGACCTAAATCCAATTGAGAATCTGTGGCAAGGCTTGAAAATTGCTGTTCAGACGCTTCCCATCCAATCTGACAGAACTTAAGCTGTTTTGCAAATAAGAATGGGCAAAAATGTCACTGTAGATTAAGGTTACCAGATTTTTAAAATGAAATCCAGGGACAGATTTATTTTTATTTTGGCAGCAATCAGCGACTTATAGCGGGACTGGGATATTGCGGCAGGAAAATCAGACACTAAGTGATACTTTTGACACTTTTTGGGGTCCAGTGAATCTAATACAGTGATCCGTGTTAAAAATATGCACTGTCACTGTACTAATGGGGCGATCAAAAAGTTAAAATGTGTGCCTGTGTGCCTAACCAGTGTTTTCTCACTTTTACTAAGGGAAGGCATAGATCCCCAATCCCTTTGCAAGAACAGAACACAGGATCAATGTCTTCCATACAGAAAGAACCGGAATCTGACTTGTTTACATCAGCAGACCGCTGTTCTGCCTGTGTACAGAACGATCGGCGGATACCGGCTGACATTGAGTCTGATCGGCTCAGATTCCCAGAAATGCAGGATCATGTGTACACACACATGATCCTGCGTGGTGCGCCCGCCCTGTAGCAGTAAATCTGCTATGGGTTAGTCAGCATCTGGTTAAGATAATCAGTATTATAATAACACACAGGCAGCAGGCACTCTATCATTGCTCTGTCTGGCAGTGCGCTGTCACAGTGTGTCACATGACATGGCTGCTGGGTGCCGATACTTATGACCAATAAGGTAACAAAATCAGCACCCAGCAGACATGTCATGTGACACACTGTGACAGCGCACTGCCAGCCAGAGCCATGATAGAGTGCCTGCTGCCTGTGAGTTATGATTCCAACCATGATGCCAGACACAATCAGACACTCCCAAAGCACATCTGTGTTGAAGCCTTGAAGGCCCTGGCAGACCCACGATCGGATCCACTTCCTTCTCTGTTCCTGCTGCTGGACACTGTTAGCTGAGCTGCCTCTCTCTGCCTGTCGCCACTGCCACCTGCCTAACAGCCTCTCAAGTCTTACTCTCCGGCCCTGGCTACTACTGGGTGGGGAGCGGAGCTGAGCAGAGGAATATCTCTCCACCGGTGGAAGGCAAGGAGATAGGCAGGCGGCTGGCTGGGACTTGAAGAACATGTGAGCGGGAGTGGAATGGGCTTGTGCCTGAAACTGAAGAAATAGTCCCACGCTCCGACCAGCACATGATTATCAGAAAGGGGCACAGCTAATGGATAAAAATACAACCCCCCTAAGCTAGTTGGAGTGGCAGAGCAGGGGGGTGCAATTCAGAATATTTTTTTAAAATTCTGCACTGACTGTCTTTGAAATTGTGTGGGCCCCTGTCCAAATCCAATCCGGGGACAAAACCGGGGACAGATTTGGTCCGGGGACAGTGTCCTCAGTCCGGGGACTGTCCCCGGAAACCGGGGATGTTTGGTCACCCTACTCTAGATGTGGTTCTACAAACTATTGACTCAGGGGGTCTGAATACACGCCACACTTTTCACACATTTATTTGTAAAAAATGTTGAAAAACATTGATCATTTTTCTTCCACTTCACAATTATGTACCACTTTGTATTGGTCCATCATATAAAATCCCAATAAAATACATTTACATTTTTGATTGTAACATGACAAAATGTGGAAAAAGGGGTATGAATACCTTTTCAAGGCACTGTATTTGGTAAGAGGCGATGCTATTTCTATGGTGGAGCACATTTGGGAGATTGGCTGAAGCACTGGATTTTTATGAGGCGCATAAGTGGAGCACATTAACATTACACATTTTTCCTATTACCTCATTGGGACTTATTTCTGTTTTTGAACTATTGCATTATTTTAAGAATTATGGGACAGTTGATTTATATTCACTTTAACTTTGTATTTTTTGTTTTATTGATCCACTTAATTATGAATATCATTTGTTTATGAATTATGTAAGGCACTGTATATGCACGTTATGACAGCAACACGCGCCATTTTTTATTTGACATTAGTCAGCATAGGTGTTAGGAGGGAGAAGGGACTTTAAAAACTTTAAAAAAAACTTTAAAACAGTATCACAATATTGTTATATAACACGGCAACAATAAGATGAGCAAAATAAAAAACTTACCAATAATGGGTATATTACACATAATACCTTGGATCAGCCATGACTAGAAGCTTTCCTGTAATAGGGTGAGACCACCCTATGTCTAGGGTGTATATGTTCAGATCCTGTCCTAAGGCTGCACTAAGATCACATAATCTTAAGAATGTACCTGCCCATGCCCTACAGGATAATTATGCCATGTTTCTGACACAACGTAACGGTTGTAATAAATGTATGAACAAGTTTTGACGTATGTATAATAATTTTGATGGCACAATGATAAACTTGATATGTAAATGTAGATTTCTGCAAGCTCAATGTACATGGGAAAAGAATGTACCTGCCCAAATTCACTCTCACCTGCAAGCAGGTCGCTGTCATGCACCTTTTAAACCCTGGAAGGCCATCCTGAACCCCGAGCAACTTGGGGAAAACAGTCCAGTCTCCTAGAGAGATGAGGACCAGAGGTCCACAAGAGGGCTAGCAGGGCATAGAAACAAACACAAAAGTTTCTGCGCTGCTACTAAGTACAAAAAAGCGGCTGCAAAACCTGTGGACAAAAAGGTGCATAGAACAAAAAAAACTAAAAAATTGCAGCGCTAAATGGGTGTGTGTCAAACAAATAAATGAGTGAAAAAAAACCAAATGTGCAAGGAAAAACTAAATGATTCCCTGTGTGAATAACAATACAGTTTTTGAAAGAGTCCTTGGTGGGTGGTCCTCAAAAACACATTCAAACAATTGCAAAAATTAAAGTCCAATGGTGTTCCACAATAATCCAAAAAAAATTTGTGATGATTGGACTACAAAAACTTCCAAATCGATAATAAAAGAGAAAAAGCCACAACCAATATAAAGGAGGCTTACCAGACTTAGTGGACCCTACTGAACATATGTCCAGAGGGTCAACATAGGCTTTTGATGTGTATTCCTGAAGGGTCAACAGTTGATAGTTGAACCAAAGAATGTCTCTCACAGCAGCTCACAGTGAAGAGGTTGATAGAAACTTGAGAGACGATGACTCAATAGCACAATGTGAAAGGAATAGAAAAAAAAGAAGAAGGCACATAGCGTGATACTGCTAAAAACAGTATGTTTAATATAGGTAATTACACTTACATTCAAGTAGTTAAAAAGTGCTTCATGAAAATCAATGGCAACAGTGGAAAATCCCGACGCGTTTCGCAAGAAATTTGCATCATCTGGGGTATGCATCCACTGCTGCCTCCACACATTATATAGACAACATAACCCCCTAATAGGGTAAGAGTAACCTCACCTGTGAATTCATCACATGAGCAATCAATTCCTGGGTCATCCAAAATGGCTCCTCAACGTCTGCTTCCTGCCTCTACGTGGGGTCATGAATGATGTTCAATGTTGATAAATATTCCAGGGGTATGTGGTCTTATAAAGTAAAAATATAAATATATATGGAATTTAAAAAGCCATACATAAATGACAGGGGGGTGGACAGACAAAATTCTGTCCGCCACACTTGGCTTATATATTAAATATGACCAACATGATGTATCATGTGCCCGAGCACACAGGCCAGGCACAGGAAATGAACCAAATATGGTCCATGGGGTGACCGTACACAGACTAGTGTGTGGAAAGCAGAACGTCCGCGCTAATCGCGTCACGTCCCGCAACACACCGTCATGTGTTTCACACATGGCTAATGTAATAAATATGGCCAGCATGGTGTGTCATGTGCCCGAGTACACAGGAAATTTGGTCCATTTCCTGTGCCTGGCCTGTGTGCTCGGGCACATGATACATCATGTTGGTCATATTTAATATATAAGCCAAGTGTGGCGGCCAGAATTTTGTCTGTCCACCCCCCTGTCATTTATGTATGGCTTTTTAAATTCCATATATATTTATATTTTTACTTTATAAGACCACATACCCCTGGAATATTTATCAACATTGAACATCATTCATGACCCCACGTAGAGGCAGGAAGCAGACGTTGAGGAGCCATTTTGGATGACCCAGGAATTGATTGCTCATGTGATGAATTCACAGGTGAGGTTACTCTTACCCTATTAGGGGGTTATGTTGTCTATATAATGTGTGGAGGCAGCAGTGGATGCATACCCCAGATGATGCAAATTTCTTGCAAAACGCGTCGGGATTTTCCACTGTTGCCATTGATTTTCATGAAGCGCTTTTTAACTACTTGAATGTAAGTGTAATTACCTACATTAAACATACTGTTTTTAGCAGTATCACGCTATGTGCCTTCTTCTTTTTTTTCTATTCCTTTCACATTGTGCTATTGAGTCATCGTCTCTCAAGTTTCTATCAACCTCTTCACTGTGAGCTGCTGTGAGAGACATTCTTTGGTTCAACTATCAACTGTTGACCCTTCAGGAATACACATCAAAAGCCTATGTTGACCCTCTGGACATATGTTCAGTAGGGTCCACTAAGTCTGGTAAGCCTCCTTTATATTGGTTGTGGCTTTTTCTCTTTTATTATCGATCTGGAAGTGTTTGTAGTCCAATCATCACAAATTTTTTTGGGATTATTGTGGAACACCATTGGACTTTAATTTTTGCAAGGGCTAGCAGGGCACCCTGGCTCCATGACTGATACCACTGGCTCTGCTGGAAGTACAGCAATAACTGTGTTCTCTCTGCCTCAATGTCCGGCTGTTACGGCCAATGCAGCAGTTCAAAAAAGAAGGTCCTACAAAATGGCCACTGTGCCCAGGGGGTGACCTTGTCAGAGGGAGATGGACAGTTCCCACAAAAGGTAAAAATAGCTCTGGTCTCACATCTCGGCACAGACCTAAGCACTTCACCAGCTGGAACCACAGCCCTTCATGCTCTCTTCCTCTGAACCAAGTCCATGACAACAAGCTCTGTAAGCCTAGAGCAAACCTCATGCAGGGCTCTGCAATTTACTGTGATTTAGATTAGGGCTCCAAAAGTCCAGCCGAACACTTGGGGCATGGGTCATCTGGCATGTGTTCTGTGAGGGGGGTCCTCTCCCAATGCCAGGAGGGCAACTCCTTTCCCTAATCTGTCCCCAACTACTAGGCCGATCACGTTTGCACTTCTACTCAAAGATACTTAATTGTGTCATCAATCAAGGTGGAATGTGGATAAAATTGCGGTACTCACAATTACTGTACCTTTTCTTCTCTTAATTCCTAGCTTCCCATTTGAGGGTCACAGCCTGCATCTCTGCACTCCAACTTGTCACAGGGATACATATACATTTTAGTTACAAATAGGAAAATGAGAAAAGGGGAGAAGGTCATAGGGAGACGGGAGAGATGGACAGGTTAAAAAGGGGGCTAGAAATAGATCTGACATTGTAAGCAAAAAAATAAAATCTTCCTCTTGAGACATTCAGAGGCAAGGGAATCAAGTCACCTTTGTTACTACATTTTCTGTGGAGTACCGTCAAGTAACTGATAATGGATGAGGTTTTTTTCCAGTGGACAGGCACCCCCAGCCTGTTTAGATCCACTTCTAGTAGGAACACTAGGCTTACTACTGTTGGCTCTTATCAATGTGGTTTAAACACATATAGATATTGTTATAAGCATACCAAGTGTAGAAGCATTCGGTCTTGTGTCACAAATGTTGCATATCCTATTAAACAATATATTGATTGTGGTTCTACAAATGTTGTTTATGTTGTGGAATACAGCCTTTGTTCTCTACAATATGTGGGGTGTACCACTAGACACCTCAGAGCAAGAATAGGGGAGCATTATAATGATGCTTTTAACCACTTAACAACCGCCTGTCGACAAATAACGTCGACAGGGTGGTTGCTTAACTCTGGGAGGACGTTATATATATAACGTCCTCCCAGAATCGCGCTCCCGCGCGCCCCCTGGTGCGCGCACACGGGAGTCTCCGTGACCGCCGGGTCCAGAGGACCCGGTTCATCATGGATCACGGTAAATCGCCGCTGATGGCGGCCGTTTACCACGTGATCGCTCCGTCAAATGACGGAGCGATCACTTGTAAACAGACCGGCGTCATGTGATGACGCTGGTTCCTCTCTCCCCTCTCTGTACCGATCGGTACAGTGTGAGAGGAGAGGGGAGGGAGCGGATCATGGCAACAGCGCTGTGGGCTGGATCTGTGACAATTGCAGTCACAGATCTAGCCATCCATCCATCCCTGCTCAGCCATCCCTGTGCAATACCCTGCCAATTCTCCGCAATACCCTGCCAATTCTCCGCAATACCCTGCCAATTCTCCGCAATACCCTGCCAATACTCCGCAATACCCTGCCAATACCTCGCAATACCCTGCCAATACCCCGCAATACCCTGCCAATACTCCACAATGCCCCGCAATACCCGGCAATACTCCGCAATAACCACTTCCCGCCCGCCGGCCGTCATATGACGTCCTTGACTTTGTGCTGGGATATCCGAATGATGCCTGCCGCTACAGGCATCATTCAGATATTAGCTTTTTCAGCAGGCGATTCCCTACACCAAAAGAACAATCATAGCGGCTGTTCCGCCGCTTGATCATTCTTACGGGAGACGGGAGGGGATGCCCCCCCCGCCGCCCTCCGATGCTTCTACCGACTCACCGCTACGATCAAAGCCAAGATTGTTTGTTTTTTTTTGTTTGTTTTTTTCAGGCTTCCCAGCCTAGAGGTGAGATGTGGGGTCTTATTGACCCCATATCTCACTGTAAAGAGGACCTATCATGCTTATTCCTATTACAAGGGATGTTTACGTTCCTTGTAATAGGAATAAAAGTGATAAAAAAATAATTGGGGCGGTAAAACATGTCAAACTAAAATAAATAAAGTACCGTATATACTCGAGTATAAGCCAAGTTTTTCAGCACATTTATTTGTGCTAAAAATGCCCCCCTCGGCTTATACTCGAGTCACCTTTTTGTGCCTGACTTTGGGGACCCGGTACCGGCCGGCCTTAGGTCCCATGAATGCCAATATTGGCACACATGTAGCCCCCTCTTCCTCTATAAGTGTGCAAAGTTTTTTTTCCGGGATACCTACGGCCGGGGAGCAACGATTTTGCAAAGCAAAATGTTACCATGTTAAACGGTCATTTCTCCTGCGACTTTGGGGACCCAGTACCGGCCGGTCGTAGGTCCTCTGGACCCGAAACTTGGTACAAATGTAGCCCCATCTCACCTCTATAAGTGTACAAAGCTTGTTGTCTGGGAGACCTACGGCCGGGGTGCAACGGTTTTTCAAATCTGGGCATCCCTTCCATGGACTCCCATGTTAAACGTCAGTCTAGTCACGGGCACAGTGAGGCATGGACACAGTGAGGCATGCACATGGACACAGTGAGGCAAAGTGAGGCACAGTGAGGCATGCAGATGGACACCCTAGGCTTATACTCAAGTCAATATGTTTTCCCAGTTTTTTGTGGTAAAATTAGGTGCCTCGGCTTATATTCGGGTCGGTTTATACTCAAGTATATACGGTAAAATGAACAATAAAATATATATATATTTTTTAAAGCGCCCCTGTCCCCGTGAGCTCGCATACAGAAGCGAACGCATGCATAAGTCCCGCCCATATATGAAAACGGTGTTCAAACCACACATGTGAGGTATCGCCGTGGACGTTAGAGCGAGAGCAATAATTTTGGCCCTAGACCTCCTCTGTAACTCAAGACATGTAACCAGTAAAAAAAATTAAAGCGTCGCCTATGGGAATTTTTAAGTAGCGAAGTTTGGTGCAATTCCACGAGCGTGTGCAATTTTGAAGGGTGACATGTTAGGTATCTATTTACTCGGCGTAACTTCATCTTTCACATTATGCAAAAACATTGGGCTAACTTTACTTTTTTTTTTAACCACAAAACTGTTTTTTTCCGTAAAAAACGCGTTAAAAAAATTGCTGCACAAATACCGTGCGAGATAAAAAGTTGCAATGACCACCATTATATTCTCTAAGGTCTTTGCTAAAAAAACATATATAATGTTTTGGGGTTCTATGTAATTTTCTAGCAAACAAATGATGGTTTTTACATGTAGGAGAGAAATGTCAGAATTGGCCTGGGTGCTTCAGAACGCCTGATGGTGCTCCCTGCATGTTGGGCCTCTGTATGTGGCCACGCTGTGTAAAAGTCTCACACGTGTGGTATCGCAATACCCGGGAGTAATAGCAGAATGTATTTTGGGGTGTAATTTGTGGTATGCATATGCTGTGTGCAAGAAATAACCTGCTAATATGACAATTTTGTGAAAAGGAAAAGAAAAAAAAATCTTAATTTTGCAAAGAATTGTGGGAAAAAATTACAACTTCAAAAAACTCACCATGCCGCTTTCTAAATACCTTGGAATGTCTTCTTTCCAAAAAGGGGTCATTTGGGGGGTATTTGTACTTTTCTGGCATGTTAGGGTCTCAAGAAACTAGATAGGCCGTCAGTACTTCAGGTGTGATCAATTTTCAGATATTGGCACCATAGTTTGTGGACTCTATAACTTTCACAAAGACCAAATAATATACACCAATTTGTACTTATTTTTACCAAAGATATGTAGCAGTATAAATTTTGGCCAAAATTTATGAAGAAAAAATACAAAATTTGCTAAATTTTATAACAGAAAGGAAAAAAAAAAATTTTTACAGAATTTTCAGTCTTTTTTCTCTTATAGCGCAAAAAAAAAAAAAACACAACGGTGATTAAATACCACCAAAAGAAAGCTCTATTTGTGTGAAAAAAAGGACAAAAATTTCATATGGGTACAGTGTTGTATGACTGAGTAATTGTCATTCAAAATGTGAGAACACCAAAAGCTGAAAATTGGTCTGGTTATTAAGGGGGTTTAAGTGCCCAGTGCTCAAGTGGTTACATTGAATGCCAAGAATATCGCAAATATTTCAAAACATTTTCAAGGGCAACATGCTAATAATATGAGTGCCTTCTCATTTTACGGGTTCGAACGTGTTCCGAGACCCCCTAGAGGTGGGGATTTATAGCAGAGACTTCTTGAAAAATAAGTTTTGTGGATTTTTATTTTATGCACCAGGGGGCCCCATCTGGTATCTGGTCTCAACCACTGAATACCGGGCCGGCCATCTCCCATGAGCTCTAGTCGATCTCCCGGCTGGGCCTGTCTCCTGTTACTTGGCTGAACCTGTAAGAGATAGAAGACAGAGCAGCCCGAGCGGCTGAATGGAGTATGGCCACTACGGCCGCTTGGGCTGCTCTGTCTTCTATCCGAGGGACAGGCGGATGGGATGACATCCTCGCCAGGCACAGGTCAGGCTGCATTTAATGGGCACAGGTCAGGCTGCATTTCATGGGCACAGGTCAGGCTGCATTTCATGGGCACTGGTAAATATTTTAGTACACCAATTGGTTTAGAATATTTTTTTTCTTGTTTTCCTCCTCAAACCTAGGTGCAGTTTATGGTCAGGTGCGTCTTATGGAACGGAATATACGGTATGCAGCCATTGACGTCATCAGCGCATGCGCTGTGAAGGAATGGCCATACTAGCACATTATGCCTTGCAGGTCTGACAAAAAAAAACACCCAGCAGTTTACAACTGCTTTAACACTCCCTAGCTGTGAGTATCCTTTTTTGTTTCAGTTTATAATTTATTTAGAATTTCTGATTATGAAAACTGGTATAAATGATGCTCCATTTATCTTTAGGTTATCTTTATTATTATTATTTTTTTGTAAACGTCTTTCAGTACATGGATCTGCAATGTTACTTCAGACTTTGTCCAACACTGGCTTTCCTCTTGTCTTTAATTGCCTCTTTATTAGTCACTCACTATTTAATTATACACTTTGGGGAAGCTGGTTTATTAGGAGCATGTTTGTTTAGTTTTGATATGCTATGACTAAGGCCTGACGGCTAACACATGATGCAGAGTTGCTGGCTGGACTTTTCTCCTGCAAAGTGCCTGTGCAGAATTCAGTGCCAGCCCTACATCTTCATTTATGAAGGGCCCTGGAAAGGTGTCCCAAGAATTAGCCAGAGACCAATCAATCCATGGGCTGCAGGAGGAGCCGTAGTGGCTATGGTGCAGCCACAAATCTTGATAGGAGAATAATCTTAAAGAAAAACCTCCATAGAAAAGAGGTAAACTTCCCTCAGTAAAAAGAAGAGGTCCATCACATAAGGACACTGGCAAAAAACTTGGATATAAATGGGAGTGAGAGAGATTGGTTAAATAGGGGGAGGTCCTTTTTTTATTTTTTCAGTGTTGAATCACTGGAAAGTAACTGCATATAAACCATGTACTTCAAAACCTAGCTTTCAATAGCAAGGCCATTAAAGTCAGCAGTAGTAGTAAAGCAGAATGGTCTGGCTGAACCCAGGGAGTGTTCATGACCAGAAGAACCACATTTTAATGTACTAAAAATGACAAGATCAATCTGGAGCCTTGGGAACAACTGGGATCCCCTTAGTATCCACCCAATAGAGAAGCAGCGGAGCATAAAAAGCTATAGGGGAGGAAAGGCATACATGAGATTGTACTGGTCAAAGCATCTTCCCAAGGGTCCTTTGTCCTAGCCATAAACCTGTGCACTTTGTGGTTGAGATGAGAAACAAGAAGAACCACATCTGGCATCCCCCACCTTCAGCAAATCTGAAACCTCTGGATCAGAGGCATAGTATGAAGCTTGTGGGCCCCAATTCAAAAGTCGATCTGGGGCCCCCCCCACTACCACCCATCGCTTTCACCACGTGTCAAGATCCCCTTTGTTCCCTCCCTGATGACTGAAATATGCCACTGCTGTGGCATTGTCCAACTTACACTTCATGGGCTGATTCCATAGAAGATCAGTCTAGTGAGAGAGACACCATTTGACATGCATAGTTCCTAAACACTGATAAGTAACTGGGATCGCTCCTGGGACCAAAGGCCCTGTAACAATAGCTGTCCTGTCACTCCTTTCCAGCTGCTTAGACTGGCATCTGTCCCCATGATTTTCCTAGAGAACGGATAGAAAGAAGTTCCATCTAATAGCAATGAAGAGTGTAGCCACCACACTAGAGAGTCCTTTACTTGCTCACCCACTTTTATCTGCCTGACCAGCAATGGAGGGGATCTGTCCCATCTGAAGAAACTCCCACTGAACAATCCGTGTGTGATGTTGAGCATAGAGAACCACTTTAAATGAGGTGACCGTGAGGCCTAGAACTTGCTTGGAGTGCAAATTGATGCCCCAGTGTTAGAGGGCAAATGTCAAACATGGAAAAAATAATTGTTTTTCTGGTGGAAGAAACACCTTTGCTTGACCTATATCCAGGACAAATTGGGACATACAAAGTAGGCATCCTTGATGTTGATGGATGCTAGAAAGCCCCCCACTGTAGTGACTTTACAGAACAGATGGCCTGCATTTAGAATTTTTGAAGCAGATCAAAATGGCGCAAAAACATGTAGCATCATCCATACCCCATCATTGGCCTACCTACTTTGATGTATCTATAAATAGTAAAGTTGCCATTTTGATTTTTCAGACCATGACAAAAGGTGTTGAGCACCTAGAGATAATGGTAATGGCGGGTTCAGAGAGATGCGAGTGGTATTCATTTTTTTCCTGGATGTAAACTGACCATGGCAAGTGTGAAAACAGATGCTTCTGTGGAGAGTTTGCTTCCTGTATGGCGATACAGGATGCTGTACAGATGCATTGCATCCCATATCTCCAATAATTAGTTTCCCTGCCACACTTTCCACCCTGCTTTGTGCTATGTTAATTGACAGAGGCTCCAGCCAGAGCCCCACTGTCAAACCACTGCCGCAGCCTGTAGGAGCAAAAGGCGCAGCCTTTTGGAATGCAACATACACAGGCAGGGATTGTAGTTGCCCGTCTGTGTGTGATGAATTGAGTACCTGCCCCCTGTTAGCCAGAAAGCCTTTGATTGTGTGGATCACAACAAGATGTGGCAAGTACTGGAAAAAATGGGAATAACAGACCACCTCACCTGTCTTCTCAACCTGTATGCAAGTCAAAAAGCAGCAGGTAAAACAAGACAAGGAACAACTGGAAACAGTGACAGATTTTATTTTATGGCCATGAAATTAAGAGACGCTTGCTTCTTGGGAGGAAAGCAATGGCAAACCTAGACAACATTATAAAAAGCAGAGACATCACCCTACTGACAAAGTGCCGTATAGTCAAAGCTATGGTATTCCCAGTAGTAACCTATGGCTGTGAAAGTTGGACCATAAAGGAAGGCTGAACGCTGAAGAATTGATGCTTTTGAACTATAGTGTTGTTGAAGACTCCCTTTAACAGCAAGAAGATCAAACCAGTCAATCCTGAAGGAAATCAACCCTGAATATTCACTGGAAGGACAGATCCTGAAGGTTGAACTCAAATACTTTGGACACCTAATGCAAAGAGAGGATTCATTGGAAAAGACCCTGATGCCCACATACAATAGCACAGACCTAGCTACAGTATCTGGAATTGTGCTTGTGAGATAACAAAAGTACAGAAGCACTTCTGTCACACCGTCTGCAGATATACACAGAAACTGCAATGGTTAAATTGTTAAAACCTAGTGTAGCGCCCCTCTACTTTGAGGAGTGCTGTGTGCCTAAATTTAGGGTTGGTCTGAGCTAGTAGCCAGGCTCAGACCGCTTTTATTAATAGGTACGGTTGTTTTGTTCCTCAGGGGTTGTACTGGTGTGCAGTTCCCTGTGGCCTGTAGGTGGCACTGCCATGACAGGTCAGGGTTGGACCACTGGTAACAGTGCTGTGCCTTAGGATGTCCTCTCTCAGCATTAGTACAGTGGGCGTGGTCAACCTGCTGTGCATGCCGGGAGAGGATACATAAGGGGCAGACGCCGCCTGGAGGTTGTTGTTCCGGGGCTCCGGAGTTCGGGTCGCGTGACCTGGCCCTCCAGGCCAGGGGTGCGCGTATGCATCGGTCCCAGGCACCTTTAGCCTGGGGCTGCAACTTTGCCATTGGGCCCAGAACCTTTAGCTGGGGCCCAGCTCTAAGAGGAGGATTCCCAGGGTGCCCCTGAGAGGGGACCCACTCTAGGAAAAGGAGACCGGGGGAGGACCTTTTCTGAGGGACCGGTGACAGTTTCACGGTGAAAGAGAGGCCCGGTAAACTTCTGGAGGGATTTCACTAATCATCTGAGGCCTTGTAATGTGCAGAAACTTGCACCTGTTCTTTAATTACAAGTGCTGAGAGGTTTGGGGCTCCGAGATTCTGTGGCAGAGAATCTCCCGATCGTATCTCCAAAAGAGGGACTTAAGATAGTAAAGTTTGTGCATCACTCTGGCTGCTGGTACCGTGAGAGGGGACTATCCGGGTGAGCAGAGCCCATTCGGGATTGAGTGGTGATACCAAGTGCCTGAACCTACCTCCCTGTTTCTTTTATTCTTCAACTCCAACTATCCTATCCAGTTGTCAGCATAAAGAAAATAAACCTTCCTTCATTAGGGTTTAACCTTGTCTGGACATTGGCCTTATTGGTGCACCTACAACAGACTCTTCCCTACACTCTAGGGGTGAGATCCAACCGAGGGAAGGTAACTCGCTGCGGGACTCAAAAATTTCTGAACACCGCTCACCCTCTTATTCAAGAAGGAACCTGGGCATTGTGGTACAGTGTGTCCTGCCTTAAGGAGGTAAGGCCAGGGGGATCTGTGTGCTACACTAGAGACCATTACAAGATCAACTATTAGAACCAGATATTCGCTGCTTCTGCTCTGATTGAAATACAGCACCAGATTCTCCTGCATTGATGGTCATGTGGTCCAATTCTTACTCTACTTTCTAAAAACTCCCCCCTTATCACAGTCCTCCAATCTGGGGTTTCTGACCCAGATAGCAGGGACTTGGAAGTACTTTTCTATGCCAACTAAACTTTGTGATAATTACCAAGCACCAGCTATTTATGAATACAGACACTAGAGGGAACCAGTTCCCTACATGTGTAAATAGGGATGCCGTACAATTACCATAGTGCAGGTCCAGACACAGGAAGAAAAAAACAAAAAACATAGGTTTATTTTTCTTTTTACTATACTGTAGTCAAGTTGCATAAAAACAGTATTTTTCTTTTTCATTTTTTAATCTACCAGTGTGCTGCAGCCTTTGTTAAAATTCACTTTGCCAGCAGCATGATGCTGGAAAACTGCACCGATACTCACAGAGAGCAGCGATCCAGATCTCCATTGGTCTGATGCTCCCCCTGCACAGTGGTCCAATTACAGAACTCGCTGTCCCTTTGTTTGCTTTAACAAAGCTGTTTAAAGCAGACTGAAAGCTTTGCAAATGCTTTGGAAAAAGCCTGTTGTAAGTACTATTATACAAGCTGAAGCCCATATTTACAAGGCTTAACTGTGCTACCAGCTTTTATAGTATGTAGTCAGAGGCGTTGCTATGGGGGTGTGGGCCGCACCGGGTGACACCCGCCAGAGGGGTGACACCGGGGCCACCGCGCCGCTAAACACTGTACTGTATTACTTGTCGAGGAGGCGGAGCGGTGCGAGCAGGGCATCCAGCCGTGTGGGGAGGCTGCCTGTAACATTCCTCAGTCAGGCTATCCCCGAGTGAGCCGGAGTTGGTGGGCAGAGCTGGGGGTGTGACTGCCTCCTCCTCTACTCCTTCACTATGGATGATGCCACAGCAGAAGCAGATAGAGGTGAGGACACAGCAGCCCCGCCCACAAGTCCGGGTCTTCATCTGCAGGCATGCTATGCAAGTTACTCTGCAGTGTCACTACATAGAGTTCCAAGATGCCCTGTACCACCCCAGCCTGCCCTGTACCACCCCAGCCTTCCCTGTGCCACCTCAAACAGCCTTGTGCCACCGCAGCCTGCCCTGTACCACTCCAGCCTGCCCTTTGCCACCCCAAACAGCCCTGTGCCACCCCAAACAGCCCTGTTCCACCCCAAAGAGCCCTATACAACCCCAGCCTGCCCTGTACCACCCCAAACAGCCCTATACCACCCCAGCCTGCCCTGTGCCATCACAGCCTGCCCTGTGCCACCCTAACTTTCCCTGTGCCACCCCAATCTGCCCTATACCACCCTAACTTGCCCTATACCACCCCCAGCCTGCCCTCTATACCACCCCAACCTGCCCTATGCCACCCTAACTTGCCCTGTACCACCCCAACCTGCCCTATGCCACCCTAACCTGTCTTATACCACCCCAACCTGCCCTGTGTCACCCTAATTTTCCTGTACCACCCCAACCTACCCTATACTACCCCAACCTGCCCTGTGCCACCCCAACCTGCCCTATGCCACCCCAACCTGCCACTATACCACCCCAACCTGCTAGAATACCAGTCTATACTACCCTAAATTGCCACTATACCGCCCTATACTATCATTTACAGGGGCTGGTTTGGGGTGCGCCCCGTGACCGCGCACTGCCTGCATGGTGCTGGGCAGCCTAGACAGAGGAGGGGTGACACCATGTTTTACCGCATCGGGTGACACCAACCCTAGTGACGCCACTGTATGTAGTGAGTAACAAAAACTACAAGGGACAGATTTCTGTCTGTCTGTGGTGGTTATACCCAATAGACCAAAAATCATTTCTGCTTTGTGATCCTCTGATTTCCTACATGTAACTTTGGGAGAAGTTATAGAAAAATGAAAAATACTACAGAGAATAAGTTTGCTTACCAGCTTTACTGATAGTATCTGCTTACAATTATCTGCAGAATGTCTCATCACTGCCAATACTGACCTGTATGTTAATGAAGACAAACAATCAGAACAAAGAGGTAATTAAAAAATGAAACAGACTTACTTGTTTAAGACATAAATCTGTTATTAAAAACATACTGTATCATCCTATTAAACCACTGCATACAAATTGAAGTGGTATTTACCTCATTAAAAAAAAGCAAGAAAAAAAAAAGCTGTGCATGTGCAGCTCTGGCTCAGACCACATTTATTGCACCCACTGTGTGTCGGGGTGATGCGAGTCCCTCGCGCATGCACAAGAGTGGCATCATTGCAGCCCAGCCATTCAAGCAGAACCTGGAAGGAAGACCGGGCTAAGATAGCACTCATGGGAATCGGTCACAGTGCAGCACTGAAGGGCACATTATGTGCGATTTTGCAGTACATACCAATACATTATGATTTAAACCTGCAGGGGTGGGGGCATTTTTATTTTTTACTTTACTACTGCTTTAAGTTAAACATTACTATTGGAAAACTATTGGAAGGAATGGTAAGTGATCATTACCAAGAATTTGCTGATGAAAATAGTATAATTCGTAATAACCAACATGAATTTAGGTTTGGTTCAGATAAATGCGGGCCGTGCGTCCCGCGTTTGCTCATGCATGGCAGCCCATTCATTTGAATAGGCTGATGTGCCTCGTGAAACGCACAAAAAAGGTGCATGCATCTTTTTAAAATCGTGGCTGCAGGGAAAACGGACCATGCGGTTTCCTTGCAGTTCCTGCAACCGCGATTGTGCTGCGGCTGAAATGCTTGGGAATGCCATCCAGAATGAAAAAATAGGATTTTTTGTACTCACCGTAAAATCCTTTTCTCTGAGTTCATGGACTGACACAGCTTCCAATTGACAAGTGGGTATTAGCCGTTATTTAGGAGTGACTAGGCAGAAAAAAAACTTGTAAAAAAGTGTTGCATCACACCTTCTACAGTACCGCCCAGGGGGTGGACCCACTCTGTATCTCGCAGATTAGTTCGTCAAAAAAGCAGTACAAACTTAAAAAGGAGGGGTGGGTGCTGTGTCGGTCCATGAACTCAGAGAAAAGGATTTTACGGGGAGTACAAAAAATCCTATTTACTCTTTCGTTCATGGACCGATACAGATAACAATTAACAGGTGAGACGTCCCAAAGCAGTGTCAAAAACGAGGAGTGGTAACAGCATAAAAGTAAACTTCACCCCAAACATAAACAGTACTCCTCCACGGAGGAGTTGCAACTCTAAATAGCCGCCTGCAAAACTTTGTGGCCGAAAGAGGCATCCAAAGATGCACCTACTGTACATCAACTTTGTAGAATTTGGTGAAAGTGTGAGCGGACGACCAAGTCGCTGCTTTACATTATTGGGAGACAGATGCTTGATGTCGGAAAGCCCCAGAGGCACCTATTGCCCTGGTCGAATGCGCCGTGACAGGAAAGGGGGGCGCTTGACCTCTTAAGGCGTAAGCCTGGATTACCATCTGTCGGATCCAACTAGAAATGGTGGCCGACGAGACTGCTTGGTCCTTCTTGGGACCAGCCACCGAAACAAACAGTGAGTCTGACTTCCGGAATTGGGAAGTAGCAGATAGGTAAACTCTCAAAGCTCGGACAATGTCCAAGGAATGCAACGCCGACTCCTTAGGATTCGACGGATGAGGACACAAGGATGGAAGTACAATGTCCTCGTTGAGATGAAAAGCCGAAACGACTTTCAGAAGAAAGGAAGGCTGCTGCCGCAGCACCACCTTATCCTTGTGGAAGATCAAGTAGGGAGCCTTGGATGACGAGGCCGCCAGCTCAGAAACTCATCTGACGTAACAGCCACCAAAAAGACCACCTTTTAAAAAAGTGTCAACAAGGGAATATCCCTAATATTCTCAAACTGTGATTTCTGAAGCACCGAGAGGACCAGGTTCAAGTCCCACGGAGGTAGCGGGGGACGGACCGGAGGAGCCACATGTCAAACCCCCTGCACAAATGAACTCACGAGAGAGTGAGTCGCCAGGGGTTGCTGAAAAAAGACAG
This sequence comes from Rana muscosa, assembly GCA_029206835.1. NCBI lineage: Eukaryota > Metazoa > Chordata > Amphibia > Anura > Ranidae > Rana > Rana muscosa. The sequence continues at coordinate 30,275,812 of CM055121.1, read as the reverse complement.
CCAGGGCAGATATCTGCCCCTTAACCACTTAACGACCGCCCACTGTAAATATACGTCAGCAGAATGGCACCGACAGGCAGAATCACGTACATATACGTGATTGCCTTTGTATAGTTGGGGGGTCCGATCGGACCCCCCTTCTTTACAGTGGGTGGTCGTTTTACCTTCGGGAGCGATCCGGCATGAGGGGACGGCCGTTCGATTCCGGCCACCCCCTCTAGATCGCTCCCGGCGAATGAGAGAGCTTCCCCTGCCTGCCAGGAAGGAGGAAGTGATGTCATCTCTCCTGCGGCGCTCACATATACCGAGCGCCGTACAGGAGAAGATGCAGGTTAGTACACAAAACAGCACACTGACACCAGGACACATAGGCACATAAATCGCCCCCCCAGGCACCCCCAGATCACCCCCCAGCCCCCAGTCACAGTGTCACTGATTGCAGTGACCATTTATTTAGTGATCACTGCAATCAGTGACATTTGTGACTGTAAAAGTGTCACTACATTTAGTTTTAGGTCCAGTGTAGCCCCCTAACCCCCCCTAATAAAGGTTTAACCCCCTGATCACCCCCCAGCACCGCTGTCGCTATGCGATAATTTTTCTGATCGATGTCTTAGCGTCGGTGGTGCTGATCGGTAGCCAGTAACTTTTTTTAGGTTCGCCGCAGGTTTTTATAGCGTCGGGTACCCCCATATATTACCTAATAAAGGTTTAACCCCCTTGATCGCCCCCCAGGTAACCCTTTCACCCCCTATCACCACTGTCACTAAGCGATCATTTTTCTGATCGATGTCTTAGCGTCGGCGATGCTGATCGGTAGCCAGTAATTTTTTTTAGGTTCGCCGCAGGTTTTTATAGCGTCGGGTACCCCCATATATTACCTAATAAAGGTTTAACCCCCTTGATCACCCCCCAGGTAACCCTTTCACCCCCTAGCACCGCCGTCGCTATGCGATCATTTTTCTGATCGATGTCTTAGCGTCGGCGATGCTGATCGGTAGCCAGTAATTTTTTTTAGGTTCGCCGCAGGTTTTTATAGCGTCGGGTACCCCCATATATTACCTAATAAAGGTTTAACCCCCTTGATCACCCCCCAGGTAACCCTTTCACCCCCTAGCACCGCCGTCGCTATGCGATCATTTATCTGATCGATGTCTTAGCGTCGGTGATGCTGATCGGTAGCCAGTAATTTTTTTTAGGTTCGCCGCAGGTTTTTATAGCGTCAGGTACCCCCATATATTATCTAATAAAGGTTTAACCCCCTGATCGCCCCCCAGGTAACCCTTTCACCCCCTATCACCACTGTCGCTAAGCGATCGTTTTTTATGATCGTTGTCTTAGTGTCGGTGATGCCGATAGGTAGCCAGTAATTTTTTTTTAGGTTCGCCGTCAGGTTTTTATAGCGTCAGGTACCCCCATATATTACCTAATAAAGGTTTTAACCCCCTAATTGCCCCTAGTTAACCCTTTCACCAGTGATCATCATATAAGTGTTACGGGTGACGCTGGTTAGTTAGTTTGCTTTTTATAGTGTCAGGGCACCCGCCGTATATAACCCAATAAAGGTTTAACCCCCTGATCGTCCGGCGGGTGATATCAATTAGGTTTCAGCGTCAGAGAGGGTCTGCGTCACACCCCAGGCAGCGTCAGGTTAGTGCCAGTAGCGCTAACACCCACGCGTGAAGCATACACCCTCCTTAGTGGTATAGTATCTGATCAGATCAATATCTAAACTGATCAGATCTATACTAGCGTCCCCAGCAGTTTAGGGTTCCCAAAAACGCAGTGTTAGCGGGATCAGCCCAGATACCTGCTGGCACCTGCGTTTTGCCCCTCCGTCCAGCCCAGGCCACCCAAGTGCAGTATCGATCGATCACTGTCACTTGCAAAACACAACACACATAACTGCAGCGTTCGCAGAGACAGGCCTGATCCCTGCGACTCCAGTGCTGTAGGAGGTGATTTCACCACCACCGTTAAAAAAAAAAAAGCATATATGCCGAAGCATTGGGGCAGCAGGGGCGGAGGAGTGATTTTGCTCCTAATGCCGCGTACATACGGTCGAAATTCCGACGGAGGCTTGCCCGTGGAAAAGTCTGACCATGTGTACGCGGCATAACTTTTGCGAGAAGATGCCCCCATGCTTCGGCATATATAAATGGTGCATGTATGCCCATCATTAGAAGTGGGTGGATGAAGGGCGGTATTCTAATGGTGGGCATACCCACCGATCAATCTTTATTTTTCGTTCAGCCAACAGGCTGCATGAAAAAAAAGATTACAATACATGTCCAACAAGGACCAGCAACGTACTGGTATGTTGCTGGACTTTGAATGTTTATACCAGAATGATGCCTGCAGGTTTAGGTATCATCTTGGTATCATTCTTTTCAGCCAGCGGCCGGCTTTCATGTAAAAGCAATCCTAGTGGCTAATTAGCCTCTGGACTGCTTTTACAAGCAGTGGGAGGGAATGTCCCCCCCCAGATATAAAAAGCGCCATTGGGAATTTGGGAAAGCATTTTATCACACCGATCTTGGTGTGGTCAGATGCTTTGAGGGCAGTGGAAAGATCTAGGGTCCAATAGACCCCAGTTTTTTCAAAAAAGAGTACCTGTCATTACCTATTGCTATCATAGGGGATATTTTCATTCCCTGAGATAACAATAAAAGTGATAAAAAAAATAAATATGGAAGCAACAGTTTAAAAATAAAATAAAAAAGCAAAATTAATAATAAAAAAAAAAGAAAAAAAAAGCACCCCTGTCCTGCCCTGCTCTTGCCCAATGGCGAACGCAAGCGTCGGTCTGGCGTCATATGTAAACAGCAGATGCACCATGCATGTAAGGTATCACCGTGAAGGTCAGATCGAGGGCAGTAATTTTAGCAGTAGACCTCCTCTGTAAATCTAACGGGGTAACCTGTAAATGCTTTTAAAGGCTTTTAAAAATGTATGTAGTTTGTCGCCAATGCGCGTTTGTGCGAAATTTTAAAGCATGTCGTGTTTGGTATCTATGTACTCGGCCTAAGATAATCTTTTTTATTTCATCAAACATTTGGGCAATATAGTGTGTTTTAGTGCATTAAAATTAAAAAAAGTGTATTTTTTTCCCCAAAAAATGCGTTTGAAAAATCGCTGCGCAAATACTGTGTAGAAAAAAAAATGCAACACCCACCATTTTATTCTGTAGGGCCTTTGCTTTAAAAATATATATAATGTTTGGGGGTTCAACATAATTTTCTTGCAAAAAAAAATATGTTTTCATGTAAACAAAAAGTGTCAAAAAGGGCTTTGTCTTCAAGTGGTTAGAAGAGTGGATGTAAGCTTCCTAATGTTGTGTATAAAATGCCAGAACAGTTCAAAACCCCCCCAAATGACCCCATTTTGGAAAGTAGACACCCCAAGCTATATACTGAGAGGCATGTCGAGTCCATGGAATATTTTATATGTTGACACAAGTTGCGGAAAAAATACAATTTTTTTTTTGCACAAAGTTGTCACTAAATGATATATTGCTCAAACATGCCATGAGCATATGTGGAATTACACCCCAAAATACATTCTGTTGCTTCTCCTGAGTACGGGGATACCACATGTGTGAGACTTTTTGGGAGCCTAGCCGCGTACGGGACCCCAAAAACCAAGCACCGCCTTCAGGCTTTCTAAGGGTGTCAATTTTTGATTTCACTTCTCACTGCCTATCACAGTTTCGGAGGCCATGGAATGCCCAGATGGCACAAACCCCCCAAATGACCCCATTTTGGAAAGTAGACACCCCAAGCTATTTGCTGAGAGGTATTGTGAGTATTTTGCAGATCTCGCTTTTTGTCACAAAGTTTTGAAAATTGAAAAAAAAAAGAAAAAAAAAAAATGTTCTTTCTTCATTTTCAAAAACAAATGAGAGCTGTAAAATACTCACCATGCCTCTCAGCAAACAGCTTGGGGTGTCTACTTTCCTAAATGGGGTCATTTGGGGGGGTTTTGTGCTATTTTTGCATTTTATGGCCTTCAAAACTGTGATAGGTAGTGAGGAGTGAAATCAAAAATTTGCGCCCTTAGAAATCCTGAAGGCGGTGCTTGATTTCCGGGGTCCCGTACGTGGCTAGGCTCCTAAAAAGTCCCACACATGTGGTATCCCCGTACTCAGGAGAAGCAGCAGAATGTATTTTGGGGTGCAATTCCACATATAACCATGGCATGTGTGAGCAATATATCATTTAGTGACAACTTTTTGTAATTTTTTTTTTTTTTTTGTCATTATTCAATCACTTGGGACAAAAAAAAAATATTCAATGGGCTCAACAGGCCTCTCAGCAATTTCCTTGGGGTGTCTACTTTCTAAAATGGGGTCATTTGGGGGGGTTTTGTACTGCCCTGCCATTTTAGCACCTCAAGAAATGAGATAGGCAGTCATAAATTTAAAGCTGTGTAAATTCCAGAAAATGTACCCTAGTTTGTAAACGCTATAACTTTTGCGCAAACCAATAAATATACGCTTATTGACATTTTTTTTACTAAAGACATGTGGCTGAATACATTTTGGCCTAAATGTATGACTAAAATTGAGTTTATTCGATTTTTCTTATAACAAAAAGTAGAAAATATCATTTTTTTAAAAAATTTTCGGTCTTTTTCCGTTTATATCGCAAAAAAGAAAAATCGCAGAGGCAATCAAATACCATTAAAAGGAAGCTCTATTTGTGGGAAGAAAAGGACGCAAATTTTGTTTGGGTACAACATTGCATGTCCGCACAATTTACAGTTAAAGCAGCGCAGTGCAAAATTCTGAATTCACCTCTGGTCCTTTAGCTACCAAATGGTCCGGGGCTTAAGTGGTTAATAGTACTTAAGGCAAGCCTTTGGTCCACCCCACGCTGTAAGAACAGCAGGATTCTGAAAACCAAACAAGTACGCGGATGCCACCTCATTTCCTCACACATGGAAATGTAGGCCTTCCAAGTGCGATGATAAACCTTCCTAGAGGACGGTTTTCGAGCACTTCTCATAGTCGAGATTACTGAATCTGACAGACCCCGGTCCCTCAGAACCTGGTTTTCAATAGCCATGCCATTAAAGCCAGTGACTGTAAAGCAGGATGGAGTATGGGACCTTGCGACAGCAGGTCCTCCCGTAATAGTAGTCGCCAGGGGACGTCTGTTACCAGACGTACTATATCGGCGTACCAGGGACACTGAGGCCAATCTGGAGCGATCAGACTCATTGGAATTCCCTCTGCCTCCACTCTGCGAAGCAGAAGAGGAAGAAACCTTATGGGAGGGCAGGCATAGATTAGTCGATACTGACCCCACGATGCCACTAATGCGTCCGTGGCATCTGCCCATGGGTCCTTTGACCGGGCCACAAACCTCAATACCTTCCGATTGAGTCGGGAAGCCAGGAGAATTATGACTGGCGTGACCCATCTTTTGCAGAGGAGCGGGAACACCTCCGGGTGTAAGGACCATTCTCCCTGGTCCAGCATTTGGCGACTCAGGTAGTCCACCTGCCAGTTCTCCACACCAGGAATGTACACGGCCGACAGTGCCGGTACGCTCCTTTCTGCCCATCTCAGAATGCAAGCGACCTCCGATGCTGCAGCTGAGCTTCTTGTTCCTCCTTGATGATTGACATATGCCACAGCCGTGGCTTTGTCTGACTGGATCCTGACCGGACGCCCTTGCAGCCTCTGAGACCATTTGAAGAGGCACAGCCTGATTGCCCGGAGTTCCAGGACATTGATCGGCAGGTGGGATTCCTCCGGGGTCCAGCGACCTTGCATCGACTGAACACCCCAGACTCCCCCCCAACCTGTAAGGCTGGCGTCCGTTGTGATCACTATCCAATGAACAGGAAGAAATGACTTCCCGGCCAGCAGAGCCGGTGATGTCAGCCACCATACCAGGGATCTCCTGACTAGGTGGCTTACCCGGATTTGATAATCCCGAGATTATGGGCATCTGTTCCATCTGGACAGAACCTCTTTCTGTAGCACCTGAGTGTGAAATTGAGCATAAGGGAACGCCTCGAAGGAGGCTACCATGAGGCCCAACACTCGCATGCAAAAATGAAGTGACGGCCAACTGTTGGATGTCAGCTGCCGCACTGCAGCCTGAAGGGTCTGCAACTTTTCTACAGGGAGGAAAACTCTTGCCTCTGAGGAATCCAGAATCAACCCCAGATACACTAGGCGTTGAGTCGGCACCAATACTGACTTTTGCGTGTTTAGTACCCAACCAGTCTCGGAGAGTCTGACAGGTTATGGACACGCTTACCTCTAATTCGGAGCTTGAAGGGGCCTTCAGAAGAAGGTCGTCCACGTAACCCACGATAGCGATGCCCCGCTTTCTCAGAAGGGCCAGAATCGGGGCGAGCACCTTGGTGAACGTCCTGGGTGTCGAAGCCAGGCCAAACGGGAGGGCCAAAAACTGATAGTGGTTCTCCCCGATTGCGAATCGCAGAAACCTCTGGTGTCTGGAGTATATGGGGACATGCAGGTATGCGTCCTTGATGTCCAAGGATGCCAGGAAGTCCCCTGGATGGAGAGTAGTGACTACTGATCGAACCGACCCCATCCGGAATCTTTGTACTTTCACAAAGCAATTGAGGGCCCTGAGATCCAAGATTGGACGAACCCCCTCCTTTTTTTTTTCACAAGAATAAAACCCCTCCTTCTTTGGCACTATGAACAGATTCGAGTAAAAACCCTGAAATCGTTCCTGCTCTGGAACTGGGATGACCACCCCACGTTCCAGCAGGCCCTGGACTGCCCCGTACAGGGCCTCCCGACGGGTCGGCTGTAGCTGGAGGTTGGGAGGGAAAGAATCTGTCCGGTGGATACGAGAGAAACTCTATCTTGTAGCCTGAGGAAATCACTTCGCAAACCCACCGGTCGGAAATCAGAGATGTCAACTGAGTCACGAATTTGCAAAGACGTCCCCCCACCCGAGAGCTGGGTGGGGGCAGACCTTGATGCGGACGCAGATTTGTTCGCAGGCTTGTGGGGTTTGCGGTACCAGGGACGTCTTTGTCCTTGAGCAGGCGCTTTTTCGGCCTGGGGTTTTTTCCCTGTTGCCCTGGGCGAACGAAAAAAATGCTTGCGTGCAGTAAAGGAGGGCCCTTGTCCTTGGCGTGGCACCTTACCCTTCATGGTTTGAGGAAGCAACGTGCTTTTACCTCCTGTGCCATCATCTAGAGAGGCTCCAAAAAGTCTGTCGCCCTTAAAGGGCAGATCCAACAGAGCCTTCTTGGAAGCCTGGTCCGCAGACCAGCCCTTTAGCCAGATCAGGCGGCGTATAGCTACTGCATAACTTGAAGCTTTAGACAGCAAGGGGATAGTATGCATGTCTGACTCGCAGACAAACCTAAGGCCTTGTACCAACTGGTCGGCCAAAGCTATCTCATTAGGAGGAGCCTCTCGCTCCTTTAACCCCAGGAGCAGCAATTTTGCCCACTCAGTAAGTGTCTGAGACACTAAGGCAACAGCCAATGCCGGGGGCACCGCTGAGCCTACCACTGTGTATAGGTAGCGAGTGAGTGCTTCAGCTTTCTTATCCACAGGGTCCTTAAAAACAGGAGCCCCTTCCACTGGAATTGTGGTCGCTTTATTAAGTCTGGACACCGAAGGGTCCACTATCGGGGGAGAGGTCCATTTCTTCAAAAAACTCTCCTCAAAGGGGTACCGTACTGCAAGAATTCTTGGACGTAAAAACCCTTGATGGGTTCTCCCACTCCTTGTATAAGAGCTTATCAAAATAAGACACACAAGGAAACACCTTAGCAGTGCGGGTAGGTTTACGGAACCCAAAAGGCGATCGGAGTCTTTGTTGCTTCTGCAGCATTTTCCAACTTTAGCGTATCCCGCACTGCCGTAATAAGGTCAGATACCAAAGCCTTTTCGCGCACTGACCTGGACATGGAGTCATTCTCACTATCCGCTCGGTCACGATCTGCAGTCTCTGATGCTGGGCCTGGTTCTGCATCAGAATTATCCCCAGAAGACTGCAGGGGACGGGGGCGTTTACTACCCCCCGTGTTACTGTGTGCTGCTTCCACCCTGGCAGCAAAAGCCTCTAGGATTGCCGACATAGCGTCCATAGATACATCAGGGGCACCAGCCACCAAATCAGGTGTTTCAGGGGAAAAAAAAGTCTGTTTCAGACGCCATGCTGACCCACGCGCTTACAGGGTCTCCCAGAGGACTCACCACCCTTGGAATGGTACTGCTATGCTGCCGTGTGTTCCGCCTGTGATGCTATCCCACCGCTGTCTGTGTCAGTCTGATTCTTATCAGCGTCTTCTGTGTAAATTCGCGCCAGAGAAATGCACCCTGGAGGCCGGAGACTACCGCAAAATGGCTGGCAAGCGGCTGAATAGAACAATGTGGGCTCTAAAAAAATGGACGCCAAACCTGAATATAGAGGCAAAACGGCCGTGGACCACGACAAAATGGCCGCGAGCGGCGGTATATACATACAGGCGTGAATCCTAAGAAACATGGCCGCCGAACAGTCGGTAGAGGCCAAAGCGGGCGCGGACTACAAGAAAATGGCCGCCGGTCTGCGATTTATAGCTATTGGCGCGAAACTACAAGAAAATGGCCGCCGGACATTCACTAGAGGCCGAAACAGGCATGGACCAACTCAAAATGGCCGCCGAAAGCATGGAGGGAGAAGCACACACACAGGTAAGCAAATGACATTCTTTTGAAAATGACAACACAGCGCAGCCCCGCTCCAGATGGAGCCCCCCCATGGTGACCAGCACCCAGCAACCTTAGCTCAGAGCCCAGGGAGGAGGGAAGGCAGGGAGAGAGAAAAGAAAGGGGTCATAACCACTTACTTGATCTCTCCGGGAATGTCCAGCCAATGTCACCCTGCCGAAGCGGGGGAGCTACTTACGGAGGTGACTGTCGGCCAGGCATGCTGTGATTGAACCCTGGAGAACGATCATATGCATGCCCTGGAGCGTTTAGCTCACCAGACAGGCTACTGTGACACGGCCGTAAGGTCAGCCGAAGCTGAGTGGTCCGATGCAAGCCTATGAGCGTAAGCTCACCGGACAGGCTACTGCGACTCGGCCATAAGGTCAGTCGAAGCTGAAAATGGTCCGATGCAGGCCCTGGAGCGTCGTCTCACCGGCCACCCGTAGAGCATTGGGCATGTCGTCGAAAACCCAGCGCGTAGCTAGGGTCGGCACACGCTCGATGGCCGAAACTGGGGGGACTACAAGGGTCGAGGACCCAGCCTGTCACCCAGTCGGCAGTTGATCGAAGATCGCAGGAACCAAAAAAGCAAATTAAAAAAATATATATATTTTTCCCTGGACCAATGGGCCCGAAGGGAGCCATGTCCTACTCCTTGCTAGACAGAAAAAAAACGAATCTGCGAGATGCAGAGTGACGGGATTTACCCAGAGGGTCCGCAGCCTGGGCGGTACTGTAGAAGGTGTGATGCAACACTTTTTACAATTTTTTTTCTGCCTAGTCACTCCTAAATAACGGATAATACCCACTTGTCAATTGGAAGCTGTGTCGGTTCATGAACGAAAGAGTAAGAGCAGTGCGATTCAGCTGCGGATATCGATGCGATTCCCGCACCCACAATAAGAACACACAGCCCACACTAGTGTGAACCAAGCCTTATGAAGGAATGTCCTTGCCAGACCAACCTTTTAACATTCTATGAGGAGGTAAGCTGTAATTTGGATAGAGGAAGGCCTGTGAATGTAGTGTAATTAAGGACTTTTGGCATTGATACTGTATGCACCTGGATAGAAAACTGGTTGCAGCAGTGTGTTTAGAGTGGTGATTAACCACTTACGCACCCGCCCGCCGTCGTTATACGTCACTACTTTGAAGAGGAATACCGTTGTTATGGTAGCAGCAACATTCGCCGCAAGATCACTTTTATTGGCAGCGGGAGAGGGGCCCCCCCTCCCGACACTCTCCGATGCCCTCCGCTGCTTACCGGAGCCGCCAGCAGCGGCGGAGGCGATCGCGTCTGCTCCCTTGTGTGACATGGAGACGAGTGAGGGGAAGATGGCCCCCACCCGTCTCCATATCATTGCAGGGCGGAAGCGACGTCAAAACGTTACTTCCGCCCAATGCTCTTAGAGGGACATTTTAAAGAAAATATTTTATTGCATTTTAGTCTAAATATGAGATCTGAGGTCTTTTTGACCCCAGATCTCATATTTAAGAGGTCCTGTCATGCTTTCTTTCTATTATAAGGGATGTTTATATTCCTTGTAATAGGAATAAAACTGACCCATTTTTTTTATTTATTTTTTAAGAACAGTGTGAAAATTTAAAATAAAAGGTCAAATAAAGCTTGCGTGCAGAAGCGAAACGCATACTTGAGCAGCGCTCGCATATGAAAACGGTGTTCAAACCACACATGTGAGGTATCACTGCGATTGTTAGAGCGAGAGCAATAATTCTAGCCCTAGACCTCCTCTAGCTCAAAACATGCAACCTGTAGAATTTTTTAAACGTTGCCTATGAAGATTAAGGGTAAAAGTTTGTCGCCATTCCACGAGCGGGCGCAATTTTGAAGCGTGACATGTTGGATATCAATTTACTCAGTGTAACATTATCTTTTACAATATAAAAAAAATTGGGCTAACTTTACTGTTGTCTTATTTTTTAATTTAAAAAAGTGAATTAAAAAAAAAAAAGTGCGCTTATAAGACCGCTGCGCAAATACGGTGTGACAAAAAGTATTGCAACAACCGCCATTTTATTCTCTAGGATGTTAGAAAAAAAATAAGATTTTTTACTCACCGTAAAATCCTTTTCTCTGAGTCCATGGACCAACACAGCTTCTCTATTGACAAAGTGGGTATTATCCGTTAATTAGGAGTGACTAGGCAGAAAAACTTGTAAAAAGTGTTGCATCACACCTTCTACAGTACCGCCCAGGGGGCGGACCCTCTGGGTATACCCTCTCAGTCTGCATCTTCGCAGATCAGTTAGTCAAAAAGCAGTACAAACTTAAAAGGAGGGGTGGGTGCTGTGTCGGTCCATGGACTCAGAGAAAAGGATTTTACGGTGAGTAAAAAATCCTATTTACTCTTTCGTCCATGGACCGACACAGCTTCTCTATTGACAAAGTGGGACGTCCCAAAGCAGTGTCAGAGAAAAAACGAGGGGTGGTAACAGCATAAAAATAAACTTCACCCCAAACATAAAACAGCACTCCTCCAACGGAGGAGTTGCAACTCTAAACAGCCGCTTGCAAAACCTTGCGGCCAAAAGAGGCATCCGAAGATGCACCTACATCAATTTTGTAGAATTTTGTGAAAGTGTGAGCGGACGACCAAGTCGCCGCTTTACATAATTGGGAAACAGACGCTTGATGTTGGAAAGCCCAAGGAGGCACCTATTGCCCTGGTCGAATGCGCCGTGACAGGAAAGGGGGGCGCCTGACCCTTTAAGGCGTAAGCCTGGATTACTATCTGTCGGATCCACCTAGAGATGGTGGCCGATGAGACTGCTTGGCCCTTCTTGGGACCAGCCACCGAAACAAACAGTGAGTCTGACTTCCGGAACAGGGAAGTAGCAGATAGGTATACTCTCAAAGCTCGGACAACGTCCAAGGAATGCAACGCCGACTCCTTAGGATTCGACGGCTGAGGACACAAGGATGGAAGTACAATGTCTTCGTTGAGATGAAAAGCCGAAACGACTTTCGGAAGAAAGGAAGGCTGCGGCCGCAGCACCACCTTATCCTTGTGGAAAATCAAATAGGGAGCCTTGCAGGACAAGGCTGCCAGCTCAGAGACTCGTCTAACTGACGTAACAGCCACCAAAAAGACCACTTTCTGAGAAAGTGTCAACAGGGGAATATCTCTAATATTCTCAAACGGTGCCTTCTGAAGCACCGAGAGGACCAGGTTCAAGTCCCACGGAGGTAACGGGGGACGGACCGGAGGGGCCACCTGTCCGACCCCCTGCACAAATGTACTCACGAGAGAGTGAGTCGCCAGGGGTCGCTGAAAAAAGACAGCCAGGGCAGATATCTGTCCCTTAAATCGTACTTAGGGCAAGCCCTTGGTCCACCCCATGCTGTAAAAACAGCAGGATTCTGGAAACCAAATAGGTACGCGGATGCCATTTCATTTCCTCACACCTGGAGATGTAGGCCCTCCAAGTGCGGTTATAGACCTTCCTAGAGGACGGTTTTCGAGCACTTCTCATAGTAGAGATTACTGAGTCTGACAGGCCCCGGTATCTCAGTACCCGGTTCTCAACAGCCATGCCGTTAAAGCCAATGACTGTAAAGCAGGATGGAATATAGGACCTTGCGATAGCAGGTCCTTCCGTAGTGGTAGGCGCCAGGGGACGTCTGCTACCAGGCGTACTAGATCATCGTACCAAGGACGCTGAGGCCAATCTGGAGCGATTAGGATCATTGGAATTCCCTCTGCCTCCACTCTGCGGAGCAGAAGAGGAAGAAGCCTTAAGGTAGGGAAGGCATAGATTAGCCGATACTGACCCCACGATGCTACTAACGCGTCCGTTGCGTCTGCCCATGGGTCTCTTGACCGGGCCACAAATCTCAATACCTTCCGATTGAGTCGGGAAGCCAGAAGATCTACGTCTGGTGTGCCCCATCTTTGGCAGAGGAGTTGGAACACCTCCGGGTGTAAGGACCATTCTCCCTGGTCCAGCATCTGGCGGCTCAGGTAGTCCGCCTGCCAGTTTTCCACACCCGGAATGTACACGGCCGACAGTGCCGGTACGCTCCTCTCTGCCCACTTCAGGATGCGAGCGATCTCCGATGCTGCAGCTGAGCTTCTTGTTCCTCCTAGATGATTGACATATGCCACTGCTGTGGCGTTGTCTGACTGGATCCTGACTGGACGCCCTTGCAGTCTCTGAGACCATTTGAAGAGGCACAGCTTGATCGCCCGGATCTCCCGGACATTGATCGGCAGGAGGGCTTCCTCTGGGGTCCAGCGACCCTGCGCCGACTGGACACCCCAGACTCCCCCCCAACCTGTAAGGCTGGCGTCCGTCGTGATCACTATCCAGTAAACCGGAAGAAATGACTTCCCGGCTGTAACGGCACCCCAATCTCAAGGGGTATTAACGCCGTTTACGATGTTCCCTCTCCTAGACACACATCCACTCGCTACCGATATCCACAGCTAAACGACCCTTTCCTATAGGAGCCGACCTCTCTGGAAGAAGACGAGACGCACTCTGTCTCTTCTGTAGTAGGAATGAATTTATTATTGACAAACATTGTAACTTTATACACAATTCAGGGCACATGATTTAACATGAACAAGGGCCCAGCTCCACCCACACATCCCAAAACTCAACACCTCATCCTGACGTCTGCTAGGCTTCAAAAGATCCCAACACAATAGAATATACGATCTCCAATACACATCTTCCCACAAAGGGTTGGCAGCCAGTCTGTCTGGCGACAACAGGTTCTAAACCCTTTACATCTTAAATCCCTTTGTATTGTAAATCCCAGTCTGCCTTTACAATACACACAAGTATAGGGTTAATTACTTCTATTCACACCAGACCTTCCCAAGTCATACTGAACAATAGAATGCAAATTACCTTAATTCCTCACAGCCATGATTACACAAAGTCAGGGCTGTCAGTGATGATATTAGCATCTAAGAGTATGTGTCTAAACATCATGAAGGCGTCACTTTCCAATTAACCTGTTGAGGTCATAATCAAACAGTAGAGAGTTCTTTGCAGGTATCCTGGGGAATATGGTGGATGAATATTACAGACCCAATCTAGATAAAATGTATGTACAGCATTGAATATGGCCATCATAGACCATATTGGGGTTTTCATTCACCCTGTGCCCCTAATAGAGACACAGGGTGATTGACACATAAGAGCCATTGGGGAAGCTGGCGCAAGGGTATTTCATACTTCCTAAGCGATTCTGAGTTCCCCGGGCCTTCCCGTTACATCTCTCCCCTTTCGGCAGGAGACTAACAGAGGGGGGAACCCCAGACGGGTTGACTCCGAAGTTAGTCCATAGGTCCCTTCTTCTAATGCCGGTATCCACACAGTACCCCAAATAAATTTCTCCAAACAGAGAATCGCTTACCCAGCCAACCTCTGCCTCTCTCAGAGAACACACCCGCCGCTGGGGAGAGGCCTGGACTGGCCCTTCTCCCTGGAGTCCTTTCTGCCGCTGGAGAGAAGACAGGGTGACTGGGCTCAGTCCGTCATGCTGTTGGGGATTTGGGTCGACTGCCCGGCATCCCTGTGGTATACAAGTGGAGACTGAAGTCCCATCCACTTGTGGTAGGTGAAAATCTCCCAGTGCTTGCAAAGCAAGGCTGACATCCTCCTGTCTCAGTGTCACACCATTTTCTGGGGTTGTGTCAGTGAGGACTGAAGTCCCATCCAATACCACAGGAACTCCCTCTTCTGTTAGTTGGGAGCCGAGGCCCGTGGTGCTCGGCTCTGTTGCCAGCTCTTCTGCTGGGTTGCTGTGAGTGGAGACCGCAGTCCCATCCACCGATATCCGCTCAAGTGGCAGTTGTGTGCAGCGGCCAGTAGCATTCTGCCCTGCTGCCAGTGATTCAGCTGGGAGTAAAAGCTTTACTGCCTCAGCTTGTTGCTGGGGAGAGGGGCCAACTGCCCCGGCTCCCTGAAACTCCACAGTGGTTTCCGGTGCTGGGCAGAGGTGGGTATCACTCTGCCCTGTTGCCAGCACTTCTGCTGGGGACTCCACACCATCTGCTCTGGTTAACTGTTGGGGGGGAGATGGCCTGCTTCTCCTCCCTGCATCTCTCGCAACCTCCTTCCGAATTCCTCTTCCATGGCGGCTGGTTCTTTAGGCGTTGTCCCCGATTGCCGTATTTGCGCCATTCTCTGCTCATGTTGCCACTCATCCTGCCGCTCGATGTCTCTAATGGCTTCCCGTATGGCGGTCTCTGATGGGTTAGCACCATACAATGCCAACCGCTGTCGCACTCGTTGCTGAAACAAATCTTCAACTGACCAGGGTCCTGCATCACCCTCCTTCGGCTGCATCGCTGGCCAGTCACTGTGGTGGTTTGGAGTGTCCCAGGAACTGGAGGGAAAATCCCACTGCTGCCACCAATGTAACGGCACCCCAATCTCAAGGGGTATTAACGCCGTTTACGATGTTCCCTCTCCTAGACACACATTCACTCGCTACCGATATCCACAGCTAAACGACCCTTTCCTATAGGAGCCGACCCCTCTGGAAGAAGACGAGACGCACTCTGTCTCTTCTGTAGTAGGAATGAATTTATTATTGACAAACATTGTAACTTTATACACAATTCAGGGCACATGATTTAACATGAACAAGGGCCCAGCTCCACCCACACATCCCAAAACTCAACACCTCATCCTGACGTCTGCTAGGCTTCAAAAGATCCCAACACAATAGAATATACGATCTCCAATACACATCTTCCCACAAAGGGTTGGCAGCCAGTCTGTCTGGCGACAACAGGTTCTAAACCCTTTACATCTTAAATCCCTTTGTATTGTAAATCCCAGTCTGCCTTTACAATACACACAAGTATAGGGTTAATTACTTCTATTCACACCAGACCTTCCCAAGTCATACTGAACAATAGAATGCAAATTACCTTAATTCCTCACAGCCATGATTACACAAAGTCAGGGCTGTCGGTGATGATATTAGCATCTAAGAGTATGTGTCTAAACATCATGAAGGCGTCACTTTCCAATTAACCTGTTGAGGTCATAATCAAACAGTAGAGAGTTCTTTGCAGGTATCCTGGGGAATATGGTGGATGAATATTACAGACCCATTCTAGATAAAATGTATGTACAGCATTGAATATGGCCATCATAGACCATATTGGGGTTTTCATTCACCCTGTGCCCCTAATAGAGACACAGGGTGATTGACACATAAGAGCCATTGGGGAAGCTGGCGCAAGGGTATTTCATACTTCCTAAGCGATTCTGAGTTCCCCGGGCCTTCCCGTTACACCGGCCATTACAGCCGGTGCTGTCAGCCACCATACCAGGGATCTCCTGACTAGGTGGCTCACTCGGATTTGATAATCCAGAGATGAAGGGCATCTGTTCCATCTGGACAGAACTTCCTTCTGTAACACTCGAGTGTGGTATTGAACATATGGGACCGCCTCGAAGGAGGCTACCATGAGGCCCAACACTCGCATGCAAAAACGGAGTGACGACCAATTCCTGGAAGTCAGCTGCCGTCCTGCAGCCCGGAGGGTCTGCAACTTCTCCACAGGGAGGAATACCTTTGCCTCTGAGGAATCCAGAATCAACCCCAGGTACACTAGGCGTTGAGTGGGCACCAATACTGACTTTTGCGTGTTTAGTATCCAACCACAGTCTCGAAGAGTCTGACAGGTAATGGACACGCTTACCTCTAATTCTGAGCTTGAAGGGGCCTTCAGCAGAAGGTCGTATAAGTAGCCTGTGATAGCGATACCCCGCTGTCTTAGAAGTGCCAGAATCGGAGCGAGCACCTTGGTGAACGTCCTGGGTGCTGAGGCAAGGCCCAACGGGAGGGCCACAAACTGGTAGTGGTCCTTCCCGATAGCAAATCACAGAAACCTGTGGTGTCTGGTGTATATGGGGACATGCAGGTATGCGTCCTTGATGTCCAAGGAGGCCAGAAAGTCCCCCGGATGGAGAGCCGTGACTACAGATCGAACCGACTCCATCCGAAAACTTTGTACCTTCACAAAGCAATTGAGGGCTCTGAGATCCAAGCTTGGACGAACCCCCTCCTTCTTCGGCACAATGAACAGATTTGAGTAAAAACCCCGTTCCAGTTCTGGAACTGGAATAACTACCCCGCGTACCAGTAGACCCTGGACCGCCCCATACAGGGCCTCCCGACGGGTCGGTAGTAGCTGGAGATTGGAGGTGTTGAATCTGTCTGGTGGACAAGAGAGAAACTCTATCTTGTAGCCTGAGGAGATTACTTCGCAAACCCACCTGTCGGAGATTAGTGCTGTCCACTGAGTCGCGAATTTGCGAAGACGTCTCCCCACCCGAGAGCTGGGTGGGGGTGGACCTTCATGCGGACGCAAATTTGTCCGCAGGCTTATTGGGTATGCGGGACCAGGGACGCTTTTGTCCTTGGGCAGGCGCTTTATCGGCCTGGGGTCTTTTCCCTGTCGCCCTAAGGGGACGAAAAAAACACTTGTGTGCAGTAAAGGAGGGCCCTTGCCCTTGGCGTGGCCCCTTACCCTTGCTAATTTGGGGAAGCAAAGTGCTTTTACCTCCTGTGGCATCCTTGATGATGTCATCCAGAGAAGCCCCAAAAAGTCTGTCGCCCTTAAAAGGCAGATCCAACAGGGCTTTCTTGGAAGTCTGGTCCGCAGACCAGCCTTTTAGCCAGATCAGGCGGCGTATTGCTACTGCATAAACCAAAGTTTTAGACAGCAGGGGAATAGTATTCATGTCTGACTCGCAGACAAACCTAAGGCCCTGGACCAACAGGTCGGCCAATGTTATCTCATCAGGAGGAGCATCTCGCTCCTTAACCCCTGGAGTAGCAATCTTGCCCATTCAGTAAGTGTGTGAGACACTAGGGCCCCCGCCAATGCCGGGCGTACTGCCGAGCCTACCACTGAGTATAGGTAGCAAGCGAGTGCTTCAGCCTTCTTATCCACAGGGTCCTAGAAAACAGGAGCCCCTTCTACAGGAATTGTGGTGGCTCTATTAAGTCTGGACACCGGAGGGTCCACTATAGGGGGGAGAGGTCCATTTCTTCAGAAAACTCTCCTCAAAAGGGGTACCGTACCGCAAACCTCTTTGGGGCTGTGAAGACCCTCAGTGGGTTCTCCCATTCCTTGTATAAGAGTTTATCAAAAGACACACAAGGGAACACCTTAGCAGTGCGGGCAGGTCTATGAAACCCAAGTGGACCGGAGTCTCTGCTGCTTCTGCAGTATTTTCCAATTTAAGCATATCCCGCACTGCAGTAATAAGGTCAGATACCAAAGCCGTCTCGCGTACTGACCTGGACTTTGAGTCATTCTCACTGTCCGGTCACGGTCTGCAGTCTCTGATGCGTCAGAATCTTGGCCCCGAGCCGTAGCTGGACCTGGTTCTGCACCAGAATTATCCCCAGAAGCTTGCAGGGGATAGGGCGTTTACTACCCCCTGTATTCCCGTGTGCTGCTTCCACCCTGGCAGCAAACGCCTCTAGGATTGCAGTCATAGCGTTCATAGACACCTCAGGGGCACCAGCTGCTAAATCTGGTGTTTCAGGGGAGAAGACATCTGGCTCAGATGCCATGCTGACCACACGCTGACACTCACAGGGCTCCAGGCAAGATATCAATAGGCCACCCTCCTGTGCTGCAGAGAGGCCGGGTCACCCAGAGGACTCACCACCCTGGATAGGTACTGCTATGCTGCGCCTGTGATGCTGTCCCACTGCTGCTGTGTCAGTCTGCTTCTTTTATCAGCACTTCCTGTGTGAATTTTCGCGCCAGTGTAATGCACCCTAGAGGCCGGAGGCTCTCGAAAAATGGTTACCAAAAACGTCTGTATGGAAGATAATGTGGGCTCTAAGAAAATGGCCGCCGACAGAAGATAGAGGTCAAGCAGCCATAGCCCACAAAAAGATGGCCGCCGAACGGCAATATCTGCATACAGGGTGGACAAACATGGCCGCCGATCAGCTGATAGGGGCCAGTGGGTGTGGCCGAACCACAGGAAGATGGCCGCCGGGCAGTCACAAGAGGCCAAACTTGGCATGGACCACCTCAAAATGGCCGCCGACAGCATGGAGGAGGAAGGACACAAACACAGGTAAGAAAAAATGACATTTCTTTTAAATGTTAGTTACAGCCAGCCCCGCTCCAGTGGGACCCCCTAGGTGACCCCCAGCACCCAGCAACCTTTAGCTAGAAGCCCAGGGAGGAGGGAAAGGCAGGGAGAGAGGGAAGAAAGGGGCCACAACCACTTACTTGATCTCTCCAGGAATGTCCAGCTAAATCACCCAGCCGAGGCAGGGGAGTTTTACTTACCTATCCTGCATGTATTCTGCTGGAAGACATTCCAAACAGATCATCGTCCGCGCACGGAAGGTGACTGTTGGCCAGGCATGCTGTGATTGGACCCAGAAGGGACGATCATATGTATGCCCTGGAGCATGACGCTCACCGGACAGGCTGCTGCGACTCGGCCGTAAGGTCAGCCGAAGCTGAGCGGTCCGATGCAAGCCTTGGAGCGTAAGCTCACCGGCCAGGCTGCTGCGACTCGGCCGTAAGGTCAGCCGAAGCTGAGCGGTCTGATGCAGGCCCTGGAGCGTAAGCTCACCGGCCACCCGTGGAGCGACGGGCATGTCGTGGAAAACCCAGCGCGTAGCTAGGGTCGGCACACGCTCGATGGCTGAAACTGGGGAGACTACAAGGATCGAGGATCCAGCCTGTCACCCAGTCGGCAGTTGATCGAAGATCGCAGGAAACAACAAATGTAGCAAAAAAAATTATATATATATATCTTTTTTCCCCGGACCAATGGGCCCGAAGGGAGCCATGTCCTACTCCTTGCTAGACAGAAAAAAACTGATCTGCGAAGATGCAGACTGAGAGGGTATACCCAGAGGGTCTGCCCCCTGGGCGGTACTGTAGAAGGTGTGATGCAACACTTTTTACAAGTTTTTCTGCCTAGTCACTCCTAATTAACGGATAATACCCACTTTGTCAATAGAGAAGCTGTGTCGGTCCATGGACGAAAGAGTAATATATTTAATGTTTGGGGTTCCAAGTAATTTTCTAGCAAAAAAAACCTTTAACTTGTAAACACCAAATCTAAGAAAGAGTCTCGGTCCTTAAGTGGTTAATAGCATATTTTCTGAATGGTTCAGAATTGTCAGCGGGTACCCCAGGGCTCTGTCCTGGGACACATTTCTAGTAATAGTGTGTTTAGGAACCTTCCAGGATGGCACACATGAGAAATGAGAGGCTCCTCCCTGCTGGAAGCAATCAATTGACAGTTTGTTAAAAGACCACACCCTTCATTTGCCCCTCAGATTTTAAGTACTCCCAAAACCAGTTCACAAGGGAAATCATTCCTCATAGGTACTCACCACCTAGTGATCAACACTTTTCCCTCCTCCAATGGGCAGGAAGTAGGCGTGCCGTCCTGGAAGGTTCCTAGAAACACCGTTATCGGTAAGTCTAACCGTTGTTTTTCTCCAATCACCTTCCAGGATGGCACACCTGAGAGGATAATCAAGTAACCACAGGCCTACCTTCAGGGTGGGACCACAGCCTGTAGAACCTTCCAGCCGAAGGCTAATGCCGCATACACACGATCAGTTTTCTCGTCGGGAAAACTGTCATGTTTTCGCTTGGACGAGAAAAACGGCCATGTGTAGGCTCTCCAGCAGTTTTCCCGACGAGAAAACCGCCGAGAATCACGACGAGAAAATTTAGAACATGCACTAAATTTTTCTCGTTGTGAATCGCTGCGTTTTTTTCCTCTGCAGTTTTCCCATAGGGAAACACTGCTAGGGAGCCTACACACAGCCGGTTTTCTCGACCAAGAGAAAACCTGTCGTGAAAAATCACCGTGTGTACACGGGGAAAAGGGGACCAAGCCGGTTCTCGTTTTTCCTGTCGGGTTTCACGGCGGTGTTTTCACCGCCGAGAAACTCGATCGTGTGTACGCGGCATAAGTTTTGCTGTGACAACTTCCACATGGTAATGTGTCAGAAAGGTGTCTTGATTGGACCAGGTGGCTGCACTGCAAATTTGTTCCCAGGAGGCCCCAGCCTTTTATGCCCTATATGTTGCCAGGGCTCTGGTTAAATGAGCCTTAATATTTCCTTGTCCTGGATCGCCTGAACTCTCATAAGCTAAGGAAATAGCTTGTCTAATACACCTAAAGCTTTAGATCAGGGGTCTCAAACTGGCGGCCCTCCAGCTGTTGTAAAACTACAAGTCCCATGAGGCATTGCAAGGCTGACCGTTACAAGCATGACTCCCACAGGCAGAGGCATGATGGGACTTGTAGGTTCGAAACAGCTAGAGGGCCGCCAGTTTGATACCTCTGCTAGATGCTTGGAGTCCCTGCCTTGGTCAAGAATATAGTATTAACAAAATGATTGGCTCTCCTGAACTCTTTCGCCCTTTGCAAATAGGTGAGGACACCCCTCCTTACGTCCAGACAGTGAAATTCCTTTTCTTTTTCCTTTCTAGGGTTATCACAAAAGGATGAAAAGGTTATTTCCTGTGCCTTATGAAATAAGGATGCTACCTTCGGTAGATATAATGGATCTGGCCTGAGGGTGACTATCTGGCTGGATCAACCAAAAGGGTTCTTTTATGGAAACACCTTGGAGGTCTCCTACCCTCCTAGCCGTGGTAATTGCTAATAAAAAAAGAAAATTTGAAGGTCAGGAACTTAAAGGAAACCTCCATTATTGGTTGAAAGGGGTGTTTAGATAATGCTTTTAACACCTTCGTTCCATGGCGGTTAACTCTTTCCCAAGCCACCAAAACCCACTTAACCAAGAAATCTTTTGCTAATTTTGCATCAAGATAAACTGAAAGCGCTGCATTTTGCACTCAAAGGGTGCTGACCGCCATCCCCTTCTCTACACTATCTCGGGGAAACTCCAGGATTATCGGAACAGAGGTAGAAGTTACCTGTTTGTCTACACCGTGTACAAAGGATTTTCAATACTTTAGAGTAGACATGTACAGAATGGAAAAATTTGTTTTGTTTCAATTCGTTATTTACATAAATTTGTTTAGTTCAATTTGTTTAATTTATTTAATTAGTTTTCGGAAATTTTTTTTTTTCAAACTCAATTGAACCCAACTCGGAAAATTTTAATCAATTCAAAATCAAATTTATTCTATTTGAAATTTGAATTCTGGAAGATGGTTATAATTCTATTTTATTCTACTCTATTTTTTTTCTATTCTAATCGTTTTTTCTATTCTATTCAAATTGATTATATTTGAATTTCGGAAGAAGGTTATATTCTATTTTATTCTTTTATTTTCTATTCTATTAAAATGTATTCTATTCGAAATTCAAATTTCAGAATGTTATATTCTATTCTATTGTTTTTCTATTCTATGCTTTTCTCTTTTTTTTTATAAATTATTTTTAGTAAAGATTTTATGAACATAATCACCCATGCAGGGGTAACCTTATACAGACTGCCGGTGCCCCGGACGGCCATCAATAACAAAAGAGAATACAAAACACCACAAGGTGTGTGTGTGTGTGTGTGTGCATGGCCCTCTCCAATACATTACATGTTAGTAGAATGGAAAAACACCCCAAAGCGCACCCTCTCACCAAAATAGAACTGTTGAGCAGAACAATATACCAGTAACTAAGTTAACCCTTAAAGCGGAACCTCAGACACAATTGCTGTAGATTCATCCTTAGGCCATTTACCCCAAATTTTATGAAACTTTTTTGGACATCCCCTATTAGTAGGTATCCTTCTAGAGGGGAATGGCATGGTTGATCAGTTTTATCCAGGCTGATACTGTTGGAGGAGAAGGTTTTTTCCAGGCTAGAGTTATTGCCTTCCTTGCATAGAATAGAAGTCCCAGCAACGTCCGTTCTGCCACTGTAGGGGCCAATTAAACTATTCTATTATTTTATATTATGTTCTTTTCTATTCTGTTCTATTCTATTCAAATTCAAATTTATTCTATTTAAAATTAGAATTTCTGAAGGTGGTTATATTCTATTTTGTTTTTTTCTATTCTATTCCATTTTCTGTTCTATTCTTTTCCATTTTATTTTCTATTTTAATCTATTCTTTGCTGGCAGGAAGAGTTTTTGTAGTTGTGTGTCCACCAAGAAACCTAGAAAGTTTTGATCTGCTCTGGCTGGAGCACTGATTTTTCTGTGCTCACTATCTAGCCCAATGACTCCAGGACAGAGATTACCCTCTTGGTGTCTGTCCTGAGCTGAGGTTTTTGTGAAAATCCTCGGGCTGGCTGCTTACAAAAAATGGAAGGGATCTGAGCTGCGAATAAAAAACCCCTTCTTTGGCGACTACCGCAAACCTCACGTATGCCTGATTTTCCGGGTGGATCGGAACATGCAGGTAGGCATCCTTGAGCTCAAAAGTCGTCATGAAAGCCTCTTTTAGGAGATTCTTGCGTACTGAGTAGATACTCTCCATGGAGAACCTCTTGTATTCCAGCAACTTTTTCAAAGTTCTGAGATGTGTAATAAGGCAGTATTTTCCTGATGGTTTGCTAACAACAAATACATGGATATAGAATCCTTGGTATTGTTGATTTTTTGCTACAGGTACCACTAACTGCTGTTCTGCCAGCTCCTGGATTCCCTTTAGAGAGGCTTCTTTTTTCAAAACATCCCTATGGGGCTGCGTTAAAGTGACCATTGAAGTGGGCTTTGACGAGAACTCCAGGCGGTAGACTTCTCGTAAAATCTGACAGATGTAGGCACTGTGATACTTTCTCCCTCTGGGAGACAAAATGAAACAGGCAGCCCCTTACTCTGATCCTAGCATCACCTTTGCCTCTTTGGTGCTGATGCCGGGAGAGGAAAACCACAAATTGCTCTTTTGTGTTTCCCTACCATTGCCCCATTTCATTTTGGGCTCTTTTTTGGCTCTCTGCTTAATTTGTCCTGGGGGCCATGAATTTTTTTTTACCTGGGAATTTTTTGCTTCTCAAATGATCTGGACAAAACATTGTCCAGGCCTGGGCCAAAGAGCCAGGAGCCCTCAAAGGGGAGACCACATAGCTTGCCTTTTGATGTAATATCCCCTTCCCACACCACACCGCTCTTCTAGCTGAGTTGATTAGCCTGGCAGATTCAGCTGAAGCCCTTGCAGACTCAACTGTGGTGACCCCTAGATAGGAGATGGCCTTCCCCATCACTGACATGGAGTCTAGCACATCATCTGACTTGTCCCCTGTGACAGGTGTTTGGTCAGCATCTCGATCCAAAAATCTGCATTCCTGGCAACACAGTCTGCTGCTAAAGCGGGACTCATACCAGAGGCATCAGCATCCCTGACCTGACCTGGTTTTCTACTTCTCTCTTATCTTCCTCTTCCTCCCCCACCTGAGCTGGGGGTAGTGACTGAGGGTGGGAGAAATACACTGCCCTCCTCCCCCCCCTCTAGAATTAAGGTTTTCTTGTGAGGATGGGCCTTCTTTGGGGGAGAGTGGAAATTAATGTACTTGGGAGCTAAAAATATGAATGCTAGTTACTGGCTAGGGGGAGAACCTCTAGAGCACGGATGTCAAACTCAATTTCATTATGGGCCGCATCAGCACTAAGGTTGCCCTCAAAAGGCCAGTTGCATCTGTAAGACTACACTCTGTAGCTGTACACCTCACCTCTGGGCACCTCACACAAAAAATTTGGATCATGGGTCCTAATGGGCAACTAAGATTCGGAAGCCACCACAGAATACTATTTGCATATTTTTATCTTTTTGGGGTTCCATCTGTATGTGCCTGGCATTCTCATTGGATCCACTTTTCCACAACTCCCGGGACAGACACCTCGGGCGGCCCTCAACATCACAGTTTTGAACCTTAGCCGATAAACATGATATGCATCTGCTCCTGAGGAAGTGGAGCGAATCCGTGAAACGTGTAGAGATAATTTGGATACAGCAATACCAATATCCATTTTCTGCAATTTTCATTTATCTAATGAGTGCCTTTTTTTTCCTTATTTTATTATGTGCCATGATGCTTACTCTATATATGTATGAAGCGCACTATGTTATAATCTTGTGTATGTACAACCCTTCATGACCAGGCCCTTTTTTGCGATATGGCACTGCGTTACTTTAACTGACCATTACGCGATCGTGCAACGCTGTACCCAAATAAAATGTGTCCTTTTCCCCACAAATAGTGCTTTCTTTTGGTGGTATTTGATCACCTCTGCAGCTTTTATTTTTTTTATTTTTTAAACAAAAAAAGACCGACAATTTTGAAAAAAAAATAAAATTTTTACTTTCTGGTATAAAACATATCCAATTTAAGCCATAATGTATTCTGCTATATATTTTTGGTAAAAAAATCCAAATAAGCGTATATTGATTGGTTTGCGCAAAAGTTATAGCGTCTACAAGCTTTGGGATAGATTTATGGAATTTTATTTATTTTTTTACTAGTAACGGCAGCATTTAGTGACTCATAGCAGGTCTTCCTTGCAGTCAAATTTGCAGCAGACAAATCGAAAACGAGTGACACTTTTGACACTTTTTGGGGACCAGGGATCAGTGCTAAAATATACACTGTCACTGTACCAATGACAGTGGCAGGGAAGGGGTTAACATCAGGGCCGATCAAAGGGTTAAATGTGTTCCTAGGGAGTGCTTGTACTGTGGGAAGGCAGAGATCAGTGTTCCTGCTTCGCAGAAACACATGATCACTACATTCCCTACTGACAGAATGGCGATCTGCCTTGTTTACATAGGCAGACCACCGTCCTGCTTCTCTCGGGAATGATCAGTGGGTCCCGACGGGCATTGAGTCCACCGGACCTGCTGATTGGCTCCAGCTGTGTCCAATCACAGCGGATCGCCATTGGCGCATGTGGGGGCCCCAGACCCAAATGGTTAAATGATTGCTTCTGCATTTGATTATTACAGTTTTTAGTAATAGCTTAAGACTTAAGGTTTGAAGGGCAGGTGCAGACCGGCACGTAGCCCACTCACACCCCTGTAGCAAATGCTGCAAATCAGAAAAGGAAGGCTGCACACCACCACTAGCATCATCCACAAGAAAGTTTATTGGAGACTGCTCATACAAAGCATGGTTCTGCCATGGTTTTATATACGAGCAGTCTCCAATAAACTTTTTTGTGGATGATACCAAGGGTTTGTGACCCTCCTTTTCAACTTCATAGAATTGTATTTTTTTTTGTAGTAGTTTCAAGCAGATGTCCAGAGCCCCCCAACATCAGATGTCAAGAGTTCTCCACTGTCCCTTACGTCACAGTAACCCCATACCTCACAACTTTTTGAGATGTGAATAACGGACACCTATTAGCAAAAGTAGTGTGAGAGTGAAAGCCCCCGTCTCTGTGAAAATTTGTGTAAAATGGACACAGGACTCTCAAAGAGGCAGTTTGAGAAGTTCCAGCAGGAGGCGCATGCGTGCGGTTAACTAAGCAGGACATGGCTGCTTAGAGCTCCGTGAACACCGGGACCCGTTAGCCTCATAAAGCGTGCCATAGCTAAAATTCTATTTCCACCTGGTAAACTATATTGCTGCTGGAACTCTTGGGCACAATTCAATATTATGTACAGCGGGAAGAGAACAAAAACTAAGCCGGGAAAGAGTCTTGACACTCTGACTAGAACTGCATCTAAAATGGTGGCAGCATCAGCCACCCGCTCAGCCCTGTCACAGAAACAGTCACAAGCAAAGATTTCTCCTTCCTCACAGAGAGGTGAGCTAGAATTTGACTTTGGGATGACTCATATTACATTACAGAATTCTCCCCCTGGCACTGACCTTCTCTGTCAGTTTGAGAAGGTTCTACAAAAGGCATTACAAATCACCTCAGATACCATTACTGAAAAGCTCACAAAAGAGATTCGTGAGGTGGGACACCGCACATCTGTTTTGGAACAGAGAATGTATGAACCTGATATTATCACAAATAATCATAATGATGAACTGGAAGCCCTTAAGGAGGAAAATTCTACTCTCTATTCCCGTCTTGAAGACTTTGAGAACCGGGCCAGGAGGTCTAATCTCTGTGTCCATGGCATACCTGAGGCAATAGAAGACCTCCAATCTACTATTACAGCGCTTTTTCAGGAACTAGCTCCATCAATACCCATAGAACGCCTAGAAATGGACAGGATTCATAGAACTCTGGCTCCCCGAAGAGATGATGGGCCCCCCCAGGGATACCAGGGATATAGTAATAAAGCTACATTACTTTCGCACTAAAGAACAGTTAATGGAAGCTGCCTGCAATAAGGATTCTTTAACCTTCCAGGGATACCGCTACCAAATCTTCCAGCATCTCTCTCAGCAAACCCTATTGAAAAGAAAGGCGATGAAACCCTACTTACAGACTCTTCAACATCATCACATTTCTTACCGTTGGAGCTTTCCTTTTGTCATCCACTTTGCCCATAAGGGCACCTCTTATAACTGCAAAACTGTAGATCTTCTTGAAGTGATACAGGATCTTCGTTTGTCAACACCTGAAACAACTACTGAGGGATCCAAACGCTAGCAAATTTGGGTTCTCCCAAGAACCCCCAGAACATTCCTGACCCACAAGGACATTCCAGTACCTACAAGAGGAGTCAGTTTGCCTTCCCACCACCAGCCCCAGAAGAAGTGATGGACCGATGTTTACTTCTAGGTGATGTCTGACTTTACAGTCTTCGTTCTCCTCTTTATTTTCACACATACTGTGAAATAATTTATACTATGACAAGCCTTACTGTTTGTCACAAATACTGATGGTGAAGGTTACAATTACATGTTTTATATATCCTTTTTTTTCTTCTTTTCTTCCCTTTATTTTTGTCTCACTGCTCTCCCCTATGCATGCGGAGCAGGGTTTTACTACCCTGGTCTGCATACCTTTGGAGGATGGAGTTTGCGACTAAGTTCCCCTACAGCCTTCACTCATGGCCCTTTCTACAATCTCCTGCTGTGAATTTGTTTGTTGCTCCTCACTTATTTCAACCCAGACAGAAGGACAGAAGGGATGTATACATGTTATCTTCCATCCACAACGATACCTTCGTGGAAATCCCCAGAAGGAATGGCACCACCATCCAAAAGCCCACATGCATCCAGGACTACAATTTGTTCATGGGGGGAGTCGACTTTAACGACCAAATGCTGGAACCCTATCTTTCCACAAGACGGACATACCATTGGTATAAAAAAGTAGCAATTTTTTTTTTTTCATTTGGCCATATATAACTCTTATATAATTTACCGCAAGTCCACCCAAAACCCCCTACCCTTCCTTGGCTACCAGGAGGAAATCATCACTGCCCTGATATTCCAGAATGGCCCACCCCAAAACATCCGATCAGATGTTCTAAGTCGACTCTCCGAACGTCACTTTCACGATAAAGTCCCTCCCACAGCAACAGGCCGACGAGGTAAAAAAAAATGTAAGGTGTGTGCCAGTGGAGGAGTCAGACGAGACACAGTTTATTATTGTGCCGAGTGTCCTTCCCAACCAGGCCTCTGTGTAATTGACTGCTTTCGCCGTTACCATACTTCACTAAATTATTAGTGAAGTATGGTAAACGTAATCCTCATTGCCTGCCTTCACACCCCTTATGCTACTGCCTGCTCTGTAACTGACCCTGGCTTG
This sequence comes from Rana muscosa, assembly GCA_029206835.1. NCBI lineage: Eukaryota > Metazoa > Chordata > Amphibia > Anura > Ranidae > Rana > Rana muscosa. The sequence goes on along the minus strand of CM055121.1, from coordinate 30,247,485 downwards.
TTATTCGACCACGCTTCTGCCTAACGATTCTGTACTACCTCTGCCTGATCTGGAACTGACCTTGGACTGTTTGACCATGCTTTTTGCCTGCCTCTTGGATTGATCTTGTACCCTGCTACTGGACTAGTGGGATTCAACACAGGGGTCTCACATATGTGAGGGGCTCCAGAAAAGTTTTTCTGGATGAAGAAAACAATTTTTTTTTTGTTTTCTCATCCTAGATTAGGGTCTGGAGACTCGGAGGCTTCAAAGAGATTTGGGTGGGAGAAGCCTCTACCCCTGTCCCCATTCTGTCCTGAACAAGGCCCTACTTCTGCCTGCTGCCTGTAGGACCTATGCCATCATGCCTCTGCCTGTCGCATGAACTGACCACACCAAATGGACCTGCCTACTACCAGGACTAATATTTTTGGCACTGCTGACAATATATCCGCCTGCACTGACCCTGGACTGTTAATGGACAGTATCCCTGCCTGCTGCCTGGACAATTGTGTGTGCCATTGCTGACGAAGTCCCTGCCTGCTGCCTGGACCAGTGCTATCCTGCTGTGTAGAACTGCGATACTAAAACCACAGGTAATCTTTTGTTTACGCTTTGCTCAGCATTTTGGGGTGTAATTCTTGGTATGTGCATGCTATGTGTCCCTAGAACATCTGATGGTGTTCCTTGCATGTTGGGCCTCTGTATGTAGACAGGCTGTGTAAAAGTCCCACACATTTGGTATCGCCATACTCAGGAGGAGTAGCAGAATGTATTTTGGGGTGTCATTTTTGCTATGTAAATGCTATGTGTTGGAGATATCTTATGAACTGACAACTTTGTGTAAAAAAATGCGTTTTAATTTTTTTCCACATTTTCCAAAAACTTCTGGGAAAAAAAATGAACCGTTCAAAAGACTCATTATGCCTCATAGATTATACGTTGGGGTGTTAGCTTTCCAAAATGGGGTCATTTTGTGGGTGTTTCCATTGTCCTGGTGCTCCAGGGCTGTCACGTACCTGACGGTGACGAGCCCGGTTAGCAGAGGGAGGCCTCCCTTACGGCTCCCACCAGTGGCCCCTGGTGGTATAACAGGAGGCACGGAGGAGGAAGGGGTACGAGTGCCTGGCAGGATCAAGGACTGCAGCAGGTGATCAGGAACCAGCAGGTGAGTAGACAGGAACCAGGAACTACAGCAGGTGACCGGAACCGGGAGGCACAGCAGGTAGACTGGAACCAGCAGGTGAGTAGACAGGAACCGGGAACTACAGCAGGTGACCGGAACCAGGAGGCACAGCAGGTAGACTGGAACCACGAGCAGCGGCAGGTGATCAGGAACCAGCAGGTGAGTAGACAGGAACCAGGAACTACAGCAGGTGACCGGAACCAGGAGGCACAGCAGGTAGACTGGAACCAGCAGGTGAGTAGACAGGAACCAGGAACTACAGCAGGTGACCGGAACCGGGAGGCACAGCAGGTGAGTAGACAGGAACCAGGAACTACAGCAAGTGACCAGAACCGGGAGGCACAGCAGGTAGACTGGAACCAGCAGGTGAGTAGACAGGAACCAGGAACTACAGCAGGTGACCGGAACCGGGAGGCACAGCAGGTAGACTGGAACCACCGAGCAGCGGCAGGTGATCAGGAACCTGGATCAGGCAGGATCGTCAGACAAGCCAGGGTCGGGTAAACTGGCAGGCAGTGAGGTACAGAAGGATCAGGCAATACGGAAGTCAGAGACAGGCCTAGGGTCAGGTACAGGTGGATAGCAGGAGGGTCACTGAAAGCCGGGTCAGATACAGGTGGTTAAACAGATCAGGTCACTTTGGGTATACGCTGTAGAGCAGACAGCAGGGACTGTCTGCAAGTGAGGGGTTTAAGTAGCCCTTCTGGCGTCACCTGCGGGGTGCGCGCGCGCACGTGCACACGCAAACGGGACCCAGGAAGTCCCGGGCGTCTGTTCCTGGCAGGATCTCCATGACATTGCCCCCCCCAAGGGGCAGCCTCCGGATGCCCCTACGGGTAAGCTTCTCGGGGTGAGACCTCCTGAAGGCTTGTATCAGGTCTTTGGCGTGAATGTTCTCTTCCGGTTCCCAAGAGTTTTCCTCTGGTCCGTAACCCTTCCATTTTATTAAGAATTGATTCCGGTTATTTCTTCTTCGTGTGTCCAAAATAGCTTCTACCTCGAATTCCTGTTCCCCGTCTATGATGATGGGATCAGGGTGAATCGGGGTCCGACCTGGGAATGGGTTGGAAACTGATGGTTTCAACAGAGACACATGAAAAACAGGGTGGACCCTCAGGGAGTCGGGGAGCTCCAGCTCATAGGCCACTTCGTTAATTTTCCTCTTGACAGGAAATGGCCCTAGAAACTTGGGACCCAATTTTTTGGACGGGCAAGCCAATCTTAGATTGATGGTAGAGAGCCATACTTGGTCGCCTGGTGCCAGCGCTAATTCACCCCGTCTCCTCCTGTCGTAGACCATCTTGTTATACTCCTGAGTTTTCGCCATGGTTTCGCGTAGAAGCTGGTTGTTAGAGGAGAAGAAATTCACCTTTCCCAGAACTGCGGGCACCGAGCACTCTGGAAGAGAGTTGGGCAGAAATGTAGGGTGAAACCCGAAGTTTGCGAAGAATGGGGTCTGGTTAGTTGCGGAGTGGATGGAATTATTGTAGGCGAACTCAGCTAGCGGAAGCAGGGAGAGCCAGTCATTCTGAGTAAAGGAGGAGAAACAACGCAAATATTGCTCGAGGGTCTGATTTGTTCTCTCCGTCTATCTGTTGGTTTGAGGGTGGTAGGCCGAAGAGAATGATAGTTCTATTCCCAGGGTCTTGCAGAGGGACCTCCAGAACCAGGAGGTAAATTGTACCCCCCGATCGGAGACTATATTAGCAGGTACCCCGTGGAGCCTGACGACTTCTTTAATGAATATTTGTGCAGTTTCCGGGGCCGAGGGGGTCCCTCTCATAGGAACAAAATGTGCCATCTTGGACAGACGGTCCACTATCACAAAGATAGTGGTATGGTTCTCAACCGGGGGCAGTTCAACTATAAAGTCGATAGAAAGCATTTTCCACGGTCTATCCGGAACGGGTAAGGGCCTCAGTAGTCCCCAGGCTTTGGATCTGGACCCTTTATTCCGGGTACATGTAGTACAGGACTCCACGAACTTCCTGCAATCCTCGCGTAGTCGAGGCCACCAGAAGGTACGTTGAACCAACTCAGTGGTTTTAGCCACGCCAAAGTGCCCCGCAAGGGCATGATCGTGGTAGAGCTCTAGCACAGTTATCTTTAGTTCTTCTGGTACGAATATCCTGTCTTGATGCCAGAGTAATCCATCCTTGGTCTGCAGGTCCAGCTCAGAAGAGAGTTCCTGTCTAGTGGTGGCTTGTCTGATCCGGGTAAGTAGGTCCTCCTGAAGTAGAAGAAAGTTCCCAGGAGCGAGAATTGTATCGGGTGAGGAGAGTTCTTTGGATCCATGGAACATTCGGGACAACGCGTCAGGTTTAGTGTTCTTGGCACCGGGGCGGTATGTGACATGGAAGGAGAACCGGGAAAAAAAAAAGGGCCCATCTGGCTTGTCGTGGTTTTAGTCTCTTTGCAGTTTTCAGGTACTCTAAGTTCTTATGGTCGGTAAATACTAAGATCGGGTGAGCAGCACCTTCAAGTAAGTACCGCCATTCTTCCAGGGCGGACTTGATCGCCAAGAGTTCCCGGTCTCCCACGTCATAGTTCTTCTCTGCCGCAGATAATTTGCAAGAAAAGAAGGCCACTGGATGAAGCAAAGCCTTGGTTCCTTGCCTCTGTGACAATATTGCCCCTACAGCGACCTCAGAAGCATCTACCTCAAGCACAAATGGTAGAGAGGAATCTGGATGTTTTAAGATGGATGCAGAGGTGAAGAGACCGTTGAGAGCCTCGAAGGCCTTTTGGGCCTCAGGAGACCAGTGGAAACGGGTTCCTTGCTTGGTTAACTGGGTAATGGGCGCAATGATGGCGGAGAACCCCCGGATGAACTTACGATAAAAGTTAGCGAATCCAACGAATCGTTGGATTCCTTTCTTATCCACTGGCGCTGGCCAGTCCAAGATTGCGGTGATCTTCTGTGGGTCCATCCTGATGCCTTCGCCAGAGATGATCAATCCCAGGAATGCTATGCTCTCCCGCTCAAACTCGCATTTCTCAGCCTTCGCATATAGACTATGCTGTCAAAGCCGGTCTAACACACTTCTGACATGCCTGCGATAGGAGTCAAGGGAGGAAGAGAAGATTAGTATGTCATCTAAATAAGCAATCACAAAGAGATCTAAAAAGTCCCGAAGTACATCATTAATAAAATACTGGAAGGTGGCAGGGGCATTGCACAGCCCAAAGGGCATCACCAAATACTCGAAATGTCCGAACCGGGAGCGGAAGGCAGTTTTCCACTCATCGCCCTCCTTGATTCGAATCAGATTATAGGCTCCCCGGAGGTCGAGTTTAGTAAAAATTACGGCAGCTCCCAATCTTTGGAATAACTCTGGTACCAGAGGAAGAGGGTAGCGATTTTTAATGGTGACCTTATTTAGTTCACGGTAGTCCACACATGGCCTAAGGGTATGGTCTTTTTTCTCCACGAAGAAAATGCCTGCGCCTGCTGGCGACGTAGAGGGGCGAATGAACCCCTTTAAAAGGTTCTCATCAATGTATTCCTTCAGAGCCCCCTGTTCTACCTCCGTTAAAGGGAAGATCCTACCGAAAGGAATAGCTGCTCCGGGAAGTAGATCGATGGGGCAGTCCTAGGCCCGGTGGGGTGGTAGTGTCTCTGTCCCCTGTTTACTAAACACATCAAGAAAGTCCAGGTAAGCATCAGGGATGGCCCGACGTATTCTGGCCCCAGTGTCGTTACACATTAAAGTGGCAGGCCCAGGGGGCTTGTGTGAGCCGCAGGACTGTTGGCAGTAGGAGGAAAAGAAAGTGATCACCCCCGTGACCCAGTTGATGGTAGGATTGTGGGCTTGTAGCCAGGGCATACCGAGAATTATGGGGAACAGTGGAGAAGAGATAATGTCCAGCCGTAGATATTCTCGGTGCACCCCGGTAGAGGTGGGGACAGTGACAGGTAGGGGAGCCGTCTCCTCGACCACGGGCCCCGACTTGATAACGGACCCGTCAGCCAGGTGAACACGTAGTCCATGGGTCTTGGGAAATAGAGGGATCAGTTGAGTGCGGGCAAAAGTGTTACGGAGATAGTCCTAACCTCGCTTAAATGCTTACTATAAGTGATTAAACCTTTTGTCTATATAAAATGAAATCAAACGATAACGGTGCAAAAAGAGAAAACAATTACATTTATTTTTACAGAAATGATACCACCTCATAGCAAGATGATACCAATGTTACACGATAAATAATAGGAACATTGCTCTAACCTAAAATTATATCACCTATGACCAATGTTACATGATAATACCAACAGGAATATTGCTATGACAAACATGATACCAATGTTACATGATAATATGAACCAGAGAGCAAACGCAAAGTAAGATTAATCTTAAACATGGGAGAGAGAGAGAGAGAGAGGGAGAGGGAGAGGGAGAGGGGCAGAGAGGCCGGGCGAGAGAGAGAGAGAGAGCAAATTACGTGACCATGTCGTCTGCGTCAGATCTTCATTCGCAAGGGCCTCATCATGGCTCTGGCTGACTAATTTATACCCCTTCCATGCCAGAATCCAAAATCCGGTGGTCTCATTGGTTCAAAGCTGACCACCTGATTGGTTGAAATCTCAAGTCTCTTTACCTAGCCTGCCTCTCTCTCTAAAGCTGAAATACTGGTTGCTTTATCAGCAGTGTAACCAGTTCCCGCATTAGCATGCTAAGGGCCCCTGCGGTGTAGACAAAAGATATCTGAGTATCACCTGAAACCTCCCTTATATTCTCAGTAGGCAGTAAAAACTGTCCTTTAGGAACATAACTTGGCATTATATCACAAAATATATATTTATATACGGTTACACCCATCCCCCTACATATACATCCATTGGGGCATGGTGCTGTATTTAGTATATGAAATGTTCAAAATCTCCACCACAGTCCCCCCTGAAGTTCATTCTTGAACTTATGAAGTCCCTTAATGATTTTGTACCCACCCACAACGGCCCAGAAGCCCTGACCCTTCCCCCACCACCACTGCGGCCTCTTCCTTTCTTGAACCCGCCATAACCCATCAAGGTAGACTTGAGACAGTTCTGGTGCCTTTGCGACTTCACATCCGACCCATGAGAGTCTGTACTGCAATGCTTCATCGCCCCGCTGCATTGAAGGAGCGGAATTCAAACATTACTGGCGGGATCCTTGCATATTTAGTCCTGTAGCTTGGAAATATGGTGTTATGATTGTCACGATTGGATCGGACCGCGAGACAGCACTTTTCAGCATGGTGAAGGAAAGTTTCAGAAGAGTCTTATTCGTGGCACGTTTTTCTTAAGAGATGCGTTGCTTCTTCAGGTGGTGGTTGGGCGGGCCTCCGGACAGTCGTGCATGAATACAAAAAAACAAGAACAAAAAGGAGAATGTCAGACAGGAGTTATTGGCGGAATGTCAGACAAGAGTAGTGGCGTGGCCACTAAGACTGAATATCTTATGAGGGGTGCAATGTGGACGAGTAAGGTGGGATCCCCACAGGGTACCGAGACCGAGCCACGGCCAGTATCATCCATTGCCCTTGATGGTAGGGATAGTCAACACTGCCTGCTATTGTTAGGTCCCTGGGTTCACCACACCTGCTCACGGGGCTCAGGTTAAAGCAGTGGGCAGATTAGGGGAGGTAAAATTACATTAAGACATGGGACCTGGATGTCCAGGGATACTTTGTGAAATATGGTATTTGTATGTTTCAGGAACCCATTCTATGGAACCCACTGGAGTCTTAAAAAATATGGAGTCAGGCAGAGACGGTAAACCCTTACAATTCACAACTCATCTCTGATATTCAAACAAAAGTTCCAGAAGATGAATACATTTATTTTCCAAGATAAAGCAGAATATGAACCAAAGAAAGTAGGAAAGAGAAAAGAGAAAAAAAGAATACAATAAGCAACAAAACATACAGGTTCAATGCTGCTTCGACCCAGACCGTTTGTCACCCATTTCCCTTTATGTCAAAGAGCACTGACTCTGCATTCAAAAAAAAACAAACAAACAATATATAACTGTCCTGAAACAGTGCCTCGAAAAATAATATATTGTGGCTGTTGCAGCAGCAGCTTGGCAGAAAAATATAAAAAATAACTAAAAATAAAAATAAAATAAAATAAAGGAGGAAAAAATTTTAAAATAGATAACTCTTCTATCCTATTAGTGATCAACAGGTGAACAGGATCACTGTCACTAACCATTTACAAGTCGGGTAGAAAAACAAAAAAATAAAAATATTTTAAAAAAGGAGAGGCTAAACCAATGGTTGCCAAAAAAACTTTTTAGAATTTAGTCACCCCGACTGTCCTTTAATATTACAGATTGATCAGGCTTATCCCTAGAACAAAAACAAGAAAAATATAGTTCTCGGGTCCTCTCTTAAATGCGCAAGCTACTCTAAATCGGTCTCTTAATAATGACCCGCATTGGGACCGCAACAGGGTGGAGTTTACTAAAGTTTTTGGCCCCAGAACATCCTGATTTCCATCTCCCTTGTTATCTCCTCCCATGCTCCACCTCAGGACTGCTCCAGAACCTCTGGACCTCCCCACCTTTAAAACCATACGCCCAGCCAGGCGCTCCCCTTTCCACACCTAAATACTCTTTTATTCCAGGAAGCCTACCCCGCCTCCACCTAAAATGTTACCCCAGCCCGCTCCATATCAGATAATTCCCAGCGGCTATTATTTTTGTTCCACCCCCTCCTCTTAGATTATCAACCCCTAGAGAAGGGCCTTTTTATTCACGCCTTGCCCTAACTGTTGGCACCAATTAAATCCTGTTGCCCAAAGTTTAACTACCCATCTTTTAACTCTTCCCCGAATCCCAACGGAAGTTTCACTAAGTGTAAGGGGATGTCAGGTTTTATAAAAAAACTTTCTTTCGGGGCTATAGGGGTGAAACCCGGGGTTCCTTCTATATCCCTCCCAAGGACAAGAGTGTAGGTACAATAGACTCCCCGAGGTAGTGTACCCTGCTGAGTACAACTCAACCTGATGCTGAAAACAGTGTATCATTAGCCATGTGATGTCAGCATCAGTACCCCAGCATCCGGTATTGAGTCTAACACCTACACCATCGAAGCAATGACAAAAACCCACAAAATTCTATCCCAGTGACCATGCCCAGGGTATATCATGCACCCCTACCTACTGTTAGGTTCAAGAAACACCCTTGTTCCATGCCTAACGCCACATCAGTATCCTCTAGGTCAAATAACCAAACTCGCCTATATCCCAAATAATACCCAGGTGCTTCCTTCCCAGCAATGATCTCCCCATCCAGAACACAGCGTGAAATACATTCACCACTGTGTATTGGCCGTGCAAGGGACATTGTGTTCACACCTCTGACAGAGGGAAATATCAACCTGCCCCCAGCTTCCGTACCCTCTGATCACAGGTGGGTTCCTTAGCCACAAATGCAACAAGATAGAATCCCCAGTCAGTAAGCCACTGGTGCCCTCAACTCTACAGACCGAGTCTGCATTTCTGTAACACCTTTCACAATCCAAACCAGTACAGCCCATCCAGGCATTCGACTACCACTTTGGATTAGTGTAGGCGACGTGTTTTGGCACAGTCTCACTGAGTGGTGATGCTAACTCATCAGGCCACTGCCCCTCATAGAGAGATTTGTACAATCAGCTTGATGCTGGTTGACAACTCCACCTGCCCATGTGTGCACACCAGAGCCAATGACATATATCTGCCCTGTACCATCTCACACTCTCTACCAACCTCTCACCATGGTTGATGAAATCTTGAGCCACTTTACACTGTGGTTCTCTTTCCCCCCCATATAGTGCTGAACACATCCCTCTTCTCCTGGTTATTCCTCCGAGATAAGCGTCCTGTACTCTGTGTCCGCACATCTCTGGGAGCAAGCCACTGGTACCATGACCGCGCTTGATTCAGTGTGTATTCAGTACATATAGGATAATAGGTTTTCATCAACCATTATAAGATGCTGGAGCGCCATGTGGTGATGGAATACTGTAGATACCTGCACCATATTCAGTGTCCCACCTGTCCCCCAAAAAAAACAACAAAAAAAAACATTTCCTCCTTTCCATCCCTGTCCGGACTCAAACCCCTCAGAACCAGATGGACTCCAGTGTGTAACCCAGTAGAGTGATAGGATAGTACCCAAATTGACCGTAATATAGGCACAATGTTCCGTCCCTGCCATTAGGGATGAGACTAGTACTAGTTACATTTTGACAACCCTGAACTGAGTCATCCACCACTCCATAGGACTCATAGTCAATTCAGATACTACCCCACCTGCCTGTCTTTATAAGGTGGAACTTGTCACACTGAGTAAGAGTCAGTCAACTCTCCAAGGTTTTTAATTCTGGCCAGTGCAAGTTGAATGTCCTACCCTTTCCCTGATATGTAGCCCAGGACCTCCCAATGTGTTCCTGATTATCTCCAACTCCATAGTGTTTATGGTACCCAGTGACCCGCCTCCTGCTCCAAAGACAGTCGCCATCAAGCCTCTCTTTTTCCTAAGTCATGGGATATGGTCTGGATACCCGGATTGAAAACCACCTGCCACCAGGTACACCCAATCCCTCATATAGACTGCACACCTTCTCCCTCCTCTTTCAATTCGGTATTCAGACAGTGTTATACTTCACCCCTACAACACAAGCTGCCTACACTATTCAGACAGGACTCCCATGAATGACAGGAGCCTAGTGCCACACTGGGGCACTGGTCTTCTTGGCCTGCAAGACACAGACAACTAGTTAAGGTACACAAGGTCTCTAGGACAGGAAGGACACCTATGGGTGTAAACTGAGGAGAATACGGCATGCCCACACCTCTATGTGATAATACCTCGGACGTGAGGGCTCTTGGAACAGCCAATCGCTGGTAACACCCCATACAACCTTCCTGCACAATTTTTGTTTTCCCAGACTCAACCAAAACTATACAATATGAGGCCAGACCTATACCCTCTCAACTTGTATGCAAGCAGGCAGGCCCTCATACCACACATCTGCAGGTAAATCTAAAATAAATGGAAAAACAAAATTGCATAATGTGTATCCAGCTTGAGAAACTGCTGCTACCAGACACACCTGACCAGCAGACTAAGACAAATCCCTTGCAGCACTGAGACCACTGAACAGTAGAAGGTACCCGAGCCGACCGGTGTGCCTTGAAACACACAGATATTTATTAGGCAATTGGTAACAAATAGCCACATAAACAGTCCCAGCAGGAAACTATGAGAAGTGTTGGTTTCCCCTATTTCAGAGAGATGGGATTGCTTGGTGACACGGTAGGAAAACAGGTTTGAACTACATTTGGGGACACACAGATAGCTAGGGACATTAGCATACCTTAGCTTCAGGCAATGAGCCAAACTCGTACAGCCAGGTATGGTTGGGCGTGTACCTAATTACAATGACAGCGAGGGGGGGGGGGTGTAAGCAGTCCTACTCCTGAACACAAGTTCGCCCAAAGTAACATCAGACCATTCCCCTTTTACCACGAAGTGCAGTACCCCTGGCAGAGATTTATAATGCTCCTTAGCCTCACATATGAGTAAGACTGCCAATACTTTTACTTTATAACAACTAATATGCAGACTTCAGTTAATTGGTTCTGCTACTCAGTAGATCAGAACATACAACACACACTGGGTGGTCCAAAACACACCCGAATGGTCTGACAGCTAGACATTCCAACTAGATAATGGTGGCGACAACCTAAAACATTTACACGTGAACCCCGACCAACCAGGAAAAAAACACCTTTTTTATCACGTTGTTCTCTGGAGGCTACGATTTCCTCTTGTTCTGAAAGCCAGAAAACCCAATTATCGACTCTGAGGGATAAAATTCCAATAACAGTTAGTGATAAACATTCCATTTTTCGCAATTTACAAAAAACAATTCCAGTAACAAGACATTAGCATATGAAACACAAATATACATTACATTACTTTACATTACATAACCCGTGCACTTTTTTTTAAAATACCAAAAATTGTTGAGCTCAACTTTTAATTAATATGTATTACATAATACACATTAATACCACGTGGTTTTGGTTTCCCCAAAAAAAAATTATTCACCATGGTGAGAAAAAATTAGCAACTTGTACTGTGCTGGAAAAAAACTGTCACTCTTACATTTATCATTCTCCTCCCATTTTCTTCCTCATTACAGACTGACGGAAGAAATGTGTGGTGCAGGAAAAAAAAGAAACAATGAAATAGCCTATGATACTTTTACCGCCTTATGCTCGTATTTATCCATATGTACAGCTGTCTACATACACCTGTTCTCTGAGTACAAACTCCTTGGACCTGAAAAATACTTATAAGCAAAATCATTACTCTATCCTTCATATTTAACCTGCAAAGAATGGTAAACAATAACATTCCTGTACATTGGTAAATTGTTAATGACATTCTTTCAAAACCGATTCAAACAAAACCCTCTGTAACCCTTACTTTTCCCGTTCCTACAAACATACAACAGCCGCGACGCATCGGAGGATCGCCGCGGTAAGTTCGAACATATTCACGTTACTACATACAAACATTCAGATACAAACCACCGTTCCGCCTCTGAGAATCACGAAAGCGTGTACTACACCTCCATCAACACTCATCATTCCAGATTTCTGAAGCCACAGCTCAACTACATCCAAGGTACCTTTATTCTGAGGTTTTGGTCCTCCAGCAAAAGTACCTTCCAAAGGAGTACACCTTACTGTACCCTCTGACCAGATATGTCATCCTTTAAGGGGTCTCATGTCCGGAGCCCAGATCTCATGTGCGGTGCAGCTGTCTGACTGGTGGGGAGCCTAATTTTTTCCTCCCAAGCATGGACGGCACATTACCCATGACGATTCGAATCGCTTATGAAGTGTCCCGCGTCCAGGACACCCTTGCGCTTTATTTTCGGAGCGATTATGGTTTACGACTTTATTACCATAATCGACGCCCGGAATCCCGGTTATTTTACACTGCCTGACCAGGGCTGTTAGCGTACTACTCCTCACGTTTATGTTAATCACAGGAATTCCGATTATTTTACACGGCCTGACCTGTCTCACGATAAACGTGTTTGTCAGACGAGCTGCAAAGCACCATGAAATCCTCCACTATTCAAAACAATATTATGGCTTCTTTCTACCTGCATCTAGATGTTACAATAATGGTGATGCCCCCTGTTTGCTCTCCACCCAAAACTGTATTACAGTACAAAACTTCACAAAACTGGAACGAAATGTCCTAAACTTTTTTTAACGGTACCATTTATCAACCAATCATAATACTTCACCACAAAATCCCTTGCTGAATCGTCTTCTGTAACACAAACACATTTTAGTAAAAGCACTTTCACAAAAAACTATTACAGCCTGGCTCAGGTCATTTGCATGTCAATACAATTCGTTTTACATTCTCACAGATCTGGTTGGAAAGAAAGGGGGGTCATTTCGGGCTGTCAGCAGCTGAGAACATAATGTCACAGATCCGCACTACACCTCTCGCATAGTCTCCACACACACATATTCACACACTTGGTCAAAGATGACCTCTAGACATCACACAAATCAGAATCTTTTCTATCATAACCTGTACTTCTTAAACCCATAACATCTGTTTGGTCAGGTTCCTCCTTGTCCCCCTGTTCATCATTATTCTACCATCCATGCGCAATAAGCATCTCTTTCCCAAGCATTTGGCTTGACCGTACCATTTTTTTTCTCAAAATACAATTTCCCAGTCCACCATTCCCAACATTGCATATTTGCCAACTCAAGGCCCCTGTATCAATCCTTTCTTCCTTCGGGGTCAAGTGGTAAGGTTCCCCACGGTTAGACTCCCTCTTTGAAGCGATTTTATTACCCATCCTTTACGGACGAAAGACCTTGAACTGTTTCCCAGAGTTAGCTACTCTCTGACCAATGATTGGGTCGACAGGTACCTCCCCTGTCGCCGTTGCGAACCTTTTTTCACTACTCTGCCAGAACAACCACTGCTCTGACTATAGTCCTTCAAAAGGTAAGCCTGGAAATACTTCCCAACTAAATAAATAGTTTAATCTCCCCGTGGACTCCAAAGTATTCAAAACAAAATGACTGTATTACAGGGCTTCCCAAGCGTTAAGCTTGATTAGACCCTCTGATTGCTTGTAGTGCAGGAGGCAGTTTTGTTTGCTAACCTGGAACTTCCCATCTCAAACTCTAAACACCTCTCAAGATGGCCGACAAGCCAAGCCACCACAAAATGGTGGATGACCACTGCACATCTCATGGACATGACAAAATGGTGGATGATGCCCAATTTTTTCCCGCCAAAACCAGCTTGGCACATACCAAATGGGTTCCCACACACACAGGAAAACAAAAAATAGTCTCCATCAGATTGCAACACCGAAAAAAACGCACTACTCCATTCGCACCAAACATCAAAATCTGCCCCAAAAGCTTACAATCCCCCCCCGTTAGTAGTTTACACAGAAAGATAGATTCCCATACATCCAGATAATTCAGTGTGATTTAGTCTCCGTTTCCACTGATGCAATTCGCCATGCGACTTTGGGCACAAAGTCGCATTACAAATCGCTTACCATTGATTTCAATAGCACCCATTCCAATCTATGTGACTCAAAGCTGCAGTGACTCTATCAAAATCGCATTCAACACCACACCACAGTCGCACTAAAGCTGCATTTCAACGTCACATGACATTGGAGTTGCGCCAGTGGAAACGCAGCCCTATACGCACAGGTTTGTTTCAATCCCAAAGATTGGCCTAATCTTAATCAAAGGGTCAACTGAAATTGATTCCAAACAGAGCCCTTATCATTCATACCGATACCCTGCTGCAATTTCATTCTATATACATACATTATTCAAAAATCAGTCTCATCAAAATATTCGCCTAGACACGGGGCACCATCTGTTACGGAGATAGTCCTAACCTCGCTTAAATGCTTACTATAAGTGATTAAACCTTTTGTCTATATAAAATGAAATCAAACGATAACGGTGCAAAAAGAGAAAACAATTACATTTATTTTTACAGAAATGATACCACCTCATAGCAAGATGATACCAATGTTACACGATACATAATAGGAACATTGCTCTAACCTAAAATTATATCACCTATGACCAATGTTACATGATAATACCAACAGGAATATTGCTATGACAAACATGATACCAATGTTACATGATAATATGAACCAGAGAGCAAACGCAAAGTAAGATTAATCTTAAACATGGGAGAGAGAGAGAGAGAGAGAGGGAGAGGGAGAGGGAGAGGGAGAGGGAGAGGGGCAGAGAGGCCGGGCGAGAGAGAGAGAGAGAGAGAGAGCAAATTACGTGACCATGTCGTCTGCGTCAGATCTTCATTCGCAAGGGCCTCATCATGGCTCTGGCTGACTAATTTATACCCCTTCCATGCCAGAATCCAAAATCCGGTGGTCTCATTGGTTCAAAGCTGACACCTGATTGGTTGAAATCTCAAGTCTCTTTACCTAGCCTGCCTCTCTCTCTAAAGCTGAAATACTGGTTGCTTTATCAGCAGTGTAACCAGTTCCCGCATTAGCATGCTAAGGGCCCCTGCGGTGTAGACAAAAGATATCCGAGTATCACCTGAAACCTCCCTTATATTCTCAGTAGGCAGTAAAAACTGTCCTTTAGGAACATAACTTGGCATTATATCACAAAATATATATATATATTCCTGTAACATTATATACGGTTACACCCATCCCCCTACATATACATCCATTGGGGCATGGTGCTGTATTTAGTATATGAAATGTTCAAAATCTCCACCACAAAAGTTGAGTCCATGAAGCAACTACAAGCCCCAGAGTCAATAATTGCGGACACTTGCAGGGTCCTTCCTGGGAGCTGCAGGGAGATAGAAAGAGCAAGGTGAGAGGAGGATTTGGTCTGAGGGTTGATCACAACAGGAGAAACTGATAAGCACTTACGGAACTTCAGAGGACAGTTCCTAACGAAGTGTCCGGATTCCCCGCAGTACAGGCACAGGTTATGCGCACGCCGGCGTTGGCGTTCCTCCGGAGTAAGGGAAGGGCGGAGGACCCCAAGCTGCATGGGTTCAGGAGCATCGTGTGAGGGGGTCAGAGGTGCTGCAGGAGCTGGGTGCAGATGACTAGGGACATGGGGAAGCATCCAGGTCAGCCGGGTGAAGCCCGTGGCCCTCTCAGCCCTCCGTTCCCTCAGGCGTCGGTCAATCTGAATTGTCAGATCGATCAGCAGGTTCAGATTCTCTGGTATTCCGACCCTAGCCAGTTCGTCCTTCAGGGGGTCAGAAAGGCCTATACGAAACTGGTGACGGAGGGCAGCGTCATTCCAGCTGGTATCTGTGCTCCAGCGCCTGAATTCAGCTACATAGTCTTCCGCTGCTCTGCGTCCCTGCTGAAGGGTCCGCAGGGCGTTCTCTGCAGTGACCGAGAGCTGAGGGTCCTCATACAGTTGGGCCATGGCGTCAAAAAAAAGAGTGAGGCTGTCCAAGGACGCATCTTTACGTTCTAGCAGGCGGTGGGCCCAGTTCTGTGGGTCTCCGGAAAGCAGTGAAATTACAAAGCCCACCTTGGTGGCTTCTAAGGAGAAAGTGCGGGGCTGTAAGGCAAAGTACAACTCACAGGAGTTCCGGAAAGCCCTGAACTTGCTCCGGTCTCCGGAGAATCTTTCGGGCGTAGGTACCCTGGGTTCAGGGGAAAGCATGACCACCATGGGTGCAGCTCCTGCTCCGGCGGAGGAAGTGGAGGCAATTGGACCCCCTTGAGCTCCAACGGGGTTGGTGAGGGCCCGCACTTGTCCTTCCAGGTGAGTGTAACCTTGCTGGAGGCTCTTGACGGCCTCGGTCAGTCCCGCCAGGTGTCGGCATAGTTCCTCCATAGGTGAGGCTCCCTGCTCGGGCTCAGACATGGCTGTCTGCTGCTGTCACGTACCTGACGGTGACGAGCCCGGTTAGCAGAGGGAGGCCTCCCTTACGGCTCCCACCAGCGGCCCCTGGTGGTATAACAGGAGGCACGGAGGTGGAAGGGGTACGAGTGCCTGGCAGGATCAAGGACTGCAGCAGGTGATCAGGAACCAGCAGGTGAGTAGACAGGAACCAGGAACTACAGCAGGTGACCGGAACCGGGAGGCACAGCAGGTAGACTGGAACCAGCAGGTGAGTAGACAGGAACCGGGAACTACAGCAGGTGACCGGAACCGGGAGGCACAGCAGGTAGACTGGAACCACCGAGCAGCGGCAGGTGATCAGGAACCAGCAGGTGAGTAGACAGGAACCAGGAACTACAGCAGGTGACCGGAACCGGGAGGCACAGCAGATAGACTGGAACCAGCAGGTGAGTAGACAGGAACCAGGAACTACAGCAGGTGACCGGAACCGGGAGGCACAGCAGGTAGACTGGAACCACCGAGCAGCGGCAGGTGATCAGGAACCTGGATCAGGCAGGATCGTCAGACAAGCCAGGGTCGGGTAAACTGGCAGGCAGCGAGGTACAGAAGGATCAGGCAATACGGAAGTCAGAGACAGGCCGAGGGTCAGGTACAGGTGGCTAGCAGGAGGGTCACTGAAAGCCGGGTCAGATACAGGTGGTTAAACAGATCAGGTCACTTTGGGTATACGCTGTAGAGCAGACAGCAGGGACTGTCTGCAAGTGAGGGGTTTAAGTAGCCCTTCTGGCGTCACCTGCGGGGTGCGCGCGCGCACGCAAATGGGACCCAGGAAGTCCCGGGCGTCTGTTCCTGGCAGGATCTCCATGACAAGGGCCTTCAAAACTATAATAGGTGGTTGAGAAATGAGATGTGTAATTTATGCGCCTAGAATGCCTGAAGGTGCTACTTCAATGTAGGTCCTCTGTATGTGGACAGGCTGTGTAAAAGTCCCACACATGTGGTATTGCCATACTCAGGAGGAGTAGCAGAATGTATTTTGGGGTGTCATTTTTGCTATGTACATGCTATGTTTTGAAAATATCTTATAAATGGACAACTTTGCATAAAAAAAATGCTTTTTCATTTTTTTCCCACATATTCCAAAAACTTCTGGAAAAAAATAAACCGTTCAAAAGACTCATTATGCCTCATAGGATTATACGTTGGGGTGTTTGCTTTCCAAAATGGGGTAATTTTGTGGGCGTTTCCATTGTCCTGGTGCTCCAGGGCCTTCAAAATTGTAATAGGTAGTCAACTAGTTAGATGTGTAATTTATGCTCCTAGAACACCTGATGGTGCTCCCTGCATGTTGGGCCTCTCTATGTGGTCAGGCTGTGAAAAAGTCCCACACATGTGGTATCGCCATACTCAGGAGGAGTAGCAGAATGTATTTTGGGGTGTCATTTCTGGTATGCACATGCCATGTGAGAGAAATAAGCTATTACAATGACAATTTTGAGGGGGGGAAAAAAATCGTAATTTTGCAAATAATCGTGGGAAAAAATTACAACTTCAAATAACTCACCATGCCTCTTACTAAATACCTTGGAATGTCTACTTTCCAAAAAGGGGTTATTTGGGGGGGCATTTGTACTTTCCTGGCTTGTTAGGGTCTCAAGAAATGAGATAGGCCGCCAGTACATCAGATGTGATTTTTTTTATGATTTGCACTATAGCTTGTAGACTCTAAAACTTTCACACAGACCAAATAATTTCCCAAAATTTTGGGTTATTTTTATCAAAGATATGTAGCAGTATAAATTGTGGGCAAATTTTATGAAGATAAATTAATAATTTGCAAAATTTTATCACAGAAACTAAGAAAATGCGTTTTTTTTTTTTACATTTTCGGTCTTTTTTCATTTATAGCGCAAAAAATAAAAAACCCAGAGGTGATCAAATACCACCAAAAGAAAGCTCTATTTGTATGAAAAAAAGGACAAAAAAATCATTTGGGTACAGTGTTGCATGACTGAGTAATTGTCATTCAAAGTGTGACAGCACTGAAAGCTAAAAATTGGTCTGGGCAGGAGGGGTGTTTAAGTGCCCAGTAAGCAACTGGTTAAACCCGGTCTCCTCAGCATTTCACTAGGTAAATTTATTTAATATGGTCTAAATTTTGATGTTACAATTAGTTTACTTAGTATATTGGTCCTAACCCACTACTTGTTTTTAAATTATATTTTGACCAATATAAGTTTACATAATACATACTTTCTGTTATGCTTTTGTTATGCTTTTGAGAAGCCCTGTCTTTGAAATTTATATATCTTGTATTCATACAAAACATTGTATAAATAACTTGTACTGTATTATTCTAAATAAAATATTTAAAGAAGAGGAGAAGTTCCAGCAGAAGATTTGTGAGCAGAGAAAACTATGCTTTAAGTTTTCTTTGGATTTTGTAAGTCTGGGGCTGGAAACTTGAAGATTTCAAAGAGCATTGGGAGGGATGGAGTCTTCAGTCTTGTGTCCGGGCTTTCCAGAAGTTCTGCAGGTTGTGTGTGTCCAGGTGCACACACCCATTATAAGGCAGAGCTGAGCATAGCTCAGAGAAGGTGGTAAAGGAGTTGGTGTTACATAGTTAATCAGGTTGAAAAAAGACACAAGTCCATCTAGTTCAACCATAAAAAATAAATAAAATAAAAAAATATCGTACAATCCCATATACCCAATTCTATACCCACAGTGTCATATGCAGTAATGTTTGTCTGCCATCTTACCTTCCTCTTGTGTTCACCTTAGAGGCCAGACTCTCCTCACCTGGCTGCTAGGGATGAGCTCGGTGTTCGAGTCGAACATACGTTCGACTCGAACATCGGCTGTTCGATCGTTCGCCGAACAACGAACGATTTGGGCCGTTCGCGCCTAATTCGCGGCCCACAATGCACTACGCCATCGCAGTGTCATCCAGGCGCTGTGATTGGCCAAGCATGCACTGTGACCCCGCATGCTTGGCCAATCACAGCGCCGGCAGCGAGGAGAGCAATGATTGGCCACAGGCAGGATGCCTGTGGCCAATTATTGCTGAGGGTGTTTAGTACACGCCCCACACTATAAAAGGCCGCCAGCACGGCGGCCTAGTGTAGTGTGTTCCGGAGCAGGGAAAGAGAAGCATAGGCAGGGACAGTGACATTTTTTTTTTCTTGCTTAACCTGGATTCCTTTAGTTTAGGGAAAGAGAAGGATAGGTAGGGAGAGTGTCAGTCTGTTTTACTGTGCTAAACCTTGTTTGTAGGGACAGGGAAGGACAGTGAGGGAAATTCTCATTGTGCTATACTGTGCTAAAGCATTCCTCATCAACCATCTTTAAAAAAAATTTTTATAGGGACAGAAAACTATAGGTAGGGAGAGTGTCAGTGTGTTTTACTGTGCTAAACCTGGTTTGTAGGGACAGGGAAGGACAGTGAGGGAAATTCTCATTGTGCTATACTGTGCTAAAGCATTCCTCATCAACCATCTTTAAAAAAAAAAAAATTTATAGGGACAGAAAACTATAGGTAGGGAGAGTGTCAGTGTGTTTTACTGTGCTAAACCTTGTTTGTAGGGACAGGGAAGGACAGTGAGGGAAATTCTCATTGTGCTATACTGTGCTAAAGCATTCCTCATCAACCATCTTTAAAAAAACATTTTTTATAGGGACAGAAAACTATAGGTAGGGAGAGTGTCAGTGTGTTTTACTGTGCTAAACCTTGTTTGTAGGGACAGGGAAGGACAGTGAGGGAAATTCTCATTGTGCTATACTGTGCTAAAGCATTCCTCATCAACCATCTTTGAAATCCTTGTTTTTTGGACAGTCAGGGAAATTGTCATTGTGCTATTCTGTGCGAAAGCAATCATCCTCAACCATATTTAGAAATCCTTAAGTAAAGGGACAGAGAAGGACACCTGAAGGTAGCCCTTATTGCTTTTTTTCCCATCTCCCTGCAGGCCATCCATTAGAATGTCTGGAAGGCAAACAAGGAGAGGCAGACAGTCAGGAGGCAATAAAAGAGGGCAAGCAGGCTCTGTGTCTGGGGGCAACAGTGCTGGTCGTGGACGCGGTGCATTGTCATCAGCACATGGCCATGGGACACGCTTGTCCTTTTCGGCAGCTGGACATGTTGAGCCACATCATGCCGAAGACTTGGTAGAGTGGATGACCAAGCCCTCCTCCTCCTCCTCATCCTCTCTCACCCAGGCTCAGGGTACTGGCAAAGCAGCTGCCAAAGCGTCCTCTTCCCTGGTATCAATGTCAGACTCATCAGTCACTCCTTCCCTAGACCCACCATGTCCTCCTCCTGAGGAGTCCCCCGAACTGTTTGAGCACAGTGTTGGGTACATGCTCCAGGAGGATGCCCAGCGTTTCGAAGGGTCTGATGATGAAACCCAGCTAGAGGAAGGCAGTAGCGTGAGAGCAGACAGAGGGGATGCTCAAGAAGGACACCAATCTGGCAGTCATGTTCCAGCAGCTGCAGCATACTGCCAGATTGGCTCCAGTGATGAGGAGGGAGGGGATGATGAGGTCACTGACTCCACGTGGGTGCCTAATAGGAGAGAGGAGGAGGAGGAGGATGAGGAGGAGGCACATCTCCAACGAGGCAGGATGCCCTTTGGTGGCCAGCGTAAGGGCAGTACACCGACGGAATCACACCGCAGAGCTCCGCCTGTGCAGGGCGCTGCCTCTGCCCGTCATTCAAAAAGTTCCTTGGTGTGGGCCTTTTTTGAGGCTAGTGCATCAGATCGCACAGCTGCTGTTTGCAACATATGTCTCAAGCGTATATCGCGTGGCCAAAACATCAGCCGCTTGGGTACCACATGCCTGACCAGACATATGTTGACCTGCCATGCAGCTCGTTGGCAAGCCTACCTCAAAGACTCACACCAAAGAACAAAGCGGACCTCTCCTTGCACCGCATCAGCTGGGATCTCCAACCCCACTATAACTTCAGTCCTCTCTGAAACATGCACTGAGAGGAATGAAGGTGTAGAATTAGGTGTGTCACAGCCAAGTACTTGCGGCCACTCTGCTAGCAGTACACCGACGTCCGATTCTAGCAGGCAAATTTCCCTGCCCCAGCTGCTGGACCGTCGAAAGAAGTTCACTCCCAGCCATCCACATGCCCAGCGGTTGAATGCTAGCTTGGCTAAATTGCTAGCGCTTCAACTGCTGCCTTTTCAGTTGGTAGACTCGGCCCCCTTCCGTGAGTTTGTGCAATGTGCGGTTCCTCAGTGGCAGGTTCCCAAACGCCACTTTTTCTCACGGAAGGCTATTCCGGCTCTCTACCGGCATGTGGAAGGCAATGTCTTGGCCTCGCTGGACAGGGCGGTCAGCGGTAAGGTGCATATTACCGCTGACTCATGGTCCAGCAGGCATGGACAGGGACGTTACCTTTCTTTCACGGCCCATTGGGTCACTCTTTTGGCAGCTGGGAAGGATGCAGGACAAGGTGCAGTAGTGTTGGAGGTTGTTCCACCGCCACGCCTCCAAAATGCTACTACTGGTTGTGACACACCTCTCTCCTCCACCCCCTCCTCTTCTTCTTCCTCCATGGCCTCTTCCTGTGCTTTGTCCTCTGAACCAGCGGTGCTCCGTAGGCGTTCAAGGGGCTACGCAAGTACGCAGGCAAAAAGATGCCATGCCGTGCTTGCGCTGGTGTGTTTGGGGGACAGAAGCCACACTGGGGCAGAGGTCCTGTCTTCTCTGCAGGGCCAGGCCGAGAGGTGGTTGACGCCACGCCAGCTTAAGCCAGGAATGGTGGTTTGCGACAATGGCACCAACCTCCTCTCCGCCCTCCGACAGGGACAACTGACCCATGTGCCCTGTGTGGCTCACGTCCTTAACCTGGTGGTGCAGCGGTTCTTGGGCAGGTACCCGGGCTTACAGGATGTCCTGAGGCAGGCCAGGAAAGTCTGTGTGCATTTCCGCAGATCTTATAATGCCAGTGCTCGCCTGGCTGAGCTGCAAAAGGAGTTGAACCTGCCCAAGAACCGCCTTATATGTGACATGCCCACCAGGTGGAACTCAACGTTGGCCATGCTGCAGCGGCTGCACATGCAGCAGAGGGCCATCAATGAGTACCTGTGCGACTACGGCACCAGGACAGGGTCAGGGGAGCTTGGTTTTTTTTCTCCACGCCAGTGGGGCATGATCAGGGATGCATGCACTGTCCTGGCACCATTTGAGGAGGCCACGAGGATGGTGAGCAGTGACAGTGCATGCATCAGTGACACTGTACCTCTTGTCCACCTGTTGGAGCACACGCTGCGTGGAATAATGGACAGGGCACTTGAGGCAGAACAGAGGCAGGAAGAGGAGGACTTCCTTGCCTCTCAAGGCCCCCTTTACCCAGACAGTGTTCCTTCTGTCCCACCCATCGCACAGGAGGAGGAGGAGGAGGAGGAGGATTGTGTCAGCATGGAGGTGGAGCCTGGCACTCAGCAGCTTCAACAGCAGCAGTCTTTTAGGGATGATTTACAGTCCCAAGAAACCCGTGGACTTGTACGTGGCTGGGAGGAGGTGGCTGCGGATCATGTCATCCTTAGTGACCCAGAGGACTCCGGACCGAATGCCTCAGCTAACCTACGCTGCATGGCCTCCCTGATCCTGCAAAGTCTGCGGAAGGATCCTCATATTCTTCGGATCAAGGAGAGGGACCATTACTGGCTGGCCACTCTCCTTGATCCACGGTACAAGGGTAAGGTTGCGGACCTTATGTTACCGTCGCAGAGGGAGCAGAGGATGAGACAACTCCGGGAGGCCTTGCAGAAAGGTCTGTGCAACGCGTTTCCAGAGACTGGGAGGTTACAAACTCCTGGTCCTGGACAACGAGTTGCTGAGGCTTCGGCCAGTCAAAGAAGGAGCGGTGGGGAAGGTGGCCGTCTGACCGATGCGTTCAGACAATTCTTTAGTCCGCAGCCCCAAAGTATGATCGGTTCCAGCAACCATCGTCAGCATCTGATAAACATGGTGCAGGAATATCTAGGGGCAAGGTCAGACTTGGACACCTTCCCCACCGAAAATCCTCTGGCTTACTGGGTCTTGAGGATGGATCACTGGCCAGAGCTTGCACAGTATGCAATTGAGCTACTGGCCTGTCCTGCATCCAGCGTTCTTTCGGAACGCACATTCAGTGCTGCTGGAGGATTTGTCACGGATCACAGGGTGCGCCTGTCCACCGACTCGGTTGATCGACTGACTTTCATCAAGATGAACCAGTCTTGGATCACCACCAGCTACCACACACCTGATGCTGATATAACAGACTACTTGATTTTAACATGTCACATCCCTTCAAGACTGATGCTGATGCTGAGTGCCTGTGCTGTTATGTTGACTGGCTATCCTCCTCCTCCGAGTCCTCAATGATACGATTGATGATGATAGCTTGGAAGATCATTTTTGTTTATGGGTGCCGCCACCAGTGCCTAACGCCCAATTTTTCAGCCCCTGTTTAACAGGGGCGTGTAATTACAATTTTTGAAGCAATACTTTGCAACAGGGCTCATTGCTGTGCTCCAAGTACAGTATCTGTGAGGGGTTGGAGTGTTGTGCCACCAGTGCCTAAGGCCCAATTTTTCAGCCCCTGTTCAACAGGGGCATGTAATTACAATTCTTGATCTAATAATTCACAGCAGGGCCCATTGCTGCACCCACCAAGAGTAACTCTGAGGGCTTACAGTTTTGTGGCAACGCCACCACCACCACCACCACGAAAGGCCCAATTTTTCAGCCCCTGTTCAAAAGGGGCATGTAATTACAATTCTTGATCTAATAATTCACAGCAGGGCCCATTCCTGCACCCACCAAGAGTAACTCTGAGGGCTTACAGTGTTGTGGCAACACCACCACCACCACCACCACCACGAAAGGCCCAATTTTTCAGCCCCTGTTCAACAGGGGCATGCAATTACAATTCTTGATCTAATAATTCACAGCAGGGCCCATTGCTGCACCCACCAAGAGTAACTGTCAGGGCTTACAGTGTTGTGGCACCAGCACCACCATCAAAGGCCCAATTTTTACTACCACTGTTCAACAATTATATGTAATTACAATTCCTGATATAATAGTTGACAGCAGGGCGTTCCAGCACCAACCAAGAGTAACTGTGAGTGCTTACAGTGTTGTGCCAACACCAACAACTAAGGGGCCTATTTCTGCAGAGTATATACGGCAGGTCCCTACTTTCAAACATCCAACTTACAAACGACTCCTACTTGCAAACGCAAGAAGACAACAGGAAGTGAGAGGAAATCTACCCCTAGGAAGGAAAATTCTCTCCTGTAAGAATTAATATGGGAGAAAGGTGTCTCCTCTGTACTGATGCTTTATCACCAATCCTTGTTTCAAGAAAAACACCACATTTCAAAAACAGTTGTCATTGGGACGGAAAGTGAGGTGAAATGTTCTGAACAGGGGCACAGACAGCAAAACAAATGTTACAGGGGTGATAACCCTTACCTATGTTTTCCAAAAAGTTTAAAAATAGATTTTTGGGCTGGAGCTACACTTAAACAATGTACCTGTTCAAAATTACAAACAGATTCTACATAAGAACAAACCTACAGTCCCTGTCTTGTATGCACCGCCTGTATACGGCTGTTCAGAGTATATAGGGCCTTTTTTATTTTATG
The DNA here is from genome assembly GCA_029206835.1 of Rana muscosa. Classification (NCBI taxonomy): domain Eukaryota; kingdom Metazoa; phylum Chordata; class Amphibia; order Anura; family Ranidae; genus Rana; species Rana muscosa. The sequence goes on along the minus strand of CM055121.1, from coordinate 30,222,755 downwards.
TGCAGGGTTCCCCTTAATATCCATACAAGACCCAAAGGGGCTGGTAATGGGCTGGGGTAGGGGGGGGGGTCATGGGGTAGCTATGCCATTTTTCTTAAAGATTTTCATCCATATTACCGGGACCAGACATTACATTAAAGCCGCAAGCAGTTTTAAATGGCTTTTTATTCCTTTAGAAGTGTCATTTTGTGCAGGGACAGTTCTAAACACGGGAAACATGTGGCACTTCACAGGCATACTTTAGACACCCCCCAGGTACGATATTTAAAGGAATATTTGACTTTTTTTTTTTCACTTTATGCATCATTAAAATGACTGCTCCCGAAAAACGACCGTTTTTAAAACTTATTTTTGCATTGATACATGTCCCCTGGTGCAGAACCCGGGTTCCCAAACCCTTTTTAGGACAATAACATGCATAATAGTCGTTATAATTAGCACTTTAGAATTCGAACGTTCGCATCCATTGTATTTAATAGGGTTCTAATGTTCGTACGAACTTTCGGTCCGTTCGCGGGTTCTGGTGCGAACCGAACCCGGGGGTGTTCGGCTCATCACTACTGGCTGCTTTTATAATCTCTCCTCCCAGCCTGGCTCCACCCCAGGCCCTATCACAGAACTCTATATTAACCTGTGCACTGCAAGTTTGCCTTGCTGATCAACGTGTTTGTTTAAGCATTGTGTGTTTGGGTTCCTGCCTGCCGTGTACTACGTCTGTCTCTGTGTTTCGATATTGGCTTGTTCCTGACTATCCCTGTCTGCTTGTGACCTTGACCTTCGGCTTGTCCCTCGTTTATCCTTGTCTGCTTGTTGCCCTGACCTTGGCTTTTCCCCTCACTATTCTTGTATCCTGTGCTGCTGCTTCCCCTCTATCCTCCTTACCCTACGGAGTGTGAGCTAGGGGACTCGGGGGGCCGCGACCTGGACCCAGCTGCAGCGTAACATCCTCACCACTAGATGCTCTGGTGAAGAACTGCTGGATCTTAGACTCCGCGCCCTAGGGAATCTTGGCTCTAGCTCCCTGTGGATCCCTGTTGTGCTCCACTGGTCCCGCTTTCCACAACCATCCAGCGTCCCATCCGCAGCAGTCAGCCATAGGGTTCACTACCTTGTGGTGCACTCCTGATCCCCAACGGTGTGCATCTGTCATCTGGCCACAGGTGACCTGACAGTTTGATCAGTCATGGACCCGGCTGACGTGCCACTTCCCGTAGATGATCCATTGCAGGGCATAGTCCGCAGACTTGAGACCCAGGAATCTAATCAGACCCAGGTCATGTGATTCCTTCAGGATTTGGCCTCCCGTTTTGAACAGGTTCAGGCCTCCTTAGGACCCCCGGTTCAACAACCTCAACCGCCATCAGCGGCTGCACCTATTCCGGTCGCAGTCGCAGACCCACATTCACTACAACTGCCAGCTCCGTCCCGTTTCTCTGGGCACTCCAAGGCCTGCAGGGGGTTCCTTAGCCAATGCACGATTAATTTTGAGCTCCAGCCCCAAAACTTCCTGTCTGATCAGGCTAAGGTAGCCTATATCATTTCCCTCCTCTCCGGTGAAGCTTTAGCCTGGAATATCGGAATATCTTCGAAGAACCGGCTCGTGTCTCTTCAGCGGCCAGCGCACTTTTACGTCTCCGCCAAGAGTCTGCTTCTGTGGGACAGTATGCTCTTCATTTCCGCATTCTGACGGCTGAGTTGAGCTAGAACAATGAGGCCTTAGTCGCAACCTTTTTGCATGGCCTTTCTGATAGAGTGAAGAATGAATTAGCAGGAAGAACCATTCCCACTGATCTGGACGGAGTTATCTCCTTGTGTAACCAGATCGATATTCGCTTTCAGGAAAGGACCCTAGAAAAGCGACGCCAGCACTCCTTGGCCCTTAGTCAGCCTGAGCTCCCCTTTCTTTGACCCGTGGAGCATCTCCTGCCAGCTGAGGAACCCATGCAGCTGGGTCGGACCAGGCTATCCCCCGAAGAACATGCTAAGTGCAGAACTCTGGGCCTGTGTCTCTACTGTGGGGGCAATGGTAACACTTGTGACACTTGCCTTCTTCGCTCGGAAAAACTATTGGGTCCAATACATCTGGAAGGTGGAATTTTGGACCCAGAAATATCACCTTCACATCTTCTTCCTGTGTTCCTTCGTGTTGGCGCTTCTTCTCATTCGGTCTCGGCATATCTGGATTCCGGAGCCGCTGGCAATTTCATGGACTGAGAAATCGCATCTTCCATGAGACTCACCCTTTTGCCTCTCACCACGCCATTGGTGGTCTTGGCGATTGATGGCACTGTTCTCCCAGGGGGTCCTATCCGCTTCCAGACCCTCCCTGTTAAGATGTCTGTAGGGACACTCCACCAGGAGTGGATATCCTTCCTTATCTTACCTAAGGCCCCAACTCCTATCGTTTTGGGTCTTCCTTGGTTACGGCTCCACTCTCCACATGTTGACTGGACTGCTGGACAGATCCTGGCTTGGGGTTCCTCCTGTTCCTCGTCCTGCCTACCCAAGGTTGCCCCAAAAGAGAAACTTCCTGTTGCCACCATCCCAGTATTTTTTGCTCTTCCTACTGCATATAGTGATTTCTGGGCTGTGTCCTGCAATAGTCAGGCTGATGCACTCTCTATGTCATGTGGGACTCTGAATGAGGAGCCCACCTGTGAACCTGAGCCGATCATTCACTCCAATTTTCAGAACCATTTACCTTTGTCTGTCCCTAAACACCCTTGGACGCACAACCAGGCCAACTTCTCTGCAAGTTCTGCAGTCGCTACGCCCTGTGATGCAATTCAGGTAGTCGCTACACCTGACTGCTATTCACTCAACCTCTGCACCAGTTATGCCAGTCCAGCCCATACCCAGTGAGCCTCCTACTTTTTCTTGTTCAGGACCTTCTGCAACCCTCACCCTAATAATATTACGTCCATTCAAACCTGTCTAAGGGGCTCAATCCATCCTTTGGCTAGACTGCCTCATTCGGCCAGGTGGGGTTTTCAACCTTTTTTCAGGGCTCTCTGCATTCTGCTGGTCTTTCACTTATTCAGCTTGACTCTTGTGACATGTCACCTTCTTACCAACCTGACCTCAGGGTTCCACGGACCTCTGCCCAGTCTGATGGTCCTGTGCTTGATGTCCAGTTCATCTTTAAGGGTCTGGGGGACCCTCCTCAGATTCCTGTCGATCCTCTCATGCCCTTGCTTATTCCTAAAAAGCCTTTGGTCCTCAATGGATCCGCTCGTCCTCTCCCGCTCGGCCTCTGAGGATGGTCTGGGGTGCGATGTTGGTCAAGTTCTGGATTCTCGGCTCTGCGGAGGTTGTCTTCAGTACCTTGAGCTTTGGAGAGGGTTTGGTCCTGAGGAGACGTCTTGGATCGCTGCATCTGAGGTCTTTGCACCTCGTCTGTTGAGGAGGTTTCATCTGAGGTTTCCCTTTAAGCCTGGGCCCAGGAGGGGGAGGGGCCATAAGAGGTAGGGTACTGTCATGGATATGCAGTAATGTTTGTCTGCCATCTTACCTTCCTCTTGTGTTCACCTTAGAGGCCAGACTCTCCTCACCTGGCTGCTTTTATAATCTCTCCTCCCAGCCTGGCTCCACCCCAGAACTCTATATTAACCTGTGCACTACAAGTCTGCCTTGCTGATCAACGTGTTTGTTTAAGCATTGTGCGTTTGGGTTCCTGCCTGCCGTGTGCTACGTCGGTCTCTGTGTTCGATATTGGCTTGTTCCAGACTATCCCTGTCGGCTTGTCCCTCGTTTATCCTTGTCTGCTTGTTGCCCTGACCTTGGCTTTTCCCCTCACTATTCTTGTATCCTGTGCTGCTGCTTCCCCTCTATCCTCCTTACCCTACGGAGCGTGAGCTAGGGGACTCGGGGGGCCGCGACCTGGACCCAGCTGCAGTGTAACATCCTCACCACTAGAGGCTCTGGTGAAGACCTGCTGGATCTTAGACTCTGCGCCCTGGGGAATCTTGGCTCTAGCTCCCTGTGGATCCCTGTTGTCCTCCACTGGTCCTGCTTTCCACAACCATCCAAAACTGAGGCTGCTGGCTGCAGGTAGGAGGGTTATGTCTGGAGGGACCGCCCCCTGGGCGGGGCTGTTCAGCTCTGGTATTGGAATGTATGTTGTAACATTTAACATTCTGCCTAGTCTTCTCCTATGAGCAGGGACATAAACCCACTTGTCAAGTATGAAGAGGCTGTGTCAGTCCATGGACAGTAAGAGAAAAAGGTATTTACTCAAGAGATTAACCTATAATTCTACTACTTTACAAAACTCTGGTTAGGCCATATCTTGTGTATGCCGTCCAGTTTGTCACTAGACCTCAGGACTTGAGAGAGTCCAGAGAGGGGCACGGAGCCAGTAGGGGGCTGTAGGACCCTAATTATGAGGAACACTAACAAAAATTAAACTTATTCTCCCTGGATCCTTTCATTTTTGTTGGTGTTCCTCATAATTAGAGCCAGTAGGGGGCTGTAGGACCCTGTTGCCCCACTGACAGCTGAATGTAAAAAATAGCAATGTTGGCACTGAAAAAAAATAAAAATAAAAAATGGAAAAAACAGAGTGGGCCCGCCCCCCAATTCATACCAGGCCCTTCGGGTCGGATATGGATTTTAAGGGGAACCCCATGCCAAAATTAAAGAAAAAAACCCGGCGTGGGGTCCCCCCAAAATCCATACCAGACCCTTATCCAAGCATGCAGCCCGGCAGGCCAGGAAAGGGGGGGAGGGGAGCAAGCACCACACCAAGCCACATGCCCCCAACATGGGGGGGTGCTTTTGGGCAGGGACAAATGGCTCTTCCGCGACAACCCTGGGCTGTGATTGTGGGGGTCTGAGGCAGGGGCCTTATCGGAATCTGGAAGTCCCCTTTAATAAGGGGGCCCCCAGATCCCGACCCCCTATGTGAATGAGTATGGGGTAAAAAAAAAAAAAAAATGGGTTTAAAGACACAAGTTTTTTTTTTTTTTTTTTTAACCACTTGACATCCCACCCATAGACATATGACATCCACAGATGGGATCTCCCATCCTGGGTGGACGTCATATGACGTCCTGGGTTTCCCGGCCATCTAGGGGGCGCACTCGGGACCCGGTGCGCGTGCCCAGCTGCCGCAATGTCCGCCGGGCACCCGCGATCCCCCTACAGTTAGAATCACTCACTAGGGAACATATTTAACCCCTTCAGCGCCCCCTAGTGTTAACCCCTTCCCTGCCAGTCACATTTACACAGTAATCAGTGCAGTTTTATAGCACTAATCGCTGTATAAATGTGAATGGTCCCAAAAATATGTCAAAAGTGTCCGATATGTCTGTCGCAATGTCACGGTCACAATAGAAATTGCAGATCGCCGCCATTACTAGTAAAAAAAAATAAAAAAATAAAAATCTATCCCCTATTTTGTAGACGCTATAACTTTTGTGCAGACAAATCAATATATGCTTATTGCGATTTTTTTTCTACCAAAAATATGTAGAAGAATACGTATCGGCCTAAACTGTGTAATTTTTTTTTTATTATAGGAAAAATGTAAAAAATATTGAATTTTTTAACCACTTCCCTCCTGTGCACGAAAACCCCCTTCCTGCCCAAGCCATTTTTCAGCTTTCAGCGCTGTCACACTTTGAATGACAATTGCGCGGTCGTGCGACGTGGCTTCCAAACGAAATTTGCGTCCTTTTTTTCCCACAAACAGAGCTTTCTTTTGGTGGTATTTGATCACCTCTGCAGTTTTTATTTTTTGCACTATAAACAAAAGAAGAGCGTCTAGTTTGGAAAAAAAACACTATTTTTTACTTTTTGCTATAATAAATACCCATATTTTTTTTCCAAATAAAATTTTCCTCAGTTTAGGCCGATACGTATTCTTCTACATATTTTTGGTAAAAAAAAACAAAAAACGCAATAAGCGCGTATTGATTGGTTTTCGCAAAAGTTATAGCGTCTACAAAATAGGGGATAGATTTATAGCATTTTTATTTATTTTTTATTAGTAATGGCGGTGATCTGCGATTTTTATTGTGACTGCGATATTGCGGCGGACACATCGGACACTTTTGACACATTTTTGGGACCATGCACATTTATACAGCGATCCCTGCTATAAAAATGCATCGATTACTGTATAAATGTGATTGGCAGGGAAGGGGTTAACCACTAGGAGGCGGGAAGGGGTTAAATATGTTCCCTCAATGTGTTCTTACTGTGGGGGGAGGGGACTGACTGGGGGAGGTGACCGATGGTTGTCCCTATGTACAAGGGACACACCATCGGTACCCTCTCCCTCACAGGACGTGGATCTCTGTGTTTACACACAGAGATCCACTTTCCTGCTTGTTTCCCGGGCAATCGCGGGTGCCCGGCGGCAATCGCGGCCGCCGGACACGCGCATTGGGGCCTTGGGAACGCGGCGGGCGCGCACGCCCTAGCTCGTTTTAAAGGGAGGATGGCATATGACGTCCTCCCAGAACGAGAGTGTCCTCCGCCCGCCGTCAATTGACAGTGGGCGGGGGACAAGTGGTTAAAAATTGTCGGTCTATTTTTGTTTATAGCGCAAAAAAAAAAACCGCAGAGGTGATCAAATACCACCAAAAGAAAGCTCTATTTGTGGGAAAAAAAAAAAAGGACGTCAATTTTGTTTGGGAGCCACGTCGCACGACCACGCAATTGTCAGTTAAAGCGACACAGTGCTGAATCTTCCGGGGCTGAAGTGGTTAATAAAGGAATTGTCAATGTCCCCCGATCTAGATCCATCATCAATCCCGCCGCCACCCGCTGGACCCAAAAAAAAAAAAAAAGCTCCGTCCGGTGATAAAGGCTAAATCATTGACTGCCCGCTCCTTCATGTGGCGGTGCACACTGGGTCGGTGACATCACATGGGGGGTCATAGGGTGATGGCACACAAAGGAGCGGGCAGTCCGCAGTAAGACTTCGTCACTGGTGGAGCCCCCCTGCCCCAAAGCACCCCCCCATGGGCCTGGTATGATTCGGGGGGGGGGCGCTCGCTCATCCCACTCCTCCACCCTTTCCTGGCCTGCATGCTCAGGTAAGGGTCTGGATGTTGAGGGGGCCCCATGCCTTTTTTTTAATTTTGCTGTGAGATTTCCCTTAAAATCCATACCAGACCCAAAGGGCCTGGTATGGATTAGGGGGACAAGGGGGACCCGTGCTGTTTTTTCTGTTTATATTTCATTGCCAGAATTTTTTATTTTTTTTACATTCAGCCGTTAGTGGGGAAGCCTGCCACAACTGATGGCTCATTATTAAGGACATTATACTCTTTATTAAGGACGCAATGGCTGGCTTCCTGGCCCACAGCTTAACAAACAGATATTCTTCACATAGAATTAAAACTGGTCGATCATTTTTCGACTGATCCTAATTTTACATGTCTACCACTATTTCCTCTCCCTTTCACTGCAGCTGTAAAACGCTGGCAAAAACATGAAAAAAAACCCCCCGAAAAAAACCCACCAGTACATCGCTATGCTCTGGCGTGAATGGAGCCTTAGTGAACACAATCTACAGGGATAGGGAACATAGTAGTGGCAAACACACACAGGTTAAACTGGATGGTCTGGTGTGTTCATTCAACCTTACCAATAACTGATTATCAGTTTCATGACCATTTTATAGTCCAAGACACAAGAGACCTTATGGAAAACAATGATAGCAGTAATGCTGGCTAGATTGCTCTAGTATTCTCCAAGATAACTCTGCCTTTCCTGTCCCTATAGTAAATTAATCTCCAACATCCAGTGCCAACCCTAGAGTTGCCATAGACAGCAGTGGGTTTTTAGATAAGCAGACATAATCAAATTGCTCCATATGGCTCTCCATCTCTCTTGAAGTAAAAATATAGTATATCTTCAGGGAGCATGTACACGTATTTTAGTGGTAATTGCAGAGGTATTTTTCAAATTTTTTTTTTTTTTCCTAGAATTTTTTTTATATATTTTTTTTAAATGGACAGATTTAAAAGTAAGGTTGATTGGCTACTACAATGACTAGCCAACTGTTTAGAGCAGCACATTTTTTTTACCGTGGCAACTGGCACATATAACTGCATTCTGAAAAGAAGCAGAAAAGCTCAACTGTCATGTAACACTGCAAAGGCAGGAAGCAGAGCTGAGCATGTAATGAGCAAAATTGTCTGTCCTCATGAACCTCTACAGTATATTATAATCAAAAACTATACAACTTTTATTTATTTATTTTAAACAGTAACCCGCATTAGTTAAAATTTACAGGCTATGGAGCAGGGTGGGGTAGGCACCCTATAAACATTTCTGGGGATATCTCATCAGGAGAAAAACAGTAGCCATCACATTTTTTTAAAACTGTTTGATTACAATTTCCCCAGATAAGCTTCAGGTGGCTAAATGTGCCTATTTACATGGTCACCCATTCAGGTCACTAGAGTTGCTGCTGAAGTCTATGTACCAGCCTAGAAGAGCCGCTTAGTTTTGTGCCAGTCAGCCACCCCTCCAGCAGATGCCATTTGAAATAGTGCTGCATATCTCCGCCAGGCCAAGTAACCTTGTATGCAGGGCTGCCATCAGGGGGGTACAGGCAGTACACCTGTAAGGGGCCCGGATGGCAACCCCCCTTTTTTTTTAATATTTGTTTTTGTAAGGGGCCCAGAGGTCCCCAGGGCCCCGGATGGTAACCCCCCTTATGTATTTTTTATTTAAAAAATAATTCACAGCTGCCCCCCGCTTCTCAATTTGCGGCGGCAGCACCCCCCCCCCGGTTCTACTCTGCTCCATGGGGCCCATGCCTGAAGCTGCGTAAGGGGCCCCAAAATTCCTGATGGCGGCCCTGCTTGTATGCCTTAGGATTCAACCTGTGCCATTATTGCCTGTGCCTTAATAATGGTGCAGTGTAGAAGCAGAGTATTAGCTACTGCATGGGTTACTGCAAAGATTATCATAAATGTTATTACCATTGTCACTAAAAGGGCGCCTGTAACTTCTTGCAATAATACTTTTCAAATACAAGAACTTAACTGATGTCCGTGCTCTCCAATGACTGAGTAATTCCACTGCAGGCCCTGCCTATAAGCGCACAGTACTTCACTGCACCAACCTATACTACCCTACCTTTCTCCACTGCACTGAGGAGCTTATTCATATTCATTCCAAAATAGGCACATTTTTGCTAGTCCAAATGAAAATACATTGTACATACATGTACAAATTGGGATCAGCTGTCTATAAATCTGAGTTTTTTTTTTTTTTTTAAGTTTCTCAATCGAGAGCAATGGATACTTTTGGTTCAGAGCTAGACCATATGGCTCAAGCACAAGCAGGGAACCACAAAAGCTGACAAGATCGGCATGAAACCGTAAGATCAGCTAGGCAAATAAATAGCATTTCTGACTTTCCAGAAAATCTTTAGTCTTACTCATGAGTTATATGCAGCTATATTCAATTGATTTAACACACTGGCCAAAGAAAAAAAAATTAAATGACAGCCCCTCGAGTGCATTTTGTCATGTTACAACCAAAAACGTAAAATGTATTTTATTGGGATTTTATGTGATAGACCAACACAAAGTGGAAGGAAAATGATGAATGGTTTTAAAAACTGTTTACAAATAAATATCTGAAAAGTTTGGCGTGCGATTGTATTCAGCCCCCCCTGAGTCAATACTTTGTAGAACCACCTTTCCCTGCAATAACAGCTGCAAGTCTTTTTGGATATGTCTACCAGCTTTGCACATCTAGGGACTGACAATTTTGGCCATTCTTCTTTGCAAAATAGCTCTGTCAGATTGGATGGAGTGCGTCTGAACAGCAATTTTCAAGTCTTGTCACAGATTCTCAATTGGATTTAGGCCTGGGCCATTCTAACACATGAATATGGTTTGATCAAAACCATTGCATTGTAGCTCTGGCTGTATGTTTAGGGTCGTTCTCCTGCTGGAAGGTGAACCTCTGCCCCAGTCTCAAGTCTTTTGACTCCAACAGGTTTTCTTTCAACAGGTTTTCTTCTAAGATTGCCCGACATTTGGCTCCATCCATCTTCCCATCAACTCTGATTAGCGACTCTGTCCCTGCTGAAGAAAATCATCCTCACAACATGATGCTGCCACCACCATGTTTCACAGTGGGGATGGTATGTTCAGGGTGATGTGCAGTGTTAGTTTTCCGCCACACAGAGTTTTGCTTTTAGACCAGAGCACCTTCTTCCATGTTTGCTATGTCCCCCAAATGGCTTCTCGCAAACTGCAAACAGGACTTCTTATGGCTTTCTTTCAACAATGGCTTTCTTCTTGCCACTGTTCCATAAAGGCCAGAATTGTGGAGTGCACGACTAATAGTTGACTTGTAGACAGATTCTCCTACCTGAGCTGTGGATCTCTGCAGCTCCTCCAGAGTTACCATGGGCCTCTTCACTGCTTTTCTGATTAATGCTCTCCTTGCCCAGCCTGTCAGTTTAGGTAGACGGCCATGTCTTGGTAGGTGTGCAGTTGTGCCATACGGTTTCCATTTTCGGATGATGGATTGAACAGTGCTCCGGGAGATGTTCAAAGCTTGGGATATTTTTTTATAACCTAACCCTGCTTTAAACTTCTCTACAACTTTTTTCCTGACCAGTCTGGTGTGTTCCTTGGCCTTCATGATGCGGTTTGTTCACTAAGGTTCTCCAAAAATCCTCTTAAGGCTTCACAGAACAGCTGTATTTATACTGAGATTAAATTACACACAGGTGGACTATTTACTAATTAGGTATCTTCTAAAGGTAATTGATACCCCTTACTAAAATCTAGTGGAACCAGAGTAAAGGGGCTGAATACAAATGCATGCCACGCTTTTTCAGATTTTTTTTGTAAATAATTTTGAAAACCATTTATCATTTTCCTTCCACTTCACAATTATGTGCTACTTTGTGTTGGTCTATCACATAAAATACATTTACGTTTTCAGTTATAACAGGACAAAATGTGGAAATTTGAAGGGGTATGAATACTTTTTTGCACTGTGTGTGTGTGTGTGTATATATCTATTACACATATATAGGAATAGTTTGAGATGGGCACTGTTCCAAGTATAACATGATGTCCAGCCAGCATATAAATAGGAATAAAGGTTACACATTCAAGATGCATGTGCCTGGTAATACAGCACCACTTATAATAAATGTTCCAGTTTTCCAAGAACTACCTCTAGTAAAATAAGAAAATGGCAGACAATTCATTATTTGATCAAACAGAATTGCTTATTATGGCAAATTTACAAAGGTGGGGTATGGGAAATGCTTTTTTACTGTTGTGGACCCTTAACCACTTACCCGCCCACTGTATATATATACGTCGGCAGCTGCTGCCACAACCGAGGTAGCCATCTTTTCAGTGGGCGGTCCGGTTTACGATAATGGTGGTCTCTGCGGCGGATTCACCACGAGATCACCGCTATCGGCGGCCGGAGAGGGGCCCCCCTCCCGCCGCCTACGCCGCTTATCGGAGCCGCCGGTAGCGGCGGAGGCGATCGGGTCCTTCTCCTTCCTGGGTATGGATACGAGTGAGGGCAAGATGGCCCCCACCCGTCTCCATACCATAGCAGGGCGCATAAGTGACGTCAAAACGTCACTTCTGCCCATACCTCTTAAAGGGACATTTTTTTTATTATTATTGCAAGTCCAAATATGAGATCTGAGGTCTTTTTGACCCCAGATCTCATATTTAAGAGGATCTGTCATGCTTGTTTATATTACAAGGGATTTTTACATTCCTTGTAATAGGAATAAAAGTGACCCAAATTAATTTAATTTTTTTTAAAAACAGTTTTAAAAGCAATAAAATAAAGTAAAAGTAATAAGAAAAAGAAAAAGCAGCGTCCGCATATGAAAACAGTGTTCAAACCACACATGTGAGGTATCGCCACGATCGTTAGAGCGAGAGCAATAATTCCAGTCCTAGACCACCTCTGTAACTCAAAACATGCAACCTGTCTAATTTTTTAAACATCGCCTATGGAGATTTTTAAGGGTAAAAGTTTGACGCCATTCCACGAGCAGGAGCAATTTTGAAGCGTGACATGTTGGGTATCAATTTACTCGGCATAACATTATCTTTCACAATATAAAAAAAAATTGGGCTAACTTTACTGTGGTCTTATTTTTTAATTAAAAAGTGAATTTTTCCAAAAGAAGTGCGCTTGTAAGACCGCTGCGCAAATACGGTGTGACAAAAAGTATTGCAATGACCGCCATTTTATTCTCTAGGGTGTTAGAAAAAAAATGTATAATGTTTGGGGTTCTAAGTAATTTTCTAGCAAAAAAACTTGTCTTTAACTTGTAAACACCGAGTCTGAAAAACAGGCTCGGTCCTTAAGTGGTTAAAACATTGGGGAACCTCAAACCAACATCAAGAGAAAAACAAAAATCATACTGGACAAAAAAATAAGCTTTTTACTTTACATATATATATATATAGATACATATATTTATATATAAAATTCACTTACGAACGCTGCATGGGGTCTATGTGTAAAGTAGTCCGCAAAGCATCAGAAGTCTGCATCCTAAACAGAGAAAGTACTGATAAATTAACATCATGTATGTGACAATAATGCTATTTTCGGTGGATAAAAAACAACCCAGTCCCAAGTAGCCTTTGAGAAACATTCCAAGAAACCAGTGAAATAATTACTCTGAGCCTTCTGGCTCCTGATTCCCCATGAACAAATGGAATAAGCAGTGTAAACTTCAAGATATGACACACAATGCACGTGGTCAAGGCTGTAGACCAATGGTTCTCCACCACCGGGCAATAGCCTGTTACTGTCCCACAGCCTCCCTCCTGCCAGGCCCTGGTTTCCTGTCTGCTCTGACAGTGAGACTTTAGCTGTTGAAACAGATGGAGGCCACCCTGTTTTGCATTACTCCTGGCCCTTGGAGTGGGGGTGGAAATGTGTGGGTCTTTCTGGGCAGCTCTGGCTACCTTGGGCAACTGAGAGTCCCAGCAAAGTGATGCATACCAGGCTGCAGTTTCTCCAATAGAATAAAGCAGCAGCTAGAGCTGGCCGGAGGGAGCCTTGTAGCTGTACTCGCATTCCATAGGACAGCCGGGAGTTTTAGGTATGCACTCACATTCACATATCTCTCCTGGGCTCTTAGGTATTGCTGGGGCTGCACAATGTCCTTATCCTGAAAACTTTTCTCTTCTGTCTGCCAGGCTCAGTACTGCCCCAGTTATCACTCTTCTGTCATGGATTCCCAGTATAAAAAAGCTTGTTGCAAGTTTGTATCTATTTTAAGTATGCATTTATGTGAGGAGTTATGCCCCGTACACACGATGCGAATATCGTACGACGGATCGTACAACATTTTTTGCTTAATAGTCGCAAGTAGAAATTGAATAGGGTAATAAAGTCACGAAAATTCTCGTACGACAGAAAAAAAAGAAAAAATCGGAAGTGATGTCGTGTTGTAATGCATTTGTATTGTATTTTCGGACGACAACTATACTGACTAAATTAAAAACATACTATCTGGCATCGTACGATGAAAAATTTTGTGTTTGTCCGATCGAATAATATCGGATGAACTGTCGTGATCGACTCTCGAAAGTAGTGTACACACGATCCGAAAATCGTACGATTCTTCCTCGGATGACCGTTTTCGTACGATATTCGGATCGTGTGTACTGTGCATTACTGTGCAAAAATGTCTGCTCCAGGAACATTATGTTACAAATGAGAATTGAAAATATACAACAGAACTGGAGTTGTAAGCAACAGGAACCAATCAAATTTCACAGTTTTATTTTTAAGGGGAAAACATTCAAATCGAATTTGAATGGTAGCTGTGGGGCACAACTGAACCGAATAGGGAATGTTTAGAATGTGGGGTCAGAAATAGGTCAATCGCAATCTACTTGATAATTGAAATGATATTGGAGCATGGAAGGTATTGGAAGAATTTACCAGGCCATGGTCTCCCTAAGGTGGAAACCACTGCTGCAGACTGTACTTACAACTGGGTTCTTTACTGTTAAAGCAGTAAAAATGTGAAACTTATTGCTCCTGGAAGTGTTACTAGCTGAGAGTGTCAACTTCAAAATACTTTTAGAGGTCTTCCTCAGGAAGCAGAATATACAGGGCTATATGAATTGTTAGGAGGATAACACTATAAACTTTATGGTTCTAATTTATGTATATAAAATGTTTATCTAACAAATTAACATTTAATACAGGGTGAAAACATAACAACCCATAGTGTCAAAAGATGCTTAGCTTTCTTACTAGAAAGCCTAACTTGACTTCATGATTGTTGGTGGCTGTGTTAAGGTTACTGATTTATCCAGGTTTCCTGAGTGTTTCACAAGAACTTGGGATGTTTTCGGACCACTTTTCAAATGCTTTTAATCACTTAAGCCCCGGACCATTTTGTAGCTAAAGGACCAGAGGTGATTTCAGAATTTTGCACTGCGCTGCTTTAACTGTAAATTGTGCGGACATGCAATGTTGTACCCAAACGAAATTTGCGTCCTTTTCTTCCCACAAATAGAACTTTCTTTTAATGGTATTTGATTGCCTCTGCGATTTTTATTTTTTGCGATATAAACTGAAATAGACCGAAAATTTTGAAAAAAAATGATATTTTCTACTTTTTGTTATAAGAAAAATCGAATAAACTCAATTTTAGTCATACATTTAGGCCAAAATGTATTCAGCCACATGTCTTTAGTAAAAAAAAATGTCAATAAGCGTATATTTATTGGTTTGCGCAAAATTTATAGCGTCTACAAACTAGGGTACATTTTCTGGAATTTACACAGCTTTTAGTTTATGACTGCCTATCTCATTTCTTGAGGTGCTAAAATGGCAGGGCAGTACAAAACCCCCCCAAATGACCCCATTTTGGAAAGTAGACATCCCAAGGAAATTGCTGAGAGGCATGTTGAGCCCATTGAATATTTTTTTTTTGTCTCAAGTGATTGAATAATGACAAAAAAAAATAAAAAATTTCAAAAAGTTGTCACTAAATGATATATTGCTCACACATGCCATGGTTATATGTGGAATTGCACCCCAAAATACATTTTGCTGCTTCTCCTGAGTACGGGGATACCCCATGTGTGGGACTTTTTGGGAGCCTAGCCGCGTACGGGCCCCCGGAAACCAAGCACCGCCTTCAGGATTTCTAGGCACAAATTTTTGTTTTCACTCCTATGGCCTTTTTTTGAAGGCCGTAAAATGCCAAAATAGCACAAAACCCCCCCAAATGACCCCAGCTATTTGCTGAGAGGCATGGTGAGGCATGGTGAGTATTTTACAGCTCTCATTTGTTTTTGAAAATGAAGAAAGAAAATATATATATATTTTTTTTTCAATTTTCAAAACTTTGTGACAAAAAGCGAGATCTGCAAAATACTCACAATACCTCTCAGCAAATAGCTTGGGGTGTCTACTTTCCAAAATGGGGTCATTTGGGGGGGTTTGTGCCATCTGGGCATTCCATGGCCTCCGAAACTGTGATAAGCAGTGAGAAGTGAAATCAAAAATTTACACCCTTAGAAAGCCTGAAGGCGGTGCTTGGTTTTTGGGGTCCCGTACGCGGCTAGGCTCCCAAAAATTCTCACACATGTGGTATCCCCGTACTCAGGAGAAGCAGCAGAATGTATTTTGGGGTGTAATTCCACATATGCCCATGGCATGTTTGAGCAATATATCATTTAGTGACAACTTTGTGCAAAAAAATAAAAATAAATAAATTGTCTTTTTTCCGCAACTTGTGTCAACATATAAAATATTCCATGGACTCGACATGCCTCTCAGTATATAGCTTGGGGTGTCTACTTTCCAAAATGGGGTCATTTGGGGGGGTTTTGAACTGTTCTGGCATTTTATACACAACATTAGGAAGCTTACATCCACTCTTCTAACCACTTGAAGACAAAGCCCTTTTTGACACTTTTTGTTTACATGAAAACATTTTTTATTTTTTGCAACAAAATTATGTTGAACCCCCAAACATATATATTTTTAAAGCAAAGGCCCTACAGATTAAAATGGTGGATGTTGCATTTTTTTTCTACACAGTATTTGCGCAGCGATTTTTCAAACGCATTTTTTGGGGGAAAAATACACTTTTTTTAATTTTAATGCACTAAAACACACTATATTGCCCAAATGTTTGATGAAATAAAAAAGATGATCTTAGGCCGAGTACATAGATACCAAACACGACATGCTTTAAAATTACATACATTTTTAAAAGCCTTTAAAAGCCTTTACAGGCTACCCCGTTAGATTTACAGAGGAGGTCTACTGCTAAAATTACTGCCCTCGATCTGACCTTCGCGGTGATACCTCACATGCATGGTGCAATTGCTGTTTACATATGACGCCAGACCGACGCTTGCGTCGTTCGCTATTGGGCAAGAGCAGGGCAGGACAGGGGTGCTTTTTTTTTTTTTTTTTTTTTTTTTTTTAATTTTGCTTTTTTATTTTATTTTTAAATTGTTCCTTCCATATTTATTTATTTTTTTTATCATTTTTATTGTTATCTCAGGGAATGTAAATATCCCCTATGATAGCAATAGGTAGTGACAGGTACTCTTTTTTGAAAAAACTGGGGTCTTCTAGACCCTAGATCTTTCCTCTGCCCTCAAAGCATCTGACCACACCAAGATCGGTGTGATAAAATGCTTTCCCAATTTCCCAATGGCGCTTTTTATATCCGGGGGGGGCATTCCCTCCCACTGCTTGTAAAAGCAGTCCAGAGGCTAATTAGCCACTAGGATTGCTTTTACATGAAAGCCGGCCGCTGGCTGAAAAGAATGATACCAAGATGATACCTAAACCCGCAGGCAGCATTTTGGTATAAACATTCAAAGTCCAGCAACATACCAGTACGTTGCTGGTCCTTGTTGGACATGTATTGTAATCTTTTTTTTTCATGCAGCCAGTTGGCTGAACGAAAAAAGAGATTGATCGGTGGGTATGCCCACCATTAGAATACCGCCCTTCATCCACCCACTTCTAATGATGGGCATGCATGCACCATTTATATATGCCGAAGCATGGGGGCATCCTCCCGCAAAAAAGTTATGCCGCACACACATGGTCGGAATTTTCCACGGGCAAGCCTCCGTCGGAATTTCGACCGTATGTACGCGGCATTAGGAGCAAAATCGCTCCTCCGCTCCTGCTGCCCCAATGCTTCGGCATATATGCTTTTTTTTTTTAACTGTGGTGGTGAAATCACCTACAGCACTGGAGTCACAGGGATCAGGCCTATCTCTGCGAACGCTGCAGTTATGTGTGTTGTGTTTTGTAAGTGACAGTGTTCGATCGATACTGCACTTGGGTGGCCTGGGCTGGACGGAGGGGCAAAACGCAGGTGCTAGCAGGTATCTGGGCTGATCCCGCTAACACTGCGTTTTTGGGAACCCTAAACTGCTGGGGACGCTAGTATAGATCTGATCAGATCAGATGTTGATCAGATACTATAAAACTAAGGGGGGTGTATGCTTCACGCGTGGGTGTTAGCATTACTCTCACTAACCTGACGCTGCCTGGGGTGTGACGCAAACCCTCTCTGACGCTAAAACCTAATTGATATCACCCGCTGGGCGATCAGGGGGTTAAACCTTTATTGGGTTATATATACGGTGGGTGCCCTGACACTATAAAAAGCAAACTAACTAACCAGCGTCACCCGTAACACTTATATGGTGATCACTGGTGAAAGGGTTAACTAGGGGCAATTAGGGGGTTAAAACCTTTATTAGATAATATATGGGGGTACCTGACGCTATAAAAACTTGCGGCGAACCTAAAAAAAATTACTGGCTACCGATCTGCATCACCGACGCTAAGACAGCGATCAGAAAAATTAACGCTTAGCGACAGTGGTGATAGGGGGTGAAAGGGTTACCTGGGGGCGATCAAGGGGTTAAACCTTTATTTGATAATTTATGGGGGACCCTGACGCTATAAAAACCTGCGGCGAACCTAAAAAAAGTTACTGGCTACCGATCTGCATCACCGACGCTAAGACAGCGATCAGAAAAATGATCGCTTAGCGACAGTCGTGATAGGGGGTGAGAGGGTTACCTGGGGGGCAATTAAGGGGGTTAAACCTTTATTAGATAATTTATGGGGGTACCCGACGCTATAAAAACCTGCGGCGAACCTATAAAAAATTACTGGCTACCGATCTGCATCACCGACGCTAAGACAGCGATCAGAAAAATGATCGCTTAGCGACGACGGTGCTAGGGGGTGAAAGGGTTATCTGGGGAGTGATCAGGGGGTTAAACCTTTATTAGGGGGGGGGGGGTTAGGGGGCTACACTGAACCTAAAATTAACTTTAGTGACACTTTTACAGTCACAAATGTCACTGATTGCAGTAATCAGTAAATAAATGGTCACTGCAATCAGTGACACTGTGACTGGGGGCTGGGGGGTGATCTGGGGGGGGGTGATTTGTGTGCCTATGTGTCCTAGTGTCAGTGTAGTGTTAGTGTACTGACCTGTGTGTCTTCTCTTGTACGGCGCTCGGTATATGTGAGCGCCGCATGAGAGATGACATCACTTCCTCCTGCTTCCTCTGCCTGTGTAAACATTACACAGCAGAGGGAGCATTTCCATTCGCCGGGAGCGATCGCGGGGGGGTGGCCGGAATCGAACGGCCGCCCCCTCATGTCGGATCGCTCCCCAACGAATACCGACCGCTCACTGTATAGGAGGGGGGTCCGATCGGACCCCCCAACTGTACAAAAGGCAATCACGTACACTGTACGTGATTGTGCCTGTCGGTGCCATTCTGCCGACGTATATATACAGTGAGCGGTCGTTAAGTGGTTAAACAGCTGATCAAATACCATTATAGGTGATTGGTAAGTGGTGTAACAAAGCAGCATGGGGGACCTAGCCCATGCCACTGTTACGGCTAGAAAACAAAGTGGTGTGTCCTCTCTGTAAAATCACTTATGCCTATTTTTAGCGCAAATTGCACAGACTCACTTATCAGTTTTGGTTGGAGGGAAGTAAAGTCCCAACATGGTTTCTGCATGATAATCCTTATGATAAAAGTTCTGCTTCCAGTAGTAATTTATTCTCTTCCTTTCTTTTTCACTCTCCACCTCTTCCTCTCTTGGCCCAACAGATTGTAAGTACAGTGCCTTGAAAAAGTATCCATACCCCTT
This sequence comes from Rana muscosa, assembly GCA_029206835.1. NCBI lineage: Eukaryota > Metazoa > Chordata > Amphibia > Anura > Ranidae > Rana > Rana muscosa. The sequence continues at coordinate 30,203,594 of CM055121.1, read as the reverse complement.
GCAATTTTTTCACATTTTGTCATGTTACAACCAAAAACGTAAATGTTTTTTTCTGGGGGATTTTATGTGATAGACCAACACAAAGTGGCACATAATTGTGAAGTGGAAGTAAAATGATAAATGGTTTTCAAACTTTTTTACAAATAAATATCTGAAAAGTGTAACGTGTGCAGGGCAGCCATCAGAAATTTTTGGGCCCCTTACACAGCTTTAAGCCTGAGCCCCCCCCAGAGCCTGACCACCAACATTCCCCAGGGCTTGCTCACGAGCCATCCCACCGAATCCACACACTGGCCACCTCACCTGTGCGCACTCAGCCCCTCCCCCCTCAATCCTCTATGTATGTTAGCCCCCCTCAATCCTGTATATATGCCAGCCCTCCACACCTGTGTATGTATATATCAGTCCCCTCACACCTGTATATATGTCAGTCCCCTCACACCTGTATATATGTCAGCCCCCCTCACACCTGTATATATGTCAGCCCCCCCTCACACCTGTATATATGTCAGCCCCCCTCACACTTGTATGTATATATGTCAGGCCCATCACACCTGTATGTATGTCAGTCAGCCCCTCCCCCACACTTGTATATATGTCAGCCCCCCTCACACACACCTGTATATATGACAGCCCCACTCACACCTGTATATATGTCAACCCCCATCACACCTGTATACATGTCAGTAAGCCCCCCACACTTATATGCATGTCTGAGGGGGGCTGACATGTATACAGGTGTGAGAGGGGCTGACATATATACATGTCAGCCCCCCTCACACACCTGTATACATGACAGCCCCCTCACACCTGTATATATGACAGCCCCCCCCCACACTTGTATATATGTCAGCCCCCTCACACACCTGTATATATGACAGCCCCCTCACACCTGTATATATGTCAGCCCCCATCACACCTGTATATATGTCAGCCCCCATCACACCTGTATATATGTCAGCCCCCATCACACCTGTATATATGTCAGCCCCCCACACTTATATGCATGTGTGAGGGGGGCTGACATATATACAGTACATGTTAGCCCCCCTCACACAACTGTATATATGTCAGCCCCCTTCAGACAACTGTATATATGTCAGCCCCCCACACATCTATAATATATATATATATATATATATATAAAATCAGCCCCCCTCACACCTGTATATATGTCAGTCCCCCCATCTGTATATATACACAAATCTGTAGACACACAAGCTTCTGGCCTCTCCCTGTACAAAAAAGGCCCCCTCCCTTTCCTTCACAGACCCTACTTGTAAAGGAAATCTTCCTACCTAGTCCCAGGCCCAGCTCGTTTTCACAAAGCTGACATGTTGCTGACAGTGTCTTCTGGCCCGGGGGGCCCCTTACAGTTGTATCAGCTGTCCCCCCCTGATGGCGGCCCTGAGCCTGTGTGACGGAACCGTCAGTATACCGCTTCCTCCAGTCTGGAGATAGATACCAGATATTATAGCTGCAGCATAGAAGACTAGCCGAGAAATAGCTTGTATGAAACTGGAACCGTTTATTGAAACTCAGACACAATTAACAGATATGCTTAGCAGAAAACACACAACACCTTAATAAACAGACAATAGCAGGAGACCACCAGCAATGATCAATTTGACCAGCTCTTACAATGAACATGTATAGTTCGGAATCAAACAAGCCAGGAGTAGCCTTCATATATTCTTGAGATGTTGTTAATATTACCGTCTCATTTGAAGTAATCCAAACCACAGTCTCAGTGTCCACTAAGTAGTTGTCCATTTTCTTGGTCACCCTGTGCCCCTAATAGACACAGGGTAACTTACACATGGTGAAAAAAAAACTCTGGGGATTTTTAAGGCAATAAAAAAAAAAGGAAAATTATATATGTAAAAAAATATATTTATTCACAAACATTACAAAATCGTTTTTATATAGATACAAAATATGTTTATGACTATATCCATCTCCATAAATATCTGCATTTATGAACAATTATGAATACAATGCCTAGATCGGTGACTCAAGATTTTTGCAGAAATCACTCAGAAACAGGCTTCCTCTGACGCGTTTCAAATCATAGGAAAAAGACGTTCTTCCTTAGGGATGTTGCATTCATTTATCTAAAGACAGATTTATAGAGTTCTATTAATCACAATATTCTCAATCCCACCTCCAAGAGGTATCAAGAAAAAAGGGAAGAAAAAAAAGAACTTACTGAATCATATTCATTTAAAATACATATGTTCCATGTTCCAATTTATGTACCAGGGGTGCATCTTCCTCTATCTACCCCTCCCAATGCTGCACCCACCATTGCATGTTCACAAAAGGAGTCAGGATTTAGCAACAAGGTGCAATCCAAATGGATGGCGTATTGTGGGAAAGAAGGGAGAAACCAGAATTGTCTATAAAGAATAAAATAGAGATCAGGTAAGTATAAATGGGAAAAATTGTATATTCCCATTAAAAAAGGAAAACAAATCCATTCAGAATAAACGGAAAGTCCTATATGCTTACCAGTAATCACTAACAACCCAAAGACAAATCGGGATCCATAAGTTCTTGCAAGGTTCCTTTGTATGGGAGCTTGGTATATTAGATCCTCCGCCTGTGGCAGAGGCAATGGAATGACGCCAATAGACTCCCTGGTGTCCTTTTATACCCCCTGTGAGTTGTGATTTGTTCCCACCGGTCACATGACTCATAGGATGGATGTGTTCACTCTTACCTGTGAACGTTCCGCATCACAGGAAATGCGGACACGGCCATCTTGGATAAGGGAAAAAGGATGGGAAAACTCAAACAGGCAGAAAAAACTGCACAGAGCCAATGGTGATATGGAGAAGCAATCACAGTGGGTCAGAATGGAAAGAAAGCCGGGATAATGATTCAGAGTAGTCCCCGAATATCTTTGGGGCGCTCTGAACCAGGGACAAAAAACCACTGGTGCCTAAAGGGGTGATGGGCCAAAAATTCCACCTTGGTGAACGGCCCCCCCCGGCACCGGATGTGAACAAAAATCAAAAGATGGGACAGCTGAAGAGGAGGAGAAACACCGGATTGGACGCTAATTCCCCATAGAACATAAAAAAAATCTCTGGGTTACAAGGAACATATGTATTACATATACATTAATCAATGGTCATATATAATTGAAAAACAACACACATAACCATATAAAAAATCACATTACAAAAATAATAATAATAAATCAATCAAATCCTCATGTTGTGCATTCCTGCGTGTTCCCAACAACCCACACTTCTACAATCCACATATGAAAAAAGGGGGATTCCCTTGTTTTTAAGAAAAAACAAGAGGGAATTAAAATCAGAACCAAAGATGGAAGGATTAGGTCTGAAGCTGATATTGGTGGGAGAAAAAGGGGGAGGCAGAGACATCTCCCGTGAAGGAGGGGGGGCAAGGAGTCCAACCTCGGAAGACAGAGAGCCTCGGCCACCAATTGGGTCTCAGTCCGTCTTGCCAGAACTGAAACCCTCCAAGAAGGGACGGAAACTCTCCACTTCATTGAGTCCCGGTGGCGTTGTTGCCCTCAGGTACCTAATCCAGCGCATTTCGCGCTGGAGTAGGACCTTGTTCCAATCCCCACCTCTGCGTGGGATGTGAATCCTCTCCACCACAGAAAAGAGTATCTTTGGCATCCTGTATTTATGTTTTTTATATAGTTTGGAAGAACCTGCGCTAAACCGAAAGTATATTTAAAAAATTGAATAAATAAGTGATCAAAAAAATGTGGTGCTGCTGCAAGTAAAAAGTTAAAAATACTAAAACTCAAAAAACGTGTAAAAGGACAAGCGCGCAACCACTGACATTAATAAAAAAAGTGATAAATAATAATAATAAGACACTATGTGAAAAAAAACACAAGAAAATATATACTGAATCTCAATAGTGAAAGTGAAATTGTACTCCAAAGGCAAGTATTAATTTGAAAATTAAAATTTTAAAAATGAAATTGAAAAAAAGTGTCCACAACACATTTAAATGCCAAAGGTGAGATCCACTTGCTTCATATGGATAAGGAATATCCAGAAGGGAGCCTTACTCTATAAATGTTCAGCGATAAAAGATAATCTTAAAGCCGCTTACCAGATGGACGGGACCTCAGATCATAGAGGTCACAAAGGCGTGTGCATCAGCCTGCCGGCAGCGATGGTATCCACCTGTTCCTTTATCCCAGGTGGCCTGTCCTCATTCCACCAGGTAATCAGAAGTCTTGACACACAGTATCCCAAACGAAAAAGGTAGGCGGGAATAGGATCGCTCCAACTTCCAAGTATACTCCTAAGAGCTGGTTCAACTCAGCAAGGAAGGATTTAAAGAAAGGACTTCATGGTGCAGTAATTTCAAAAAATTCAAAGGATTTATTGTAAAAACACACAGCAAAAAGCCAAAAACAAAAAAGTCCACATCTAATCCACAAACAGTGTAATAGGCAGGGAAACAGCAACGTAACAAGGGTAAAAAAGATTTCTAATGTTTCCGTATGCTAGTCAGAGAGCAAACACTGACTGCATCAATAGATCAATATCGAATATGTGATGACGTTAGGAATTCTGGCTCCACCCGACGCGTTTCCCCAAAAATGGCATCAACTCCGTTCCCAATCTTTTTTACCCTTGTTACGTTGCCGTTTCCCTGCCTATTACACTGCCTATTACACCGATTATCTTTTATCGCTGAACATTTATAGAGTAAGGCTCCCTTCTGGATATTCCTTATCCATATGAAGTGGATCTCACCTTTGGAATTTAAATGTGTTGTGGACACTTTTTTTCAATTTCATTTTTTACATTTTAATTTTCAAATTAATACTTGCCTTTGGAGTACAATTTCACTTTCACTATTGAGATTCAGTTACATAGTTAGTCAGGTTGAAAAAAGACAAAGTCCATCCAGTTCAACCATAAAAAAATAACTAAAATAAAAAAAATATCGTGCAATCCCATATACCCAATTCTATACCCACAGTTGATCCAGAGGAAGGCAAAAACCCCAGCAGAACATGATCCAATTTGCTACAGCAGGGGAAAAAATTCCTTCCTGATCCCCCGAGAGGCAATCGGATTTACCCTGGATCAACTTTACCTAGAACTGTTAGTACTCAGTTATATTATGTACATTTAGGAAAGTATCCAGGCCTTTCTTAAAGCAATCTACTGAGCTGGCCAGAACCACCTCTGCAGGGAGTCTGTTCCACATTTTCACAGCTCTTACTGTGAAGAAACCTTTCCGCATTTGGAGATGAAATCTTTTTTCTTCTAGACGTAAAGAGTGCCCCCTTGTTCTCTGTGTTGACCGTAAAGTGAATAACTCATCACCAAGTTCACTATATGGACCCCTTATATATTTGTACATGTTAATCATATCCCCCCTTATTCTCCTCTTCTCAAGAGTGAATAAATTCAGTTCCTCTAATCTTTCTTCATAGCTGAGCTCCTCCATGCCTCTTATCAGTTTGGTTGCCCTTCTCTGCACTTTCTCCAGTTCCCCGATATGCTTTTTGAGAACTGGTGCCCAAAACTGAACTGCGTATTCCAGATGAGGCCTTACTAATGATTTGTACAGGGGCAAAATTATGTCTCTCTCTCTGGAGTCCATAGCTCTCTTAATACAAGAAAGGACTTTGCTCGCTTTGGAAACCACAGCTTGGCATTGCATGCCATTATTGAGCTTATAATCTACCAAAACCCCCAGATCCTTCTCCACTACGGATCCCCCCAGTTGTATTCCCCCTAGTATGTATGATGCATTCATATTCTTAGCCCCCAAGTGCATAACTTTACATTTATCAACATTAAACCTCATCTGCCACATAGTCGCCCAATTAGACAGGGCATCGAGGTCAGCTTGTAAATTGGAGACATCTTGTAAGGACGTTATTCCACTGCATAGCTTGGTGTCATCTGCAAAGACAGAAATGTTACTTTTGATCTCAGACCCAATATCATTTATAAAGATATTAAAAAGTAAGGGTCCCAGCACTGAACCTTGGGGTACACCACTGATAACCTTAGACCATTCAGAGTAAGAATCATTAACTACTACTCTCTGAATTCTGTCTTTTAGCCAGTTTTCTATCCATTTACAAACTGATATTTCCAATCCTGTAGACTTTACCTTACACATGAGCCGTGTGTGGGGAACTGTATCAAACGCTTTTGCAAAATCCAAGTATACCACGTCCACAGCCACGCCTCTGTCCAAGGTCTTACTTACCTCTTCATAAAAAGAAATCAGGTTTGTCTGACAACTTCTGTCTTTCATGAATCCATGCTGTCTGTTGCTTAAATAGTTTTTTTCCAGCAAGAACTCATCTATGTGGTCTTTTATTAATCTCTCCAGTATCTTCCCAACTATGGAAGTTAAACTAACAGGTCTATAGTTACTTGGTAAAGACTTTGTTCCCTTTTTAAATATAGGCACCACATTGACCCTGCGCCAATCCAGTGGTACTATTCCTGTCATTAATGAGTCCCTAAAAATTAGATACAATGGCTTTGAAATTACAGAGCTCAATTCTTTTAGGATCCGTGGGTGTATGCCATCTGGTCCAGGTGCTTTATCCACCTTTATTCTGTCTAAATATTTCTGGACGATATCACTTTTGAGCCATTGTGGATTTGGGGCTGTGTCACTACCACCCCCATTATGGACATGAACTCCCCCATGCTCCATTGTATACACAGAGCTGAAGAAAGTATTTAATAAATTAGCCTTCTCTTTGTCCCCAGTCACCCACTCTAGATTATTTTGTAAAGGGCCTACATGCTCAGACTTGACCTTTTTACTATTAATATATTTGAAGAATTTTTTGGGGTTTGTCCTACTATCTTTTGCAATCTGTCGTTCGTTTTGAATTTTTGCATCCTTGATTTCCTTTTTACATATCCTGTTATATTCTTTGTAACATTTAAACGACACTAGTGTTCATTTTTATATTTTTTAAAAGCGCTTTTCTTATTGTTTATAGCTTTTTTAACTTTAACTGTGAGCCACATAGGTTTTATTTTTAGCCTTTTAAACTTATTGCCCATGGGAATATACTTTGCAGTGAGTTCACAAACAGTCTTTTTGAAGAATTCCCATTTCTGTTCTGTGCCCATTGATGCCAATATTCTCTCCCAGTCTAAGTCCTGGAGAGCAGCCCTCATCCTTGGAAAATTTGCTTTATTGAAATTAAGTGTTTTTATCCTTCCTGCATGTATTTCTTGCTTACAGCTAACATCAAATGAAATCATGTTATGGTCACTGCTACCCAGGTGTTCCTTTATCTGAACATTAGTAATATGCTCTGCATGGTTTGAGATTACCAGGTCCAACAGAGCACCATTCCTAGTTGGGGCCTCAATAAACTGGACCATAAAATTGTCCTGCAATAGGCTTATAAATTTTTGCCCTTTAACTGTCCCAGCAGTGCCATTACTCCAGTCAATTTCTGGGTAGTTAAAATCCCCCATTATTATCACCGTCCCAGCCCTTGCAGCCCTTTCCATCTGTGCAAGGAGCTGAGTCTCCACCTCCTCATTAACATTGGGTGGTCTATAACAAACTCCAATGATTAACTTTGAACTATGCACATCTGTATGCAGTTCCACCCATAATGCTTCAGCCTCATCACACTCTCCATCAACCAGGTCCTCTTTCACACTCGCTTTGAGATCACTTCTCACATAGAGACAGACCCCGCCACCTTTCCTTTTTGCCCTGTCTCTCCGAAAGAGTGCATAGCCAGGAATATTAATAATCCAGTCATGTGAGGATTGAAGCCACGTTTCAGCAATACCGATTATGTCATAGCTCTCCTCATGCACCAGAGCTTCCAACTCACCTATTTTGCTTGGCAGACTTCTGGCATTGGTGAACAAACACTTTAATGTATTACATTTTTCTCTGGTGTTTTTCATATAATTTTTAGTAGTACAAATGGCACTATAGTTTCCAATGGCTGTTTGCAACATGGGAACTTTGTCACCTGCCATAACCCTCCCCCCATCTATCCCCATTCCACTCTCCATTAATGTCTGACCACTAACTGACCTGTGTGCCCGATGTAATTCTAGTTCACCCTCCCCCCTCAAACCTAGTTTAAATACTCCTCCAGCCTTCCCATAAACCTCTCCCCCAGCACAGCAGACCCCCTTCCATTCAAGTGCAAACCATCTTTAGCATATAGGTTGCACCCCAATGAAAAGTCAGCCCAGTGCTCTAGAAACCCAAATCCCTCCTCCCTACACCAGGTCTTTAGCCATGCATTCAGCTCTCTAATCTCCCCCTGCCTTTCCTGTGTTGCGCATGGCACAGGCAATATTTCAGAGAATATCACCTTGGAGGTCCTTGCCTTCATCTTGCAGCCTAGTTCTTTAAATTGATTCTTAAGGAGCCTCCACCTTCCATGTATACTGTCATTGGTTCCAACGTGGACCAAGACAGCTGGGTCATGCCCAGCCCCTCCCAGTAATTTATCCACCCGGTCCACCACATGCCGAACCCTGGCACCAGGGAGACAGCAAACCATTCGGTTGAGGCGATCCTGGCGACAAATTATTCTATCAGTCCTTCTGATTATAGAATCCCCTATAACCACCAACTGTCTTGGCCTACCTGCACTCCCCTCACCACCTCTACTAGATGGGTTGCTCTCCTGGCTGTTAGGGGTAGCAGTGACATCTAGGGCTGCCACCTCTGTTTGCCACCTCCACATCTTCACCCAACGTGGAAAATTTGTTTTGATGCACAAACACAGGACTGGCCTTCCTTTTCTGCAAGCCCCTTCCACTCCCTCTAACTACATTAACCCATCTTCCTATCTGATAATCCTGACTTGCCACTCCACCCTCCACATCAGCCCTACTGACCACCTGCTCAGCGAGCAGAGGACCCCTTTCAAGGTTGTCCTTTCCGCCCAGTGTTGCAACTTGCTCTTCCAGATCTCTAATGCGAGCTTCCAGAAGGGCAACCTGCTCACATCTGTCACAGCGGTATCCATCCTGGAGCTGTTGCACCAATTTTGCATACATGTGGCACACTGTGCACTGAGCAAAACCTTCAACCCTGCTAGCACTCATTTCCCAGTTGCAATATAATTACTTGTAGGAAGTTTATAATGTTACTCACAGTTTAGAAGACTCCTGTCTTAACTCCTGTTTTAAACTCCTGGTTTTTAACTCTCCACTGTAGTTCAAAATTCCACTTATGTTCACAAAATCCACATGCAAGCCACCATCAGCAGGGAGCCAGCTCCTAAGGGAGTTTGTACAGACACTTATATACTCACCTATGAACAATTAACCACTCCCCTTAATTAGCAGAAAGAAAAAAAGCTGTTTAAAAAGTGTCAGAGAAAGGAGTGGGGGGGGAAAGTATTTTTAAAACTGATAAACGTATCAAATAAAGGACAAAAAAAATAAATAAATCAACACTTGCAAGCAGAAGCAGTTAAAAGCAAAAGTCCTGGTTTTTAACTCTCCACTGTAGTTCAAAATTCCACTTATGTTCACAAAATCCACATGCAAGCCACCATCAGCAGGGAGCCAGCTCCTAAGGGAGTTTGTACAGACACTTATATACTCACCTATGAACAATTAACCACTCCCCTTAATTAGCAGAAAGAAAAAAAGCTGTTTAAAAAGTGTCAGAGAAAGGAGTGGGGGGGGAAAGTATTTTTAAAACTGATAAACGTATCAAATAAAGGACAAAAAAAATAAATAAATCAACACTTGCAAGCAGAAGCAGTTAAAAGCAAAAGTCCTGGTTTTTAACTCTCCACTGTAGTTCAAAATTCCACTGATGTTCACAAAATCCACATGCAAGCCACCATCAGCAGGGAGCCAGCTCCTAAGGGAGTTTGTACAGACACTTATATACTCACCTATGAACAATTAACCACTCCCCTTAATTAGCAGAAAGAAAAAAAGCTGTTTAAAAAGTGTCAGAGAAAGGAGTGGGGGGGGAAAGTATTTTTAAAACTGATAAACGTATCAAATAAAGGACAAAAAAAATAAATAAATCAACACTTGCAAGCAGAAGCAGTTAAAAGCAAAAGTCCTGGTTTTTAACTCTCCACTGTAGTTCAAAATTCCACTGATGTTCACAAAATCCACATGCAAGCCACCATCAGCAGGGAGCCAGCTCCTAAGGGAGTTTGTACAGACACTTATATACTCACCTGTGAACAATTAACCACTCCCCTTAATTAGCAGAAAGAAAAAAAGCTGTTTAAAAAGTGTCAGAGAAAGGAGTGGGGGGGGGGAAGTATTTTTTAAACTGATAAACGTATCAAATAAAGGACAAAAAAAATAAATAAATCAACACTTGCAAGCAGAAGCAGTTAAAAGCAAAAGTCCTGGTTTTTAACTCTCCACTGTAGTTCGAAATTCCACTGATGTTCACAAAATCCACATGCAAGCCACCATCAGCAGTATATATTTTCTTGTGTTTTTTTCACATAGTGTCTTATTATTATTATTTATCACTTTTTTTTATTAATGTCAGTGGTTGCGCGCTTGTCCTTTTACACATTTATGTTTTTTAGCCACATGCCTACTAGGGGTGCGGAATTTAATCGTTGCATCGGTGCATCGCGATTCGGGCGTCCCCGATGCAGGGAAACCTATTAATCGATTATCCCCGATGTCTAGCCCCGCCCCTTCATTCCCGGGAGAGCCGATTCCTCATTTGTTATTTTTTTCCTATGACGCGCTCATGTGACTGCCCAGCCCGCCTCTCTGCTTTCACGTCTCACGTACGCCAGGAGAGACGTGAAAGCAGAGAGGAGAGAGGGCAGTCACATGAGCACGTCATATACACTCACTGTTCCCCCGCCGGATTCTGTTCCCATGGCTCTCGGCTACTATCGGAACTCCGCCCCCCCCCAGCCCTGTACATTGCCGCTCCCTCCTCCTACGAATGCTAATGCTCCTAATACCGCCCCGCCCCGCCTCTCCAGCCCTCGGCTACTGTTTAACGAATGCTAATGAGCAGAGGGCTGGAGAGGCGGGGCGGGGCGGTATTAGGAGCATTAGCATTCGTAGGAGGAGGGAGCGGCAATGTACAGGGCTGGGAGTGGGGGGGCAGAGTTCCGATAGGACCCGAGAGCCAGGGGAACAGAATCCGGCGGGGGGAACCATTCTCGGCACAACAGGAAAGTTCTTCTCACTACTGCAGAAAAGGTTAGTTTGGAATTAGGAATTAGGTTAGGGATTAGAATAGGGTAAAGAAGTGTGAAAAAAGTTCATTAAAGTGCCAGTATTATTTTTTCTTTAAAGTAAAACGGATATTATACTTACCTACTGATCTTCTGTAGCATGTCCGCAGTCACCAACCATCTCCTGTAGCATGTCCGCAGTCACTGACCATCTCCTGTAGCATGTCCGCAGTCACTGACCATCTCCTGTAGCATGTCCGCAGTCACTGACCATCTCCTGTAGCATGTCCGCAGTCACTGACCATCTCCTGTAGCATGTCCGCAGTCACAGACCATCTCCTGTAGCATGTCCGCAGTCACAGACCATCTCCTGTAGCATGTCCGCAGTCACTGACCATCTCCTGTAGCATGTCCGCAGTCACTGACCATCTCCTGTAGCATGTCCGCACTCACTGACCATCTCCTGTAGCATGTCCGCAGTCACCGACCATCTCCTGTAGCATGTCCGCAGTCACCGACCATCTCCTGTAGCATGTCCGCAGTCACCGACCATCTCCTGTAGCATGTCCGCACTCACTGACCATCTCCTGTAGCATGTCCGCACTCACTGACCATCTCCTGTAGCATGTCCGCAGTCACCGACCATCTCCTGTAGCATGTCCGCAGTCACTGACCATCTCCTGTAGCATGTCCGCAGTCTCTCTGACCATCTCCTGTAGCATGTCTGCAGTCTCTCTGACCATCTCCTGTAGCATGTCCACAGTCACTGACCATCTCCTGTAGCATGTCCACAGTCTCTCTGACCATCTCCTGTAGCATGTCCGCAGTCTCTCTGACCATCTCCTGTAGCATGTCCGCAGTCTCTCTGACCATCTCCTGTAGCATGTCCGCAGTCTCTCTGACCATCTCCTGTAGCATGTCCGCAGTCTCTCTGACCATCTCCTGTAGCATGTCCGCAGTCACTGACCATCTCCTGTAGCATGTCCGCAGTCACCGACCATCTCCTGTAGCATGTCCGCAGTCACCAACCATCTCCTGTACTATGTACAAGTTGTTGTCTGCTTTGTTTAGACTTTGCTACATGCAGGGAGTGTTGTCTTTTTTTTAAAAGAACAGATATAATAAAAAAAATGGAGATCTCCTGACTGCTTGAATTTTTTTGATGAAAACCATGCGCACTTGCGCTGTAATCGTGATGCATCGCGGAATCGAATCGAATCGTTGACCTGATAATCGTAATCGAATCGAATCGTGAGGCCAGTGAAGATGCACACCTCTAATGCCTACCAAGGGGTAAATAGAGGTTGCCAATCCTCATACTATGCATGTGTTTTTCAACCCTTTTGCCTAGTTCTTGACGTGTCTTCCCTATATAGAAGGCCCCACACTGGCATGACATGAAATAGACCACCCCTTGGGTTTTGCAGTTAGCAAAATGTTTGAGAGAAAAATTCTCCCCATTGGGTAGAGCCAGTGTTGGGCCTCCACCGATAACACCACATTGTGAACAGGCCCCACAGGGATAAGTCCCTAGAGTTTTACAGGGGTCCTTCCTCGACTCGCCCCTGTACTCGCTCTGGACTAACATCCCCCCAATGGACCCTGCTTTTTTAAAGGTAATCTGGGGTTCAGGTGGTACCAGATTTTTAAGGATTGGATCCTCAGTTAGGATAGGCCAATATTTTGTGAAGATCTGTCTGATCTTTGTATGTTCCTTAGAGAAATTTATAATTATTCTCGAGATGTTGTTATCTTTGTTCTTATTTTTCTTTATTTTGGATGTTTTAAAGACCAAATCATGCCTATTGGTTTCCCTCACTCTGTTGAAAGCCTTCTTTAACGTTGTTCTACTATAGCTTCTAGTCAATAAACGGTTGCTTAATTCGTTAGATTCAGTTTGAAAGTCGGATTCCAGACTACAGTTCCTTTGAATGCGAAGGAACTGACTATAGGGTATGGACTTTTTAAGTGCCACCGGATGAAAGCTTGCAGCATGCAACATAGTGTTGCCCGCAGTCTCCTTTCTGTAGAGTCTGCTATAGATCTTTTCATCTGAATCCTTGGATATTTGAATATCCAAAAAGCTAACTGTAGTTGCATCTTACACATAAGAGGGGCCTAGGGAGCTGAGACAGGGTTTTCCCAACCTTTCTAAGGTAAGCTGGGTTCCACAGACCCCCCGCCCAAAGTGACTCCTGTCACAGCGTGCATTGGTATTCAGTCCCCCTGAGTCAATACATTTTCGGATGATGGATTCAACAGTGCTCGCGAGATGTTCAAAGCTTGGGATATTTTTTTTATAACCTACCCCTGCTTTAAACTTCTCCACAACTTTATCTCTGACCTGTCTTGTGTGTTCCTTGGCCTTCATGATACTGTTTGTTCATTATGGTTCTCTAACAAACCTCTGAGGGCTTCACAGAACAGCTGCATTTATACTGCGATTAAATTACACACAGGTGGACTCTATTTACTAATTAGGTGACTTCTGAAGGCAATTGGTTTCACTAGATTTTAGTTAGGATTACCAGAGTAAAGGGGGCTGAATACAAATGCGCGCCACACTTTTCAGATATTTATTTGCAAAAAAAATTGAAAACCATTTATTTTCCTTCCACTTCACAATTATGTGCCACTTTGTGTTAGTCCATCACATAAAATCCCAATAAAATACATTTACCTTTTTGGTTGTAACATGACAAAATGTGGAAAATTTCAAGGGGTACGAATACTTTTTTACGGCACTGTAAATCGCATTCTGCAAAGTCAACCAGCCCTCTTCCCCACTATCACCCAACCTCCCCTCTGCAATGTAAACCAGCCCCCCCCCGGAATTTTTTTTTTTATCCAACACCTTACGGCATTCTCAAGCAACCCATCACTGGACTCTAAACCACCCTCTTGCAGTGAACCAGCAGTTACCCTTCTCCAAGCACTCACAGCACCCCCCTTCTCTCACAACCCTCCTCCTGCAAGGTCAGACACAATCCCTCCTGCCCAACCGACACCAGCACCTGCAATGTGCACCACCTGCAACCCACAACACCTTCCCAGAGTCTCAGACTGTCCCCATCTTCCCAACCACTGATCTCATCATCCTCCCTTTCTTCAGCACTCATTGCATCCACCATGCCTGAACTCCCCTCTTTTCTCAGCATCCAATGCACCTGCCTCCCCCTCTTCTCTCACTACCTAGTGTACCTGCAACCACATGCCTGCACACACACAACCACCATTACTGCATAATGCCCCCCCCCCCCCACTCTCACCACTATGAAAGCACTGCAAACACCAACTCGCTCTCATGGCAGCTGTATGCCCCTCTCCCCATCATCTGATCCACAATCCTTCCCATCTCTCGCTCGAAACACCACCACAACCACTTTTACTCCATGGCCTCTGCGGTTACCCTATGCCTGCTGGAAGCACTCCCCCTCTCACAAACTTTACACCCCATATCCTGGAACCTAATAGTGCCCCCTGCTCTTGCCACTGCACCTGCAATTTCCACCACCACCTGACAATGCTCAAACCACACCAATCGTGCATGTTCTAGAACATTTCTCAAACTCTTGCTAGTGTAGCGGGTATTTAAATTTGGGGGGAAGCATCTGGGTTATTTAACCCAGATGTGCTAATTGTTAGGGAATCTGAGAATCCCTTTTGTGGTTCTTGGAGGACTCTGGTGGTGCAAGGTTCCCTGTGGCCTGCAGGTGGCGTTCTCGCCCTGGGTCGGAGTTGAACCTGCACCGCAAGACTGTACCTTTTTGTTCTTTCCTGACGCCGATACAGTGGGGCGGGGAACCCGCTGTGACGCAAAGGGAGAGGAGATAAAAGGGGCGGACGCCCTGACCTCGGGGTTCAGAGTTGGAGGACGCGGCCGCGCCCAAGCACCTTCAGCCTGGGTGCTGGCGTTCCGGAGTTCCGGGCCCAGGTGCCCTTGACCTGGCCGGAGCGAGGGATGGAGTCCATCCCAGGCACCTTAAGCCTGGGGTGAGGTACTACGGCCAAGGCCTGGGACCCAGTAACTTCGACTGGGTTCCGTGAGGGTGGAGGAGTCCGAGGGGCCCTAAGGTGTTGGGACCCATATCTGAGGTGAGGAGGCCGGGGAGTGTAACCCTTCCGAACAGCCCGGTACAGCATTAATCCGGTGACGGCGGGGCCTCTGGTAACTCCCTTGGAGGGATGTCTTCCCCCTGACAGGGGCTGCAACATAGCGGAGGTAACTCCAGTTCCTGTTCACTAGAGTCGCTGTAAGAGACTCTGTACCAAAAGTCCATTTAACAGCCACTGTGCTTAGCAACCGTTGGTGAAACCTCAACGGTTTAGTTTCTTTAAGGATTGTGCCTTGACCTACTCCCCACCAATACTGAACTGTTCTATGGGTCTCAAACTGTCTGCTCGCAAAGGACTATTTATTTGCCGTTAAGGAATAAATACGTGTTGGACCTTTTTCAGTGTGTGGTACTCCAATTACTGGGAGCAAAGCGGGGTTATCAGCAGAACAGACCTGGCTCTGAGCGTATACACAGCCCGAATGTAATCTGATACTGGCCTTCACCTCTACATGCTGTAATCTAGAGGACATGGGCCGTGGCGCACCTCGCTCTCCCCTTCAAGGTACCCCTAGACCGAAGCCAAAGTAACCGTTAAAGAAGAGAGAGAGGGTGAGGTACACTAGTTTGAAAAAAAAGGTTACAAACAGAATAGCCTTAATACTAAATTGTATAGTGCCATAAAATTAGCATACCATCCCAACAGAAAAAAAAAATGCTAGGCATCTGCTTATGTGATCAAAGTTAGGCACTCAGCAAAATAATTTAATCTAAGGTTCACCAATGTGTTAGTAACGGAAAATCAACTCAATTGCAAAAAACTCACTAATGAGCTTCCGAACAAATATTTCAATGGTTTATTTAAAAAAATAATGTGTACTTCTTAAAGCAAAACTCCCAGCAAACTTTTTTTTTAAATTAAATTCTGCTGTGTAAACTCTCATACAGTATACAGTTGAACCTCGGATTACGAGCATAATCAGTTCCAGGAGTATGCTCGTAATCCAAAGTACTCTCATATCAAAGCGAGTTTTCCTATTGAAGTCAATGGAAATGAAAATAATTTGTTCCGCATTGACTTCAATGGGATGCAGAACCGAATGTGGCCAGAGAGTGCCGAAAACGGCCGAAAAGGCCAGAGGAGACGTCGGCTGATCTCAGCAAACATCGGAAAGGCACGGAAATGGAGTATTTCCGTGTCTTTCCGAGCATTGCAGAACGGCGCTGTTCGTCTCTGCTCGGCTCCTGCGCCCCGTACCTCAGGCCAAATGTGGTACTGCAGGCCTATTTAGCTTGAATTTTGCTCGTCTTGCGAGTCAACACTCGCAAACCGAGTCAGATTTTTTTTTCTTTAATTGCTCGCAAATCAAATTGCTCTCAAACCAAGTTACTCTTAAACTGAGGTTCCACTGTATGCCACTTTAAGGATTTCAGTCATTTCAGGCTAGATAGTATAATTCTCGCTATACTTTTGGTCTGCTGTGCCTCTCATACACCAAAATGCTGTTTACCCCCTCCCATTTACAGAACGCCTTTTAATAAATGGTTCACAGAATATAAAGCATTCTGTAATGTACAAGGGAAGAGGGGCAGATAAAGGGCACAGTGACTTCTATGTATAAGAGCCACAGAAAGACGGAAGTATATAGTAAACTATACTATCCACTGTTAATGAAAGTGCAAATATTAAAAAAGGAACTGACAGTGAAACTTAAGTGGCATATACCTTGTGAGGTTTTTTTGTTTGTTATTTACACAGATGATTTTTTTGCGTTGTGCTTCAACTTTTTTACATACAGATTCATTGACCAAAGTTCTACTTTATAGATCTGAGAAAAAAAGATTTGTGAATTGAGGGTGCTCTAAAATATTGTGTTTCCATACATTCATGATTGTAAATAGGTGACTTACCTCTTGAGAGCAAGCTCTTTATTAGTCACAGAGCACACTTGATTTTCCAAGGGATCACGAGCCACGCTCAAACTGAAACAAAAAATGTATGCGAGTGGCAATGTGCACTTTTCCCCTCCAAATTGCTGATAATTATGCTACTATGTAGGCTTAAATTGTGCAATATATATATATATATATATATATATATATATATATATATCATAGTATACATTGCCTGTTTTGCCTATATTGTAACCTATATTTAAAATTATAGCATACATTTGTAAAGAGGAAAACAAAAAAACACTTACCTTACATTGAATGAGCCATCTATTTTTTCTTTGGAAATGCCTCCTATAAAAGCACACGTGTTACACCTAAATTATATATAATATATACACCTCACATTTTTGGTAAATATTTTATTATATCTTTTCATGTGACAACACTGAAGAAATGACACTTTGCTACAAAGTACTGAGTGTACAGATTGTATAACGGTGTAAATTTGCTGTCCCCTCAAAATAACTCAACACAGCCATTAATGTCTAAACCACTGGCAACAAAAGTGAGTACACCCCCTAAGTGAAAATGTCCAAATTGGGCCCAAAGTCTCAATATTTTGTGTGGCCACCATTATTTTCCAGCACTGCCTTAACCCTCTTGGGCATGGAGTTCACCAGAGCTTCACAGGTTGCCACTGGAGTCCTCTTCCACTCCTCCATGACAACATCATGGAGCTGGTGGAGGTTAGAGACCTTGCGCTCCTCCACCTTCTATTTGAGGATGCCCCATAGATGCTCAATAGGGTTTAGGTCTGGAGACATGACCACAGGACATGGTTCCAGTAATCCATGTCCTTAGTCTGCTTGTCTTCAGCAAACGGTTTGTGGGCTTTCTTGTCTATCATCTTTATAGGAGGCTTCCTTCTAGGTCAACAGCCATGCAGACCAATTTAATGCAGTGTACAGCGTATGGTCTGAACACGGACAGGCTGACCCCCCCCCCCCACCCCTTCAACCTCTGCAGCAATGCTAGCTGCACTCATACATCTATTTACTAAAGACAACCTCTGGATATGACGCTGAGCACGTGCATTCAACTTCTTTGGTAGACGATGGCAGGGCCTGTTCTGTGTGGAACCTGTCCTGTTAAACCACTGTATGGTCTTGGCCACCGTGCTGCAGCTCAGTTTCAGGCTCTTGGCAATCTTCTTATAGCCTAGGCCATCTTTATGTGGAGCAACAATTCATTTTTTTTGATCCTCAGAGAGTTCTTTGCCATGAGGTGCCATGTTGAACTTCCAGTGACCAGTATAAGAGCGATAACACCAAATTTACCACACCTGCTCCCCATTCACACCAACGAGTCACATGACACTGGGGAGGGAAAATGTCTAATTGGGTCCAATGATGACTTTCACCTAGGGGTGTACTCACTTTTGTTTGCCAGCGGTTTACACATTAATGGCTGTGTGTTGAGTTATTTTGAGGGGACAGCAACTTTACACTGTTATACAAGCTGTACACTCACTACTTTACATTGTAGCAATTTTTCATTTCTTCAGTGTTGTCACATGAAAACATATAATAAAATATTTACAAAAATCTGAGGGGTGTACTCACTTTTGTGAGATACTGTACATAGAGTGCTCAGAATAAAAGAGTACACCCCAGCAGATTTGTCAGAAAACCTTTACTTTCCATTCAGAATCAACATTCTCTATGGGATACTATACTACAAAAGAAAAAAGTAAAGAAACTCCCAGTGGCTTATGTGCAGCTTCAATAATGTATTAACTCATAAATAAAAGTATTAGATCATTTTATTGTACATAAGTATCGAATTTACAAATTCATTGGAAAAGTACAAGTAAAAAAGGGGGGATTAGGGAATGGATCCAATTACATAGAAAGGAATGACAATTCACTTCTTCTTGCTGGTTGGTCCTCATGAAGAAATTATCCACCATGTTTTTAGACTACACTCTGGTTTAGCACATATGGTATTTCACGCAAGATGTCCACATGATACCCCCTGAGGAAGATCATCACATTATTAAAGATCGAAACGCGTCGGTGATTCATATACATGCCAACCCATAGTGGTGACCTGTATATGGTACATTGTGACACATGACTGTAAATACCGTTATAATTTGTACACCAGAGCTCTTATTGTTGTTCCTTTCTTTGTAATTGGATCCATTCCCTAATCCCCCCTTTTTTACTTGTACTTTTCCAATGAATTTGTAAATTCGATACTTATGTACAATAAAATGATCTAATACTTTTATTTATGAGTTAATACATTATTGAAGCTGCACATAAGCCACTGGGAGTTTCTTTCCTTTTTTCTTTAAACGTACAATTTGGCTAGCAGCATAGTCTATATACTAGAGGGTGGGTACCCTACGTTTTTACTATACTACAAAATACTCCCAAATGCAGGCCATTGATTGCAACCAAGATTTGTTAATTTGTACACACAAAAAAGTATTTTTCCTAACAAATTCATTCAAGACCATGTTGCAAAAATGAATACATCCCAATAAAATCTTATGAGCAAAGCTAAATTTTAGACATCAAAAATCCTAATTAACCAAGATTTCAACTACATGTGAGTCTAATTATTCATACATTTTTTTGTAGTAATCAATATAGGTCCTAATAATAATACATGGGGACGCACATCGTCTTAAATGTTGTTACAAATTGCTATAAAAGGGCGATTATTACTAGACCCTTCGGTATGGATGTTTTATGTTTTATGGACACTATAGAAATGCAACAAGGGGGTCATTAGGGCGATAATAAGGTAACAACTCTACAAACTTTAATATTATTGTGGTATGAGTGCGGATTTACTGCGATATAAAGATGCAATATGATAATTACGTTAAAAAAGACATAAGGTTATGATATAGGATAAATATTTGGTGTGGGGTGCTTTTTTTTTTTTTGGTTGGGTTAATATGAATGCTACTTATCGATACATGTATGTGAGGTGTACGGCCATAGCGGAAGACTCCGATCCAAGACCATTTACATAACTCTTCTAGAAGTATGTACGAAGCATGCAGTGTAGTTGGCCTGGAGATGGACTCATGCACACCGAGGTCAGTGGAAATTAAGGAATCAGGACCTATAACAAACTCAGCCCTATTAGTCACTGAGTTCGGGTTATGTCTGGAGGTCCCCGGTGGGGAGGTCCGTGGACTGAGTCTATCTAGAAATTCCAGACTGCTGGGTACTGTTGAGAGGCTCTACATCAGGGGTCTCAAACTAGCGGCCCTCCAGCTGTTGCGAAACTACAAGTCCCATCATGCCTTTGCCTGTGGGAGACATGCTTGTAACTGTCAGCCTTGCAATGCCTCATGGGACTTGTAGTTTGGCAACAGCTGGAGGGCCACCAGTTTGAGACCCCTGCTGTACATACACACACACACACACTATATATATATATATTTTTTTTTCTCTCTCCCTCCCCTTGTCTTTTCTATTTGTGTATCGATACTTAGCTGGTTCTATCTTCGGTTTCTGTTTGATATGGCAATATATGTTTAAATACTCCAGCCTTTTAGGTGTTAGTATAAAAGGATCGGTTTTGTTGATTTATGATTTGGTCTGAGCGACTCCTCCACTGGTGTCGTATTTCCATCTCCCCCTACATAGGTTTTTGCCACCCGGTGCTCTCCCTTCCTGAACTTTATCTAAGAAGGGATCGCAGGGGTGAGCAGGCTCAATAGAGAGCCCTTTAGTTAAATTGCTGTGTATCCTTTCTTTTTTTAGGATTTTTGTGTGTCTGCTTTTTTTTTTTTCTTTTTTTTTTCTCCCTCTGTTCCCTCTCTGCCGGTGCTCAGGCTCTTAATTTCGGACTCCACTATGACTAATATACGCTGTTTAGCTTTAAATGTTAATGGATTGAATATACCGGAGAAGCGTACAACGGTATTACGTGAACTCTGGCGTATGCGGACACAAGTCACATTTATACAAGAAACACATTTTCAATCAGGGAAGATACCAAAATTTCAGAATGATCGCTATCCATTTGTATTTCACAGTACAGCCCCTGATTCTAAGATGAAGGGAGTGAGTATCCTGCTTTCTGGGACAATACCTTTGTCTCTGGTCAACCAGAGGATTTACCAAGATGGACGCTATCTGTTTCTTAAGGTAGATCTGGCTGGCCGCCGAATTACTTTAGCCTCTATCAACCTAATCAAGCACAGTTGAGCTGTTTAAATGAAATTCTTAATACTCTACAAGGCTTTATGGAGGGGGGGGTTGATACTGGGTGGAGATCTAAACATGGCTCTTAACCCACTTTTGGACGCTTCCAAGTCCTCCTCACATCCTATCCATATCTTAGACGAGTAAAAAAGGCCCTTCAAACTGTACAACTGGTAGACATCTGGCGAATCCAGCACCCAAGTGAGCAGGATTATACTTTTTATTCGGTACCTCATGACAGCTACTCTCATGTAATGATATCCCATACTTTATTACCAGCCGTAGGGAGTTCCTCAATTGGTATACAAACTGTGCCTGACCATGCTCCATCCTTTATAGATCTTCAGCTGGACAAGTCCGGAACTAGATCTTGGACGTGGAAACTTAACGACTCTTTGGTACAAGAAGGTCCACTTCAAAATGATCTTTCCCTGGTACTGAGCAGAACTTTTATTGATAATGATACAGAAGACATCTCTCCTTTTACAGTCTGGGAAACACATAAATGTGTTCTGAGAGGCCTGCTGATACAAAAGGCGACTGAATTGCGGAAGAATAGGCAAGCTGTCCTTCAAGCCCAACTAAAAAATGGTTATCCCATTCTGTAGCAGTAGACCTTAGGTTGGAGCAAGAAAAACTGGCATCTCTGCTCAGTCACGATACTAAAATCCAGATACTAAGGGCCAGAAACATACATTATGAACACGGGAACAAATCGGGCAAACTTTTGGCCCATTCACTCAGGAAGATCTCTCGAAGAAATTATGTTCCATATATTGATTCGGACAGAGGGAAATGTCAATTTATATCTAGGGAAGTTGCAGAGGTCTTTAGAGAGTATTACCTCTCCCTTTATAACTTATCAACTAATGTATCTACTAATCAGCTGGCACAAAAATGACAATTAATTCAGGAGTATCTTTACTTGTCGGGCTTACTGTCCATATCTGATGATGCCTCCAAATTAATGAATGTTCCAATTTCGTCCGATGAAAATATGAGGGCGATTAAGACGCTTAAGCCTCATAAAGCCCCGGGGCCAGACGAATACACAATAGCCTATTATAAGGCATTTGCTCTAATCTTAGCCCCCAGATTTACAAAGGCATTTAATTCTCTTCTGGAAGATCAGCCTATACTGACAGACACTCTAAGGGCACATATTACAGTGATCCCCAAGGAAGGTAAGGACCATGCCCACTGTATTAATTATCGACCTATTTCCCTATTAAACGTAGATTTAAAAATCTTTACACTTATATTAGCATCAAGACTACAACCTCACGTTCAGGATATCATCTACCCTGACCAAGCCGGGTTCATGCCTACTAAAAAAGGGAAGGATAACACTACCAGAACCTTAAATATTATTCATTTGGCTCACCTTCATAAAATACCTCTATGTTTGTTATCCTCCGACGCAGAAAAAGCTTTTGACAGAGTGGATTGGACATTTTTGAAGGAAACCCTAACCTATATTGGCGTGGGTAAATCGTTCAGCAAATGGATAGAGGCCATATACTCGGCTCCCTCTGCAGCTGTTAGAATCAGCGAGGTGACCTCTCCATACTTTAATGTGAGTAACGGCACAAGACAAGGATGTCCTCTATGCCCATTGATTTTTATACTCACCCTAGAACCATTTATGCGATATGTCCAAAGAAGTACCAATATCCAGGGTTTTTCAATAGGTAATTTAGACCATAAAGCTGCGGCTTTTTCGGAAGATATATTGTTTATTACATCTCCAGAAACCACGTTGCCAAAATTATTAAGGGAGTTTAATCTGTATTCTGTACTTTCTAATTTTTTAATTAATATTCAAAAATCTGAATTGCTTAACATTACATTGGCACCGGCTCGTGTCCAAGCTCTTCAATCTTCATTCTTTTTTCCATTGGCATCCTCTCACCTGACATACCTAGGGGTCAAATTAACTCCCTCAGCCAATTTTCCACTGATTCTGTGGGATCTTGCCTCTGATTTGGAGAGATGGAATAAAGGTCCCTATACATAAAGGAATAAAGGTCCCTATGCTAGTCTTAAAATTAATATCCTGCCAAGGTTATTGTATCTTTTCCAGACTTTACCAATGGTCATCCCGGGGTCCTTTTTGAAATCATTACGTAGTGTTTGTATCAGATTTATCTGGGCAAAAAAAGCATCCACGCTTATCCTACCATCTCTTGGCTATGCCTAAAACCCAGGGAGGTATGCCTTTTCCAGATCCGATTTTATACTACCAGGCAGTGCACCTTGCTAGGGTACTAGCTTGGTGTAGAGATTGGGGGATATAAAGCCTGGGTAGCTATTGAACAATCTTGTACGCAGATCCCACTTCAATGTGTGCAATGGCCAAGTCTAAGATCACTTGGAACCCTACGGCATCACCCCCTTATAGGGGCAACTCAGAGTAGTGCCTCAAAGCCATCTCTTTCATAAGACAGAAGGAGAAATGACTTGTCTTTACCCAATACTGGGGAATCCGTCATTTTCCCCAGGCTATACAGACAGCGTTTCAAACAAATTTTAAGACAAGGTAAATTTTGTCTAGGCAATCACCTTGAAGAATCGAGGCTGAAGACCAGGGCAGAAATACAGTCGATGTTAAATACGCCACTGGACCCTTGGCGGATGCAGCAACTTACCCACTTTCTTAGTTCTCTTCTCTGCAGATAGGTCAGACCGTTCTAATACGTCTTCGAAAAATCTATGCCTGGTAAAAGCACCTTCTGTTCATGGGGTATCCGAGGTATATAAATTAATACATCCACCTGTGGGTTTTGTTCCAGGATTTCTCCAGAAATGGGAAAAAGATTTAGACATTACACTCTCTGAAGAGCAGCAAGGTTATTATCTATACTTTGCCCACTACTCCTCAACGGGCAGTAAGTATCAAGAGCTGTGTCACAAAATTCTCCCACGGTGGTACAGAGTTCCATCACTGCTGAATAAAATCTATCCGGAAAGGACTAACCTGTGTTGGCGTTGTGGAGAGGCGGAGGGTAATATGTTTCATATTTTCTGGTCCTGTCGGAAAATTGGAGGCATTCTGGTCTAAAGTTCGAGATATTATAGGACAGCTAATTGATCATGATTTGGGATCTGATCCTATCAGCTACCTTCTCCATCTTTCAGATACAGTATATCAAAGCGCAAATATAGAAATTCAATGATCGTTCCTCTTCTGAATGCAGCTAAGGCATGTGTCCAAGCCCTATGAAAGCAGGAATCACCTCCCTCGATTTCGCTGTGGCTTAAAAAAATAGCTGATATACATGCTATGGAAAAAGGTACTGCAATTATGCAAGGTAGAGAGGAGAAATGACACTAAAGCTTTGAATATTTTTTTTTTTTAAATAACAAACATGTCATACTTACCTCCACTGTGCAGCTCGTTTTGCACAGAGTGGCTCAGATCCTCGTTTTCTGGGGTCCCTCTGCGGCTGTCTCGGCTCCTTCCCGCTTCTGATAACCCCCTCTGGGAAGCACTCTCCCAAGGGGGTTACCTTGCGGACGCGCTCCCGTGTCCTGTATTCGGCGTCCATAGCCGCTGACTACAGGACTCGGCCCCACCCCCACGTCATTGGAGTTGATTGACCGCAGCGTGAGCCAATGGCTGCTATCAATCTATCCAATGAAGAGCCGAGAAGACCGAGGAAAGGAAGAGCGCGTTCGCGACGCGGGACTTTCCAGGGCTCAGGTAAGTAAAACGGGGGGTTGGGGGGCCAGTGATCGTAAGATGTTTTTTCACCTTAATGCATAGGATGCTTTAAAGTGAAAAAACATGAACCTTTACAACCCCTAAAGGATACGATGGTCCCTTTTTGTCTGTTCCAGGGAATATGGCTGTGCGCTAGTGGAGGGGGAATAGAGGTTTTTTTTTTGTTGGTTTTTTTCCCTCTGTCTCTCTCTTTTCCGTTTTCTCTGTGTGAATACTTAAGACAGCAGAAGTCAAAGTGTATACCATTACTAGGACTATAAAATATGAGTGGTGACTCTAAAGATTTTGTATACTTATTCTAAAATAGAACCGAACTGTGGTATGTTATATTTTGTGATGCGCATGCAATTGAATTATGTCTGTATATAAATTGTTTAAATTTTTTTTATAGAATCTAAAAAAATAAACAGGTGTCCAGCAGACAGTTGATTATAAAAGGGCATTACTTAACAAAGAAATCCCCCTTCCCATTTTATGCTGTCAACCATAGGCGTGCGCAGACTATTGCATTTGGGTGTGCACCCCAAAACAAAAGCTCAAACACACGTGCGCTTGGGTTTTTTTCAGATGTTTTTTAGCCTATATTAACTGATCTTCTCTTGCTATGGGGCAGCAGAGCCGAGCTGCAGCTCTGTGTGTTCATTCAGACACGGAGCTGTGGTTCAGCCCTGCCCCCTTTCTCCTTATTGGATAACTAACTGATTGACAAATCATTGGCAGGAGCCAAGAGTGCCGCTGCTGTGTCTTAGCCAAACAGGAGGGAGAGTCACAGATGGCCGAGGCACTCCTACACATCGCTGGATCGAGATGGGGCTCAGGTAAGTATTAGGGGGGCTGCTGCACACAGAAGGTTTTTTATCTTAATGCATTGTAACAATCCGGGGTGATTATGCTCAAGTGGTGTATGCATTGTAAGGAACACCGGTCAGTCCAGACTGTAATTTTTAGGGCGTAGCAGCCCAATTTTATTTAAACGAACAAACGTCACAGAAAATCTTCCCTCGCAGGGGGTTCCACCATCATTTGTATAACAGAAGTTTCAGCCTCCTGGCTCACTCACTCTTAGTCAAAACTCCCTCCCGGAGCTTACGTGCTTAGCTTCGTGCTGCTTGGTCGCAGGCCACATCTGCCTCCTGCAGACATCCACGCTCAGACTGCCACCTTAGACTCCTAGAGACTGCCTGTCTCTCTCTCACTCCCTCGTGGAGCTGTCTCCACCTGAAAGCCCTTCCGACTCCTACACCAGGCCACCTGCCTGTAGGGTGGAGCTGTTCCCAAGTGTGAGCCCTGAGCTCTCTTCCTGAGAGGAATATAAACCCAGCCCACATGTGTGCAATCATCATGCCTGTCTTTGCAAAAACCAGGCTGAAGGTTCCAATACACACCGCGACCTGGGGTCGCCTATCCACAGCATAGAATGCATTAAAGTTGATGTAAACCCGAAATGTTATTTTTTTTTTGGGCTGGCACAATGTAGAGTATAGGATTTCCTATCATTTGTGCCCAGTCTTGCCACAAAGAGTTAATCCAGCTCTGAGCAATACTCTTATCTTTTTTCAGTGAGATAAAACAGACTTAGAGAAAACCTAGTCTGTTCTTCCCCCTGAGGTGAGTGACAGGTGATTTACATATCTCATGCAGAAGCCTGAGACAGGCACATTCTGTGTACCAAGTTCACAATTCACATCCCCCTCCCTCCCCTTTCTTCTCCAGCTCTCCCAGGATTGGCTGCCTTTCCTGTGTTTTGACTGGATGTTTCTCAGCCAGGGGTGTGATCCACAGATCAGTGTGAGAGAAGGAAATGCATGGTGAACTCACAGGACAGCCAGCAGAAGATACAGACAAGTGGTTTGATTTAGGGGAGATGCATCTAGTCAGAGCTGGGCAGAGGAGAAGCTCCAGTGATCTGATTATTGTTATGGTGCAGTGTGTGTCTGAGGTCACCTTTTGATCACCAGGATGTGTTATGTGGGGGAGGGGTGGATGTCTCACTTTTTATAATTACACCCAGTAAGGCTGAATGAGCTCAAAGCTTACAGCCTACCCATGTCACCTGACTGCCCCCACCAAGTCCCTACAAATGTCACCTGACTGCCCCCACCAAGTCCCTACAAATGTCACCTGACTGCCCCCAACCAAGTCCCTACAAATGTCACCTGACTGCCCCCACCAAGTCCCTACAAATGTCACCTGACTGCCCCCACCAAGTCCCTACAAATGTCACCTGACTGCCCCACCAAGTCCCTACAAATGTCACCTGACTGCCCCCACCAAGTCCCTACAAATGTCACCTGACTGCCCCCACCAAGTCCCTACAAATGTCACCTGACTGCCCCCATCAAGTCCCTACAAATGTCACCTGACTGCCCCCACCAAGTCCCTACAAATGTCACCTGACTGCCCCACCAAGTCCCTACAAATGTCACCTGACTGCCCCCACCAAGTCCCTACAAATGTCACCTGACTGCCCCCACCAAGTCCCTACAAATGTCACCTGACTGCCCCCACCAAGTCCCTACAAATGTCACCTGACTGCCCCCACCAAGTCCCTACAAATGTCACCTGACTGCCCCACCAAGTCCCTACAAATGTCACCTGACTGCCCCCACCAAGTCCCTACAAATGTCACCTGACTGCCCCCACCAAGTCCCTACAAATGTCACCTGACTGCCCCCACCAAGTCCCTACAAATGTCACCTGACTGCCCCCATCAAGTCTCTACAAATGTCACCTGACTGCCCCCACCGAGTCCCTACAAATGTGGACGGTGTCGGCGGGGCAGTGGACGGTGTCGGCGGGGCAGTGGTCTTGGGGCTCCGGACCATGTCGGTATGGGGGGGGGGCGCGTTTGTGGTGTCAGTCGTTTTTTATTCTCAATTTCATTTTTTTATCTTTTTTTTTTTTACAATTTTGGAATATTTTTCTTTTGTTTGTTTTTTATCAGCCTTGTTGGGGGCTTTGGTGACATGTCAGGGGTCTAAACCGAGACCCCTGACATCTCCCATTTGAGAAAGGGACAGAGGACACAGATTCCCCAGTCCTTTTCTCACAGGTTACTCTGCTCAATTATCACAGGACACAGGTGTAATCGTAACGAACGCTCTGTGTGTCCCATTCAGAAAAGAAAGGGGCCGGTTATTGACATACCGGCCCCTTTTCATCCTGACAGATTCCCCCGTGCCCCCCCCCCTCGCAGCCTGCGGTAGAGGAGAGGGAAGCCGGCTGCGGGGGACAAGGGGGGCGGAGCAGGGAGACACAGCGGGGGATGGGGACACACGGAGGGGGACAAGAGGGGTGGAGGAGAACACGGGCACTGGAGGAGGAGGAAGACACAGAGGACAGTGGGGGATGATCGGTGTGACAGGGACAGCTGTGAGCACCGATCCCCCTGCATGGCTTTTCAGATGAAACCCGCAGGAGGGAGAGGAGAAGCAGATGATGAAAAGCCATGCGGGGGGGGGGGGGGAATCAGTGCTCACAACTGTCTCCGTCGCACAGATCATCCCAGACTGTCACTGAACATCCATGTGTGTACAGAAGTAACAGAGGGCCGTGAGTGCGCTCTGCTTTTACCCAGAAGGCGCTCGTTCTACCTCTCCTGTGCACGTTCTGGCCAATAAGAGCGTAGAGGTGGGTGGGGAGTCTGCTGACATCATGACTCCGCCCACTGAGCGCAAATAACAGACCCGCCCACTGAATCTGGAGTTTTTGGGGGCTTCAAACAGCTAAAGGGGAGACATTTGACAGGTAAGGATACAAGCAGGAGGCATGTATATCCTTATAGTTCAGCACTTTGGCAGTAGTTTATAATTGATGAGAGTGGGTTTACATCCACTTTAAGATAAAAAACCTTCTGCCTTTAACCACTTTAATTTCTTAATTTTCCCAAAAATTGTGATGAAAAAATGACTTAAAAACGTAACATTTTTTTTACTAAATGCCTCAGATGGTCTACTTTCTAAAAATTGGTCATTTGGGTCTCCTGGCATATTAGCAGCTTAGAAAATTAGATATGCTGTCAGTACATCTGGAGTGATCAATTTATATATATATATATAAATATATATATATATATATATATATATATATATATATATATACACACACATATACATACACACGCACACACACACACATATACTTTATATATATATATATATATAGTACACACATACAGGTATACACATACTATACCACCCCCTTCCAGTCTGGGCCAATTTTCAGCTTTTAGTGCGGTTGCACTTTGAATGTCAGGTACTCAGTCATGCATCACTGCACCCATATACAATTTTTTGTTATTTTTTGAGACAGAGCTTTCTTTTTGGTGGGATTTAATTACCAGTGATTTATTGTTTTGCTATATAAAATAAAAAGAAAAACAAAAAATAATTCTGAAAATTTGGAATAAAAAACATGTTTCTTATTTTTTCATAAAAGTTTGCAAATAAAGTTTTTTCATAAATTTAGGCTAAAATGTATTCTGCTAAATTTTTTGGGTAAAAAATAACCCAAAACAGTGTATATTGTTTAGAGTGTGTAAAAGGTTATAGAGTCTGCAAACTTTGGGATGTATATACTAAAATTGATCAGGATGCTAGTATTAAAATGGCGGTGATCAGGATGCTGGTATGGGGTATGGGGGTGATCATGGCACTGGTATGGGGTTTGGCAGTGATCAGGATGCTGGTATGGGGTATGGCAGTGGTCAGGATGCTGGTATGGGGTATGGCGGTAATCAGGATGTTGGTATGGGATATGGCGGTGATCAGGATGTTGGTATGGGATATGGCGGTGATCAGGATGTTGGTATGGGATATGGCGGTGATCAGGATGCTGGTATGGGATATGGCAGTAATTAGGATGCAGGTATGGCAGTAATCAGGATGCTGGTATGGGAGTAATCAGGATGCTGGTATGGCAGTAATCAGGATGCTGGTATGGCAGTAATTAGGATACTGGTATGGGGTATGGCAGTGATCAGAATGATCACCACCATGGTTTATGATTAATATACACTAATATATGATATTATAATTTTTTATACCAAAGACAAGCAGCAGAATACATTTTGGTCTAAATGTATGAAGACATTTGATTTTCTTGAATACGTTTTGTAACAGAAGGTAGAAAACAGGGCCGGACTGGGAGTAAAAACCAGCCCTGGGAAAAATGTCACACCAGCCCCATAGCATTATTATACCAGCCCAACATCATAACGTCATTATTTTCTTGTTCATAAAAGGGAAAACCATGTACTTTAAAGCACATTTGAAGAGCGTATTATATAAAGATAAGACAGATATGAAAGCACATAGGGCTAGGGATATATATATATAACAGAAAATTCCAGTTAAAAGTAGTAAAAGTAGAGCAATCATCAAGGGGTACACCTGGGGGAGACTGATGACTAGTGATGAGCCGAACACCCCCGGGTTCGGTTCGCACCAGAACCCGCGAACGGACCGAAAGTTCGAACGAACATTAGAACCCTATTAAATACAATGGATGCGAACGTTCGAATTCTAAAGTGCTAATTATAACAACTATTATGCATGTTATTGTCCTAAAAAGGGTTTGGGAACCCGGGTTCTGCACCAGGGGACATGTATCAATGCAAAAAGAAGTTTTAAAAACGGTCGTTTTTCGGGAGCAGTCATTTTAATGATGCATAAAGTGAAAAAAAAAAGTCAAATATTCCTTTAAATATCGTACCTGGGGGGTGTCTAAAGTATGCCTGTGAAGTGCCACGTGTTTCCCGTGTTTAGAACTGTCCCTGCACAAAATGACACTTCTAAAGGAAAAAAAAGCCATTTAAAACTGCTTGCGGCTTTAATGTAATGTCTGGTCCCGGTAATATGGATGAAATTCTTTAAGAAAAATGGCATAGCTACCCCATGACCCCCCCCCTACCCCAGCCCATTACCAGCCCCTTTGGGTCTTGTATGGATATTAAGGGGAACCCCGCACATAAAATAAAAAAGGCCCTATATACTCTGAACAGCCCTATACAGGCGGTGCATACAAGACAGGGACTGTAGGTTTGTTCTTATGTAGAGTCTGTTTGTAATTTTGAACAGGTACATTGTTGAAGTGTAGCTCCAGACCAAAAATCTATATTTAAACTTTTTGGAAAACATAGGTAAGGGTTATCACCCCTGTAACATTTGTTTTGCTGTCTGTGCCCCTGTTCAGAACATTTCACCTCACTTTCCGTCCCAATGACAACTGTTTTTGAAATGTGGTGTTTTTCTTGAAACAAGGATTGCTGATAAAGCATCAGTACAGAGGAGACACCTTTCTCCCATATTTATTCTTACAGGAGAGAATTTTCCTTCCTAGTGGTAGATTTCCTCTCACTTCCTGTTGTCTTCTTGCGTTTGCAAGTAGGAGTCGTTTGTAAGTTGGATGTTTGAAAGTAGGGACCTGCCGTATATACTCTGCAGAAATAGGCCCCTTAGTTGTTGGTGTTGGCACAACACTGTAAGCACTCACAGTTACTCTTGGTTGGTGCTGGAACGCCCTGCTGTCAACTATTATATCAGGAATTTTAATTACATATAATTGTTGAACAGTGGTAGTAAAAATTGGGCCTTTGATGGTGGTGCTGGTGCCACAACACTGTAAGCCCTGACAGTTACTCTTGGTGGGTGCAGCAATGGGCCCTGCTGTGAATTATTAGATCAAGAATTGTAATTACATGCCCCTGTTGAACAGGGGCTGAAAAATTGGGCCTTAGGCACTGGTGGCACAACACTGCAACCCCTCACAGCAACTGTACTTGGAGCACAGCAATGAGCCCTGTTGCAAAGTATTGCTTCAAAAATTGTAATGACACGCCCCTGTTAAACAGGGGCTGAAAAATTGGGCCTTAGGCACTGGTGGCACAACACTGCAACTCCTCACAGATACTGTACTTGGAGCACACCAATGAGCCCTGTTGCAAAGTATTGCTTCAAAAATTGTAATGACACGCCCCTGTTAAACAGGGGCTGAAAAATTGGGCCTTAGGCACTGGTGGCACAACACTGCAACTCCTCACAGATACTGTACTTGGAGCACAGCAATGAGCCCTGTTGCAAAGTATTGCTTCAAAAATTGTAATTACACGCCCCTGTTAAACAGGGGCTGAAAAATTGGGCGTTAGGCACTGGTGGCACAACACTGCAACTCCTCACAGATACTGTACTTGGAGCACAGCAATGAGCCCTGTTGCAAAGTATTGCTTCAAAAATTGTAATTACACGCCCCTGTTAAACAGGGGCTGAAAAATTGGGCGTTAGGCACTGGTGGCGGCACCCATAAACAAAAATGATCTTACAAGCTATCATCATCAATCGTATCATTGAGGACTCGGAGGAGGAGGATAGCCAGTCAACATAACAGCACAGGCACTCAGCATCAGCATCAGTCTTGAAGGGATGTGACATGTTAAAATCAATTAGTCTGTTATATCAGCATCAGGTGTGTGGTAGCTGGTGGTGATCCAAGACTGGTTCATCTTGATGAAAGTCAGTCGATCAACCGAGTCGGTGGACAGGCGCACCCTGTGATCCGTGACAAATCCTCCAGCAGCACTGAATGTGCGTTCCGAAAGAACGCTGGATGCAGGACAGGCCAGTAGCTCAATTGCATACTGTGCAAGCTCTGGCCAGTGATCCATCCTCAAGACCCAGTAAGCCAGAGGATTTTCGGTGGGGAAGGTGTCCAAGTCTGACCTTGCCCCTAGATATTCCTGCACCATGTTTATCAGACGCTGGCGATGGTTGCTGGAACCGATCATACTTTGGGGCTGCGGACTAAAGAATTGTCTGAACGCATCGGTCAGACGGCCACCTTCCCCACCGCTCCTTCTTTGACTGGCCGAAGCCTCAGCAACTCGTTGTCCAGGACCAGGAGTTTGCAACCTCCCAGTCTCTGGGAACGCGTTGCACAGACCTTTCTGCAAGGCCTCCCGGAGTTGTCTCATCCTCTGCTCCCTCTGCGACGGTAACATAAGGTCCGCAACCTTACCCTTGTACCGTGGATCAAGGAGAGTGGCCAGCCAGTAATGGTCCCTCTCCTTGATCCGAAGAATACGAGGATCCTTCCGCAGACTTTGCAGGATCAGGGAGGCCATGCAGCGTAGGTTTGCTGAGGCATTCGCTCCGGAGTCCTCTGGGTCACTAAGGACGACATGATCCGCAGCCACCTCCTCCCAGCCACGTACAAGTCCACTGGTTTCTTGGGACTGTAAATCATCCCTAAAAGACTGCTGCTGATGATGCTGAGTGCCAGCCTCCACCTCCATGCTGACACAATCCTCCTCCTCCTCCTCCTCCTCCTCCTCCTCCTCCTCTTCCTGTGCGATGGGTGGGACAGAAGGAACACTGTCTGGGTAAAGGGGGCCTTGAGAGGCAAGGAAGTCCTCCTCTTCCTGCCTCTGTTCTGCCTCAAGTGCCCTGTCCATTATTCCACGCAGCGTGTGCTCCAACAGGTGGACAAGAGGTACAGTGTCACTGATGCATGCACTGTCACTGCTCACCATCCTCGTGGCCTCCTCAAATGGTGCCAGGACAGTGCATGCATCCCTGATCATGCCCCACTGGCGTGGAGAAAAAAAACCAAGCTCCCCTGACCCTGTCCTGGTGCCGTAGTCGCACAGGTACTCATTGATGGCCCTCTGCTGCGTGTGCAGCCGCTGCAGCATGGCCAACGTTGAGTTCCACCTGGTGGGCATGTCACATATAAGGCGGTTCTTGGGCAGGTTCAACTCCTTTTGCAGCTCAGCCAGGCGAGCACTGGCATTATAAGATCTGCGGAAATGCACACAGACTTTCCTGGCCTGCCTCAGGACATCCTGTAAGCCCGGGTACCTGCCCAAGAAGCGCTGCACCACCAGGTTAAGGACGTGAGCCACACAGGGCACATGGGTCAGTTGTCCCTGTCGGAGGGCGGAGAGGAGGTTGGTGCCATTGTCGCAAACCACCATTCCTGGCTTAAGCTGGCGTGGCGTCAACCACCTCTCGGCCTGGCCCTGCAGAGCAGACAGGACCTCTGCCCCAGTGTGGCTTCTGTCCCCCAAACACACCAGCGCAAGCACGGCATGGCATCTTTTTGCCTGCGTACTTGCGTAGCCCCGTGAACGGCTACGGAGCACCGCTGGTTCATAGGACAAACCACAGGAAGAGGCCATGGAGGAAGAAGAAGAGGAGGGGGTGGAGGAGAGAGGTGTGTCACAACCAGTAGTAGCATTTTGGAGGCGTGGCGGTGGGACAACCTCCAACACTACTGCACCTTGTCCTGAATCCTTCCCAGCTGCCAAAAGAGTGACCCAATGGGCCGTGAAAGAAAGGTAACGTCCCTGTCCATGCCTGCTGGACCATGAGTCAGCGGTAATATGCACCTTACCGCTGACCGCCCTGTCCAGCGAGGCCAAGACATTGCCTTCCACATGCCGGTAGAGAGCCGGAATAGCCTTCCGTGAGAAAAAGTGGCGTTTGGGAACCTGCCACTGAGGAACTGCACATTGCACAAACTCACGGAAGGGGGCCGAGTCTACCAACTGAAAAGGCAGCAGTTGAAGCGCTAGCAATTTAGCCAAGCTAGCATTCAACCGCTGGGCATGTGGATGGCTGGGAGTGAACTTCTTTCGACGGTCCAGCAGCTGGGGCAGGGAAATTTGCCTGCTAGAATCGGACGTCGGTGTACT
Source organism: Rana muscosa (assembly GCA_029206835.1). Classification (NCBI taxonomy): domain Eukaryota; kingdom Metazoa; phylum Chordata; class Amphibia; order Anura; family Ranidae; genus Rana; species Rana muscosa. The sequence goes on along the minus strand of CM055121.1, from coordinate 30,168,838 downwards.
GCTAGCAGAGTGGGCGCAAGTACTTGGCTGTGACACACCTAATTCTACACCTTCATTCCTCTCAGTGCATGTTTCAGAGAGGACTGAAGTTATAGTGGGGTTGGAGATCCCAGCTGATGCGGTGCAAGGAGAGGTCCGCTTTGTTCTTTGGTGTGGGTCTTTGAGGTAGGCTTGCCAACGAGCTGCATGGCAGGTCAACATATGTCTGGTCAGGCATGTGGTACCCAAGCGGCTGATGTTTTGGCCACGCGATATACGCTTGAGACATATGTTGCAAACAGCAGCTGTGCGATCTGATGCACTAGCCTCAAAAAAGGCCCACACCAAAGAACTTTTTGAATGACGGGCAGAGGCAGCGCCCTGCACAGGCGGAGCTCTGCGGTGTGATTCCGTCGGTGTACTGCCCTTACGCTGGCCACCAAAGGGCATCCTGCCTCGTTGGAGATGTGCCTCCTCCTCATCCTCCTCCTCCTCCTCTCTCCTATTAGGCACCCACGTGGAGTCAGTGACCTCATCATCCCCTCCCTCCTCATCACTGGAGCCAATCTGGCAGTATGCTGCAGCTGCTGGAACATGACTGCCAGATTGGTGTCCTTCTTGAGCATCCCCTCTGTCTGCTCTCACGCTACTGCCTTCCTCTAGCTGGGTTTCATCATCAGACCCTTCGAAACGCTGGGCATCCTCCTGGAGCATGTACCCAACACTGTGCTGAAACAGTTCGGGGGACTCCTCAGGAGGAGGACATGGTGGGTCTAGGGAAGGAGTGACTGATGATTTGTCTGACATTGATACCAGGGAAGACGACGCTTTGGCAGCTGCTTTTCCAGTACCCTGAGCCTGGGTGAGAGAGGATGAGGAGGAGGAGGAGGGCTTGGTCATCCACTCTACCAAGTCTTCGGCATGATGTGGCTCAACATGTCCAGCTGCCGAAAAGAAGGACAAGCGTGTCCCATGGCCATGTGCTGATGACAATGCACCGCGTCCACGACCAGCACTGTTGCCCCCAGACACAGAGCCTGCTTGCCCTCTTTTATTGCCTCCTGACTGTCTGCCTCTCCTTGTTTGCCTTCCAGACATTCTAATAGATGGCCTGCAGGGAGATGGGAAAAAAGCAATAAGGGCTACCTTCAGGTGTCCTTCTCTGTCCCTTGAAACAAGGACTTGCAGAGTGAAATAAACTGACACTCTCCCTACCTACAGTTTTCTGTCCCTAGAATAAATGTTTTTTTTAATCACAATATAGCACAAGGACAATTCAGTCACTGTCCTTCCAGGTCCCTGGAAACAAGGACTTGCAGAGTGAAATAAACTGACACTCTCCCTACCTACAGTTTTCTGTCCCTAGAAAAAATGTTTTTTTTAATCACAATATAACACAAGGACAATTCACTCACTGTCCTTCCAGGTCCCTGGAAACAAGGACTTGCAGAGTGAAATAAACTGACACTCTCCCTACCTACAGTTTTCTGTCCCTAGAATAAATGTTTTTTTTAAGCACAATATAGCACAAGGACAATTCACTCACTGTCCTTACAGGTCCCTGGAAACAAGGACTTGCAGAGTGAAAGAAAAAAAACACTCTCCCTACCTACAGTTTTCTGTCCCTAGAAAAAATGTTTTTTTTAATCACAATATAACACAAGGACAATTCAGTCACTGTCCTTCCAGGTCCCTGGAAACAAGGACTTGCAGAGTGAAATAAACTGACACTCTCCCTACCTACAGTTTTCTGTCCCTAGAATAAATGTTTTTTTTAAGCACAATATAGCACAAGGACAATTCACTCACTGTCCTTACAGGTCCCTGGAAACAAGGACTTGCAGAGTGAAAGAAAAAAAACACTCTCCCTACCTACAGTTTTCTGTCCCTAGAAAAAATGTTTTTTTTAATCACAATATAACACAAGGACAATTCACTCACTGTCCTTCCAGGTCCCTGGAAACAAGGACTTGCAGAGTGAAATAAACTGACACTCTCCCTACCTACAGTTTTCTGTCCCTAGAATAAATGTTTTTTTTAAGCACAATATAGCACAAGGACAATTCACTCACTGTCCTTACAGGTCCCTGGAAACAAGGACTTGCAGAGTGAAAGAAAAAAAACACTCTCCCTACCTACAGTTTTCTGTCCCTAGAATAAATGTTTTTTTTAATCACAATATAGCACAAGGACAATTCAGTCACTGTCCTTCCAGGTCCCTGGAAACAAGGACTTGCAGAGTGAAAGAAAAAAAAACACTCTCCCTACCTACAGTTTTCTGTCCCTAGAAAAAATGTTTTTTTTAATCACAATATAACACAAGGACAATTCACTCACTGTCCTTCCAGGTCCCTGGAAACAAGGACTTGCAGAGTGAAATAAACTGACACTCTCCCTACCTACAGTTTTCTGTCCCTAGAATAAATGTTTTTTTTAATCACAATATAGCACAAGGACAATTCAGTCACTGTCCTTCCAGGTCCCTGGAAACAAGGACTTGCAGAGTGAAATAAACTGACACTCTCCCTACCTACAGTTTTCTGTCCCTAGAATAAATGTTTTTTTTAATCACAATATAGCACAAGGACAATTCACTCACTGTCCTTACAGGTCCCTGGAAACAAGGACTTGCAGAGTGAAATAAACTGACACTCTCCCTACCTACAGTTTTCTGTCCCTAGAATAAATGTTTTTTTTAAGCACAATATAGCACAAGGAGAATTCACTCACTGTCCTTCCAGGTCCCTGGAAACAAGGACTTGCAGAGTGAAAGAAAAAAAACACTCTCCCTACCTACAGTTTTCTGTCCCTAGAAAAAATGTTTTTTTTAATCACAATATAGCACAAGGACAATTCAGTCACTGTCCTTCCAGGTCCCTGGAAACAAGGACTTGCAGAGTGAAATAAACTGACACTCTCCCTACCTACAGTTTTCTGTCCCTAGAATAAATGTTTTTTTTAATCACAATATAGCACAAGGACAATTCACTCACTGTCCTTACAGGTCCCTGGAAACAAGGACTTGCAGAGTGAAATAAACTGACACTCTCCCTACCTACAGTTTTCTGTCCCTAGAATAAATGTTTTTTTTAATCACAATATAGCACAAGGACAATTCAGTCACTGTCCTTCCAGGTCCCTGGAAACAAGGACTTGCAGAGTGAAATAAACTGACACTCTCCCTACCTACAGTTTTCTGTCCCTAGAATAAATGTTTTTTTTAATCACAATATAGCACAAGGACAATTCAGTCACTGTCCTTCCAGGTCCCTGGAAACAAGGACTTGCAGAGTGAAATAAACTGACACTCTCCCTACCTACAGTTTTCTGTCCCTAGAATAAATGTTTTTTTTAATCACAATATAGCACAAGGACAATTCAGTCACTGTCCTTCCAGGTCCCTGGAAACAAGGACTTGCAGAGTGAAATAAACTGACACTCTCCCTACCTACAGTTTTCTGTCCCTAGAATAAATGTTTTTTTTAATCACAATATAGCACAAGGACAATTCAGTCACTGTCCTTCCAGGTCCCTGGAAACAAGGACTTGCAGAGTGAAATAAACTGACACTCTCCCTACCTACAGTTTTCTGTCCCTAGAATAAATGTTTTTTTTAATCACAATATAGCACAAGGACAATTCACTCACTGTCCTTACAGGTCCCTGGAAACAAGGACTTGCAGAGTGAAATAAACTGACACTCTCCCTACCTACAGTTTTCTGTCCCTAGAATAAATGTTTTTTTTAAGCACAATATAGCACAAGGAGAATTCACTCACTGTCCTTCCAGGTCCCTGGAAACAAGGACTTGCAGAGTGAAAGAAAAAAAACACTCTCCCTACCTACAGTTTTCTGTCCCTAGAAAAAATGTTTTTTTTAATCACAATATAACACAAGGACAATTCACTCACTGTCCTTCCAGGTCCCTGGAAACAAGGACTTGCAGAGTGAAATAAACTGACACTCTCCCTACCTACAGTTTTCTGTCCCTAGAATAAATGTTTTTTTTAATCACAATATAGCACAAGGACAATTCAGTCACTGTCCTTCCAGGTCCCTGGAAACAAGGACTTGCAGAGTGAAATAAACTGACACTCTCCCTACCTACAGTTTTCTGTCCCTAGAATAAATGTTTTTTTTAATCACAATATAGCACAAGGACAATTCACTCACTGTCCTTACAGGTCCCTGGAAACAAGGACTTGCAGAGTGAAATAAACTGACACTCTCCCTACCTACAGTTTTCTGTCCCTAGAATAAATGTTTTTTTTAAGCACAATATAGCACAAGGAGAATTCACTCACTGTCCTTCCAGGTCCCTGGAAACAAGGACTTGCAGAGTGAAATAAACTGACACTCTCCCTACCTACAGTTTTCTGTCCCTAGAATAAATGTTTTTTTTAATCACAATATAGCACAAGGACAATTCAGTCACTGTCCTTCCAGGTCCCTGGAAACAAGGACTTGCAGAGTGAAATAAACTGACACTCTCCCTACCTACAGTTTTCTGTCCCTAGAATAAATGTTTTTTTTAATCACAATATAGCACAAGGACAATTCAGTCACTGTCCTTCCAGGTCCCTGGAAACAAGGACTTGCAGAGTGAAATAAACTGACACTCTCCCTACCTACAGTTTTCTGTCCCTAGAATAAATGTTTTTTTTAATCACAATATAGCACAAGGACAATTCAGTCACTGTCCTTCCAGGTCCCTGGAAACAAGGACTTGCAGAGTGAAATAAACTGACACTCTCCCTACCTACAGTTTTCTGTCCCTAGAATAAATGTTTTTTTTAATCACAATATAGCACAAGGACAATTCAGTCACTGTCCTTCCAGGTCCCTGGAAACAAGGACTTGCAGAGTGAAATAAACTGACACTCTCCCTACCTACAGTTTTCTGTCCCTAGAATAAATGTTTTTTTTAATCACAATATAGCACAAGGACAATTCAGTCACTGTCCTTCCAGGTCCCTGGAAACAAGGACTTGCAGAGTGAAATAAACTGACACTCTCCCTACCTACAGTTTTCTGTCCCTAGAATAAATGTTTTTTTTAATCACAATATAGCACAAGGACAATTCAGTCACTGTCCTTCCAGGTCCCTGGAAACAAGGACTTGCAGAGTGAAATAAACTGACACTCTCCCTACCTACAGTTTTCTGTCCCTAGAATAAATGTTTTTTTTAATCACAATATAGCACAAGGACAATTCAGTCACTGTCCTTCCAGGTCCCTGGAAACAAGGACTTGCAGAGTGAAATAAACTGACACTCTCCCTACCTACAGTTTTCTGTCCCTAGAATAAATGTTTTTTTTAATCACAATATAGCACAAGGACAATTCACTCACTGTCCTTACAGGTCCCTGGAAACAAGGACTTGCAGAGTGAAATAAACTGACACTCTCCCTACCTACAGTTTTCTGTCCCTAGAATAAATGTTTTTTTTAAGCACAATATAGCACAAGGAGAATTCACTCACTGTCCTTCCAGGTCCCTGGAAACAAGGACTTGCAGAGTGAAAGAAAAAAAACACTCTCCCTACCTACAGTTTTCTGTCCCTAGAAAAAATGTTTTTTTTAATCACAATATAACACAAGGACAATTCACTCACTGTCCTTCCAGGTCCCTGGAAACAAGGACTTGCAGAGTGAAATAAACTGACACTCTCCCTACCTACAGTTTTCTGTCCCTAGAATAAATGTTTTTTTTAATCACAATATAGCACAAGGACAATTCAGTCACTGTCCTTCCAGGTCCCTGGAAACAAGGACTTGCAGAGTGAAATAAACTGACACTCTCCCTACCTACAGTTTTCTGTCCCTAGAATAAATGTTTTTTTTAATCACAATATAGCACAAGGACAATTCAGTCACTGTCCTTCCAGGTCCCTGGAAACAAGGACTTGCAGAGTGAAATAAACTGACACTCTCCCTACCTACAGTTTTCTGTCCCTAGAATAAATGTTTTTTTTAATCACAATATAGCACAAGGACAATTCACTCACTGTCCTTACAGGTCCCTGGAAACAAGGACTTGCAGAGTGAAATAAACTGACACTCTCCCTACCTACAGTTTTCTGTCCCTAGAATAAATGTTTTTTTTAAGCACAATATAGCACAAGGAGAATTCACTCACTGTCCTTCCAGGTCCCTGGAAACAAGGACTTGCAGAGTGAAAGAAAAAAAACACTCTCCCTACCTACAGTTTTCTGTCCCTAGAAAAAATGTTTTTTTTAATCACAATATAACACAAGGACAATTCACTCACTGTCCTTCCAGGTCCCTGGAAACAAGGACTTGCAGAGTGAAATAAACTGACACTCTCCCTACCTACAGTTTTCTGTCCCTAGAATAAATGTTTTTTTTAATCACAATATAGCACAAGGACAATTCAGTCACTGTCCTTCCAGGTCCCTGGAAACAAGGACTTGCAGAGTGAAATAAACTGACACTCTCCCTACCTACAGTTTTCTGTCCCTAGAATAAATGTTTTTTTTAAGCACAATATAGCACAAGGACAATTCACTCACTGTCCTTACAGGTCCCTGGAAACAAGGACTTGCAGAGTGAAAGAAACTGACACTCTCCCTACCTACAGTTTTCTGTCCCTAGAATAAATGTTTTTTTTAAGCACAATATAGCACAAGGACAATTCACTCACTGTCCTTCCAGGTCCCTGGAAACAAGGACTTGCAGAGTGAAAGAAACTGACACTGTCCCTACCTACAGTTTTCTGTCCCTAGAATAAATGTTTTTTTTAAGCACACTATAGCACAAGCACAAAACACACTGACACTCTCCCTACCTATCCTTCTCTTTCCCTAAACTAAAGGAATCCAGGTTAAGCAAGAAAGAAATAACAGTCACTGTCCCTGCCTATGCTGCTCTATCCCTGCTCCGGAACACACTACACTAGGCCGCCGTGCTGGCGGCCTTTTATAGTGTGGGGCGTGTACTAAACACCCTCAGCAATAATTGGCCACAGGCATCCTGCCTGTGGCCAATCATTGCTCTCCTCGCTGCCGGCGCTGTGATTGGCCAAGCATGCGGGGTCACAGTGCATGCTTGGCCAATCACAGCGCCTGGATGACACTGCGATGGCGTAGTGCATTGTGGGCCGTTCGCGTCACTCGAATTTGGCGCGAACGGCCCAAATCGTTCGATCTTCGTCGAACGATCGAACAGCCGATGTTCGAGTCGAACGTATGTTCGACTCGAACACGAAGCTCATCCCTACTGATGACCAGAGACGACCTTCTGCAGAAAAAATACACTAAGGTAAGGGGGGGGGGGTACTGATATAAGGGGGATGACCCCTTATATTATTGTATTCACTCCCCCTTACATCAATGATCCCCCGCTCAGACTGGCCTGGCGGCGCTGTCACTGACCTCCTCTCAGGTGCACCTTGCAGGGCTCAGTCAGTCGGCTCCAGCTTTGTGGCTCTGGTTTCCTATAGTCTCCTCTCCACAGTGCACACAAGTCTGACTTCTCCCATGACCCCCATCCCGGCGGTGCTCCCACTGTTGACTCCTCTCCAGACTGCAGACATGATATAAAACAAGAGATGGTCAGAGGCTGCGGGCATGGTACAGGAGATGTCAGAGGCTGCGGGCATGGTACAGGAGATGTCAGCGGCTGTGGGCATAGAATCTCGAAATCTGTGGGTTTCTCTAAGGATAGTGAGGGGGAATTAGTGAGAAGGAAATGTTTGAATTGTATGTACGAGTAGCACAGAGAAGCAGGGAGTTCATGTTTAGTTTGTAAATCTGTGACCGGGTGTACCAGATGTCACAACTGAAAAATTCCCGCCTGAGTCCATGGGAGTGTCCGTATGTAGGACATTCCATCAGGTAAGCCGGATTAAAAAGTACATTTAGAAATGGAGAGCAAGGGGATGAGAGAGAGAACCGGTCTGCACATTTCCTTCAAATAGATAAGAGTGAAAAGCATCAGGGCCAAGCAAAGGGATCGCAATTGAGGCATAAATGTAATTGAGGAAGGCCATAACATATAGCATGGATGTACAGGAACAGTGATCCCCATTTCGATTTCAGCCCATCTATTTGGAGCTTTCCTAGAAATCCAGGAAGTCAGTACCCTGAGGTGTGAGGCATAGTAGTATTTAATGATATCTGGTGCAGCCAGGCCTCCCTTAGTTCTGAGAGCAAAAACTACTGATCGAGCGATTCAATGGGAGGCGTTATGCCATATAAAATTAAGGCATTTTCTCTGGAGGCTTTTCAGTTGCGACATTGGGACCGGGATTGGTAGTGTCTCAAATAAGTACAATAATTTAGGAAGTATCGACATTTTGAGAACGTTGATTCTGCCAAGTAGGGAGATAGGGGGAGGTCCAGAGGTTCAGAAGTCTGTTTTTTTCTGCAAACATAAGGGGAAAGTTGGCTTGATATAGGGACGAATATGAGGGAGTGAGATGAATGCCTAAGTACTGTAGTGTAAATGAGCACAAACGGTATTTAAGTCTGCCTTGTAAAGAGCTGTGCAAGGCTGAAGAGATGTTAATGGGTAGGGCCTCTGTTTTTGACTGGTTAATATTAAACCCTGAACCAAAGGTGGATAAAGTGTCATGTAAGGAAGGAACAGAGATGTCGGGATGATTCTCCTGTTAAAAAAATAAAAAAGAGACGAAGAGACGTCGGGATGGGTGAGAGTCAAAAAGATATCGTCAGCGAAAAGTGATAGCTTATAGTCTTGTTGTCGCAGGACTCCCCAAATATCAGGGTGAGATCTGATAGCCAGTGCAAGAGGTTCGAGGCTCAATGTAAACAGGGGTGACAAAGGACACCCCTGTCTGGTGCCATTGCTAGGGGTGAACACATAAGAGGACAACTGAACCTGAGAAGTAAGGTTAGAATAAAGAGCCTGCAGGGTCTGTATGAAGGGACCCGAAAAACCATATCTTGCAAGGACCGCAAACCTAAATGGCCAACTTAAACGGTCAAAGGCTTTTTGTGCATCTAGGCTTCAAACTATAGCAGGCTGTTTAGTTTTAGTCAAGAAGTCCATCAAATCTATGGACCTTCTCGTATTGTCCCCTGCATGTCTTGATGGGACAAAACCCACTTGGTCTTTATGAATCAAAGTCATCAGTAGGGGTGAAAGTCCATTTGCTAGAATTTTGGTAACGATCTTGTAGTCCAAATTTAATAAAGCAATGGGGCGATAGTTGTCTGGCAGGGAGGGATCTTTACCTGGTTTAGGAATGACGGTTATATACGCATGTATAAAGTGTGAGTGTGGGATGGAACCCTTAAGGAGAGAGGAGTACAGGGACTGTAATTAGGGATTTAAAGTCAGGGAAAAGGTTTTGTAATAAATGTAGGGAAGACCATCTGTGCCTGGAGATTTGTAAGCGGGCACGTTTTTGATCACCTCCGCTATCTCCTCTGTAGTGATAGGGGCGTTAAGTATAGAGTTTTGTTCAGAGGACAATTTAGGTAAGTCTACTGAGGATATGAAATCTTCAAACTTCGACTGAGAGAATTGGGAGGTTGGGTCAGAGTTTGCGCCCGCCGTACGACTATATATGGCCACAATGTGGCTCTAAAATGCTGGGAGGCCGCCTTTTTACGGCCTTGGCTCCTCCGGCCACTGGGGGGCGCATCACTGAGATGCCGATGCGCGTGCCTGGCGGCCGTGATGTCCGCCAGGTACCCGCGATCGGCCGTTACACAGACAAGGACGTGGATCTCTGTGTGTAAACACAGATCAACGTCCTGTCAGGGAGAGGAGACCGATGGTGTGTCCCTTGTACATAGAGACACAGATCGGTCACCTCCCCCAGTCAGTTCCCTCCCCCCACAGTAAGAATCACTCATAGGGCACACATTTAACCCCTTCCCTGCCAGTCACATTTAAACAGTAATCAGTGCATATTTATAGCACTGTTCGCTGTATAAATGTGAATGGTCCCAAAAATGTGTCAAAAGTTTCCGATGTGTCCGCCATAATATCGCAGTCCTGACAAAAATCGCAGATAACCGCCATTACTAGTAAAAAAAATAAAATAATAAAGTCAGAATTCTATCCCATATTTTGTAGACGCTATAACTTTTGCGCAAACCAATCACTATACGTTTATTGTTTTTTTTAACCAAAAATATGTAGAAGAATACGTATCGGCCTAAACTGAGAAAAAAAAAAATTAAAAAAAAAATTGGGATATTTATTATAGCAAAAATCCAAAAATAAATTGTTGCTCTTTTTTTATTTATAGCGCAAAAAATAAAAACCGCAGAGATGATCAAATGCCACCAAAAGAAAGCTCTATTTGTGGGAAAAAAAGGATGTGAATTTTGTTTGGGAACCACGTCCCACGACCGCGCAATTGTCATTCAAAGCGTGACAGTGCCAAAAGCTGAAATTTCGCCTGGGCAGGAAGGGGGTTTATGTGCCCAGTAAGCAAGTGGTTAAGCAGTTAAATAGCTGGTTGTAGAAATCACCAAATACCTTAGACAAAGCTTTAGGACAATATGTAGGGGTACCGTCTGGCTGCATCAAGTGGTCAGGTATCGATAGAAAGGGACGTGGTTTAAGCTTATTGACTAGCATCTTATGTGGTTTATTTGCAGATTCATAAAATTTTCGCCTGGCCCATATAATAGATTTGGAGATCTTATTCATGTCAAATGATTTAATACGGTTCTGGATTGAGGTAACAATTCTCAATCTTTCCACCGTGGGGGATTCAAGTAGGTGCAACTCTGAAATTTTTAGTTGAGCAGTGAGGTCAACTTTTAGTTTGGCGGAATCTCGTTTCATGCGAGAACCTGTAGATATGCACTCACCTCTGAAAAAAGCCTTATGGGCTTCCCACAAGGTGGAAATTTCCGCAACCGACCCATCATTTATTTGAAAAAAATCAGTTAACTTTTGTTGCAAATGGGCTTGGGTCACTGGACTTTTGATCAGGCACTCATTAAGACGCCAATGGCAAGTCTTGGGGTTTGAGATCGTCAAAACAATGTTAAGTTCAATGGGTGCATGATCCGAGCAAGTGATAGGATTTATCTCCGATGAGACTATATAGGGAAGTAGAGGGGCCGTTACGAAAAAATGGTCTAATCTAGAGTTTAGCTTATGGGGGGGGGGGAGTAAAATTGTATAACTCCTCTGAGTGGGGTGTTTTACCCTCCAGGAGTCAAAGAGGTTGTGTGATCTAGTTCATTTGCGAAAAGAGGTGTACAATTTCTGGGTAGCGATCTGTGGTGTATCTTGGAATAAGGCCTGTCTATCCTTGGTCGGGGACATGCACACATTGAAATCGCCTATGACCATAAAAAGGCTGAGAGAAGGACTGTAGCTTTTCAAACACTTTCGTGAGGAAACTGATCTGTCCTACATTTGGAGCATATATGTTAGCCAAAGTGAATGGAGTGTTCAGGTGACTACAGTTCAGGAGTATGAACCTACCATGGGGGTCCTGGTATAGGAAGATAGAACCCGGATCGGGCAGGATCGTTTGATGAGAATAGCCACACCTGCCTTTCCAGATGGGTCAGAAGCCATATACAGTGGGGCAAAAAAGTATTTAGTCAGCCACCAATTGTGCAAGTTCTCCCACTTAAAAAGATGAGAGGCCTGTAATTGTCATCATAGGTATACCTCAACTATGAGAGACAAAATGTGGAAACAAATCCAGACAATCACATTGTCTGATTTGGAAAGATTTTTTTTTTGCAAATTATGGTGGAAAATAAGTATTTGGTCAATATCAAAAGTTCATCTCAATACTTTGTTATATTTTCTTTGTTGGAAATGACAGAGGTCAAACGTTTTCTGCAAGTCTTCACAAGGTTGTCACACACTTTTGCTGGTATGTTGGCCCATTCCTCCATGCAGATCTCCTCTAGAGCAGTGATGTTTTGGGGCTGTTGCTGGGCAACACAGACTTTCAACTCCCTCCAAAGGTCACTCCAGGACTTGAAATACTTCTTACGAAGCCACGCCTTCGTTGCCCGGGCGGTGTGTTTGGGATCATTGTCATGCTGAAAGACCCAGCCCCGTTTCATCTTCAATGCCCTTGCTGATGGGAATAGGTTTGCACTCAAAATCTCACGATACATGGCCCCATTCATTCTTTCATGTACACGGATCAGTCGTCCTGTTCCCTTTGCAGAGAAACAGCTCCAAAGCATGATGTTGCCACCCCCATGCTTCACAGTAGGTATGGTGTTCTTTGGTTGCAACTCAGCATTCTCTCTCTTCCAAACACTATGAGTTGTGTTTCTACCAAACAGTTCTACTTTGGTTTCATCTGACCATATGACATTCTCCCAATCCTCTTCTGGATCATCCAAATGCTCTCTAGCAAACCTCAGATGGGCCCGGACATGTACTGGCTTAAGCAGGGGGACACGTCTGGCACTGCAGGATCTGAGTCCCTGGCGGCGTAGTGTGTTACTGATAGTAGCCTTTGTTACGTTGGTCCCAGCTCTCTGCAGGTCATTCCCTAGGTCCCCCCGTGTGGTTCTGGGATTTTTGCTCACCGTTCTTGTGATCATTTTGACCCCACGGGGTGAGATCTTGCGTGGAGCCCCAGATCGGGGGAGATTATCAGTGGTCTTGTATGTCTTTCATTTTCTAATTATTGCTCCCACAGTTGATTTCTTCACACCAAGCTGCTTGCCTATTGCAGATTAATTCTTCCCAGCCTGGTGCAGGTCTACAATTTTGTTTCTGGTGTCCTTCGACAGCTCTTTGGTCTTCACCATAGTGGAGTTTGGAGTGTGACTGTTTGAGGTTGTGGACAGGTGTCTTTTATACTGATAACAAGTTCAAACAGGTGCCATTAATACAGGTAATGAGTGGAGGACAGGGGAGCCTCTTAAAGAAGAAGATACAGGTATGTGAGAGCCAGAAATCTTGCTTGTTTGTAGGTGACCAAATACTTATTTTCCACCATAATTTGCAAAAAAAAATCTTTCCAAATCAGACAGACAATGTGATTGTCTGGATTTGTTTTCACATTTTGTCTCTCAAAGTTGAGGTATATTTATGATGACAATTACAGGCCCCTCTCATATTTTTAAGTGGGAGAACTTGCACAATTGGTGGCTGACTACATACTTTTTTTCCCCACTGTAGGCCATGGGAAAATGTTTGGAAGCAAATTTAAAGCGGTTGTATACCGCAAAACTTTTTTTTTTTCACAACCTGCAAGGCAAAGTCATAATGAGCTAGTATGACTAGCATACTAGCTCATTATCAATCACTTACCTTAGATCGAAGCCCCCGAAGTGGTCCTCGGACACGTCCTCCGTCGCATCCATAATACCCGGAGTGACTTCCGGGTATCGCCGCTCCGGCGCTGTGATTGGCCGGAGCGGCGATGACGTCACTCCCGCGCATGCGCGGGGAACGGCACGATCCCCGCGCATGTGCAAATTCCGGCAGGCTGCCATTCAAAGAGCCGCCGTGCTCAGTGCGCCTGCACCGTTATCTACGGCGCACATTTGCTGTAGATAGCGGTGCACACTTTTTTGCAAATATCTCCGAGACCGTGTAGGTCTCGGAGATATTGCAAGCACCTACAGGTAAGCCTTAATGTAGGCTTACCTGTAGGTGCATTTCATATTTGTGGGTATACAACCACTCTAAATGATTCACCGGGTCTAAAGTGAGTCTCCTGAATCATAATCACCTCTGCATTGGAGGACCTAAACTCCTTCAGAGCTTGCCATGGAAATAAGTATGAATAACGCTAGCATACTATTAACTTTAAACAAGTGTATTATCATCCATGGTGTAAAATACATAAAGGTATATAAACATAGAAGTTGAAATGGAAACATAGGGTTAGCATTGGTAGCCATATGAGGGTCAAAAAAAAAAAAAAGACCCAGAGAATGAGGAATCAAAAAACAACCAAAAAAAATAAAGTTTGAAAAAAAAAATACAAAAACATTATGTGAAAAACCTGAAAAAGGAAAAAAAAAATTCAGGATACCCAGGCGGGAGCCTGGGGTAATGGTGAGGGGCATAGCAGCCTGCAAGAACCGACGGAGGGGTTCCTGTCTCTTCTGAGATAACAGTCAAAACCGGTCAGTGGTAAAAGGGAAATAAGCTTTCAGAGTAACTTGAATGGTGGAACTTACAAAAATATAAACAGGGTGAGAGAGTTGTCTCTAAGTAAGAGAGTGACCCAACTCCAAGGGGTCACTGGCACGGCCAAACTAAACACCGTCTGGCCATGGTATGAGAAAAATAAAGAGTGATGAAGGAAGGGTCTCTTCAGGTTGGAAATCTGTGTGGGTTAGCTCTGAGGAGTGGAGAGGGCCTTCTGCGATCGTCGTTGAATCGGGGTCCAAATCTTGGCCGGGGTCGCGAGTGGTTTGGGGTTGCGGAGCCGAGAGTTGGAGATCTTCCTCAGGAATGGGTGGGAGACCTACGTTACGGACAAAAGCTTCGCTTTCATAGGTCTCTCAGCGACAATTGGACTCCATCTTTAGAAGCGGACAAGCGGAAGGGGAACCCCCAGCGGTAAGGCACTTGATGATTTTGTACATGAGTAGTAACAGGTCGGAAACGGCGTCTTTTGGCTAAAGTAATTGGGGAGAGATCACTGAATATTTGGATCTTGGATTGTTTAAAGTCAATGCGTGATTTGTTGCGGGTTGTGATGGTGAGGGCTTCCTTACTTTCATATGAAAGCGTTACTTTAACACGCGTGAGAACCAGCGATCTTTGGGTTCTTTTTTACCTCTGTCCCCAAGGCTCCGATAGCTCAGTTTGGCCGGACGGCCAGCTCTAGGAAGGGTTCTGGTCGACCCAAACATCTTCCATCTAAGGATTATGGAGGCCACTGTGCTCTTAGGAACCTTAAGTGCAGCAGAATTTTTTTTGTAACCTTGGCCAGATCTGTGCCTTGCCACAATTCTGTCTGAGCTCTTCAGGCAGTTCCTTTGACCTCATGATTCTCATTTGCTCTTACATGCACTGTGAGCTGTAAGGTCTTATATAGACAGGTGTGTGGCTTTCCTAATCAAGTCCAATCAGTATAATCAAACACAGCTGGACTCAAATGATGGTGTAGAACCATCTCAAGGATGATCAGAAGAAATGGACAGCACCTGAGTTAAATATATGAGTGTCACAGCAAAGGGTCTGAATACTTAGGAAACAGAAAAAAGAAAAGATTGCTTGTCTCCCTGAGTGCTGCCTAAAGTGTGTGAAGATTTGCTACCCTCTCCAACACAGACCTTATCTGTCAGGATTCAAATGCTTGGAGCGCCCTGGATATACACATTTTTCTGGATCTGAATACTTAGGACCATGTGCTATTTCAGTTTTTCTTTTTTAATAAATCTGCAAAAATGTCAACAATTCTGTGTTTTTCTGTCAATATGGGGTGCTGTGTGTACATTAATGCATTAATGAGGAAAAAAAATGAACTTAAAATGATTTTAGCAAATGGCTGCAATATAAGGGGGTCTGAATACTTTCCGTACCCACTGTGTGTGTGTATATATATATATATATATATATACACACACACACACACACATATATACACATACACACACACACATTAAATAAATATTTATATATATATATATATATATATATATATATATACACACACACACACACACACACACACACACATATATACACACACACACACCCACACACATATAAATTGTATATGTAAATATACACACAAACTTTTTAGCTGAAAAGCATTGCTCTTTTTGGGCCAAGCCAGCAGTGATTTGTATTGTTGCCTATTTTCTTTTATGTACATTTTGGTCCAGTGGCTCATCTGCTCAGTGCTTACCTCTAGCTGCTGAATGCCTGCCGGTCTCTTCTGTTTATTCTTCCAAAGTAGAAGAGAGATGCTGGAGGGGGGTGGCAGAGTGCAGCTGTATATTACTCCGCCGGAACCTGCAGCCGGAACTATAGAAGCTGCATCGGAAAATGCGGCCAGATTACTCCGCGGCTGCAGTCCCTCGTCCTTGCAAAAATCACCTCCCAGAGACATTTGTGCACAATGCCTGCCCAACCTGAGTTACATCTTGCAGGCAGAGCAGAGAAATACAGCCAGAGCACATGTGTGATTCGGGTATGCCCAGGCACATCCGGCACACCCCGTGCGCACGCCTATGCCGTCAACAATGGCACCACATAGAAGAAAAATGTCACAAGGCCTGAGAAAGAAAATGATTTCTTTACACAAGAAAGGTGAAGGCTACAAGAAGATCAGCAAAGCTTTACTTGTCAGAATACTGTAGCAAAAGTGATACAAAAATGTAACAAAAATGAAACTGCAATCATCTCACAGAGACGTCCAGGCCATTCACGGAAGTTAACACCTTGACAGACAGGAGTGTCTTCCGATGAGAAGGGTTGAAGAAAATCATCATAAAAGTTCACTGCAGTTAGCTAGAAAAAGTAGAAAGGCCTATATCATGGAATGACACAATTGTGGGAGTCCGAGGGCTGCACACCCCAAAATTGGTACTTTTAGAAAAGAAAGGAAGATTCCCCAGGGTTTTTTTTAGCAGAAAATAAAAAATGGACGTAGGTAAAAAGCTAAAGTTTTTATTATCAAAAAGACAAGAAATCTTGTCTTTTGATAATAAAAAATTTAGCTTTTTACCTACGGTACGTCCATTTTTTCTTTGCTGCTAAAAAGCCCCCTGGGGAATCTTCCTTTCTTTTCTAAAAGTACTAGAAAGGCCAAACTGGGGTGATTGTTTCCCGTGACACGATACGTCGTACACTGCATAGGAATGGCATGCATGGGTGTCGTCCATGAAGGAAGCCTCTCCAACCCCCTGAAGTGAAATTTACTATCAGGGCGCCAAAATTTACAAACGGCACCAATTTTTCCCAGGCAAAAATCATGAAATTTACTTGCGGAGCCACATTTTTTACTGGTACTGCAAAAAAAGTACCTAAAATGACCGGTTTCAGTGCTAAACAGTGCAAATATCAACATTTAAACTATAAACATATATCTAGTGCTATTAAACAAAAATGATGTATCAAAAAACTGTATAGCAAGCAACAGTAAAAATTGCATCAAAGTAGCGCTAAAATCAGTTAATAAAAACCGACTTGTGAATATATATATATAAAAATACATATGAAAATACATAGATAGGGAGAGCTTGATTAAAGCAAAAGGACACAATGACTAAGCATGAAAGGTCCGTAAAATATGAGAGTCTATGGGAAGTGGGAGAAATAAATCAAAATCACTTTTCACGCGATGAGTGACCTCTCTCCAAAGAGAACTTCACAGATATATTCCACACACCCCTTAGGGGTTTAAACTCACCACAATGATGAAAATATTATGCCTGAACGATATCCAAAGCGGACTGCTCAGTCGGTGTGTCTCAGCAAACTTCCGTCATCCAGGAACATAGGAAGACAAAGGCTCCACATAGTGTAATCCCGTTTCAAATGTATTTATTAAAACAACATAAAAATTCCATCAAACCAGATGCTACAAAAGTTCCCACTCGAGAAAATCTGGCTCAATGTCAGCATTAATTGCATAGGTGTATCACTCAGCTCGCTATTGCTGACAGTCTGAATGAACCTGATAAGCCAAATGAGCCACTGGATGTTATCTCTGTGTTAAAAGAAACTCCAGCGTGATCCCCTAATTGTTTCCTGCTCCTCCACAGGATCTGTGGGAAAAAGAGAGCTTCTCTGTTTTAAATATCAAAGTGCTGTGAAATCTAGTGCTATTAGCAATGTGTTTAAGTTAAACAAAAGTCAAAAAACATTTCTCCATTGACATGAAGGTCAGCTTACCGTATATACTCGAGTATAAGCCAACCCGAATATAAGCCGAGGCACCTAATTTTACCACAAAAAAAATGGGAAAACGTATTGACTCGAGTATAAGCCTAGGGCAGGGGTGTCCAAACTTTTTTCAAAGAGGGCCAGATTTGATGAAGTGAACATGCACAAGGGCCATTTTGCCTGACATTCTTTAAACCATAAAAATTTGGTCTAAGTGTGTTCGTTCGAGCACTAATACACTGCCCAACAAGAATTCTCTTGATGTACTGTGTACTCAGCTGTACTTGGCTCCTATCGCAGTCCCGCCCCTTGGACCGGCTCTTATGATGGACATAACACAGGTCCAATAGCGGGATTGGGCTTGACCGCGAGCGGAGCCGAGCCTAGCCGAGTACACAGTTCACTCGGCTCAGGGTATTTCGGCGGCGCTCGCTCCCCTCACAGACACAGCAGGGATCGGCGTATAAAAACGCACCCACGATTTTCCCCTGATTTAAAGGGGAAAAAAAGTGCGTGTTATACGCTGATAAATACAGTATATCTTTTGTGGCCCTGGGAGATCTTCGGGGGCCACAAAAGATATATATGTTTAGATAACCAGGCGGGCCGTTAAAAACCGGGCAGCGGGCCGTGATTGGCCCGCGGGCCGGACTTTGGACTTGCCTGGCCTAGGATGTCCATCTGCATACCTCACTGTGCCCATGTGCATGCCTCACTGTGCCTTACTGTGCCCAATCCCATAGGATAAAGCAAAAATCTTCTAGGAGGAAGAAAATACCTATCTGGGTGATCCCAGTCAGCATATATCAGCCGCTCCAGCAATGGGTGTACAGGGAAAGCATGTGGACCCTGCGGAGGCCTTAAAGTGATCTGAGGAAAATGCGGAAGCATTGAAATGCGTCATCAGCACAAGCCCGTTCTGACGTCACTTCCTGTCGCGTATAGCCGCTTGCTCTCCAGGATGAAATGCAAAGAATTCCGGCGCTGACGGCTGCTACACAGACATCACGCTCCCTTCGGTACAGCCGCAGATACCATCCCACCGGATTGCCCCTACACCGGAGCTGATACCATCGCAGTCGACTCCAGACAAATGAGCGACATCCCCTTGTGTAATCCCATGTACACCATTTTATGCACAGTTTTATCCATTATCTTGTGAGTAGCCATTTGGCTGAACTTTTTATTAATTAAATGTTTTTTCCTACAAACTGCACTTAGTAGGCACATTTTTTCTTTTCTTTCTAAGCCTACAATAAGGCTTACCTATAGGTAGTGGAAATATCTCCTAAACGTGCGCCATTTAGGAGATATTTCAGTTGTAGTGCGCTGGGAAGAAACGAACCTCCATGCCGTTTCTTCCCTAGCGTGTGCCGTTTCTGGCGTCTGCCGTGCGCATGCGCGTGAGTGACGTCATCGCGGCTCCGGCCAACCACAGCGTCGGAGCCGCGATACCAGGAAGTAACCTCAGGGAGAGATGTCTGTGGCCGGAGGGGGAGACAAGGATGGCTTCGGGGGCTTTGATCTAAGGTAAGTAATTCATAATGAGCTAGTATGCTAGTCATACTAGTTAATTATGCCTTTGCCTTGCAGGTTTTTTTTTTTTTTTTTTTTTGTTTTAACAGGCTTTACTTCCTCTTTAACGAACCCAAAGAGGAAAAGGGGGCCTCAGCTACTTGCACTGGGGGCAACTTGTATCCAGAACGAACCAACTCCGTAAGGGATTGAACTAGCAATTTTTGAGATTGCGAGGCTGAGAAGGGCTCTTCTGAGACTGAATCCTCAGAGGAGGAGTCATCTGCCTGCCCTTCTTCACGGTCACCCAATAGCATCTCAGCATCATCTGCCCATTCCCATTCCAATACTGGAAGGTCAGGAGGAGGAGGAGGAGGAGGAGGAGGAGGAGGAGGAGAAGGAGGAGGAGAAGGGGACCGTTCGCGTTTTTCCTGGACTGGGAGGAAGACGCAAACATATTGGCTATTTTTCCTTCCAAACCAGCCAACGCTGAAGCCAAACCGTCCTTGGTGACGTATGCAGAGGCTGAAATGTTGATAGTATCTACTATGCCTGAAAGCCTAAATGGCTCAGACTGGCCAGTTGCTTCTGGTCTTTCAGGGGAGGATAGTACTGTGGAAGCATGTCTAGGATCTTGAGACCCCGACAGCGGCGCCCTTGCACTCCTCCCTGCTGTATTCCCCCCACCTTTCTTTTGGGAAGACAGTCCTAAGCACAAAAGGCAGAGGTACTTACAAGCATACAAGAAACACGCCAAAGTACAAGTACTGAGGCGGAAAGCGGTTACTAAATGGACAGAGATATGGAGGTAGGTGGAAATCCCCCAAAATATAAAATTTTATTAAGTATCAAAAAGCACATATAAATTATTTTCAATTGGTGCAGTAAATTTACAAAAACAACTATAATCAAAGTTTATTGGCGATCTCCTTCCATCCGGAAGCGATCCCAATAAAATTTAAAATAAGACAAGACACGGGAGGAACTGACAGTACAATCACAACAGTGAACATAAAACAGAACAGCAGAAGGTCCGGACACCAGTATGAGGTTCAGAGTGAAGATGTCAAGCAAAGAGTCACTGGTAATAAATAAAAATCGTAGGTTTTATTATTCCAGGAATGGTAGTGCTATCATTAATTACCTACAGCCTCACTCTGAATATCCCCGGGGATATGATCAAATATTGCAAATACTAGAAAGTACTAAAACAATAGTCGTGGTCTGGTTTTGCTGGATCAATAATTCTGGTGGAGAGTAAGTGTATTTTCAAGGTGTATTGAGACAAGGTGCTTCCTTAATTGAGGGTCAACATTTAATCGATCAGGCAAATGGTCAGAAGTATATAAGCCATTTAATGCATATATATTTTAAATTAATCTCCACGATAATGTAGCCTGCTAGGTAGTCATTGGTGGGCTTGGCATAAGGAGACAGCTGGCGCTGAATAATGATCATATGAATGTCAATGTGAAAGTTGCAGCATATCAAATATGGAGTGCCGAAATCAAAGCCAGGAAAACAAAAGAAAGATCAATTCCTCTTCCAGATACTTGCAAGGGACATCACATTCATGGATATTAGATCTATATATGTTCTGATTCGGAGATCAGAATTGTTTCTGCATTATCAGCAGCAAACTGACATGTCCATACTTTACCAGACCAATATAGCCCCCTCGCATGGGCTCCCGATGGACGTTGGTTGGACAATCACAGCTGACTTCACACTGAAGGTGGTTATTGGCGTCGGGTAGAGCAGCTCCACTGCTTCACGATCTTCGCCATGCTGGGTCTGTTAGTCCGTATATTCCTTGGGAATTGCCAGGTTCTGGTGTTGTGGGGCACGATGACCTCGAAAGAGATAACAAGCTGTGCGTTCACAGATCACGGCCAGGTTTAGACAGAGTTTTCCGGGTCCTCCGTAACCGGCGTCACGTGATCGACTGCTGTGACGTCAACGCGTTTCGCTAAAAGGTAGCGTAGCTTCGTCTGCGCTTTCCGCCTCAGTACTTGTACTTTGGCATGTTTCTTGTATGCTTAAAGTGTCTGACTATTGTGACAGTACCGGAAATTGGTAAATGGTATTAGGAATAGACTGATGATTGGTTGAATCCCTAGGAACCGTTCAATCCCCTTTCTTTTTTAGAGGTACTTACAATATGCATCCACTGCTGAGCTATAGTCCAGCAATGGAAATATTCCGCTATCACTGCTCAGCCTGATGCTGAGTAGACGCGCCTTTAAAATGCCTGTATCCAAACACCCATACTGTGCTTACATGCCCTCGTTTGCTCTGTGTCCCTCTGTAAGCCACCAGACTCTTCCTAGAGTCATAACCTTGTAGGCAGTAAGCCTTGCGCCTGCGCCGTGTATTACGTGAACGTTCGTTTCCACGTGCACGCCGGCTGCACTTAAGCCACGCCCCCGTGTCCCAGGGTAGCTCTTTAAACAGAGCTGATTCCCGTGCGAATAAGGCGGTCCCGTAATCAGGATAGCTCGGGGGGAGAGGGGCTGTGTCACCAGGGGGATGCCGACCGCCGCGCTCCGGAGGCGGAAATCCCCAAGCCCTTTTGGCGGCCATGACAGAGCGGAGTAAGGGGTCAATGCTATCCACAGGAGTGTTGCCAGACACTGAGCACACTGCAGGAAAAGCATGGTAATGTTAAACACCAGGTATGTTACAATTACACCCTCTAGTGGTAAAACAGGCAAAGCATCATTACTCAGAAGAAGTCCCAGCAAGTGAACCGTATATGTGTTCCTTTCTTAGGATCTTCTTTTAACTTGCCATTCCCGCCGCAGGATACTGCCGGAAAACACAGTCAGACCCAATCTTCACCCATCACGGCGGGCCATGTCATGACGGACCTTCAAGGACCGGGTCCCCCTTGCATACTGGGGTCCACACCCTTGGACCTGTATAGCACCCTGCCAGGACAACCTTTGGTTTAGCTATGTAACCAAAGACCTGGATCCCAGGGTCCAGCCCTCAAAAGAGGTGCATTACAGGCATGAGACCTTTCTTTTTCTTCCTCGAGGCTTGGGTAATATCCATTTTGGCCATTCTTTTTTAGCAACTTGAATGGATCCGACTGCATAGACCCTTGATCCTACCAAGGATTTCTCCAACGGGGCTCTTCTTTAGCATAGCACTTTAACCACCGTGACCATCACCTTGAGACACTGGTGAAAAAAACTGAGGTACTTCCTGTATGGGAGGGGTTATATAGAAGGGGACTTCCTGTCTTTTGGTTGTGCCAGTGTCCATTCACCTATAGGTGGTGTATAACTCGCATAGTAATTACTATGGCTGCTCTGTGTTCGTGATGTACGATAAAGAAATTGTATCACTCCCCACCAATTTCATGCTTGGGCAAACTAGGCTAGTTGTATTACTCAAGACATATAGCGTGCCCATCGCAACAGGTATGCAACCTAATTTTGGTGCCAACCCATAGCTTGAATACACATTTGTAAAGCACACTGCTGTGCTTTGTATTTTTATTTTTAAAAGCGGTGGTATAGCTATACTGCTGCTTTTCAAATGGATCCCCAAGGAAAAATAAAGCAAGTGAGTAACTGGGCCTTGGCAGGCTCTACGAGCCTATGAAGAATAATATTTTTCAGGCGCTTTGGAAGCGCTGCCTATTCATTCCAATGGGCAGGGGCGTTTTTGGAGCGCTCCCAAACCGCCCCAAAGATGCTGCTTGCAGGACTTTTTCTAACGTCCTGCAAGCGCACCGTCCCAGTGTGAAAGCACTCAGGCTTTCATATCGGGCAGCATGGGAGGCAGTTTTAGCGCAAAAAATAGTGCATGTAAAGCGCCTGAAAACGTCTGAAAAATCCCTCCAGTCTGAAAGGGGTCTAAGGGTATTTAACAAGGACTGAAGGCTGTTACCAACTTGTAGAGTTCTTACTGTGATATTGCATGCATTGTTCAGACCCTACCCCTTAAGGCCAGGCATAGAACTAGCCACACTCATATTGAATATTTTTTTTAAGAATGGTGGCAATCTTAGGTCCCAGCACCTGAAATATGAACAGTTCTTAAGGCAATCAAACTACAAAAGGAAAAAAAGGGCAGATCTATATGGGTTCCAAGTTTAAGAATTTTCTTCTGAAACAGTAGATTAAGATCAAGGGGATATTTATATCTGTACCAAGGCACTTTAGTACTTAAAGGGTACATACAGTATACTACAAGCAAAACCAGAAGAAACCAGAATACTAACGTGTTATGAGGCCAGTCTTCATATCTTTTAACTGTTGTTCCATTTGTTTTTTAAACCTGTGAAAAAAAAAAAAAAAGGGTACTGCTAAAATCATGTAATGTCATATTTACAGTGGATTATTCACTTGTGCCATCAAAAATTTAGTCTTTCTACCAAATATTTAAGCAAGGGCTCATGTAGATGGGAAACAAAAAAAGTTTGCTTTAAGAACCAAGCCTATATTTTTACTCTTGGTGTTTACACATTAAAATCTATTTTTTTTTTTTTTGCTCGAAAATTACTTGGAACCACAAACATTATATATATATTTTTTTCAAACACCCTAGAGAATAAAATGGCAGTCGTTGCATTTTTACACCCTCTAAAAAAAAAAAACTTTTGGATCACATGTAAACATCCCTTGTAATATTAAAAAAAAGCATGACAGGACCCTTTTAACGTGAGAGCTGGGGTCAAAAAGACCTCAGATCTCACATTTACACTTAATCAAAACGTTTTTTTCCAATAAAAGATAAAAAAATAAAAATAAAATTGTCCCTTTTCACTGCCAAGTCCGTAGCTTCTGCTGAACAAAAAGATAGCTCTGATTAGAGGCTAACAAGCCGCTGATCAAAGTTATTCAGTTAAAATACAGCCCCCCCCCCTCCGCCGCATCTCTACCTGTCACCCGCTGCTTCCTCCCCTCCTGCACTGCCTAAAATGCCTGCTCTGTTCCCCCACACTGTCCACTGCTCACTACATCTGTCCCCCCAGCACTCATTTTTACCCCCCAGCTTCAGCGACCCCCCCCCCCCCGCCAGCACGGATCTTCGTAGAGCCGTTGCAATTGCCGGCTCCCTCCGCTACCACTCCTGCAGGCAATTGCACATTTAAACTTTTCTTAACCACTTAAGGACCGCCGCACGACGATGTACGTCGACAGAATGGCACGCACAAGGGCGTACAGATACATCCCCTTTAAGAAGCTGTCCGTGGGTCGCACGCGTGCCGCGCTCGCGACCCGGTCCAAAGCTCCATGACCGCGCCCGCGGGACCCGTGGACCTGATCGCCGCCAGTGTCCCGCTATCGGGTCAGAGCTGAAAAGGGGAGAGGTAAGTGTAAACAAACCTTTCCCCGTTCTTCCTAGTGGCATGTCAGTGATCGTCTGTTCCCTGTCATAGGGAACGACGATCAGTGACGTCACATGCCAAGCCACCCCCCCTACAGTAAGAATCACTCATTAGGTCACACTTAACCCCTACAGCGCCACCTAGAGGTTAAACCCTTCACTGCCAGTGTCATTTTCACAGTAATCAGTGCATATTTATAGCACTAATCGCTGTAAAAATGACAATGTTCCCAAAATTGTGTCAAAAGTGTCCGATGTGTCCGCCGCAATATCGCAGTCACGATAAAAATCCCTATATTGTAGAAGCTATAACTTTTGCGCAAACCAAACGCTTATTGCGATTTTTTAATTTTTTTTTACCAAAAACATGTAGAAGAATACGTATCGGCCTAAATGTTTTTTTATATATTTTTGGGGGATATTTATTAATTATAGCAAAAAGTAAAAAATATTGCATATTTTTCAAAATTGTCGCTCTATTTTTGTTTATAGCGCAAAAAAATAAAAACCGCAGAGGTGATCAAATACCACCAAAAGAAAGCTCTATTTGTGGGGAAAAAAAAAGGACATCAATTTTGTTTGGGAACCACATCTCACGACCGCGCAACTGTCAGTTAAAGCGACGCAGTGCCGTATCGCAAAAAGGGGCTTGGTCCTTTAGCAACAAAATGGTCCAGGGCTTAAGTGGTTAAAGGATGCCCCCCCCTTCAATTCCCCCCCACTGCGAGTGCAGTGTGTCAGGATGGAGAGCAGAAGGGGGGCGGGCTGGTAAGCATATATGTTTACCAGCCCCCTTCCTTTCCTATGTTCAGATGTCACTGTGGCATAGAAAACAGGGTTTACTATGCCACCGTTTGTAAATGAATGAGAGCCGATGTTCAGAGGCTTCCATCCATATGTATTGCAGCTGAGCCTGCAGAGAAAGGGACTGAACTCTACAGTCCTTTTCTCGGTCTAAAAAAAGAGACAGAGATTTCTCTAGACCCCTGATGTCTTTCCAAAGACCCCCCCCCCCCCCGGTGGGCGGTCCTCGAGTGGTTAAAGGAGTTGTAAAGGCAGAAGGTTTTTCTTTGTATTAAGATAAAGAAAAACCTTCTGCCTTTACAACTCCTTTAACCACTCGAGGACCGCCCACCGTGGATATACGTAGGTACCGTTGTCATGGACAGTGGGTATTCTTCACAGCGAGCGGTCCGCTTTAAGACAAAATTAGCCTGCGTGGCGGATTCAACGCAAGATCCCTTTTATGGGTGCCGGGAGAGGTGCCCTCCAGCCACGTCCCAGGTGTCTCCGACACTTACCAGAGCCGTTGGAGACAATCGGTCCTGTGGCCAATCAGGAGGAGTGTCTTGGATAGCTTGGACATTTGTGGACATTGCTGGAGAGAGAAGGGGCTCAGGTAAGTAATTAAGGGGTGCTGGGGAGGCTGCTACACACAAGGTTTTTTATCTTAATGCATAGAATGTATTAAGATAAAAGGAGTTGTAAAAGGCAGAATTTTTTTTTTATCTTAATACATTCTATGCATTAAGATAAAAAAGCTTGTATGTAGCAGCCTCCCCAGCACCCCCTAATTACTTACCTGAGCCCCATCTCTCTCCAGCAATGTCCATGAATGTCTAAGCTATCCCGACACTCCTCCTGATTGGCTGAGACACAGCAGCGCCACCATTGGCTCGCGCTACTGTCAATCAAAATCAGTCAGCCAATTAGGGGAGAGAGGGGGCAGGGC
This sequence comes from Rana muscosa, assembly GCA_029206835.1. Lineage (NCBI taxonomy): Eukaryota > Metazoa > Chordata > Amphibia > Anura > Ranidae > Rana > Rana muscosa. Next base: position 30,142,482 of record CM055121.1, on the reverse strand, counting down.
TGGGTCCGGGCTCCGTGTCTGAATGGACACATGGAGCTGTGACGCTTTTTTTTTTTTTTTTTAAATAACACACATACAAGACTGAGACCCAGTTCACACAGGGGCGACTCCGGACGCGACTTCTGGTCGCCCCAAGTCGTGCCATTTTTAAAACTAATTGAAGTGAATGGAGATGTTTTAATGCACACGACTGCAGTCGCTCCGACTTCAAAAAAGGTTCCTGTACTACTTCAATCAGACTTCTAGGCGACCTGCAGGCAACTTGCACCATTGATTTCAATGGAAGTCGCTTAGAAGTCTGATCAGTGTTCATTTTGTAGGCAACTTTACAGGAAAAGAACATACATTTCTCAGGCAAACCCCTCCCCCTCCCTCCCCCTCCCTCCCACAGAGCTGATTCTTGTTTTGTTGGCCACTGGAATGTCTCCTGTCCTGGAGGCAACTTCAGTCGTGTTGTAAATCACCACTTAGTCGCTCTGTGATTCATGCTCAAGTCGTGTCTGAGTCGTGTTGAAGTCTGAAGTCTGAAGTCGTGTTGAAGTCGTGTTGACCCTGTGTGAACCGGCTCTTAAGAACAAAATAAAAAAATATATATAATCAAATTAAAAATAATGTGCAATATAAGTGCTCCAAAAAAGTCCAATTTAAGAGTGATGATTTCTTCCACTGGCACGCAAGGAGATGTGAAGTGTTTCTTTGCTTCAAACAACCTCCATATTCATAGTGCTCCCGCCACCACATGCAATGCTAGCTCACCTCCTTAAAAGACCCTGCTAGGGGTCAAACATGCCTTGCACACAGTGCAACTCTTCAGGAAATCCTCACTGGTCCTTAGCAATCTGTTGGACTCTCAGGGAACAAGTGGTAATTTTATATCAGATATAGGTTCCTTCCGCTATGCTGCTTCAGGCTTGAATCCACAGTCTAGTTTGATTTGTAGTTGCCATGGTGCTGCACATATGACCAGTTATGACATCAGTCATTTGATAGGTTATAGCCCTGTACACACGATCGGATTTCCTATGGTTTTTAAACCGATGGATTTTTCCATCGGAAAACCGATGAAGCTGACTTCCATCAGTCTTGCCTAGACACCATCAGTCAAAAAACCGGCCGTTCCAAACGCGGTGACATAAAACACTCCGATTAGCCGAGAAAAATTAAGTTCAATGCTTCTGAGCATGCGTCGACTTGATTCTGAGCATGCGTGGGTTTTTGAACCGATGGACTTGCCCATAGACTATCGGAATTTGCCATCGGTTTTTTATCCATCAGAAAAATGTAAAACATGTTCTATTTTTTGACACCGATTGAAAAAAGACCGATGGGACCCATACACGATCAGTTTGTCCGATGAAAAAAATCCATCGAACTGTTTTCATTGGTAAAACCGATAGTGTGTACGCGGCTTTACAGTTCGGTTGGGAGCAAAAACCGCTGTGACAGTTACCATTCACGGCGTACCTTGAATGTGACCGTTTTGGAAAACAGATAAATCGATCAGTTTAGTTCAGATTTAAGTGTATAATAGAATAAATGCGCAATCTTGAGGGTAGCAGACAAAGTGCAAATAATGAAATAAATACTATATGATCCCCTGGATAATCATCCAAGTGAAAAATAAATAAATATAAAGTGTAGCAATATAAAGGAAATCACAGTGGGACAAAAAATTCAAAAGTCCATTCACTTCAGCTGCCAGTAGGGATGAGCTTCGAGTTCGAGTCAAACTCATGTTCGACTCGAACATTGCCTGTTCGCCTGTTCGCCGAACAGCGAACAAATTGGGGTGTTCGCGGCAAATTCGAAAAATCTATGGGAGAAATCTAAAGTGCTAATTATAAAGGCTTATATGCAAGTTATTGTCCTAAAAAGTGTTTGGGGACTGGGGTCCTGCCCCAGGGGACATGTATCAATGCAAAAAGAAGTTTTAAAAACGGCCGTTTTTTCGGGAGCAGTGATTTTAATAATGCTTAAAATGAAAAAATAAAAGTGAAATATTCCTTTAAATTTCGTACCTGGGGGGTGTGTATGATATGCATGTGAAGTGGCGCATGTTTCCCGTGCTTAGAACTGTCCCTGCAAAAAATGTCCTTTTTGAAAGAAAAAAATGCATTTAAAACTCACTCGCGGCTATTAATGAATTGTCGGCTCCCGGCAATACATACAAAAGTCATTGATAAAAAAAAAAAAAAAAGCGTGGGGGTTCCCCAGAATTCAATTACCAGGCCCTTCAGGTCTGGAATGGATATTAAAGGGAACCCCGCCGCAAATTAAAAAAAAAAAATTGACGTGGGGTTCCCCCCAATATCCATTCCAGGCCCTTCAGATCTGGCATGGATTTTGAGGGGAACTCCACCCCAAATTTAAAAAAAAAATGGCGTGGAGTCCCCCTAAAAATCCATACCAGACCCCTTATCCGAGCACGCAACCTGGCCGGCCGCAGGGGAAAAGGGGGGGACGAGAGAGCGGCCCCCCCTCCCTCCTGAACCGTACCAGGCCACATGCCCTCAACATGGGGAGGATGTCCCCATGTTGATGGGGACAAGGGCCTCATCCCCACAACCCTTGCCCGGTGGTTGTGGGGGTCTGCGGGCGGGGGGCTTATCGGAATCTGGAAGACCCCTTTAACAAAGGGGACCCCCAGATCCCAGCCCCCCCTATGTGAATTGGTAAGGGGTACATTGTACCCCTACCATTTCACGAAGAAAGCGTAAAAAAATGTTAAAAAAAACACACAAACACCTTGAAAAAGTCCTTTATTTAAAAAAAAAAAAACATTCCAGCGGTGAAATCCAGTGTCCCGCGGCGATCCCGATGTCCAGCGCTGTCCTTCATTGGTTGTGCCTGAGCGGACCTGATGGGGAACTCCCTCTCAGTATTTTAAATGTATAGACCCGCCCCTTCTAAAGTTCCCCATCAGGTCCGCTCAGCGGACCAGATGCGGAACATGAGAAGGGGCGGGTCTATACATGTATTACCACAGTGAGAGCAGTTCCCCATCAGGTCCGCCCCCTCGGTATGTCGGACCCGCCTACGTCATTGGCTTGAGCGGGGAACTTCCTTCACTATGTAAATTTAAATTTACATAGTGAAGGAAGTTCCCCGCTCAAGCCAATGACGTAGGCGGGTCGGACATACCGAGGGGGCGGACCTGATGGGGAACTGCTCTCACTGTGGTAATACATGTATAGACCCGCCCCTTCTCATGTTCCGCATCTGGTCCGCTGAGCGGACCTGATGGGGAACTTCAGAAGGGGCGGGTCTATACATTTAAAACACTGAGGAGGAAGTTCCCCATCAGGTCCGCTCAGGCACAACCAATGAAGGACAGCGCTGGACATCGGGATCGCCGCGGGACACTGGATTTCACCGCTGGAATGTTTTTTTTTTTTTTTTTTTTAAATAAAGGACTTTTTCAAGGTGTTTGTGTGTTTTTTTTAACATTTTTTTACGCTTTCTTCGTGAAATGGTAGGGGTACAATGTACCCCTTACCAATTCACATAGGGGGGGGGGCCGGGATCTGGGGGTCCCCTTTGTTAAAGGGGTCTTCCAGATTCCGATAAGCCCCCCGCCCGCAGACCCCCACAACCACCGGGCAAGGGTTGTGGGGATGAGGCCCTTGTCCCCATCAACATGGGGACATCCTCCCCATGTTGAGGGCATGTGGCTTGGTACAGTTCAGGAGGGAGGGGGGGGCCGCTCTCTCGTCCCCCCCTTTTCCCCTGCGGCCGGCCAGGTTGCGTGCTCGGATAAGGGGTCTGGTATGGATTTTTAGGGGGACTCCACGCCATTTTTTTTTTAAATTTGGGGTGGAGTTCCCCTTAAAATCCATGCCAGATCTGAAGGGCCTGGAATGGATATTTGGGGGAACCCCACATCAATTTTTTTTTATATTTGCGGCGGGGTTCCCCTTAATATCCATTCCAGACCTGAAGGGCCTGGTAATTGAATTCTGGGGAACCCCCACGCTTTTTTTTTTTTTTTTATCAATGACTTTTGTATGTATTGCCGGGAGCCGACAATTCATTAATAGCCGCGAGTCAGTTTTAAATGCATTTTTTTCTTTCAAAAATGACACTTTGTGCAGGGACAGTTCTAAGCACGGGAAACATGCGCCACTTTACATGCATATCATACACACCCCCCAGGTACGAAATTTAAAGGAATATTTCACTTTTATTTTTTCATTTTAAGCATTATTAAAATCACTGCTCCCGAAAAAACGGCCGTTTTTAAAACTTCTTTTTGCATTGATACATGTCCCCTGGGGCAGGACCCGGGTCCCCAAACACTTTTTAGGACAATAACTTGCATATTAGCCTTTATAATTAACACTTTAGATTTCGAACGTTCGAGTCCATTGTATTTAATAGGGTTCTAAAGTTTACACGAACATTTTGTCTGTTCGCAGGTTCTGGTGCGAACCGAACAGGGGGGTGTTCGGCTCATCCCTGGCTGCCAGATTTACCACACAAACATAGGCAACAATGTGTCCATTAGAAGTAGCAGCCGGTGTATGACCGAAGTCATAGAAGATTGCAGATCTTCAGTTTACACTTCTACTCGGCCGATACAATAAACACCAGCAGATATGTATAACAAGGCCGCTTACCAGAGCAGATGGGTCTCTATGACTGAGACCAAATGAGCTTGACACACACGCCAGATCCTGATATCAGTGATGATTGATCCTGCATTCATCTGGATCCTCCACTCCGCTAGCCGACTAGGGACTGTCAATCACCTTCAGTCTTTGGGATGTAGAAACGCTCATAAAGCATGGCGAGGGGTCATGTTTGGAGAAGAAAAATAAAACTTCATGGTGCAGTGGGTTTCATAAAAAATGAGTACCCTTTATTACCAAATACTGGGTAGCTGACATCCACGAATGAGTATTGAACACAGATAAGATTTAAAAAAGCAAAAAAAAAACAAACAAAAAAAAAAAACGCTGTGGGCGTGGTGACGTCAGGATCTTGAGCTCCGCCCTACACTGCGTTTCTCCGTAAGAGGCGTCTACTGGCAAAGTAGGCGTCCACAAAAAAACTGGGAAAACTTATTGACTCAAGTACAAGCCTAGGGTGAGAATGTAGCAGCTACTGTAAGCGGAAAAGAGGGTCAACAATGCCCATTTGCACGCCTCACTGTGCCCATTTGCAACCTCACTGTGCCCATTGCAACCTCACTGTGCCCATTGCAGTCTCAAGGTGCCATACCTCAACTGTGCCCATTGCAGTCTCACTGTGCCCAAGTACCTGAATTCTTGACAGGCGTACATTTTTTCAAAGTTGCAGCTTTCTCCTGGCGTTCCGTTCCGTGATAGGCATTTGACACTGTGTTCCACTTATCACGGAGGTCCTCTCATCCTCGGACTCAGTTTCCCAGCAGACACTGTGTTCAGTGTTCTGCCAATCACGGACATTCTTTCATCCTTGACAAGAGGACGTCCGTGATTGGCGGAACACTGAACAGACATGCTGGGAAACTGAGTCAGAGGATGAGAGGACCTCCGTGATAGGAGGAACACAGTGTCAAATGCCTATCACGGAACGCCAGGAAGAAGCCGCGACTTTTAAAAAAAAATGTACGCCTGTCAAGAATTCAGGTACACCGACTCGAGTATAAGCCGAGGGGGGTATTTTCAGCCCTAAAAAAGGGCTGAAAAACTTGGCTTATACTCGAGTATATACGGTATTTAAGTTAATGTTTTAGATCTACCTAGAATATAAACTATAACTGCATCTATATAAAATTTTACCTTTTTACCTGTTGGTAATAAATATTCTGTGTAAAAGAATGATTTGAGAAAGAACATAGTTCTTAAAAAATAAGAGGAAGGAAAAAAAAAGTGTGGGAAGGGAGGGGACCAGGGTTCCGGAGGCAAACAGTTAAAGACTGGCGATGAAAAAAATGCGTGAGAAGGTGACGGTTACCATGACGAGAGTACTCGATTGTCAAAGTTATCTGGTATGCAATGTTTGATCCTTGGTCTCCATACATTGTCAAACTTCTTCAAATTATCTTTATCTAGAGCGTCCATTTTAGCATGCATAAATTATTTATTCATTCTGAGCTTGGTTTCTGCAATGTTCAAAATAGGTGTTTTCCATGCGTTAGCTATTGTCTGCTTTGCGGCTGTCAAGAACGTAAGGAATAGTTTAAAGTATATATTTGTGAGAAAGTCTGGTTTTGAATTCAGAAGAGCCATTATTGGGTCTGGTATAATAGAGCAACCAAACATTTTTGAGGCTACTAGAAAGACATTTTCCCAGAATGTATGTACATTTGGACAATTCCACCAGATGTGTATATATGTACCTTTTCGAGACAGCCACGAAAACAGAGGTCTGAGTTGTCTTTTGCAAATTTAGCTCCCACAGACTGCAGACACTTCAGTAATCTTTCAATTGTCGTGAGGTGAGTGTTGTATATTATATAACTCACGTTTTCCACATACAGCAAGCAGAGATTAACATCCAGATTAATCCAATTATCCACTAAAAGTTATTTTAAGCCGAGTGATCGTAATGGGTATATCCCTATTGGGAGTTGCCATCACCCCAATTGGTTGAGGGCAGTTCCCAAAGGACAGTTTCTAAGGATGCGCAGGAACTGCTCATCATTAGAGGACTATCACACATAGGCAACCATCCTCAGTGACTGATTTAAATAAAAGGGGTACGATCCCACAGTCCCGAACAAAGAATTGTGAGAAAAGTCTCACTTCGAGATAGAAGTAGTTTACTAGCTCCTAAAGTCAAAATATCCCGGTGAATAACAAATTCGTATGGTCTTTCTTCACTACTTTTTCTTCTCAATACTGGTGGGTCAATAAGATTTTTAGAAAACTATGGGAGGTCCTGAAAAATGATAGGATCTTGGGACCAAAATTGCCAGATAAACCAAAAATCATTTATAGAAAAAAATCAAACTTTGAAGGATACTTTGGCTCCCAGTATGGTTAATCCTCCGTAGAATATGAGCATGCTACCAAATTTGAAATTTTTTTTTCCCATGCAAAAGGTGTAGAATTTGCAAAACCTCTAAAACCATCAAAACTTCTTCCTTTACGTCTCATGTTACATCTAAGGAGTTATTTACTTGTTGTTGAGATGTCCATGTCATCTGCAATATATTGGAAGGACTACGAGACCACATAATGTCAGAATTGGTGAACATTTGTCTAACATTAGAAGAGGTTTTGTAGGACACAGTGGGGGTGATTTACTATCAACAGTGCGCTGCGCCGGTTCATACCTTAATTGGTGCGCCGGATAAATCCTTAATTGAGCGCATGAACCGGCGGCGCACTGCTATAGTAAATAAAAATGTCAGCGGCGCTCTATTGAAAATGAATGGTTCCCTATGGGAGCCCATTGATTTGAATAGAGGTCGCCCGGGAAGTCGGATGAAGACGATCCGACTTGCGGGGCGACTCGTGTGACGGTTGACAGAGGGACAGCGCGACTTTGCGATGCAACTTGGACACGACTTGAGCGTGAAGCAGCCGCTCAAGTTGTGTACTAGAGGCGACTACCTGCCCGAGATGCCATCGTGCTGGTTCTCGGCAACAGGGTACTGCAGGGGGCGCCCTGCGCTCCCCCACCCCAAAGCACCTGCCCCCATGTTGATGGGGACAAGGGCCTCTTCCCGACAACCGTCGTTGGTTGTCGGGGTCTGCGGGCAGGGGGCTTTTCGGAATCCGGGAGCCCCCTTTAATAAGGGGGCCCCCAGATCCCGTCCCACCCACCCTATGTGAATGAGTATGGGGTACATCGTACCCCTACCCATTCACCTGGTGGCAAAAAAGTCAATAAAAAACACAACACAGGTTTTTAAAGTAATTAGGCAGCTCCGGGGGTCTTCTTCCGACTTCAAGGGTCTTTCTGCGGGGCGCCCAGCTATCTTCTTCCAGCTCTTTTGCTAGCGGGTCCCGGTCTTCATCGTCGTCTTCTTCCGACTTCGGGGGTCTTTCTGCCGGGCGCCCCGCTATCTTCTTCCAGCTCTTTTGCTAGCGGGGTCCCGGTCTTCATCGTCGTCTTCTTCCGACTTCGGGGGTCTCTTGTTCTGTTCTCCGGTGTCATCTCCGCGCTCTCCGGTGCCTTCTCCATGATCTCTGGTTCTTTCTGCCTTCTGCCGGGCACCCCGCTATCTTCTTCCAGCTCTTTTGCTAGCGGTGTCCCGGTCTTCATTGTTGTCTTCTTCGCTTTTCTCTCTGCCCGATGTTGCCTCGTCGCTGTCTGCCGCTACAATGCTTTGTCCGCGGAGCGCACCCACTTATATTGGCATAGGGTGTGGTCACCGGGTGATGCCACCCGCTGACCCCACCCCCGTATGACGTCACAGTCCCGGGGAATGATGGGACTGTGACGTCATACGGGGCGAGGTCAGCGGGTGGCATCACCCGGTGACCACGCCACATGCCAATATAAGTGGGTGCGCTCCGCAGACACAGCATTGTAGCGGCAGACAGCAGCGAGGCAACATCGGGCGGAGAGAAGAGGGAAGAAGACGACGATGAAGACCAGGACCCCGCTAGCAAAAGAGCTGGAAGACGATAGCGGGGCGCCCGGCAGAAGGCAGAAAGAACCGGAGATCGTGGAGAAGGCATCGGAGAGCGGGAGAAGAACCGGAGAGAGTGGAGACAACACCAGAGAACAGAACAAGAGACCCCTGAAGTTGAAAGAAGACGACGAAGACCGGGACCCCGCTAGCAAAAGAGCTGGAAGAAGATAGCGGGGCGCCCGGCAGAAAGACCCCCGAAGGCGGAAGAAGACCACTGGAGCTGCCCAATAAATTACTTTAAAAACCTGTGTTGTGTTTTTTATTGACTTTTTTTGCCACCAGGTGAATGGGTAGGGGTACGATGTACCCCATACTCATTCACATAGGGTGGGGGGCCGGGATCTGGGGGCCCCCTTATTAAAGGGGGCTCCCGGATTCCGATAAGCCCCCCGCCCGCAGACCCCGACAACTAACGGCCAGGGTTGTATCAGGTGCGTACTTACCGAGGCCCGAGATGCTGAGAGCGGTTCACCCTTGCGACTCCGTGCACTCTGCCCCCTGGAGGTGAGACAGGGAGCGGATGGCACAAAGAGGCACTGGTTACCAGCAGGTGCAGGAATCTTGCTGGAAGGTCTGGTAGTGCCGGGTTGGCTGGAGGTAGAACACAGCAGGTACACAGGTTCTGGCAGGAGTTAGCGTCAGATAAGCACAGTCCAGGTCTGAGCTAGCGGGGGTGAGAAAAAGTCCAAATCAGGGCTAGTAGCAGGTTTACAAGTCCAGATCAGAGCGGGCAGCGGATCAGGGCAGAGAGTGCGAGAAGGTCCAAGGTGCAGGCACAAGGTCAGGGGCAGGAGACAGGCAACAGATCCGGAAAGCAGGCCGAGGGTCAATCACAGGAGAAGGCAGAAGTCCGTAAGCAAGCCAGGGGGTCAAATCCAGGAGAAGTACAGGGGAAGTCAAGTCGGTCCGGGTCACAACAGGAGATCAGGTAGTGATTAGCACAACTAGGTACACAGGAAGCTGACAAACCAGCAATTTGTTCATCTAGGCTTCTTTAAATAGGCCCGCCTGGATTCCTATTGGTGCGCCGGTGCGCATGCCGTTGCGCCGGTGCGCGCACCCGTGAACGCTGAAGCGACGCGCCGCACACGCGCCAAAGCGCCGTCCCGCGCATGCACATGCGCTGTCTCCCCGCGCGTGCGCATTGGATGCTGACTGGTGCTGCTGAAAGGGAGATTTCCCTGACAGGTTGTCGGGAAGAGGCCCTTGTCCCCATCAACATGGGGACATCCTCCCCAGGTTGAGGGAATGTGGCCTGGTACGGTTCAGGAGGGAGGGGGCCGCTCTCTCGTCCCCCCTGTCTTTTCCTGCCGCCCCCCACGCTTTTTTTTTTCAAGTTTGGCACGGGGGTTCCCCTTAAAATCCATACCAGACCTGAAGGGCCTGGAACGGATTTTGAGGGGGACCCCCACGCCATTTTTTTTTTACATTTTGGTGGGGGGGTCCCCTTTGAATCCATACTAGACCCAAGAGCTTGGTATGGACCTGGGGGGGGGACCCCACGCTGCTTTTTCTAGATTTTCTTTACATTTCCTTTAACAACCAGCTATAAAGAGGTTAAAAAAAAAACAACGCAAAATCGCGGTACTTGCATTCTGGATGCAGGTCCATTGAATTCTATTACATCCAAAACACTGTTTTTGGCCTGGCAAAAAAAATCTGCAGTTGCGTTTAACCCCGTTTTTCACAAAGGCAAAAAACGCCTTCAGACGCAGTACCGGCGTTTAGACGCGTTTTTAAAGGTGACCTATTTTTTTACATTGATAAACTCAAAAATTATGGCAAATGAGGAAAAAACATAAATATATATATATATATATATAAAAATTCCGGACAAAGTAACCATACCAGCTGCTACTTTAAATAAAATAGAATGAAAAGTAATTTTGAATAACCAAAATAGTAGCGCTCAGTGTATAACAACACACCTCTAAATATAAATTATATACACTCTATAACCAAATGCATACATATAAATTCATAAATATACACCCTATGAAAGAATGTGCATATAATAATAGTGTTTATGAAGAAATAATAAGTCCATAAATAAAAATAAAAATGTAATTGCTTCCATTGCATTGTGGACAATCCACAACTTGTGGCAGGTGACGTGGCAAGTGGACAATCCACAACTTGGGGCAGGTGACGTGGCAAGTGGACAATTCACAACTTGGGGCAAGTGATGTGGCAAGTGACACAAGCTAAATACAAGTACACTGCTGCTCCTCACTCTGGTCTCACAAAATAGCTGAAATGGTTAATAATACTGTTTTTGGAGCTTAGGGTTATGTGGTAAGACGCGGCATGCAAACGCGACAAAGCGCGCCTTTCTAAACGCCGCTTTCAACCTTAGTTCTGAACACTTTGCACCAGCGTCCTGTGTACGTGGGGCCTAAAAACGCCTATGCCATTTACAGCTCAAAAACGCCATGGTGGCCATGAGTATTTATGGCTATAAAATTACTTCAAAACCCCAAACATTATATATGTATTTTTAGCAGACACCCTAGGGAATAAAATGGCGGTCATTGCAAATTTTTATCTCGCTCGGTATTTGCGCTATAAATTTTCAAACGCCTTTTTTTGGGGGAAAAAAAAATGGTTTCATGAATTTAAAAAAATTACAAAACAGTAAAGTTAGCCCAATTTTTTGGTATAATGTGAAAGATGTTGTTATGCTGAGTAGATACCTAACATGTCACGCTTTAAAATTGCGCACACTCATGGAATGACACCAAACTTCAGTACTTAATAATCTCCCTAGGCAATGCTTAAATTTTTTTTACACGTTACCATTTTCGCATTACAGAGGAGGTCTAGTGCTAGAATTGTTGCACTCGTTCTAACGCACACAGCAATACCTCACATGTGTGGTTTGAACGGCGTTTACATATGTGGGCGGGACTTGCGTGTGTGTTCGCTTCTGAGCACGAGCTACCGGGGACAAGGGCGTTTTTTTTTTTTTTTTTTTACTTTTTTGTATTTCTTACTCTTTTTTTAACTTTTGTTTTTTTGATTACTTTTATTCCTATTACAAGGAATGTAAACATCCCTTGTAATTGGAATCTATTGTGACAGGTCCTCTTTATGGATTGATGCAGGGTCAATAAGACCCCACATCTCTCCTCCAGGCTGGAAAGCATGAGATCGGTCAAAAAAATTCACCGATCTCATGCTGACAGCCGAGATCACGGCTTTCTTCACATACGGGAACCCGGCCGTGATGTCATAACGTCGTGCCCGGGCCTCCGGTCATAAATATGACTGGTGACCATCTGGTCACCAGTCATCTCTATGCTTCCCATCCGGCGCCAGCCAATTCGTTCTCTGAGCCCAAGATAGGCACGGGAGAGCCCGGAGAAGCACCGGATGGCGGCGGGAGGGGGGGGGAACGTCAACCTCCCGCCGCCTATAAGAACAATCAAGCGGCGTTACTGCCGCTATGATTGTTTTTATCGTGCACAGAATCGCCGGCATCATTCAGATGTCACCGCACAAAGCCAAGGAAAGTGGTTAATATTTCGAAAATTTAGAAAAAAGGTAATTTTTCTCCTTCATTGATGTACACTGATGAGACTTCACTGATGGGGACCGATAAGGGTGCAAGGGTGGGCACTGAGAGGTGGCATTGCTAGTTGGCACTGGTGGGCATTGAGAAGTGGCACTGCTAGGTGGCAATGATAGTTGGCAGTGATGGGCACCAGTGGTGGGCATTGATAGGTGGCACTGGCAGGGGCTACTGATTGTCACAGATGACGCAGAATTGCCTCTTCCTCTTTGGGCCCGATGTCCCTTGCACATAAGCCGGTGATTGCCTTTTTTTATGCTCACGCTGTCAGCACAAGGAGAAAACAAAAACTATTACCCAGCTTTTGTTTACATCACGTGATCAGCTGTCATTGGCTGACAGCTGATCACATGGTAAGGGGCAGGGATCGGCCCCTTACTCGGATCTGTCTTTACCCGAGTCTGTGACTCGGTGACCACAGCGCGTGTGCACGAAGGGGAGGACGTCTATTGCCAATTGAGGACCGTGCTGTGGCCGATCAGTTATAGCGCTGATCTCAAGTGATTAACCACTTCCCGCCCAGTCAATAGTGAATTGACGTCCGGGAAGTGGTTGCAATATCGATACTGGACGTCATATGACGTCCTGCAGGATAATGCCTTGCGTGCGCCCGCGGGGGCGCGCAGCGCGGTGATCGGGGACGGCATGTGTCCCTCGGACACAGCGCTTCCCCGATCACGGTAAACAGCCAATTTCATTGGCTGCTTACCATGTGATCGGCTGTGTCAAAGTCACAGCCGATCACCTGTCAAAACAAACTCGGCGGCGCGCTCCGTGCGCGCCGCCACAGGCTTGCAGAGCGGGGATCGGGGAAGGCGAGTGTCCCTTGGACACAGCGCGTCCCCGATCAGAGTAAACAGCCAATGAATTGGCTGTTTACCACGTGACCGGCTGTGTCCAATCACAGCCGGTCACAAATGTAAACAAACTCCACAGGAGTTACTACCTGATCCCTGCTCTCTCCTCACACACCGATTTGTGAGGAGAGAGAGAAGATATCAGTAAGTTAGCTCAGTGTAGTTTGTCTACATAAGTTTACAGTGCACAACACGCCCCCCCCCCCATAAAGAGGACCTGTCACACAGCCCAGCACATCAATCAGCCCAGCCAATCAGCCCATCTGTCAATCAGCCCATCTGTCAATCAATCAGCCCATCTGTCAATCAATCAGCCGATCTGTCAATCAATCACCCCACCTGTCAATCAATCACCCCATCTGTCAATCAATCAACCCATCTGTCAATCAATCAATCAGCCCATCTGTCAATCAATCAGCCCATCTGTCAATCATCTGTCACAGGCCCACCTCCATCGGTACCGCCATTGGCACCGCCACACAGGCTACCAGTACCGCCATCAGTACCAGTACCACCACCAGTACTGCCACCAGGCCCAGCATCTATACTGCCACACAGGCCCGCTACCAATATCACCACTAGTGCCGCCATCGGTACCACCACCAGTACCACCACCCGTACCACCGTCGGTAGTGCCACCACCACCTGTACCGCCATTGGTACCATCACCACCCGTACCGCCATCGGTACCATCACCACCCGTACCGCCATCGGTACCACCACCACCTGTACCGCCATCGGTACCACCACCACCCATACCGCCATCGCTACCACCACCACCCGTACCGCCACCTGTACCGCCATCGGTACCGCCGCCACCACCACCACCTGTACTGCCATCGGTACCACCACCACCTGTACCGCCATTGGTACCACCACCACCCATACCGCCATCGGTACCACCACACAGGCCCACCACTAATACCTCCATCGGTACTACCACACAGACCGCCACCACTACCACCAGCAGTACCATTACACAGGCCCACCAATAAGCACTGCCATAATGTCCCAAAGGGTTTACACACCTGAGGAGGCATATGCCATTCTTGCCATGTCGGATGATGAGAGCAGCGGGGAGCTCCCATTATCCGATTCTGGTTCGGAATACGAGCCAGTGGAGGATAGTGGCTCAGAGTCCGAGTCCCCGGAGGAAACCGTCCCTCCCAAAAGAATGCGATCGGCACCAAGATCAGCACCAAGATCAGCACCAAGATCAGGAGAACTGCCCACCACCAGCAGCGCCATACCCCAGGAAGAGGAGCCCAGTACAAGCAATGGAAATGCGCGCCCAACCCGAAGAATCCAGCCCCAATCCTACCTTCCCGATGCCCTGGCAAACCCCTTATGGTTGCCTGCCAACTCAGGATCCGCTATCATCCCCCCTTTCACCGCACAGCCAGGTGTGCAACCCGACACTACAAATTTTTCTAAATTTGATTATTTTTGTTTATTTTTCCCACAAGATTTGCTGCAGAATATAGTGGATCAAACGAATCTGTATGCATCCCAATTTATTGCTGCCAACCCCGATTCTTCCTACGCCCGCATGTTCCAGTGGCGGCGTCTAACATTGGAGGAATTTAAATTATTTTTGGGCCTTATGTTCAATATGGGGCTTACAAAAAAGAACGAAGTCCATTCATATTGGTCCAAACGCCCCATCCAACACATGCCCATATATTCCGCTGTCATGTCCAGGAAAAGATACGACATGATTATGCGCTTTCTCCACTTCAATGACAATTCACAGTGCCCTCCCCGAGATCATCCCAACTACGACAAATTGTACAAGATACGCCCCCTAATCAATGCCTTTTCCCAGCGATTTGAAGAAGTTTTCATCCCAGACCAAAAAATTTGTGTGGACGAGTCCCTCGTACATTTCACCGGCCGACTGCAGTTCAAGCAGTACATACCAAGCAAGAGAGCCAGGTATGGGTTAAAATTAAATAAATTATGTGATCGAGCCACTGGATACGTCTGCAAATTCAGGATCTACGAAGGCAAAGACTCCCAGCTCCAGCCCCGTGATTGCCCCACATATATTGGAACCAGTGGGAAAATTGTCTGGGAGTTGGCATACCCCCTGTTCGGAAAAGGTTACCATTTATATGTTGATAATTATTATACCAGCCTGCCCCTTTTTCGCCACCTTTACAGTAAACAAACCCCGGCCTGCGGTACCTTCAAAAAAAACCGGAAGGGATTCCCACAAAATTTATTGACAAAAAAATTGCGACCTGGAGAATCGGCATCCATGAGGAACGAGGAGGTGTTGGCCATGAAGTGGAGGGACAAGAAAGATGTCCACATCCTCTCTACGATCCACAATGACACCATGGTGGAGATCCCAAGAAGACGCGGCTCCATTGTAAAGCCTGAATGTGTCCACGACTACAATTTGTACATGGGGGGGGGGGTGGATTTAAACGACCAGATGCTACAGCCCTACTTATCAACCAGAAAGTCCCATTATTGGCACAAAAAAGTTGCGTTTCACCTGTTTCACATGGCCCTTTTTAATTCGTTTGTCTGCTACCAAAAAGCAACTCAAAATCACCGACTCCACTACCTCCAATATATCGAAGATATCATCGATGCCCTCATTTACCAACAAGATCCCGCCCCAGGAAGCATTCGCTCTGATAGTGTGAGTCGGCTTCACGAGCGACACTATCCCTTTAGCATCCCCCCCACAGAATCTGGAAGAAGACGCCAAAAGAAATGCCGTGTATGCAGCAGAGGAGGAGTAAGAAGAGACACCAGCTATTATTGTCCCGATTGTCCCTCCCAACCTGGCCTGTGCATCGGAAATTGCTTCAAAAATTATCATACATCCATTAGTTCCCCTTATTATTAACAGACTGTCATTTCCCTATTTGCCTGCTACCATGTTACTAACTACCTTCCATGTTAATTAACTGACCCTGGCCTGTTTACCGACGATGCCTCTGCCTGCCGATTTAAACCACGTTTCTGACTTCCACGTGTACCGACCTTGGCCTGTTAATCGACCATGTTTTTGCCTGCCACTTGGACTGATCTTTTGGCCATCTACTTTTAGTACACAGGGGTCTCACATATGTGAGGGGCTTCAGAATAGCGTTCTGAGTAGAGAAAACCAGTTTTTCGTTTTCTGTGCTCCAAGAACAGGGTCTGGTTGCCCGGAGGCTTCAAAGCGATTTGGGTGGGGGAAGCCTCTACCCCTGTCCCCCTGGCCCTAAGCTTGATGGTCCTTCCTGCTGCCTGGACCAATAATTTGGCTGTGCTGACCATATTACTGCCTGTAATGACCCATGACATTATGGACCATGTTTCTTCCTGCTGCTTGGACCAATACTTTGGCTGTGTTGACCATATATCTGCCTGCTGCCTCTACTGACTTTGGACAGCATTTCTGCCGGGACACCTCTGCCTGCTACCTGGACCTGTGCTTTGGCTGTGCTGACAGTATCTCTGCCTGTGCGAACTATGGACAGTATTCCTGCCTGCTGCCTGGATGATTGCTTTTGCTGTCGCTGACCTCATCCCTGCCTGCTGCCTGGACCGATGCTCTCCTCTGTGGACCACTGCACTTCTAAAACCACAGGTAATCTTTTGTTATTTGGTATGTACCTGCTATGTGTTAGATATATGAAGGGCCTTCAAAAATGTGATCGGTAGTCAGAAAATGATATGTGCAATTAATGCTGCTAGAATGCCTGGAGGTGCTACTTAGATGTTGGGCCTCTGTATGTGGCCAGGCTGTGTAAAAGTCTCAAACATGTGGTATCGCCATACTCAGGAGGAGTAGCAGAATGCATTTTGGGGTGTAATTTTTGCTATGTACATATTATGTGTTAGAAATATCTTATAAAATGACAACTTTGTGTAAAAAAAATGCATTTAAATTTTTTCTCCACATTTTCCAAAACCTTCTGGAAAAAAATGAACCGTTCAAAAGACTCATAATGCCTCATAGATTATACGTTGGGGTGTGTGCTTTCCAAAATGGGGTCATTTTGTGGAAAATGCTATTGTCCTGGTGCTCCAGGGCCTTCAAAATTGTAATAGGTGGTTGAGAAAGGATATGTGCGATTTATGCTTGTAGAACGCCTGAAAGTGCTACTTCAATGTTGGGCCTCTGTATATGGCCAGGCTGTGTAAAAGTCTCACACATGTGGTATCGCTATACTCAGGAGGAGTAGCAGAATGCATTTTGGGGTGTCATTTTTGCTATGTATATGCTATGCGTAGCAGAATGTATTTTGGGGTGTAGTTGCAATTATGCATATGCTGTGTGAGAGAAAAAAACTGTTAATATGACCAGTTTGTGTAAAAAAAAAAAATAAAAAAAAAAAAAAAAATTTTCCCAAGAATTGTGGGAAAAAAATACAACTTCAAAAAACTCACCACGCCTCTTAGTAAATACCTTGGACTGTCTACTTTCCAAAAAGGGGTAATTTTGGGGTATTTGTACTTTCCTCGCTTGTTAGTGTCTCAAGAAATGAGATATCCCTTCAGTACATCAGGCGTGATCAGATGTGATAAATTTTCAGTGATTGCCACCATAGTTTGTAGACTCTATAACTTTCACAAAGACCAAATAATATACACTAATTTGGGTTCATTTTACCAAAGATATGTAGCAGTATACATTTTGGCACAAATTTATGAAGAAAAATTACTTATTTGCAAAATTTTACAATAGAAACTAAAAAAAAGTGTTTTTTTTTTTTAAAAAAATGCTGTTTTTTTCCTTATATCGCAAAAAATAAAAAACCCAGTGGCGATTAAATACCACCAAAAGAAAGCTCTATTTGTGAGAAGAAAATGATAAAAATTTTGTTTGGATACAGTGTAGCATGACTAAGTAATTGTCATTCAAAGTGTGAGAGTACTGAAAGCTGAAAATTGGTCTGGGCGGGAAGGTGCATAAGTGCATGGTATTGAAGTGGTTAAAGAGGGTCTAAATAGGCCATTGACATGCATCACAATTCAACTTAGGAATGTGTCTTTGCAAAGTTAAACTAAATGAAATCCTTTCTTATTTTTGCTCGGGGATAGAGTGCAGAGGGATTACAAGTCTAGACAGTTTTTGGGGATGTGTGCACTCCTTCCAAATAATTCACTTCCTGTCACATAGCCACACAGGAAGTGAGGGTAAATCCCTACCAATGTCTTGCCTTGGGGACACACAGGTCAATCTAAATACTTTCCCCATTATGTACATTGCACTCCAGCATTTTGCGGGGTACACTCCAAATTATTACGTATTTTGGACTTTGGGGTTTATTTACTAAAGGCAAATCTACTTTGCACTACAAGTGCACTTGCTGGATATCCGAGGGGGACATGCAAGCAAACAAAAAAACAAAAAAACACCATCTTTGCTTTTACATGATTGGATGTTACAATCACCAGTGCTTCCCCTCAGATTTTCAGCAGCTACACTTTTACTGCAGAGTGGATTTGTCTTTACTAAACCCCAAACTACCCAATGATTTGGGGTGTACACAACAAAGTGCTAGAGTGCAATTTGCTTAAGGCCCCTTTCACACTATGGGATTTTGTACCTCTATTTTACCGCGATTTTACCGCATTTTTACCGCGATCGCGGTAAAAATAGCGCTAATGCGTGTGCGTTTTTACCGCGTTCGCGCAAAAAATAGCGCGAACGCGGTAAAAACGCATACGCGTTAGCGCTATTTTTAAAATAACGCTTATGCCTATGCGTTTTTACCGCGGTTCCCATTCATTTCAATGGGGATAGGCGTTTTTACAGCGCTATTTTATGCGCCCTAAAGTTGCTCTAAAAAAGCGGTTTGCAGGATTTTTTCCAACGCCCAGCCAGCATAACGCTTCAGTGCGAAAGCCCTCAGGGCTTTCACATTGAGAATGCTGGGGCAGGATTATTTCAGGCGTTATTACAGTGCTATTTTTAGCGCGAAAACGTGGTAAAAATGCCTCAGTGTGAAAGGGGCCTAATGGGGACACTAGTTAGATTAATCTGTGTCCCCAAGAAAAGACATTGGTATGGTTTTACCTTCACTTCCTCTTTAGCTGTGTGACAGGAAGTGAAGCCAATTTTACTAAAAAGGAGAGGTTCTAACACTTACTTGGTTTCCCTCAAAATGCTCACAATTAGAATCGTATTGCCTTGAGCTATTTTTAAGTGCAGTGCTATAAATCAGTGCTTCTCAAGTACCCCCAACAGGCCATGTTTGCAGGTTTTCCTTCATCTTGCACATGTTCTTTAAATCACAGTCAATGGTTTTGTATTTTGGACAGCAATTCTCGATAAGATAAATTCACAAAACATGTCCTGTTGGGGGTACTTGAGGACTGAGGCTGAGAACCACTGCAGTAAAAAGGAAAATTTAATACTTACCGCTCTGTATTTTTCATTTACTGGTGACTATCCATGGCAGCACACAATTCATGCATATGCTAGCATCAAGGCACCAGGTTAGACAAAACACACCTGTTTTTTTGTTTTGACATGCCAATCAGCTGTCACATTTGTTGCAAAGAAAACACAAAACAAACATCAAAACTTTGCATCAAATTTTATTGGTCAACAAAACAAAGGGAAGCCAAAATAAAAAACATGGTCAATTTGAAACATTAGTCACAACATCTTGAGAAAGATTTAGCAAAATAATGCAGCACAGACAATTAAATCAAAGTGAACAAACAACACACATTAACAACATCAAAATTATTTCAGGGGAACATTTCCCCCACACAAAAAATACAATCAACAAAAGTAAAACAAACATCTGTTTTGCAAAGACATAACAAATAAAATACATGTGTTACAAACTTGATAAGGACACCAAAATGTACTTTTTGCCGGACACACGCACACACTTGCCTCTTTTCAGGTCAAGGGAGAGGACACTATCTGCGAGCTTTATATAACATAAGTTTGTGAGCTAATGAGGCAATTGAAAACACATGCACAGTCCATGAAACACCCAAAATGCAAGTTCACCCAATGTAGAGACTGAACTTCAAAGTGAGTACACCTGTTAAGGATGTCCTTCAATTACTAACCCATAAAAACACTCTCTGAGCATGCCCAGAAATATCCAGGTGCTGTTCACACACAAAAAGCACCAAAAAACAAACAAAAACAAAGTCCCTGGGCATGCTCAGACCAACACAAATGCAGCTAGCAGAAAATAACCCCCCCCCTGTCCAAAATTAAGCACATCATCCAGCATACTACAAAATTAGAGATAGGACAAACACCCCCCCCCCCCCATACTAACAAATACCATTGCAGTCTATGGGAACTGACTTGTTAATTTTGCTAGTCCCCACTTGGCTGGCTTATCTTCTAGTTATTGGCCTTAAAATGGGGGGCCAGGTCCCACCCTAAGGGACATATATCAATGTCACCAATTTGGACAACACCAAAAACAAAACAAGGAGAAGTGCCTTTAAATATGCCAAATTGCTTAAGGGCCATTTCACACCACATGCAGTCCATTGCGTTTTTTATGCATCAAAAATGCATGGAAAGTTGGTTATATGGTTCTAAATGGCAGTGTTTGTTCCAATGCGTTCCAGTTCCACCAAAAAAGTAGAACATGCTGCATTTGACCTGCACTGGAACGCAGCAAAACACATCATAAATGCACTGGAACACACAGGAACACACCTAATTGCACCAAAAACGCACTGGAACACACTTGTCCTTATCTATGGTTAATAAAAAAAAAGAGGGGGCAAAAAAAGGAACGTACCAAAAACGCACTGGTATGCACCGGAACGCACCTCCATGCACCAAAGACGTACTGCAACACACGTGTTCTAAGTGAAAAGAGGGGGAAAAAAGCACTGGACTGCATCAAAAATGTACCAAAAATGCATCAAAAACGTGCATGCAAAAAAGCACCTGGAACGCATCCGGATTGCGTTTCTATGGTGTGAACTGGCCCTAGTTCACACCATAGAAACGCAGTCTGGATGCGTTCCAGGTGCTTTTCTGCATGCGTGTTTTTGACACGTTCCAGTGCATTTTTGATGCGTTTTTAGATGCAGTCCAGTGTTTTTTCCCCCCTCTTTTCACTTAGGACAAGTGTGTTGCAGTGCGTCTTTGGTGCATTTAGGTGCGTTCCGGTGCATACCAGTGCGTTTTTGGTACGTTCCGTAGTGTTTTGATGTGTTTTACTGTAGTCCAGTACAGTTCTGTACATAAAAAATGCAGCATGACCAATTTGTTTTCCTTTCTGAAATGCACTGGAACGGACTGCAGTGGTGTGAACTATGCCATTAGCATTAATGTGATCAACTTTCTTTGCGTTTTTCATGCATCAAAAAAAAAAAAAGGCACTGCACTGCATCCGGTGTGAACTGGCCCTAAATATCATACCTGGGGGGTGTCTATAGTATGCCTGTAAAAGTAGCGCATGTTTTCCATGGTTATAACAGTTCGAGAGCAAAATGACATTTCTAAAGTAAAATAATAGTCATTTAAAAGTACTCGCGGCTGTAATGAATTGCTGGTTCCCGTCAATACAGATAAAAGTCATTGAAAGTCTTTGAAAAAAAAAAGTGTGGGGTTCCCCACAAAATCCGTACCAGGCCCTTCAGGTCTTTTATGATTTTAAGGGGACCCCTGCACCAAACTTAAAAAAAAATAGCGTGGGGGTCCCCCTAAAAATCATGGGGAGGATGCTTTGGGGGTCTGTGATCCCAAAGCACCATGTTGATGGGGACAAGGGCCTCATCCCCACAACCCTTGCCCGTGGTTGTGGGGGTCTGCGGGCGGGGTGCTTATCGGAATCTGGAAGACCCCTTTAACAAAGGGGACCCCAGATCCCGGCCCCCCCAGTGTGAAATGGTAATGGGGTACAAATGTACCCCTACCATTTCACAAAAAAAGGGTCAAAAATGTTAAAAATTACACACCTGTTTTTTGTTTTGACATGCCAATCAGCTGTCACATTTGTTGCAAAGAAAACACAAAACAAACATCAAAACTTTGCATCAAATTTTATTGGTCAACAAAACAAAGGGAAGCCAAAATAAAAAAACATGGTCAATTTGAAACATTAGTCACAACTTGAGAAAGATTTAGCAAAATAATGCAGCACAGACAATTAAATCAAAGTGAACAAACAACCTGGTAATGGAATTTGGGGGGACCCCACGCATTTTATTTATTTTTTATCAATGACTTCTCTATATTGCCGGGAGCCGACAATTCTTTATAGCCGCGGTTGCTTTTAAATGCCTTTTTTTTTCCTTTAGAAATATAATTTTGCTGGCGCACTGTTATACAACGGCAAGTTTAGAGCTGCGCCTGTTCAACTTATGCAAATTGATTTACGTGACTTGACATTTACAAAAATGTTGCCGGCGCAGTGTCCTGGCGCGTTTGAATGAGCAAAATTCCCGCGCTGAGCACAAAAAAACACCCTTGCAGTTCTAAACGTAAATGCCGGCGCAGCGGCCTGGTTCAGAAAAAGTTACTTTCTCACTCTATTTTGGGCATATTTGTTACTTGGGCAGGTGTCACTAAACTTCCTCACATCACCCCATGTCACCCCCATTATATTGGCACTTACAGCTTCTTTATATTTAGATTTTAAGATGCCGTGCACCAGGTCCATAGTGGCGCACTGAGCGCCTCCTCCCGTGCGCCGAGAACACTATAGTAAATGGGGAATAGCGCTGCTCTACCGGCGCAAATGTTTTGTAAATACCAAAACAACCGTTGCGCACGCAGATACTCATGGCGCAAACGTTTCGTAAATCAGCCCCACAGTGTCTAAACATTTCCATTGATGTCACCAAAGGGACCCTTCCCTGTTCGAAGTTATTGCTATAGAAAAATACATCCCCCATTGGAGGGGTAGAGATTTGAAGAGACAAATCAGGTTAATTTATAACATGCAATGTTATAGTCCTTGGGGACTTAACATTGAATGGCACATAAGTTGTTACATCGACAATCGATGATAACCTGTTCTTTCCCCCTTTTTTTCCATCCCCCCCTTTTTTTCCCCATCTTCTGTTCGTATATGTATATATATATATATATATATATATATATATATATACGAACATTTATATTCTATATAATTTTTTCTTTTTTTGGGTTGGTTCCAGAATATAAGTCAGGGTTGCCTTGTATGAATCTTTTCATACTTATGAGATTCCAAACACTGCAGATCTCTCAGTAGATAGACAGTGGGTTGGATCGTTAGCAGCATAATAATACATTTTTGATACTTGTTTGACTTATTATTTGGCAGAATTCAATAGTACATTTCCTGTTACCAAGCTGACATTTTCAGATGTATGTGTCAGCAGGAGATGTGGCGGTGTTTTCTTGTGTGGAAGGCATCAATCCCTTCTTTATTCTGGTGCCTTTCTCTCTGGGGAATACTCACGCCGCATTTCCTGGTTTTTTATATATTAATTTTGTTATACAAATATTTTAGCATTTTATTTTGGGATAAACTTATATGTTTACAGGCAATTTTATTAATATTTGATAATGTGCCGAGACCTTACTTTATGATTCGTTAACCATATGAATTGTAATGGTGGTATGATGCATTCACTGTGATAGAGTATATGTAATTCATTTTATTGTGGAATGTATTTGCAATGTATTTGCAAATATTATTTGTCACATGTTATGCGCATATTTTCACCAGATCTCAGTGCCTGCTGAATAGCCAACACCATTTGATTCTATTAGTTAACTGTTTTTTGGATCAGCGGTGTGAGTGACACAGGTCAGGGCTGTCTTAATGAGAGGGCACACCTGGGCACTGCCCAGGGGCTCCAGCTGCATGGGTAGCCCCTGCACTTTCCCCAAAGCAGCTGGTCCTTGAGCCCACACTGCCCCGAAATTGGGGGCCCCATGATGGCACTGAGAGTGATAGATGCACAGGGGAGGCAGTCTGCCTCCTACCTACTTGATGTCTGTTTACCTGCACGGTCATCATTGTAGGGGCCCCAGAGCCTTACTTTGCCCAGGGGCCCATGATGCTATTAAGACGGCCCTGACACAGGTTGATTCAGTTACTAACTCACTTCCTGTGTCACACCCACAATAGAGGTATTTAAACGTGGTGATGGACGTCGGAACTTCAGCCTCCGTTCCCAGTAGAATCCTTATACGGGGAAACATGTAGGGTACAGCTACAAGTCTCTGACGGCATCACGTTCCAGCCAGCTGGTGCTAACCGCGGCTGTTTTTTAAAAATTTGTCTCTGTTCCATGGATGTCAGTGTTTTATGAAGCCTGTGCAATAAATACTTTTTATGAAGAGATACTGCACCATGAGGATTTTTTGTTCTTCCTTTTCTTTGGCAATTGACTGCTGACCTCTGGATGTTAATCTCTGCTTGCTGTATGTGGAAAACGTGAGTTATATAATAAACAACACTCACCTCACGACAATTGAAAGATTACTGAAGTGTCTGCAGTCTGTGGGATTCAGCTTTATAGTGACCGCCTCCGGAATTTCAACTGATCCATGTGTGGTGAACACCGAGGATAGACCGTTGAAGGCAGGTTGGCCTAATCCTGAGCCCAATATCATCTTATATCTGGTAAGCAAGCCATTTACTTATCAGTAATCCATTGGATGTGAAGCTTATATTATCAACCTGTCTGAGTATCATGTCTTCTACCACATAAGAACAGCTTCAGGGCAACAATCCTATATGTTTCATCTAGGGAACATTCCACTATAGATATAACATCATATGGACTTTGAGAGTTTACATGTTATAAGTTTTTTGTTTTTATCACTTAATTTTCACATTTTTGGTTCATTTTTTATTTCACTTATATTCCAACCTTGTGATACTGTTGGGATATCAGTTGGGATTCCTCAGTCACATTGTTTCAGTGATTTTTCACTGATAGTAATCTTATTGGGTTGCGCTTTTTTTGATTTATTTTTTCCATATGTTTTGAGTCTTTCAGGCTAATTGAATAGCAGCACCCACCCATCAGGTGAAGGTCATATTCACCATTCTCTCACATATTTAGAGTATCACACTCACCTTGTGTTTTAAAACACTTACATTTTCTCACTTTTATAGGCAGCGCTGGATTTTTTCCATTTACCATCGTGAAAGTACCTTATATGGATGTTTCAGCTGACATTATGTTTGTTGAAGAAGAAGATTTAGTATTTGACCATATCTTAGACCATGCCAGAAGATCAATATTGCATTCTAGATATTTTTCCCCCCATTTAGCCACATATGTTGGTATATTTGTATCTATTTTTTTTATCAGTTGGGAATAGATTGAAATGTGACTCTTAGCATGTGAGTCCTTTAAACAAATTTCTTCAAGTTGGGAGAGGTTGTTTATGGTATCATTAGTATTGAGGAGAGGAGTATAAAAAAAAATTGATTTGAAGGTATCGGAATATTGAGGCAGCCCAAAAGATTTGCATAGTTTTGGGAAAGGGCATATTGATGTTGCTGAAATTATGTCTTATAGACAAAAAATGCCAACCTTAGACCAGGCTTTAAAAGTTCTGGGAGATATCCAAGCTGGATAAAAAGGCCAGGATTTTATGAAAAGAGAGAAGCGGGTTATACGTTGATTGTAGACCATGTGAGGTTTTATATCTGTCCCAGATAGATAGTGAGTGTTTGGTAATTGGATTTTTTAACATCTTACAATCTATGTGACGTAACCATAGGATATTATTTATAGGAAGAGAATCACAATCTGTTCCTTCAATCAATACCCACAAAAGGAATCTCTATAGTAGAATGGTACTTCGATAGTTGCGCCAATTGATCAGCCCTGTAATAAATCAAAGTCTGGAAATCCCAAGCTTCCCATTAATTTAGGGAGGTATAAAGTCTTCCTAGGTAACCGAGGTTCAATTTTCCCCCAAGTGAATTGTATTACTTTTTGTTGTAAAATTCTTAAAACGTAGGCAGGTATATGAACTCGGGAGGACTCTGAATAAATATAAAATTTTTGGTAATATGGTCATTTTTATTATATTAATTTTCCCGAACCAGGAGACTGGGAGGGATGACCAATTGGATAACAAACTAGTAATCTTTTTCAGCAAAGCTGGATAGTTAGCAGCACATAGATCCGAGGGACTGGCAGCGAGTTGGATACCCAAATATGGAAGACTAGGGTCAGGCCAATTAAACTGTAGTGAATCTTGTATTGTTCGTTTCTCTTTTTCAGTTAATGAGATGTTCAATGCCACAGAATTTTGGACATTGACTTGAAGACCTGAAATGAGTGAAAATGTATGCAATATACCATAAGGTGGAAACTTGTGGTGAGGGAAAAAAAAAAAAAAAAAAAAAAAAAAGAGGATGTCGTCTGCAAATGAGCATAATTTGTGATGACATCCACCCAATTCAATACCCGTGATGGTAGGTCCCATCCTTATTCTTTGTGCCAAAGGTTCAATAAGTAATGCAAACAAGAGTGGTGAGAGTGGACATCCTTGACGTGTGACATGCATTGAAATTTGTTTCTAGTTTACAACATAGGTCTTTTCATTCCTGATTAAATAGTGCGGCTTGCCGCAAACAGACACAGAGAACAGGCCTGGTCTGGGAAATGTCAGGTGTAGAATTATATTTCAGATAGTCCTTTAGCGCGAGTTCAATAGTATGCCTATGTGTTAGATTTTTGAGCAGGGGATATTTAAGTAGCCATGTGGGGTCACGTGCTTTTGGGATTGTAGAGGCTAGAGCAGTGTAGATTGCACTACAGTCAGACCATGGTATGGGAACAATTTTTGATATCAAAATTTCCGGCACCATACCCGTGGTCAAAAATATATGGTCAATCCTCGAGAATGAGCGATGAGGATATGAGTAATGTGTGTATTGTCTCTTGGTAGGATTCAACTCATGCCAGGAATCCACTAAGATATATTTCATAATAAGTTTTGAGAAAGAGTGTTTATCAGATCTTTGAGTCTGTGGTATTGGCGATTTACCTAGAAAGGGAAAGATAGTCTGGTTAGAGTCTCCACAAATAATTACAGTACCTATTTTATGTGAGTCTATTGTTTGTAGTAAATTAGAGAGAAAATAATTGGGTTGTTTGTTGGGGGCGTAATAGGACACAAGGGTAATAGCGGTGTCCAGCAAATGCCCAGTAAGAATGAAGTAACGGCCTTCAGGATCTTTAAATCTTTTAATAGTGTAAATGGTGTGTTACGATGAAATGCAATAAGCACACCACGTTGTTTTGTTGAAGCCGAGGCCGTAAATACTTGGGAGTATACCTTACTGAAAAATTTAGGGGTGGATTGTGCTGTAAAGTGGGTTTCTTGGAGACATACTATATGCGTCCTCATGAAAAAAAGCAAAGGCTTTAGTACGTTTTTGCTGGGTGTTGAATCCCTGAACATTCAGGGATAGTATATTTAATGGAGCCGTGACATTAAAGAATCATTAAATAATATGGAAACACGCAATCAGAGATTGTATAAGAAAGAATTTGCCTCCGGAATAGTGGGAATAAAAGGTAGATGAAAGGGGAAAGAAAAAAAAGCTCAAAAGAGAGAATGTTGTATTTGAATGTCATAAATATGAATCATAACATATGTAAGTTCATAACATATCTATTGAGGGGAGAAAAAGTCTCCCTCTAAGGGTACATTGGCTACAGTCAGTTGCCTGCTGGTTCAATAAGCAACTGAGGGTAGCAAAAGGAGAGCGCAAGGAACATCCATGCAGAACATGGAGAGCCAACCATAAAAATTGTACTATTACAATTTGTAAACAAGATTAAAAGCAAAGAAAGAAAAAATGCCCAAGCATATATTAAAGGCTTGAAGACACACAAAACACGAACACTGGCAAAGGATCCAGAATTCGTATTAAGTCAGCCCTATGAGACTGGAACAAATTGTTTTCATATCAGCTATTGCTAAAGTTGCTAAGATATTTAATAAAACGTATTAAGTCCGAAAAAATTATAGTTAACTATATCAATATCGATAACTCCACTAGATTTCAAGAGATAGTGGGTTGGAGAGATAGATAAATTATTTAAATATCTATCTATGAAGATAGAAGAGTCTCATTAGCATAGCCAAGCCAAATATTCAATAGAACCATATGGATGTTATTAGGAGAATAAATCTGAACCAGTAAATACGGTTGATCTCTCAAAGGGGGAGCCCCAGTGAGAGGTAATTTTCAGTCCATGGAATCAGCCGGGTCTGGTTTAGGAGATTGAAAGCGACTTCTTTTGTGTGGGCTATGGTGTCCGTTTCTTCTTGATGCTAAAGATGATTTACCAGAGGAACACAAAGTCGATCTTCGGCGCGTATCGTCAGGGTCTTTGGCTGGGTTCATCAGATGAAGATTCAGTAAAGAGGTTTGCAAATAGTTTGCGTTGCGGCATGTGTATTTGGAGCCTTGATAAGTAAAATCGCACCGAGAAGGGAAAGCCCCACTGATGTTATTAGATTGCGTTGTAATATCAGAAGAAGTGGTTTCAACGCTCGTCTTTTGTTGATGGTTAGTTGTGATAGATCTGCAAACAGTTGGTAATTTTGTCCTTGGGAATGTAGAGATTCTTTATTTCTTGCTGCAGCTAGTAATTGTTCCTTTGTACGGTAGAAATGGAATTTTGCGATAATATCGCGAGGCGGACCTGTTTTTTTTTTTTTTTTTTTTTTTTTTAGGTGTTAGGGCTCTGTGAACCCTGTCCATCTCGAGACGTTCTACCAGTATAGCTGGTTGTAATTCTTGAAAAAAGTGCCATCATTGTGGCCTGAAAGTCAGTCACAGATTCAGGAATTCTTCTAATCTGGTCTGAAGAACCGTATTTTCCTCTTTAAGGTTTTCAATTTCTGTTGAGTAATTCAATGTATATTGTTCCATATCATCCACTCTAATTTCAAGTTCAGACATGCTTGGCCCAGTTCCCCAATTTCTTTAGTGAGACTGGTAGTAATACGGTCTGAGGTATTTTAGTGATTTGGAACAGTTTTTCTATCTGTTTCAGTGTTACAGGTGAAGCCATTTCCTCTTGTGAATTATTCTCATTATCGTCCATCTCCATAACATTTTTACCCGAGAGGAATTGAGAGTGTGTGTGTGTGTGTGTGCGCGCGCCTTTAAAGTTGTCATCCCTGCATGACGATTCTGAAGGAGACAGCTTCATCGCCATTTTATTGTCTGTGTGAGGTGGCCCTGCCTTGCCGTTTTTCGGCTTCATATGAGGCTGTTTGATGCCAGAAAACTTGCGGTGATGTGGCAGAAAGCAGTGGGCACATACATGTATGTTATACATGCGGGTAAGTAATTTACATCCGCCGTTATTTGGCTTTCCAGTCCCACGGGTTACAGAGCGCTAGCCAGGCATAACCGCTCCGCTTGGTTCTGCGCATGCGCCCCCCATTCCAAACCAATTATGCTACCAAAAAATTTGTGTGTGCTGTAAATTGCCTCCCGTTTCTTATTGCTGGAGGCTGCCATTTTGCTTAAGCCCAAAGCCCCTCAGCAGAAGTAAGTCATAAAGCAGAACTAAACCCATTGATTTTAAGGTTTCAGAAAAGTTACATTCTTGGAATGCCGGGATTGCCAACTGTCACATTTGCTTGTTTCCTCGACCAAACGTCCAAACCATCAAATGACTGGTGTCAAAACTGATCACATGTGCAGCACCATGGCAGTTGAAGATCAAACAGAATCAGCTTCCTTGGCTGTAAAGGATAGGGTTTAATTCCGCTTTAAGGCTGTCAGCCTCTATTAATTCGTCCGTACCTAAAAATGGAGAGCAACTGGGCATGTGCAGAGCAGGATGAGACAATAATACAGGATATTAAAAATAGTATAGGAACTTTTTTTTTTTTTTAATGATTTACATAGCTATACCTGCAAAAGGGGCCAGTCTGAATGAAGTGATCTAGCAGGACTTAGTTTACATTAAAGTGGAACTTTAGTCGGAAAATTAAGTGGACTGTCTAGTTTCAACAGCTGCGGTGTTCCTTGGAAAAAGTTAGCCATACCTACAATAGTTACCAAATGAGTTGCATAAAGACTTTTGGCCCTTTGTTGGCTTCAGAAGAATCTTCAAGACTTCTTAGAGCATTAGGGCGGCAACTCTTCAGACATTTGACACTTGCATTGTGAAGTCGTACAAGCATTTCAGGCATTTGATCCCTGTAAACAGACACACTTTAGACATGCAATCTTTGGATGTTAGAATTTGTCATTAAATATATCAACCATATAAAGAAACTATAAAGAAGCCACAACCCTTTAAAATTTACAGCAAAACCTTTTATTTCAGAGGTTTCATCTCACTTCCTGTTGTATCTAAAGGGACAGAAAGTGAAGGAAATGGGACACAGAAGGCATCTAACAAAAGGTTTTGAAGTGGAAGATAAGGCCAACGATAACCATTCTTAAAAATGCTGCAAAGGCTCTTTAAAAAAAAACCTGTATACATACACTTTTTAAAAAATCCTGTCCAGTCACATGATTCAGAAGCTCAAGGTCCCATAGGTCAGACAGCGGTTGCTGCAAGGGAGACATGCCTCTCAACCGTCCCTGATTCGCCGGGACCGTCTAAGAAATTGGTCCTTGTCCCGGAGTCCCGGCGAATTAGGGCTGAGTCCCGGAATGTCTCAGTTCCCACACGCCACATCATGTTGCAGCCGGCATCTCTACCGGGCACACGTCGCAGAGCTGAACCCGCCCCTCCTCCTGCATTTTCCTGTACATAGACAAGGAGGCAGGGAGCAGCACACCACTCTGCCACAATGGAGCTGATCTGATGTAGGATTACCACAGCCGTGTGTCTTCCCAACAGTCCTGCCAGTGTGGGAAGTGGGTGTTCATACCCCCCGCTCAAAATCTCTCTCCACTCTCCCGAGTCCCGCCAGAAGAGGATCAGAGGGAAGGATGGAGCCGGGATAGGATCAGAGGGAAGGATGGAGCCGGGATAGGATCAGAGGATGGATGGAGCCGGGATAGGATCTGGGGATGGATGGAGCCGGGATAGGATCTGGGGATGGATGGATGGAGCCGGGATAGGATTGGGTGATGGATTGAGCCGGGATTGGATCAGGGTGATGGATGGAGCCAGAATGGGATCAGGGGGATGGATGGGACCAGAATGGGATTGAGAGAATATATGGAGCCGACCCCTGCGTTCTGTACATTACAAACAATGAATAGAAGAAGAAATGGGCGCACACCACTGTAGGTCAAAATCCTTTATTAGGACATCCCGATGCTAAAAGAACAAGAGTGCTGGGTAGACGCGTTTCACACACTTCACATGCGCTTAGTCTAGGTCAGCCCTCAAAAATTGCCCTCGCCGCTCGAGTGAATTTTGAGGGCTGCCTGGGAGCCGGGGGGCGAGCACCGCCGGCAGCCTGTGTGGAATGGGAGTCCTTCTCCCAGTGATTGTGGAGGGGGAAGAGAGAAAAAGCCGACCGGATGTTTAGAGCGCAGCGCGGGGAACAGTCACAGTGATAACAGTTTCCTTTTTTAATTGCCGTGTCCCCCGCCGCTCGCTGTCAGATACAATCCCGCCTCCTGATCCCGGGACTTTGATAGACAGATCACCCGACCAATCCTGGTGACAGTTGATCTGTCAATCAAAGTTCCCCAGCCAGGGGGCGGGGCTGAAAATAACGGGAACGCAGCAATTAAAATGAAAACAGTTATCGTATGTTCCCGCGCTGCGCTCTGATCTCCTGGACGGCTCTCCTGGTCCTCTCCTCCCCTGCACAGGTAGGCTGCATAGTAAACACAGACTGAACGGTAAACACGGGCTGCATTTGGGGGACACAAGGCTGCATTTGGGGGACACAAGGCAGCCTGCATTGGTGGGCACGGATACAGTTGTTAATATTTATTTTTATAACCTAATTCTGCATAAAACATTTAAGTGTAATTTCATGAGATAATTTATGAGGGCGCGTTTAGGGGCAGAATTAGGGGCAGGGTGGGGCAACTGGTGGCGAGTAACCCTTGAGGCCTGGCTAGTAGCTCAGGACTTGAAATCTTGAGCCCTGGTCTAGGTAATGACTAAGCGCACGTGAAGTGTGTGAAACGCGTCTACCCAGCACTCTTGTTCTTTACATTACTTTTGAGTTACAGAGGAGGTCTAGGGCTAAAATGATTGCTCTCCCTCCAACGTTGGTTTGAACACCCTTTTCATACGTGGGCGGGACTTATATATGCGTTCGCTTCTGCATGCGAGCACACGGGGACAGGGGCACTGTGAAAAAAAATAAAACATTTTTTTGACACTTTACAAAAAAATTAGATCACTTTTATTCCTATTACAAGGAATGTAAACATCCCTTGTAATAGGAATATGACATGACAGGTCCTCTTTACAGTGAGATATGGGGTCAATAAGCCCCCACATCTCTCTACTAGGCCGGGAAACCTAAATAAAAAAAAAAAAAAAAAAATCATCACTGCTTCAAAGCCGAAGCGGCGTCGTTTTTTTAAATGCAGAGGCCGGGCGTGACGTCATAACATCGCACCCGACCTCCGACGATCATAGAGACTCCGGCGACCATTTGGTCCGCCGAAAATCTGTGATCAACATACGGGGCCGGCGGATCCTGTCACCGACTCACCGATCGCACAGGTGAGTCTGGAGAAGCACCGGAGGGCGGCGGGAGGGGGGGGGACGTCCCCTTCCGCTGCCCGTAAAAACGATCAAGCGGCGGAACAGCCGATATGATTGTTCTCATGGTGCAGGGAATCGCCGGCTGAAACCGGCAATATCTGAATGATGCCTGTAGCTGCAGACATCATTCAGCTATACCCCCACAAAGCCGAGGACATCATATGACGGCCTCTGGGCCTGAAGTGGTTAAAATATATAAATGCATTTTATTTAAAATATATACAAATATTTTTTAAAAACAGTCATTTTCGGTATCGGTTTTCGGCCTAGTGTATTCTTCATTTTCGGCACCAAAATTTTCATTCAGTGCACCCCTAATTGGAGCCTATGGGTGATGTCATGGCTCCTGGAATTGACAGTATTGTTGGGTGATCCCTTAGTCAGGGAAGCCGGAGCGGCTGGATCATGTGATCGGATATGCCCGGATTATAAAAAGGGATGTACGCATCTTTTTTATACATGCTATGCAGGACAAGTAGGAGGCTGATGGAGGAGACATTTTTGAGAATAGTTATAATTAGCCCTTACTAATGCTGGCCATACACTAGACGAAAAATCAGCCGAGAGCACTCTCGAAAAACGAACATATGTTCGTGAGAGCAAACTATCACACCATCAGCTAAGTAACGATATTCAAACAATAAATCGTTTGAGAACATTAATGTATCGTTTTTTTGTGCGGTTTTTGCATCTAAAAAAGGAAGTGACAAAATATAATTTGACCTCTGCTCCCTGGCTTCCTTGTGATTTACGCATACGCCCAGAGAAGCAACGTGCATTCGTCAGAACGAACCTTGTGCGTATTGAGCTACTACTGCATCACCTACATCAGCACCACCTTCAATATGGATGTGGATGAGAGGACCATTGCCATAGTAATGCTTGGAGTGATGGCTATACAGCAAGGAGAGGAGCCCCCCCCAAAAAAGGCAAAGGTTATGGAGTAAAGAGTGGCTGAAGAACCGTGATATTTTCTTACATATGAGATTGGTTCGAGAGCTAAAGGAAAACAATCCCGATGATTATCGGAACTATCTGAGGATGCCTGATGAGTCCTTTCAGCTGCTACTGAGTCAAGTTTCACCCCTCATAACCAAAAAGGACACGGTCTTAAGAAGTAGCATCACAGCGGAGCAGAGACTGGTAGCAACACTTTGTTTTCTGGCAACTGGCCGAAGTTTTGAAGACCTCAAGTTCACCACTGGAATCTCTGCCCAGTCGCTCGGCCGCATCATACCTGAGACCTGCCAAGCCATCATAAGAATACTGCAAGACGAATACGTAAAAGGTAATAACACAATGCTTTTATTTTAAACTCTGAAAAACACTGTAAAGCTAGCTTCCTTGAACATTGAAGCTGTAAACATCATAGTAAACTCAAATTAGTTCATAAGATTTAAAACAGAAAAAAATCTAACAACTTATGTGATTCACAAAGATGTGTACTGATAAACAGTTGCTTTGGGGACGATCCTGCCGTTGTGTATATGGTACGGGCCACTGATGCATTGGGTGAGGTTGTTGGGATGATTAGGTGTGTGTGGGTTTGTGCTCAGCTGAGTATTTGGGGTAAGCTCCCCTCTTAACCCTTTATTAAGAAGCTGAAATCAGTAAGGGTTCCAGCAATTGTTTTTGGTCTTCTGACATCCGGCATATCTTCTTGGCAGTAAATCCACCCAGGTCATCACATTCATCCCTCTGATTCAATGCTGCAGATGCTTGTAATAGAAAGTTGCCAGTAGACTGTTGCGTTGTCTCTCTCTTTTTGTTCCTGTTTACTAGTGGTGATGTGACAGTCTGTGTCATTGACAAATAGATCCTGAATAATATAAAAAAATGTATCAAGAATTAAAGACTGAAAATGTTTATATTTTTACAGCTCCCGTCATCTGTGGAGGAATGGAAAGCAACAGCAAAACAATTTCACGACTATTGGAATTTCCCCAACTGTGGTGGTGCCATAGACGGAAAACATGTTCGCATAACACCCCCAGCAAAATCTGGCTCCTTCTATTACAATTAAAGGCTACTTTTAGCATTGTCCTAATGGCAATCGTGAATGCAAAGTATGAGTTTATGTTTGTGGACATTGGCAAAAATGGACGAAATTCAGATGGGGGGGGGGGGGGGAGTAATCGTTCTCATCGTTTAAAAAATGGACTTCTAAATCTACCATCCAAAGAGGACACAGTGGAAGGCCTGAATTTTGTATTTGTCGCAGATGACGCATTTGCATTATCTGAACATGTGTTGAAACCATTTGCCCTTAAAAACCTTACACCTGATCAGAAAATTACAGGTTATCTCGTGTTAGACGAGTAGTAGAGAATGCTTTTGGCATTATGGCCAACCGCTTTTGTATCTTCCATACACCAATAAATGTAACACCCCCAAAAATTTACATTATGGTTCATTGTTGCTGTGTGTTACATAATTTTCTAAGATGTACTAGCTCCACCTACATGTCACAATCCATGATGGACCGGGAAGATACTCTGTCTGGGGATGTCATGCCTGGTGAGTGGCGTAATGATACAGAAGGGCTTTTAGACCAAGGCCGTGCCCCACCACGTCTCTCTAGTCAACTAGCCCGTCAGAATCGTCTTGACTATATGCAATATTTTCTTGGTCCTGGAGCAGTAGATTGTTTTGCCAATCTCTAAATGTTCAAAATAAATGTCTGTGGCTGAATTAATATATTCTTTCATGAATAAACACAGGTGTCATGTTAGGTTTGCCTTTAAAAAAAAATGAACATTTACATAAAAATATGATGTGTGGTGTAATTTGTTACGCATTATATGCAAATTAGATTTTATTATCTGCTTATATCAAAGTGTATAATAAAAAAAAAATTATGATTACTTTACCTGACTGCCATTTCCTCAAATGTTCCATCTTCTTCATCGCCTGAATTAGTTGCCCTGACACTACTGTCTAAACTTGATACAGAGGCTCGTGCTTCCTCCTGTTCAGCCAGAAAACTTAAGCTCTCAAAATACTACAGACGTGGCACGTATACTTGGTCTGCACCTGCACCAGATCTTTTTGAATCATGTATTTTATTTAATTCTTTTTTGAATATAGTACGCAAATTTGATATTTTTTGTTTAACATAGGCTATATCTGCTTTGGAATACACAACAGTGGATAGTTCTGATAATTTAGTATACGCTTGTTTGCCTTTTTGGCGGTCTGAATACTCTTTGGAGTGTACTTTCCATAAACATGAAAGGTCACGGTACATTTCAATGAATTGGGGAAGGAAATGTGGCGATGTAAATTTGTCCACCATTGCTCCTGTAATAAGAAATAATGCATCATCATTTAGTTGCCAAACTACACCAAACAATTAATATCATAGAACTATTGTACTGGTCTGCTTACCTTCAGTTGTAACAAATCTTCTGTAGATTGGTCAGTATAATCGGTTGTTTAGTCAGTGTGTGCTTGTTCCTCTACTCAGTAAATCGTACGTGACAACGTTCTGTGCGCCGGGTCAGAGTGTACCGCAGTGGAATATGGGAGTTGGCAAGCTCCGCCCCTCTTCATTCGGCGCCATCTTTAGCAGAACGATGGCTGAAGAACAGGAGCATGCCCTTCCCAAACGAATTCGCCTGCAAACTTTAAAAAAAAAAAAAAAAAAAGGCAACATGGATGAAATGAAAACTATGGTGAATATCTTGGAAAAAAAAATTACTATGATGGGAGGCACAAAAACTACCCCAGGCCTAATAGAGGAAAAGATGACATCATGGAGAAGGTTATTCATGTGCTTGGGAAGAAGTATGGTGTGGACCGAACAAAGGACCAGCTGCGCAAGAGATGGTCTGACTTGAAGCATAGGGAGGAAGCACAGTTGTAGAAAATACATACAATGATCAAAAAAGGTAATTATGATTCATTTCTGCCATCTCAGCTAGGCATGCAATCCATGTAGTCTTTCTGCAATGTCTTCATCAATGCAAACTATAATCTTTAGCATGCATGCTTTTTTCATGTTTTGTTTTTAACAAAGAAAGACCCAAGGAAGCACACTTTGGGAACAGCACTGTGACAACAGGACTGGATATTATTCTAGTTGATGACACATCTCCAGTTACTGATAAAGGACCTAATGATGACAGCTCCAGTTACTGAAAAAGGACCTGATGATGATGATGATGCTGAACCATGCCAAAGTATTACAGATGTTGAAGCAGACCAGGCACAGCATTCCTGTGAAACCATCACAAGCAGCACAGGTAAGCCAGTACACATACACTTTAACATCAACTCCATTTTAAAAACATTTCCCTGAAATTTGTTTTCTTATCTTCAACAGCACATCATCTGTCTGTGGAACAGGAATACACTCACTGCCCAAAGATTGTTATCTGATATGTTGAAGTGCTCATCTGAGTTAGAAAAAGTCAAAGAGCACCTGACCTCTGTCCAAAAAAAATTCTGGTTGTACTTGACACACTATGTAAAATTGAACATGTGTCACTTTAGTCCATGTATGTTTTTCTTTTGTTTCGTTGATGTGCTAATTGTTTGCAGAAGTTTGCACAAACGTTAAGCTATTTCTACTGTTGAATACAAGCACTTTATTAATGTTCATGACTCATGCACATTTAAAGGTCAGGCCTGCCATGGAAAAACATGGTTGGAGCAAAGCTGTCCTTGAGGTTTGAGCCGTCAGTCACCTCTACTATAGTTGTGTTCTGACACAAGTCAATTATAGTGTTTTCGTGAACACAAATTTCCCATATGTTGACATGCACTTATAGTAGGGGTGACTGACATCACAAACCTCAAGGACAATCTCAAACCATGTTTATTCTACAGGCCAAAAACTAAATACTGATATTGTTTAACAAAATATTAAAGCTTTGAAAACCATGAGAGATAATTAAAATCCATTGTTTGATAGATGCATAATGTTTATTAATAAAAATGTCAAAATAACATTTTTTCACAGTATTTTAATATAAAACATTATGCTCTCTTGCTTAACAAAAAAATAATAATTATGCTCTCGTGTAAAAAAACAGATTATGCTCGCTTATTTAACAAAATAATTATGCTCTCTTGTGTAAAATAAAAAATTATGCCCTCTTGTAAAAAAAAAAAAAATTATGCAAAACAAAGATTGAACACCATGTTTTATTTTTTTACAAAAGTAAAGAAAAACGACTTTTGCAATAAAGTTTTAATATTGCATATTTTGTCTGTTGTATTATTTTTACAGAGGTATAGGTATATCACGATTGAAGAGGTTGCGGGTTGTATAGTTGGTGATGTGTATCATGACCTTTTGACGTGAACGTTCTTTGATACGAATATTTACCTTCCGGGTTATATGTTTTTCAACCATGCGCAGTAGCAAGCATTAGTTTTTTCTCGGACGAATAACGCATTAACCTTGCGATTTATCGTTCGGTCGGCAGAATTTTTCCAAACTTGGCGTTCGTTTTTTTTCCACAAAACGTCACAAACGATTAACGATTTGTGGCCATTAACTTGCCGAAAAACAAACAAAGTGTCTACATGAGCGATTTTTGCCCGATTTTTCGTCTAGTGTATGGCCAGCATAACACTTTAAAGAGGTTCCTAAATATTGCAAAGTCTAGATGTGCAAAGTTAGTAGACAGATCTCAACAGACTAAAGGCTGTAATTAAAGCAAAAGGTGGTCCTACACAATACTGACATAAAAAGGGGTGATCCTTTTCCCAACACAGTGATTCGGTTTTTGATTTTTTTCTGACATGTTGGTGGTATATCTTTCACTTGGATATTTTAAGTTGCACTAGTAAATACAGCTGCATAAAAAACAGTCTTCATTTCAGGCTGCAAAGCAACAACTATCTGATTTTAACCAATTGCCGACCAGCCTCCAGAGTTATACTGGTACGTTGGTTCATGCGCTAGCTTTTGCGGGTACGCACCCACCGGCGATAAAGAGGCAGAACAGGAATCTAAACAAGAGAAAAAAAAATAGAGAGAAAAATAGAGAGAAAAATAGAGAGAAAAATAGAGAGAAAAATAAAGAGAAAGAGCACACTACTCCAAATTAGTCCTAAACAGGGTGACATCGGGGGAGGGGTTAGGGGCCTGACAGTTAGAAAGCACCTCCCT
The DNA here is from genome assembly GCA_029206835.1 of Rana muscosa. Lineage (NCBI taxonomy): Eukaryota > Metazoa > Chordata > Amphibia > Anura > Ranidae > Rana > Rana muscosa. Next base: position 30,103,732 of record CM055121.1, on the reverse strand, counting down.
AGGGAACACTTAACCCTTTGATCACCACTAGTGTTAACCTCTTTCCTGCCAGTGCCATTTATAGCACGGATCACCAAAAAGTGTCACTTAGGGGCAGATTTGCCCACCGCAATGTCGCAGTCCCGCTTAAAAATTGCAGATCGCCGCCATTACTAGTAAAAACAATAAAAAATAAAAAAGTCCCTAAATCTTTCCATTTTGTAGACACTATAACTTTTGCGTAAACCAATCAAATCTGCTTATTGCGATTTTTTTTTTTTTACCAAAAATATGTAGCAGAATACATATTGGCCTAAACTGATGAATGAATTCGTTTTTTTGTGTTTTTTGGATATGTATTATAGCAGAAAGTAAAAAAAAACAAAAAAAATAAAAAAATTCAAAATTGGCGCCCTTTTTTGTTTATACCGCAAAAAATAAAAACCGCAGGTGATCAAATACCACCAAAAGAAAGCTCTATTTGTGGGGGGAAAAAAATAAAATAGGATTTTTGTACTCACCGTAAAATCCGTTTCTCTGACGCCCATGGACTGACACAGCCTCTTAAACACTTTACCCGTGGGTTATGTCCCTGCTTGCAGGAGAAGACCTAGGCAGAATGTGAGATGTTATACATTCATTCTAAAAAGCCAGAGCTGAACAGCCCCGCCCAGGGGGGGCAGTCCCTCCGAACATAGCCCTCCCACTGCAGTCAGCAGACCTCAGTTCGTAACAAACCAGTACAAACCTTGAAGAGAAGGGTGGGTGCTGTGTTAGTCCATGGACGTCAGAGAAACGGATATTACGGTGAGTACAAAAATCCTATTTTCTCTCATCGTTCATGGACTGACACAGCCTCTTAAACACTTTACCCGTGGGAGCAGCATAAATGGAAAACCAAAAAAAACTTCACTCCAAACAAGGCAGAGCTCCTCAACGGAGGAGGTGCAACTTTAAACAGCAGCTTGCAACACCTTGCGGCCGAAGAAAGCATCCGAAGATGCAGCCACATCAACCTTATAGAACTTAGAAAAGGTATGAACGGACAACCAGGTCGCCGCCTTGCACACTTGTGCAACCGACGCTTGAAGTCGGAAAGCCCAGGAAGCACCAATTGCCCTGGTGGAATGCGCCATAACCGGAAAGGGAGGCGCCCGCCCCTTGAGGACATAGGCCTGTATGACGGTCTGTCTGATCCATCTAGAAATGGTGGCAGACGACACCGCTTGGCCCTGTTTTGGACCAGAGACAGACACAGTGAGTCAGACTTCTGAATAGAAGCAGTAGCAGACAGGTACACCCGTAAGGCTCATACCACATACGTGTGAAGCGCAAACTCTCTGGGATGCGATGGGTGAGGACACAAGGACGGGAGGACAATGTCCTCATTAAGGTGAAAGGCCAAGACCACCTTTGGCAAAAAAGAAGGTCGCGGACGCAACACCGCCTTATCCTTATAGATGACCAAATAAGGCGACTTGCAGGACAAGGCCACCAACTCAGACACCCGTCTAACAGAAGTAATGGCCACTAAAAAGGCCACCTTCTGAGACAAAGTCAAGAGGGGAATATCCCTAATATTTTCAAGGAGGTTCCTGGAGAACCGAGAGCACCAAATTCAGATCCCAAGGAGGGAGAGGAGGCTTGACAGGAGGGAGCACATGGCGAACCCCCTGCACAAAAGGTGCTAACCAAGGAACGACCTGCTAGCGGTCGCTGAAAGAAGACGGCCAAGGCCGAAATCTGACCCTTAATGGTACTCAACGCAAGCTTTTGGGTCACGCCACGCTGCAAGAACCGCAGGATTCTGGGGACGGAATAAGTCCGTGGGCACCAGTCCAGCTCTTCGCACATGGCGATGTAAGCTTTCCAGGTACGGTGATAGATCTTTCTGGAGGAAGACTTCCGTGCCCTTAACATGGTCGAAATGACCGAATCCGAGAGACCTCCGTCTCTCAGCACCTGGCTTTCAATAGCCATGCCGTTAAAGCCAGAGACTGTAAAGCAGGATGACATAGGACCGTGAGACAGGAGGTCCTCCCTCATTGGCAACCGCCAAGGAACGTCTGTGACGAGACGTACCAGATCGGTGTACCAATGACGCCGAGGCCAATCCGGAGCAATGAGGATCACTGGAATTCCCTCGGTCACCACCCTGCGCAGCAGGCAAGGAAGCAGCTGCAGTGGAGGATAAACATATATCAGGTGATAATGACCCCATGGGGCAACCAACGCATCCGCCCAGGGGTCCCTGGACCTGGCCACAAACCTCGACACCTTGCGATTGAGTCAAGAGGCCATCAGATCCACATCCAGCGTGCCCCACCGCCGGCAAAGAAGTTGAAAAACCTCCGGGTGCAAGGAGCACTCTCCCTGGTCCAGCGTCTGGCGACTCAGATAGTCCGCCTGCCAGTTTTCTATGCCCGGAATGTAGACGGCCGACAGAGCCGGCACGCTTCTTTCGGCCCACTTTAGGATGTGGGTGACCTCGAAAGCCGCAGCTGAGATGAGTCCCCCCTTGATGGTTGACATACGCCACCACCGTGGCGTTGTCCGACTGGATCCTGAGGGAGCAACCCTGTAGTCTCTCCGACCATGAGGAGAGGCACTGTGATTGCCAGCATTTCCAGGACATTGATCGGTAGACGGGCTTCGTCCTGAGTCCAAATCCCTTGGGCTGACAAAACTCCCCAGACTCCACCCCAGCCCGTCAGGCTGGCGTCCGTCGTGATCACCGTCCACTGGATGGGGAGGAACGATTTCCCAGACCGAAGAGCCGGGGACCTCAGCCACCATGCCAGGGATGCCCTGACCGGGTAACTAACCTGGATCTGAAGATCCAAGGACAACGGGGATTTGTCCCAAGTGGACAGGATCTCCTTCTGCAATGCCCATGTGTGTGATTGGGCATACAGAACGGCCTCGAACGAGGCCACCATGAGTCCCAGGACTCTCATGCAAAAGGCCGAAGGGAAGAGCCACAAATTGATAGTGAACTTCGCCTATCGCAAAGCGCAGAAACTTCTGGTGACTTGTGGAGATCGGAACATGAAAGCAGGCTTCCTTGATGTCCAAGGACGCCAGAAAATCCCCTTGGAGTGTAGTGATCACTGTGCGAATGGATTCCATGCGTAATTTTGGCACCTTCACAAAGGCATTCAGGGCCTTGAGGTCCAGGATTGGTCGAACCCCGTCCTTTTTTGGGCCAACAAACAGATTCGAGTAGAACCCCTGAAACCTCTCCTGTGGACGGTACTGGCACAATCACTCCGAACTCAATCAAATCCTGTACAGCCCCCAAGAGGGCCGCCCGACGGGCAGGAAGGAGAGGGAGATTTGAGGGAAAGAATCTGTCTGTGGGGCCAGGAACGAAACTCTATCCTGTATCCTGAGGTGACCACCTCGCACACCCACCGGTGGGAGGTCCACCAATCCGTGAACCTGCAAAGTCGTCTCCCCTACCCCAGAGCTGGGCGGGAGCAAGACTTCACGCAGAGGCGTGCTTGGGAGCCGGCTTGTTCGGCTTACGCACCCAAGGGCGCTAGTGTCCACCAGCCACACTGTTGACAGTCTGGGAGGGCTTACCTGTGGACTCGGACGAAAAAAACCCCTTTTTTGCTGGAAAGGAAAGACCCGGTTTATGGCGGGACTCCTTACCCTTGATAGTCTGAGGAAGGAGAATGCTTTTACCTCCCGTGACATGCTTGATAATATCCAGAGCAGCACCTAAAAGTCTACCACCCTTAAAGGGCAGATCCGTCAGGAGCTTCTTAGAGGCTAGGTCAGCAGACCAGCATTTCAACCAGATAAGGCGACGCAACACCAACGCAGAAACAGAGGCCCTGGATATTAAAGGAGCCGCGTCCAAAGTGGCGTCGCACACATATATCAGGCCCTGCACCAGTCTGGTGCAAATTTTTTGCACATTCCGTGAGTGTCTGAGACACAACAGAGCATAAGGCGGATCCCAACAAGGCAAGCATGGCTCTGCTCACCACTTCTGACCTCCTGTCAGTGGGGTCCTTAAATGCAGGAGTCCCCTCCATCAGGAGAGTGGTGGCCTTGTTCAAACGGGAGACTGGGGGGGGTCGACCACTGGGGGAGAAGCCCACTTCTTAAGTAGGGCTTCTTCAAAGAGGCATCTGATAGACAAACGCTGCGGGACCATAAAAGTCTTCTGCGGCTTTTCCCAAACCTGGTCAATAAACTGGTCAAAGAAAGGTGCATATGGAAAAACCTTTTTAGAAGGCTTGGTCTTAAAAGAACCAAAAAAGGAGACTGCCTCTGCCTGAGGTTCCGCAGCTGCAGCATTCAGCTTGGGAGTGTCCCTCACAGCATCAATGAGTTCACTAACAAGCGCCCTGTCATTTACTGACTTAGACCTGGAGTTTTCCTCACAAGGAATGTCCTGTTCAAAACCATAAAAAAAATAGAGGTCGACACAGGGGGCGGAGTTACAACATGGCGCTGAGCAGCAGCAGCCTGTTGCAGTGAGCTCCGGAGCGCTCCACCCGAGCAGATACTAAGCATGGCTGCAAGAGAGGATTGATCCGACTGACCCGTATCCCCTGCCGCGTCTCAACTAAAGGAGATGGTAATCTGCCTGGAGGTGCCGCTGAGCTCCAAGATCTACTGAACGCCGTGGTGAGTGCGTCCCTGCTTGGCTCTCGGACCTGACTGGCCGGTCATCCATCCGTATCCCTGTCTCCCCCCCCCTCGAAGTGGATGAACGTGCAGCGTGAAGGGGGAGTGGGAGTGGAGTGAAGGCAGAGGAGGCTCCGGTATGGCCACAGTGTGAGAGGCTGTGGGCTTGAATACCGGCAAACGGAGCTAGGCGACGGGAGGATGGTGAGAGAGGTGAGAGAGGAGGCAGGACCTGGAGCTGATCGGGGACCCTTTAAAGAATCGGGAATAGCTCTGAAAGCTGTACATGTAGCTGGGAGATCCCTTGGTTGGTCTCAGGATACAGAAGGTGGAGGAAGGTGACCCGGCTTGACTAACTTGTAGATGGAAGATGGAAGATCTGGTAGGACTTAATGCTTTTACTATATGACGGAGATAAAAATAAAGTATCTTTCTAAGAAGCAGGAGTAGAGGTGGATCGCTGTTTGAATTTAATTTTCAAAAAAAAAATCACTCTGCTAAATTTGCTCTGCCATATAAGACTGCATTTTATGTCAACTTGGAGTCAGCTTGGAGTGTTGGAGTTTTAGCTTTATGAACTGAAGCTGCATTTTGGAAAGCTACCAGTCCAGCTGAATGGATAAGAGGATCCTAGGTGTCCTGCCGTTGGTCTGTCGGTCACCTAAGCAGCTACTATCTGCATAAAGGCTGAGTCCTAATTATATATTCGCATTTAATTGCAGAAAGATTCCACATGCAAAATAAAACCCTCTCTCTATGAGAAAAAGAAACTGCCTATTATGGGATAAGCATATCTGAAATGCCATAGATGCTGTTTCTCTCCGTCTAGCCCCCTTTTCTGAATCTACAAAGGCTGCCCTCCTTCCGAAACCGAAAGGGGAAAGTACCTGACACTACCTTTTTTTTTTTCTCCTTTTGAATGGGGCAGTAATATCAGAGATATCTGAGTGCTGGGGAGACTTTGAGGAACTCTTGCCTTCCTTCTTTTATATATAGCACTACCTTTCGAACCCAGGAATAGTTTTCTACAGCTGGCCGAATTAGACTGCCTACTTTGATTGCCTACATTGGCCAATCCACCCTGCCTAGATTGTTTAAATTAAGGGGTATGAAAGAAATCTTGCCTTTGTTTTTGTTCCTTGCTATACCCGTGCCTTATACTACCCCCAGGCTTTGAAGAGCGGCATACACACGCTTGAAGCTTGATGTTAGCTATTCCTGGGGGCTTTTTTTATTAGTTATTTTTTCTGTGCACTAAAGATACGCTTCAATAGGAAGAACTGTCAAGGTTAAGTAGAAGTAGAAGTAGAAGTAGAAGTAGAAGTAGAAGAGGGAAAAGATATGACTTTTCATTATAATAGCTCTTCCTATTAAGCAAAATTTAAAAAGGACTTTAGAAGTAATTATATACCTGTTCAGCCATAGTTGAAATTTATTTGGACTTTTAGTTATATAGGTGGTGGTTGGTGTTTTTTTTTTTGCATTGTTTGTAGGTTTTGCTTGTATGCCGAGGGTGAAATAGCTCCACCGTTTAATATATAAAGTAAAGAGCCAAATTAGAAAGGTTACCAGCATGAGTATATAAAGATTAAATACCAGCAGGGCAGAGATATATTTGGCAGAGCTATATCTGATATTTTTATTACTAATTATTAGCCATTTTTCAACTGTTTTTTGCCTTCTGATTGCCCGCATTTTGCTGTTGGATTGTTGGATTGATACTCTGACTGGTTTTAGGGAATATAATATCTCTAAAAAGCTCTATATATACAGATTGTAATGATCGCATAGATTGTGGGGTAGGTTAAGTGGTAGGTGAGGTTCAAAGTGACCAGAAAAGAAATCCCTAGGCGGGAAGGGAAAATGAGGAGAAGTGGAGCCAAAATTAACCAAGGGGATAGTGGTAGTAGTAACTCAATAAAAGCCTATATGGTGCAAGATAAAGTAGACCAAAAAAGGTAGAACAAGCAGCAGAAAATATTGATAATATAGAAAGAAAAACATCCTCCACTGAAGGACAGAAGAAGAAAAACTGAGATCTAGGCGAGGAGGAGATTTTACAGCAAGACCAACAACAGAAGGAAATGGAGAAAGAATTGGATAACCTTCAGGCTCTCCCTACAAAACAAGATATGGTAGAGATGATGGCCCACTTAGAAGGCACGATTAAAAAAGAACTGAGCGCTACTCGAACGGACATACAAAACGTGCTACAAAGAGTTGAAGAATCAGAAAGTCATTTAGATGAACACAAATATGCAATCTCAGAGTTGCGCGATAGGGCAGATTCAGAGTGGGTAGAAATGAGGAATATCCGATATCGGCTTGAGGATCAAGAAAATCGCAATAGACGCTACAATGAGGATTCGGGGACTACCGGAGTCCGTTAAAAACAATGATTTGGAAACAACGGTTCGCGAGATATTCAACAAGATACTGAAAAAAGAAGCAGCAGCACCCATGTCCTTTGAAAGAGTGCATAGAGTACAGAGAATATCTACCACATCAACAGATATTACTAGAGATGTGATAGCAAGGTTTTTAAGCTATGAAATAAAACAACAAGTATCACAGGGTATGAGAAGAGCCTCACCAATTGAACATATGGGAACCGAGATTCTTATTTTTACAGATTTATCACAAGAAACCCTGGCCCGCAGGAGGGCGTTGAAACCCTTGACAAAACAAGATAAAAATATTGCATATAGATGGGGTTTCCCAGCTTGTCTAATAGCAAACAATCAGGGGGTCTCGGCTACATTGCGATTTCCAGAAGACTTGAAAGAGTTCTGCAGTAAATTAGATTTATTAATGCCCCAATTAGAAAACTGGGAGAAGAAACCCCCAGAATGGAAGAAGCTAAAGGACCAGTCATGGAATAAAAAGTAGATGGGCGGAAAAATAGTAGGAAAATACTAAGAAATAAATAAACGGCAGCTCCAGGGGGGGGGGTTAGGTCAGTAGGATAAAAGAATCTGCTCGGGGGGTGGGCGAACTGGGGCGAGGCAATGCCCACCTGTGTGCCCGGGACCATCCCTGTAACAGGGATGAGACCCGGAGGACCGGGTGGCCATTCAAATACCCCTAGAATATGCCCTACCCTGCTGAACGCCTACAACTTGGCCGACAGCAGGGTGGGCCATAACATTGATACTCAATGTAGTTGGGGAGGGGGAGGGGGGGGGGTTTTGTATGTGGATTATGTTAGGTTGTTTAATCATGATGTTTTGTATGTTATTTGGATGGGTCAATACCAGAAAAATAGAGAAATTGCTATCCCCTTATATGGTTAAAGGTACCTGGACATGTGAGCAACATCTACTAAAGAGATGGCGCCCTTAAAATTAACTACCTACAATGTCAGAGGTCTCAATAGTCCTAACAAACGGCATCAAATATTGCAGGAACTGAAAGGTTGGGCAGTAAATATAGCATTCTTACAAGAGACCCATCTTAAATGGTCCACTAGAGTAGGACTGAACACTAAAAACTTTCCAGTCTGGTTTCATGGATATTCGCCCAATAAAAGATCTAGGGGGATAGCAATAGGCTTCGATAGGAATACACCATTCACTTTAAAAGCAATAGTCAGACGCTGAAGGAAGATATTTATTTGTTAAGGGGTTTTTGTTCAATAAAGAGTATACGTTAGTGAATATTTACTGTCCCAATGTCCATCCTAGCTTATTTTTTAAAAAGGTATTGAATAAATTGAAAAATTTCAGAGAGGGAAAAGTGATAATGGCAGGAGATCTGAATTTTGTTTTTGATCCAACTTTGGATACCCAACCACTCTCTCTCCGTTCAGAGGGAAAACATTTAAAAAGGTAGTCAAGCAAAAACTCCATCAACAGCAACTAGTGGAGGTATGGATTATTTTGCACCCAAGGGGGAGAGATTTCACATATTACTCCCAGGTACACTCTTATTCAAGAATTGACTATGTTTTCTTAGACCACCAGCTCCTTGAAGGCTTATTAAAGGCGGAGGTGAAATCGATCACCCTCTCGGACCACGCCCCGGTTATAGTCAGCTTGGAATTAAAGGATGTACCGGAGAGGCAAAGATCTTGGAGGCTGGACGAATCACTTTTATACGATCAGGGTATTTTGGGTGATTTGGAAAGGGAACTAAATTTTTTCTTTATAGAAAACAATATTGAAAATATTGCACCATCGATTTTGTGGGAGGCTCAAAGTTTTAATGAGAGGGAGACTAATAGCGTTAGGGGCTAAGAGGAAAAAAATCTGGACAACCCAAAAACAACTACTGCTACAGGAAATCCAGGGGTTGGAACAAAAACATAAGAGAACAAACGATAAGGAGGTAATAGTTGAACTAACAAAAAAACACGAAGCCTTGAGGGATTTGTTGGAGCAGAATACTAAACAAGTGTTTATGAGAGTGGCGAATAAACAGTATAACTTTAGGAACAAATCAGGGAAACTGCTGGCGGGACAGATTAAACCTAGGAGAAACCCGAATTTCATAGCAAAAATGAAAAATAAACAAGGGGAGATGAAATATTCTACTAGAGACATAAGTAAAATATTCACGGAGTATTATCAATCACTGTATAAAGTGGATGACCCACGAGATCCCGGGGAGGTGCAGAATAAAAAAAAGAAAAAATAGAACAGTATTTAAGGGGGATAAAATTGCCTGAAATACTAGAAGACTCACGGATATTGGATAGGGACATCTCCAAAGAAGAAAGCAGGCAATTAAAAATAGTAAAGGAGGTAAAAGCCCCGGGCCTGACGGTTATACGTCCCTATACTTTAAAAAATTCATTGGAATCCTGACTCCCCAGTACCACTTATACATGAATTCAATAGGGAGGGGCTTTGAGATACGAGGAGAAGCCTTGGGTGCTTATATATCTCTTCTAGCAAAAGAAGGAAAAGACCCCACAATGTGCTCTAGCTTTAGGCCAATATCCATGATAAATGAGGACGTAAAAATTTACGCGAGGATATTGGCTGAGAGACTAAAGCCATACATGCCAGAATGTATAGAGAAAGATCAGGCAGGTTTTGTCCCCGGGGAGGGAGACTAGGGACAATATATTAAAAACAATCCTCCTAATTCATGAAGCTAAGAAGGGTAAAAAGCCAACTCTGTTTCTGTCAATAGACGCCGAGAAGGCTTTTGATAGGCTGGATTGGGACTTTATGCTGCAGACACTATATAAATTTGGCATAGGGCCCCGAATGCTCAAATGGATAGAAGCTTTGTACTCTAACACTACGGCCCAAATCCTAGTAAATGGAACCCTCTCGGAAAGTTTTAGACTTTTCAATGGAACACGTCAGGGGTGCCCATTGTCTCCCTTACTCTTCGTGATCTCATTGGAACCCTTTTTAGCATCTATAAGAGCTAATCAGGAGATTCAAGGCATAGAGGTTGGGGACCAAGAACATAAGTTATCCGCTTTTGCGGATGACATTATGTTCTATGTAACAAACCCTAGGCATACCCTTCCAAAAATTCTGGAAGAACTGGGAAACTATGGGAGGGTATCAAACTTAAAGATAAATATGGAAAAATCGGAGATATTAAATATTTCAGTTCCCTCGACCGAAAGTAGAGATCTTAGAAAATGGTATCCCTTTACATGGAAACAAAAGGAGGACTGAAGTATTTGGGAGTATTTTTGTCGAAATCAAGATTAGATTTATATCAAGATAACTATATGCCTCTCCTGAATAAAATTAAAAGTGAACTGAAAGGATACCCTGCGCATAGACTGTCATGGTTTGGCAGAATAAGCGTGATTAAAATGATGATTCTGCCAAAAGCTTTGTATATCTTTCAAAGCCTCCCAATTAGTATCCCAGGGGCGTTTTTTAAAACCTTGAGATCACCCGTCAAACGATTCGGATCTGGGACCGCATGTTGTCCAGAAGGGGCTTATCAAACCACATGGGGCCTATGACTCCCTTCTTTGGGACACCGGCCTTTCCACCAGCTATGTCTGTAACAGGATTCGGACCATGGCGAAAGGAGGATCATAGGCGACTTGCCCAGGTCCTTCGTGCAGACCCCACTTTACGGTCAGATACCCCTGCCGGTCCGACCCCCCGTCACCCCATGCAGTGGCTTCAGAGGCAACAGACTATCTCCTACATCCGGACTTTCCCATCTATTACAGACATTCTTGCTGAACCGACGGGATTCGAGGAACTGCTCATGCAGGTGGAGCCTCCAACACATGTTGTATCTCAACTGTACTCCATTCTGCTCGATATCCACTCCCCTGACCTTCCACCGTACACGGTGGCCTGGGAGACAGATCTGCATCACCCTATCTCCCCTATTGACTGGCAAAAATGTTTCATCCTCACACACAAATTATCCCTAGCCACTAAGACCCAGGAGAAGGGGTTTAAACTAATAACGAGATGGTACAGATGTCCATCATCTATTCATCACTTCAATCCGGAAGTGTCGGATGCCTGCTGGCGGTGTCTCGACTCCCGGGGAACCACGCTCCACATCTGGTGGGAGTGCCCTCCGGTGCGGAGGTTCTGGCAGCGAATTTTCACACTTTACTGCAAACTGATGGCGACCTCTATCCAGCCTTCACCTGAGGTGGCCCTCCTGTCTATAATCCCGGGGTCATTTAAATCCATCAGAAATGATGTATTGCGACACTTCTTGGCGGCGGCCAGAATAGTGATTCCCCGTCATTGGAGATCGACAACCATGCCTTCCCTGGGAGATTGGGCTGTTGAGGTGGACCACATTAGAGACCTGGAACGCTTGCTGGCGGAGGAAAGTGGTAAAAGTGAACAGTTCTCTCTCACATGGACTTCGTGGTCCGTGTTCCGATACTCCTCTGAGTTTGTGTCCTGGGCGGGACGTGACCTGGACGGGTCCGCCGTGGGACCGTGATGGAGTGATTGGGATTCTGATTCCTGTCCCCTACCTATTTGTCCCCTTCTATCTGCCCCTGACCCTGATTCTTTTTTTCTTTTCTCTATATCTAATTACACCTCTAGAAATACAGTGAGACAACGTACCAGGGCTTCGATCTACTTAATGCCAATAACCCAATGAGTGACCCTACGTCATATTCTCCAAACAGATTTGTGTATAATCTCATCTGATAAGTTGCATACGGGGGAACTAGGATCCCCTTCGCAGAAATACAGATAAAGGTTTCCTTACCTCATTTATTTTTGTACAGGGACTGATATTACAAAAATCCCACGGAGGTCCTCCTACACAGGTGCTCAACCCTTATATGTGTAACTTAGCCCTGCTTTGTTTTGCCATACATGATGCCTGTTGATGGTGTATCCTATCACTGTTTGTAATGTTTAAGACGAAGTATGTCTTTTTCTGTCTTTCTCTTGCATATAATATAATAAAATAAGATTGAATTAAAACCTTGAGATCAATAATACAGAGATTTGTGTGGAATAATAGAAGTAATCGTACTTCTTATAAGATTCTGACTAGACCCAAAGAGAAGGGAGGCTTATTCCTCCCTGACCTCGAAAAATATCATGAGGCAGCAATTTTGCGGAGGATCATGGATTGGATACATGCTCCTCGGCAGAAAAAATGGGTGGAACTGGAAGACAATATCAGTAAATTGAAGTTGGGACAAATAATTTGGAGTCCAAGGCAGTACAGAGGCCCTCTAGTTGATGCAGCATCAATTACGTTAGAAGCACTGAGAACGTGGGATAAATTATTTAAAAATATACAGGGACAATATAATAGTCCATTAACGGCCCTAACAGGAAATAATTATTTCCCACCGGGGAAAGATAATAAGTTATATTTAAAATGGACTACATCAACCTCTTTGAGATTACGGGATGTTATGAAGGGGAATGCTTTTTGCTCCCTTTTGGAACTACGTGAAAAATATGGGACAACCCCTTGGGATGTCTGGAGATATAATCAACTGCAACTTTTGGAGCGTCCCTCCCAAAACCCCTTCGGGGGACGGGTAGCATGAATGTAAAGGAAAAATCGGCAGATCAAGGAGGGACAGATAAGTATGGAATTTCTAGCATATATAAAATGTTGATAACACACCCAGATGGAGGATCCGTGTGTCCAACGGCAAGCTGGGAGCTAGAACTAAATCTCCCACTACCAGAAATAATGAGGGGCAGAGTTTTGGATTATGTTCACTCCACGTCCGTGGACGCACAGATAAAAGAAATGAACTACAAATTATTAATTAAGTGGTACTATGTCCCAGTAAAATTACATAAAATAAATCCCCAGACATCGCCCCTATGCTGGAGGGAATGTGGGGAGGAGGGAACTCATGCCCACATATGGTGGCAATGCCCCAAGATCCTACCATATTGGGAGGAAATACTAGACCTAATTAAGATGATCAGCGGGACGGAAATCAGTTTGGATCCATGGCAATGTTTGTTTCGTGTAACAAATACCCCAAGGAAGAAATACAGAGCAACAATTATCCCGATTTTACTAAATTCAGCAAAGATATTAATTCCAAGGCAATGGAGGATAAAGCAGGCCCCAGCGATACAGGAATGGTTGAGGGAAGTAGAAAAGACAAGATATGCCCTATGTTGGTCCAGGGAGGCGAGGCACCTGCCTCGTGGAATTTCTGATCACGCCCCGGTTTATCTTAATATATCCATGACGAAACTCCCAACCTTAAAATTATGGCGTCTGTCCAGGTTCTGGGCCACAGATGAGAGACTACAAGAGCCGATGATGGAGGCTATCTGCGACTTTTGGAATGTACATGGGGACTCGGCAGATGTACTTGCCAGTTGGGATGCATTTAAAGCTGTATTCAGAGGGAAATACATTTCCCAGATAGCGTTTTTTCAAAAAGAGACCTCCAGGTCCCTGGATGCTCTGGAGGAGGAGTGTGCGAGGCGTGAGGTAGCTTATACCCAAAACCCTGATGACTCGCACTATAGTCTATGGCAGAAGGCTCTTAGGGACTTATCCCTTCTTAACATTGAGCAGACACAGAAATCTATGCTGTACTCCAAAGGATTTTTGAACATGGAATAAGAATGGTAGGCTGTTAGCGTGGCTGGCAAAAAATCATGCTGCTGCTACGCATATAGCCAGTATTCGAGACGCCCAGGGCCAATTGATCTCCTCTCCTGAGGGCATCAACGTCAGGTTCTTAGACTTTTTCCGGGAGGTGTACTCTACCAGATCCCGGCACTCCATGGAGGAGGTTGGGGAATTCTTAGACGCTGTCCCCTTTCCCACCCTATCAGAGGAACACAGCACACTAATGGATGGGGACATCTTTGGAGGAGATCCAATCCGCAATCGGAAGTCTTCAGAGTGGTAAGACTCCGGGTGCGGATGGACTGCCTACCGAGTTTTACTCTCAGCACATTGACCTTATCGCCCCTAAACTCAAGGCCCTGCTCGTTGGTATTGAGGAGGCAGACTGTCTACCTGGGTCCATGGAGGAGGCCGTAATTGTTCTGATCCCCAAACCCAGCAAAGATACCCAGGAGTGTGGGTCATATAGACCCATTTCCCTTCTGAATGTTGATGCAAAAATACTTGCGAAAGTCCTGGCCACTCGCTTAACGTCTGTCATATCTACGTTAGTCCATGTTGATCAGGCAGGATTTATGCCGGGTAAGGGTACTGATATAAACAGACGTCTTTTCCTAAACCAGTCCATCACCCATGATAATGCTGGATCCAGAGTGATTGCATCTCTGGACGCCGAGAAGGCATTCGACTCGGTGGAGTGGGACTTTCTCTGGGGTGTGCTGCGGTGCTTTGGCCCCAAATTTCTAAAATGGATACAGGTACTGTATAAGGCTCCCAGGGCCAGGGTACGTACGAATGACTGGGTCTCGGAATCTTTCCCACTGCAGAGAGGCACTCGTCAGGGATGCCCCCTATCACCCAGTCTCTTTGCCCTGGCCCTGGAACCCTTGGCAATCCTAATTTGAGAATCGCTGGAGGTGAGGGGCTTGAGGTTGGGTGTACTGGAGGAAAAAAAATATCCCTTTATGCGGATGATGCTCTACTTTACTTGAACGACACGGGCCCGTCTCTGACTGCTGCCCTAGCATTATTTGACAAATTCGGATCCCTATCTGGTATCCGCATTAATTGGTCCAAATCGACCCTCTTACCCCTAGACGGACAGAGTCCACCACCAGCGGCTTCTTCCCCATTGCAGTGGGTTACAGAATTCAAATATCTTGGGGTGAGGGTTACTAGGGATGTTGCACAATATTACTCATTAAATGTACTTCCCCTCCTCCGTCTCCTGAGGGAACGATGTCAGTCCTGGTCTGGGCTTCCTCTGAATCTTATAGGTCGCATAAACATTTTAAAAATGATAATTCTACCCAAACTCAATTACTTTTTTAGGAACAGCCCAGTGTGGATTCGGGGGTCCTTCTTTCAGGAGGTGGACAAGTGTATCATGTCCTTCATATGGAATGGGTCCACCCCCAGGTTGGCTAAGTCAACGTTACAGTTACCCACGCATTTGGGGGGTCTTGCCCTCCCCAATGTGCGGGTGTACTATTGGGCTGCTGTATTGGTCACTATTTATTGGTGGTTTGGAGCCAAGCGCTCTAATGCGGCGGTGTGTCTAGAGGCGGCACACTTAGGCTCCCTACAGGCCCTGCAAAATCTGGCTTACAGGGGATTGAAAGCTTATGCTGATCTCCCCGCCCCCACTAGGGCAACACTTAGGGTGTGGAACGTTGCTAGGCGCAGATTCTCCCGGAGGGATTGCTGGTCACCAGCCCAGCCTCTCTGGGGGAATCCCAATCTACCACATCTCAGAACGGTCCCGGACCCTCGGGTGTGGGCAAGATTTGGTAGAACGCTGCTGAAAGATATTATGCCGACCGGTACTTTACTTTCACTCCATCACTTGACTAGTGTCCATGACCTGCCGGGTTGGATGTACTTCCGGTACGCCCAGCTTCGGCACGCTGTCAGGGCCCAGTTCCCCACCCCTCCAACCCTGCAATATGACCCACTAGAGGACCTTCTAAAAAGATGAACTCAAGAAACCCCTTTCTGCCTTGTACGGTACCCTCCTTCCAATAGATGTCTTGACGATGGATAGGCTTTGGGATAGGTGGAAGGAGGATATCCCGACACTAGAGAGGGACGACTGGGAGGACTGTCTGGAACAGGGCACGAAACTGGTTATCTCTGCAGGCGATAAACTTATTCAAACAAGATTTTTGCACAGGGTTTATCACACCCCAGTACGCTTATCTAGAATTTACCCAGATAGGGATCCTCATTGCCCTCGTTGTAGAATACACCTAGGCACATACATGCACATGTTCTGGGACTGTCCCAATTTGTCTAAATTTTGGTCTGGAATTTTTGAACAACTGAATGTAAGACTTGAACTATCTGTCCCCAGGACCCCCGAACTGGCTTTACTAGGTATTCAGGACAATGAACAAAGATCTCACCATAGCAAGCTGCTGATATCTTACCTACTTTTTTTATGCAAAAAAGGAGATTCTATACAAATGGACATCTCCTACTCCCCCCAGTGTATCCTCATGGGGAAAAAGGGGTTAATGCTGTCTTGCCCCTTTACAAGCTAACTTACATTAGTCGTGGTTGCCCCTGGAAGTTTGATAAAGTGTGGCTTTCGTGGACATCCTGCTGACTGTTTGTGTTTGGACCTTTGGTGAGCCTTCTGTATTTCTTCCCTACTTCCTTATGCCTCGCTGACCTCTTCTCTCCCTCCCCCTGCTCTTCCCTCCCCCCGCTTTGGGGGGCTCTTCTCCCCCTACCCTCTCTCTTCCTTTCTTCCTCCTGCCCCACCCCCCCCTCTTACTTATTTCTCTGAACTCGAACGAGGTGATCGATGTTTTATCAAACATTTCCAATGTACTGTACCAGTGGTTGATGTATTTGTACCTTCTGATGGATTCTCCTTTCTATTGCATGGAGATACTGACTGTATAATGACTTGAATGCTGATATGCTGCACTTGACCTGTAACACAAGTGGTCCATTGATTGGCTGTTCTCTGTACTTCTGATTTAATTTTTGTTTTTCTTTGGATGTACTGTACATCTCCTTCAATAAAGCACTCCTGAGTGTTAAAAAAAAGAAAAAGAAAAGACAAGATATATGGAAGAGGTAACATATATGCATAAGGGCTCTAAAACTGATTTTATTAGAATTTGGAAGGGATGGGAGGAGTTTAGACATTCGTGGGTATATGAAGGGTATATGAGAAGAGAAGGTAGCACCTAACGGTATTTTGGCTGGATCCCCTGGGATGGAAAGTGACCAGTTACACTTACCGGTAACGGTGTTTCTGGGAAGTCTTCCAGGACGGCACAATGAGAGATGACTGACTCCACCTGACAGGAAACACAATCAATTCAAAGAGGTTAAAGCACCCTCCCCTCCCCGTGCTCCTCAGTTATGATAAAGTACAGACCCACACCAGTGCACGAGAGAGAAAACACACACCAAAATAACTCTATACAAACCAATGTATTTACCAAAAAGCGGTGGGAAGTAGGCCTGCCGTCCTGGAAGACTTCCCAGAAACACTGTTACCGGCAAGTGTAACTGGTCACTTTCTCAAGTCGTCTTCCAGGACAGCACAAAGAGAGAAGCATGTAGCTTCAGGCCTACCTTAGGGTGGGACGACTGCTTGCAGGACCTTTCTACCAAAGGACAGGTCCTGAGGTGACAGCAACTGCACTCTATAATGCCTTAGGAATGTATTCTGGCTTCACCAAGTCGCAGCTTTACAGATCTGTTCAACCGAAGCTCCGGCTCTTTCTGCCCAGGAGGTTGCCAGAGAGCGAGTGGAATGAGCTTTAACTTTCGGAGATTGTCTGTCTGATCCATCTAGATATGGATGCTTTAGATGCCTGTTGGCCCTTTTTCTGTCCAAAAAAATTAATTAGTAAATGGCTGGATTTCCTAAATTCACTCACCCTATCCAGATAAGCTAGCAGACACCGTCTGACATCCAGACAATGAAAGGAGGCCTCTCATTCTGTGGATTTGAACAAAAAGGGAGAATAATTTCTTGTGATCTATGAAACTTCGACACTACCTTAGGGAGGTACAGGGGGTCCTGCCTGAGAATAACTCTGTCCTCGAATAAACTAAGGAAAGGCTCTTTAATCGTCAGAGCCTGCATATCGCCTATTCTTCTGGCTGTAGTAATTGCCAGAAGAAAAGCAAACTTAAACGTCAGTAATTTAACTGAAATATCTTCTAGTGGCTCAAACGGAGCTTTAGTTAATTGTTCCAAAACTAACGTAAGGTCCCAGGGCAGAACTCTAGAGATCCGCACCGGGGACAATCTATCCCTGGCCATCAGAAATCTTTTAACTAGAGGGTCCAGTGATAGCTTCTTGTCCAAAAAATAAGATAAGGCTGCTACCAGCACTCTTAGAGTCTTGGTAGCGAGACCTAAATCAGCGCCATCCTGGAGAAAGTCCAGGATGACCGAGGTTTTTTGCTGGGATGCCTTTCTCACTAGACACCAGTGAGAGAAGACTCCCCACACCTTCCTGAAGATACGTCTGGTGACTCCTTTTCTACTTGAAAGGAGAGTGTTAATCACTCTCTCGGAACATCCCCTCTCCCGCAGGTTCTGCCTCTCAAGCACCAGGCCGTCAGCTTGAAGAAGCTGGGATCTGGGTGAAAGACCGGTCCTTGCCGAAGGTCCACCCGAACTGGTAGATGGAGGGGAGGTGCTACGGACCAGTTCTGTAGAGCGGGGAACCAGGCTCTCTTGGGCCACCAAGGGGCAATTAGAATGAGTCTGGTTTCTGAGAGACCTAGTTTTTGTAGGACTCTTGGAATGAGACTCAGAGGGGGAAAAGCATAAGCCAGGTGAAAACTCCATACCTGAGCTAATGCATCCACCCCCTCCGAGCCCCACTCCCGGGACAGGGAAAAGAATCTTCTTACTCTCCTGTTTTCCTTGCGGGCAAAGAGGTCTATTTCTGGACTTCCAAACGGTTGGCACACCAGGTTGAACACCTCTGGGTTCAGCTCCCATTCCCCCTGGAGAATTGGATGGCGGCTTAGATAGTCCGCCTCTATGTTGTACATTCCCTTTATGTGTACTGCCGTAATAGAGGCAATCCGAAGCTCTTCCCAGCCCAGAATTCCTAGAGACAAAGCCAGCAGGGAGGGAGACCTGGTTCCCCCCTGATGATTTATGAAGGCCACCGTGGTCGCATTGTCGGACAGGATCTGGACCTCCTGGTCTCGGATCCTTTCCTCGAACGCTTTTAGGGCCTCCCCGACCGCCAATAATTCCCGGAAGTTTGAGGAGGCGCGCCTCTGATCCTGATTCCAGGAACCCTGGGCTCGGAGCTCGCCTAAGTGGGCCCCCCAACCCCAGGAACTTGCGTCTGTCGTTATCCTGAGGGGTTCTGTCTGAGTCCAAAGATGACCCACCTGCAACTTCTGAGGAAGAAGCCACCAGCTCAGAGAGAGTCTTTTACTACCTCTGGGATGGAGATTCTGTGGTCTAATGTCCCTCTTTTTCCGTCCCAGGAGGATAAGAGGAATTGTTTTAGGGGTCTGGAGTGGAGCTGAGCCCACGGGACCGCAGGAATACAAGAGGTCATTAGACCCAGTACCCTCATGATGTCTCTGAAAGAGAACTCTCCTGGCTCCAACAGAGACCAGACCGCTTGCCAGGAGGCCCCGGGCCTACTCCTGGGGTAAGAAGAGCCTTCTCTGTAGGGAGTCTATCAGGAAACCCAGGTAAACTTTTCTTTGGTCCGGGATCATCGAGGACTTCTCCCTGTTTATGATCCAACCTAGGGATTCCAGGGTACTCACAACCTTGGCCAGGTCTGCGAGGAGGAGATCTCGACTCTGGTTGTAGAGTAGAAGATCGTTGAGATAAGGGACTATTGATATACCCTGCAAGTGTAGGAAGGCGACCACCTCTGCTACGATTTTTGTTAACACCCTTGGGCTGGAAGCCAGTCCAAAGGGGAGGGCAGCAAACTGCCAGTGTTGAATCCCTTGAGGAGACTCGACTGCAAATCTGAGGAAGGCCTGATGTCCTGGAAAGATCGGGACATGTAGGTAGGCGTCCTTTAAGTCGATCGTTACCATGTATACCTCCTTCAGAAGGAGTCTTCTGAGGGTGTATATGCTCTCCATGCGAAATTTCTTGTGACGCAGAGAGGTATTCAGGGGTCTCAGGTTTATTATCAAACGGTATTTGCCTGAGGATTTTGGGACAACGAAGATATGGGAGTAGACCCCCATTCCGCATTGACCAGCAGGTACCGGAACTACAACTCCCTGTTCTGCTAGGTCTGAGATGTTTTGCAGAAGACCTGCTTCCTTGAGGGGGTCCCTGGGGAGATATGTTAATAGGAACTTTGAGGGGGGGGTGAAGAAACTCCAGCCTGTAACCCTCTCTTACAATGTTGAGAATATGAGGGCTCTGAGTAATACTCTCCCACCTGGAAAGGAATTGGGAAAGTCTTCCCCCTACCCTCACGTCACTTAAAGTCCTTTTCATTTGATTTTTGGTTGGAAAAGGGAAGGATAAGCCAAAAGGAAGTATCCTCAACGCCCCACTTCCTATTACCGGCAGGCTTTTTGTTCGAGAAGCGGTTTCTACCCTGGGGGCCTCGAAAAAATCTTTTGGTCCCTTTTAGGTTTGGTGGGAAACTTCTTGCCCTTTTCAGTAGATCTTGACAGAGCTTGATCAAGCCCTGTACCAAAAAGGAGGGAGCCCTCAAATGGGAGTCCACATAAGCGGGTCCTGGATGCGTTATCACCGTCCCATGTTTTGACCCATACGGCTCTGCGAGCCGAGTTTACGAGGGCCCCTGTTTTTGCGGTGGCCCGCACGGTCTCTACTGCAGCATCTGCTAGGTATGCCACTGCGCTACCCATCACCTGTAGAGAGTCTAGGACTTCCCTGGACTTGGACACACGGGAAACACGTTCTATTAGTTTGGCTATCCATGTATCCGCGTTCCTAGCTATACAAGCTGAAGCCAACGCGGGGCTCAGTGCTGCCGCATTGGCTTCCCAGGCGCTACGCAAGGTCGTCTCAGTATGGCGATCCATAAGATCCTTGATATTACCCGCGTCCTCAAAGGAGAGGTCGGATTGCTTTGACACCTGTGCCAATGAGGCGTCCAATCTGGGAATCTTAAAGAATTTCTCCTCATCCTCCCCCTTAAAAGGACACCTACGCTTCCAAGTTTTATATTTCAGAAGCTTCCTCTCAGGTTCCTTCCACTCTCTAAGGATCACATCTTTGAGAGTCTGATGAACCGGAATGGCTCTAAGTTGGGCCCTTACTAGGCCTCGGTACAATCTATCCTGTGCGGATACCTGCTCCGTCGGCTCCTGAATTTCTTCAGAGGCGTAGATTGCACCAAGGAGGCCTTCCATGTCGTCAGCTGAAAAGATGCGTCTTCCTGACCTAGAGCCTTCTTCCTCCTCCTCAGCCTGACTATCAGGCCCTCATCGGATAGTCCCTGATCAGGGATCTCCGAGTCCTCTTCTGCCTCTGAGTCCTGAGATAAGAGGGATCTCAGGGATTCTGGGTGTCCTCTCCCTAATCTGGTTGAGGAGGAACCCTCCTGTGAGGAAGGGCCCTCCCTGCTTGTCTGGGACTCTGGTTCCTTAGCTTTAAGGGAGGCTTGAAAATCCTTAAGGGTGGCAAGCATCTGGGTTTGGACAGAGAGAAAGTCTCTCATAACCTGAGATGTTTCCTTCCCAGCCAGCTTCTGGATACACTTGAAGCAGAAGGGCTTGGAATGGGTTGAAGGTAATTTCTCATTACAGTAACCGCATCTTTTGGAGCGGGCAGGGGGTCTAGAGGAACGACTGGCAATCCCCTGGGCAGTGACGTCCTCTCCTGCAATGTAAGGGTACACAGGAATGCATTAAAAAAGGAACCCTGTGACCGGCAAGGGGAAAGAGTCGGGGTACCATCCCCCATCATGACCCCTGCTGGCTGGGTTGACTCACCCCCTGTGGTCTCCTCTGTAGCCGCGGCCGTAGTCGGCCTCTCCTCATGCTCCATGCTAGGTGAGATGTCTCTGCTAGGTGTGCACCGAGTCTCTGCAGAGCCACTGGAGGAGTGCAAAAAGGGCGCCTCTCTTCCTGGCGTCCCTCCGTTTTGAAATGCGGGCAACAGACGCCGGCCGTCGCCATTTTGACGGAGACCGGAACCGGAAATGACGCAATGGCGTCATCCCTGACGCTAGAGGACGAATGTCCCAGACGCCGGGAAAATGGCGCCGCAATGCTATGCACATGCATAGAGCGACGCCCTGAACGAACGAACCGCGCGAGGCGGGGGTTACACGGAGGGACCTGCCAGCCCCCCCTCCGGAATGGACACCCAAACAGGTAGGGGGGAGGAAGGAGGATATCTGGCCCCTGAAGTCCTGGGTACAGCCCCGCACCTAGGGTCCTTCAGTGCTCAGGGAGGCTCTTCAACTGCCCTTCCCTGAGAAAGGAATGAGATACCCCCCAGGACGGACAAACAGAGTCCTGCTAGGTCCAGAGGCTTCCCAGGCATGCGGCTCAGCTCCCGGGGGGGGGGGGGACTTCCAGCCCCAGGCCTTCAGTCTGTGGAAAAAAAAATAAAACGGTTTCGCTGTGGGGAAACACAATCAAGAACTGAGGAGCACGGGGAGGGGGAGGGTGCTTTAACCTCTTTGAATTGATTGTGTTTCCTGTCAGGTGGAGCCAGTCATCTCTCATTGTGCCGGCCTGGAAGACGACTTGAGAATTTTTTTTTTCTTCTCTTCCGCATGCTACCCCCGGGCCCTCCCTCTAAAACACAAAAGGTCACGGAAGTTGCATAAAGGGGGGGGGGGGGGAAGTCGAAAGAGGGAGGTAGGGTAGGGCAAATAAAAAAGGGTAAGTAGGGCACGTTGTGTGTTTTTTTTTTTTGAGCCAGAGAGAGGTACTCATGACTCCTATGATAACACAGAACACATGATAGTTAACTTAAAAGGGAAAAGGGGAGGGGAAGGGTAGAAATAGGGGAGGGGAAAGAGGGTACTAGGCACTAAAAGATAATAGGTTGAAAGAGGGAGGTTGGGTAGGGCAAATAAAAAAAGGGTAAGTTGGGCATGTTTGTTTTTTTCTAATTTGAAATGAAAATAGGTGGAGTGAGTTGTCCTCCCCGCTCTTTTTTTTTTTTTTCTTTTTGAGCTAGAGGGAAGTACTTGTGTCCCCTCATAAATTAATGATAACACAGAATGCACGATAGCTAATCTATAAGGGAAAAAGGAGGGAAAGGGTAGAAACAGGGGAGGGGAAAGAGGGCACTCTAGGCACTAAAAGTAGAGGGAAGGAGGGGAAGGGAGGAAGCGAGGAGAGAGAGAGAGAGAGAGAGAGAGAGGAGAGAGAGAGAGAGAGAGAGAGAGAGAGAGAGAGAGAGAGAGAGAGAGAGAGAGAGAGAGAGAGAGAGAGAGAGAGAGAGAGAGAGAGAGAGAGAGAGAGAGAGAGAGAGAGAGAGAGAGAATTGTTTTTTTTTGAGATAGGGGAAGGGATTGGAAGATGAGAGGAGAAAGGGGAGGGGAAAGGAGGAAAGAAGGGGGAAAAAGAAAAAGGGAGTAAGAGATACCACAGAGGCCATGTAGGTTAACCAAAAATGATAGAAGAGAGGGGAGAAGAGTAAACAATGTTATGGTATGGACCCATTTCTTTTTTTTTTTTTTTGGTTGTAAGTGTATGCTCAGTTAATATTGTTTTGTTTTTGTAATGTATATGTGTCGATTGACAATGATATAAAAGATATATGTATGTATGTATGTATGTATGTATAAAAACCTTTGAATTAAAAAAATATGAAAACAAAACCATCAAAATATTCAGAGCTAGGGTCCTGAGCAGCAGCAACAGCTAGGCCCATATCTGAATCAGAGCACTCCCCTTGTGGAGATAATGTGGGGAGAGGGCGCTTTTTTGCTCCCTTGCACTCGCACACCGCTTCCGTCCTGGTAAGAAATGTTTCCAGGACTACCGACAACTGGTCCATAGGGACCACAGGTGCTGAAACACTGCCTGTTGCCTCTGACATGCATGGGAAAGCTGGTGACACAGACTCCATAATTGCCCCTCTGAGACTGCTCAGAAAAAAAGTCCACCCACAGGCTGTGCTGACTGAGGAGGGGGATGCCCAGGGGACTCACCAACCCGGACCAGGACCGCTCGGTTCCGCTGCCTGCACCACGCTGTACCAGCGCTAGCGAGCTGAGAAGAGAGTGAGGAGATTTGCGCCGTTCCCAGCAGCGATAGAGGCCAAACAAGTGCAGAAACCGCGCGCGACTTCAAGAAAATGGCCTCCGCAATATGCTCAGGCGATCCACGGCAAGATGGCCGCCATGCAAAACCAATGGAAAGGGTAACTGTTAGCGCAAACACAAAGTGCATAAGTAAATGGGGATATGGCAATGAGTCGGTTTAAAATAATCATGGTAACAGGCAGTTCAAGGGTTAAAAGGCAGATAATATGGCTGGTGGATGGCAGCTGCTGTCCTCAGAGAGCTGACTCTGTGGTAGACAAAAGGTAGAGAAAAAGGAAGCGCCACCTAAGTGCAGTATTAAAAGATTTTAATGACACAAATATCAATCACACTTACAGGAAAGGAAGCAAAGGAAGGCTCATCTGTAAAGATCCTGTAGTCCTCGTCCCGGATCCATGGGCTGCAGAGGTGTAGAAGATGCAAAGTAGGAAACAGGAAATACAAAGGCTCATCTGTGTGTCAGTGGTCTGTAGGGAAGCTTCAGATCCGGATCCGTTTTTCTGTGCAGACATGGTAAACTGCAGTCGTTGTTGCTGCTCAGCCTGGAGCAGATCCTGTGGCCATCAGGAAGAAGCTGTGGCTGAGGTCACGGGATCACTTCCGGGGGAGGATTCCACAGAGTGAGAAGGGTTGGGTAGGCAGGCTACGCGCTCGGAGTCACTGCTCCTTCTATTGGCCTGATAGGAAGCTGAAAGAACTGGTGCTTTTAAGCCTGTGCTGGAGCCGTGGGACTACAGGTCCCAGCGTGGACCAAAAAGCAGAGACCAACTAAATAAAAAAAAAAACACAATTACTATCCAGTGTGCAGGATATATCAATAGGTAGTATAACCTGGTCAGACCATGCCCCAGTTATGATAAAACTCTTACTATCGGGGGCAGTCCATCCTATGGAATGGAATTGGAGATTGAATGAAAGCTTATTACAATCACCCGAAATTCTAGCAGATCTAAGTAAAGAAATTTCATGGTACTTTCAAATAAACGACAGTGCAGAAAGTGACCCAGGTATTGTATGGGAAGCACATAAAACAGCTATACGGGGAATATTAATTAAACATGGTTCCTGAGTAAAGGAGGCCAGAGAAAAAAGGAAATAAATTACCTACTGGGAAAGATTCAGGAATTAGAGATATTACATAAAGAGACATCAGAAAGGGGAGTAGGAAATGAATTAGCACATTTAAGAAGACAGATATCAGATATCCTACGATATATAGCAAAAAGCGGTATTACAGAGACGAAGAAGGTTGACATATGAATCTGGAGACAAGTGAGGCAAATTACTGGCAAAGAAACTGAAAGAACAACAAACACGAAAAATCTCGATCCCGAAAGAGATTGCACAGGAATTTGGGGAGTATTACTCTTCACTGTATAACTTAGCACCTCCTTCGCCTCACTCGTCTATAGATGAATATCTTGTCTCCTCAACTAGCTCGATTACCATCCCCGGTTCGAAGAAAATTAGAAGCACCCATTACAGAGGAAATATTTGCAGCAATACAAACGATAAAACATGGAAAGGCACCCGGACCAGATTGCTTCTCTATACAATACTTCAAAAGTTTTTATTCTCTATTAGGTCCACACATGACCAAATTATTTAATGCGATAGGACAAAAAACGACCTTTACTTCAGACACACTAAGAGCACATATTACGATATTGCCAAAGGAGGGTAAAGACTTGACATGTTGTAGTAGTTATCGGCCGAAATCCCTACTGAATACAGACTTAAAGATTTTTACAAAAACTTTGGCTATTCGATTACAACCCCATGTGTCTCAGTTGGTACATCTAGATCAAGTGGGATTTATTCCCAAATGCGAAAGCAAGAGATAGCACTATTAAAGTACTAAATCTAATTCAAACAAGCAAACCGATTTAAAAAAAACAAAAAAAAAAAAACAGTGTTTTTATAAACACAGATGCGGAAAAAGCCTTTGATAGGGTGAATTGGACATTTATGTTAGGAGAACTGAAACGCATGAGTCTTGGAAACCGGATGCTAAAGTGGATAACTGAACTATACTCGAAACCACAAGCTACAGTTAAAGCAAATGGAGTACACTCTAAAATATTTCCGATATCGAATGGGACCCGTCAGGGGTGCCCCTTGTCGCCACTTCTATTCGCTCTGACACTAGAGCCTCTGTTGAATAGAACCAGACAGAACCTGGATATTGTGGGTATAAGAATGGGAAGAGAAGAGCATAAGGTGTCAGCTTATGCGGACGACCTGCTGTTTTCTCTGGAATCCCCACAAATATCACTGCCAAAGCTTCTGAAGGAAATAGAACAGATCTCTGTCTGGTTTTAAGATAAATTATAGTAAGTCGGAGGCGATGGGAGTGGCAATGCAGGGAAAACCAAGTAAAAATCTACAACATAACTTTAAGTTTAGATGGACGACAACCGCATTAAATTACTTAGGAACACAGATTCCCTCAAACTTAGATCTATGACATGAATTTTTGACCATTACTTGCAACAGTTAAAATACTCTTAAAAAAATGGAATAAGGGCATGCACTCCTGGTTCGGGAGATGCAACATTTTAAAAATGAATATAGTCCCTAAGTTTTTGTACCTCTTCCAGGCATTACCTATATATATCCCCAGGACCTATTTTAGCCAAATAGGGTTAGAGTTCTCGAAATTTATTTGGGCCTGTAGATGTCCTAGGATAAAATAGGATTTTTGTACTCACCGTAAAATCTGTTTCTCTGACGTCCATGGACCAACGCAGCTCTCATACTGATTACATGTGGGTATATGTCCCTGCTCGCAGGAGAAGACCTAGGCAGAATGTTAGAGGTTAAAACATTCTAGAACAAGCCAGAGCTGAACAGCCCCGCCCAGGGGGGCCGTCCCTCCGGACATTACCCTTCCACCTGCAGCTAATCAGCCTCAGTTCGTAACAAAGCAGTACAAACTTAAAAAGGAAGGGTGGGTGCTGCGTCGGTCCATGGACGTCAGAGAAACGGATTTTACGGTGAGTACAAAAATCCTATTTTCTCTTATCGTCCATGGACCGACGCAGCTCTCATACTGATTACATGTGGGACGTCCCAAAGCAGTATAAGAAAAGGGTGGGAGCAAAAAAAGTAACGAACAACCAAAACTTCACTCCAAACCAGCAGAGCCCCTCAACGGAGGAGTTGCAACATTAGACAGCGGCCTGCAACACTTTGCGGCCGAAGGAAGCATCCGAAGATGCAGCCACATCAACCTTGTAGAACTTTGAAAAGGTATGAAGGGACGACCAGGTCGTCGCCTTGCACACTTGTGCAACCGACGCTTGATGTCGGAAGGCCCGGGAAGCACCAGTTGCCTTGGTGGAATGCGCCGCAACCGGAAAGGGAGGCGCCCGCCCCTTAAGGGCATAGGCCTGTATGACGGTCTGCCTGATCCACCTAAAGACGGTGGCATACGACACCGCTCGGCCCCGTTTTGGACCAGACACAGATTTCCAAATGGAAACAGTAGCAGACAGGTACACTCGTAAGGCTTGTACCCATCTTAATGTATGAAGCACAAACTCTCAGGGAAGCGATGGGTGAGGACACAAGGACGGAAGAACAATATCCTTCTTAAGGTGAAAGGCCAAGACCATCCTTAGAAAAGAAGGATGGTCGTGGGCGCAACACCAACATATCCTTATGGAGGACCAAGTAAGGCGACTTGCCAGACAAGGCTGCCAACTCAGACACCCGTCTAACTGAAGCAATGGCCAATAAGGCCAACTTCCGGGACAAGGTCAAGAGAGGAATCTCTCTGATATTCTCAAAGGGATGTTCTTGGAGAACCGAGATGCATCAAAATCAGATCCCAAGTAGGGAGAGGAGGCTTGACAGGTGGGACCACATGGCGAACCCCCTGCCCAATAGGTGCTAATCAAGGAATGGCCCGGCAGCGGTCGTTGAAAAAGACAGTCCGGGCCATAATCCGACCCTCAAAAAAAAGTTATGCAAGGCCAGCTTTTGGGTCACACCACACTAAGAACAGCAAAATCCTGGGAACGGAAAACATCCGAGGATGCCACTCAAGTTCCTCGCACATAGCGATGTAAGCCTTCCAGGTACGGTGAGATATCTTTCTGGAGGAAGATTCCCGTGTCAACAACATAGAAGAGATGACCGAATATGAGAGAACTCGGTCCTTTAGCACCTGGCTTTAAACAGCCATGCCATTAAAGCCAAGGACTGTAAAGCAGGATGAAGTATGCTCTGCGAAGCCGGCGAGGCAACAACAGTAGCAGAGGGTAAGCATATATCAGGCGATACTGCCCCCACGGGCTTCCAATGCGTCTAAGGCATCCACCCAGGGGTCCCTGGATCTGACCACGATCTTGCCACCTTGCGAGTGAGTCGAGAGGCCACAAGGTCCACTTCCGGTGCCCCACCTCCGGTAAAGAAGGTGGAAACACCTCCGGATGCAAGGACCCTTCGCCTGCAATGCACACGGCCGACAGGACCGTCTTGCAGCGAGACGTATGAAAATCCCAAAGAGACTCGGCAATGTATTGGAGAAGGGAGGCCCCAGTGTACAGGGTGCCTCAAATGTTGGCCAATAAAGGTAACTTGACGGAACTTCCCTAGAAACTCGGTCAGAGGACTAGTTTTTACCTCAGCCTCCACAGGTGGCGCAAACCGACCCCGGGCACAGAGACCCTAAAGGCTAAAGCAGTTGTAGTGCACCTGCTAGACGACTGATGAATGAAGCAGAGGCTTTTGCCCAGTCATTGAGCTACAAAAAATGCCAGAGACGCAGCCACTAACGGGCGCAACGCAAACCCCAGCCTGGTCGAACACAGTCCAAGCCAGCGCTTCTGATCACCACTGAAAGCAGGTGGAAAGTGATACCCCTGAAACCAGGGATCCTTGTGACAATGCTCCATCCAGCAGCTACCCATGGATAGGTGCTGATTGCGCAAACACATAGTTTATACTATGTATTGCGTCAAACGCACAAATGGAGAGTGTGGGAGGAAACCCACCCAGCCACAAAGAGCATAATACCACCACATACGGCGTATGTAGTTTAGTATTTGTGGATAAACCTATTAAACGCGTATATACTGTGCCAGCGACGAAGGTATGCACATCATCGGGGCCTGGACGTAAACCAGCCACACAGATTGCGTACACAACCGTGTAGGTATGTTAGCCTGCGAATAAACAAATTGCACATGTTTATACTGTGCATAGCGCTGAGAATGCGCACACCATTGGAACGCAGGGGAGAAACCCGAGCACCCGGATGAAACCCATGCAGACTGCATACGCATACCGTGTATGGTATTATAGTATGTGTGCTAAACATTTTGCACAAGCCCATGTGTGCATAGCACCGAAGGCGCGCACACTGTTGGCGCGTGGGAGGAACCGAAGTACCCCACGCATACTCAGAGAATGCAATACCTACAGCTACTGTAAATGTATTTAGTGTAGTGTATAAACATAATGTGTATGTTTACATCGTGTATTGCACCAAAGGCATGCATGTCATGTAGCGTGGGCGGAAACCCACGCAGACTGCAAAGACATACCGGGTAGGTCCAATCGCACAAATTTAGACTGTGCATAGCGCCGAAGCGCCCACTCGGAAGAACTCCACGCAGACAGCACACAGATACCGTGTAGGAATGATAGCATGTGAATCAACATAATATTGCACATGTTTATGCTGTGCATTTCCATTGGAGCGTGGGGGGAAACCGGAGTACCCGGAGGAACCCCACGCAAACAGTATACCCATACTGTAAACATGTATAATATGTGCAATAAACATATTGAACATGTCTATAGTGTGCAGAGAGCCGAAGCGCACATACCATGAGAGTGCGGGAGGACACCGGAGCCCCCGCCAGCCCAGAGAGTATGATACATACATATACTGTGAATGTATCTGGAGTCGTGCATAAACATATTTTGTACGTTTATATCATGTATGGCACTGAAACACAGCATTGGAACGTGGGGACAGCCACGCAGACACAGAGACCAATAACACATACATACACTGTGAATGTATGCAGTGTAGAGGTATAGGATGAGTTTAAATTATGGCGCAGAGGCGCATAATCTTCTCTGTATCATTCCAACCTACTTGACTGTGCTGCTGAAGCAGCATGCAGGTAACAGGTAACCTCTGATCCTCAGACCGTGTGTCTGTCAGAGCTCAAATCATTCCCCAGGAAATGGCGGGAAATGTTACCTCAGGTATCACACACAAGGCTCACAGGGATTAGAGACATAAATGAATAAAGTCCTCCCTCATCCATGCTGCTCTTGAGGCAGCGTGTGAGGAAAACAGTGAGGAAACTGTAAAAGAAAAGCTTGTCACAGCAATTTCAGCCTGAGTGTGTTTCTCACATCAATGAGATCACTTACAAGTGCCCTGTCATTCACTGACACAGAACTGGAGTCTTCCTCACAAGGGAATGTCCTGTTCATAAACATTAAATATTCAGAGGTAGGGTCCTGAGCCCAATAGCTAGGCCCATATCTGACTCAGAGCACTCCTTCACTAAAGATTTTTGTGGGGGGAGGGGGCTTATAGCTCCTTTTGCTCGCACACCGCTTCCATTCTGACAGGAATGATTCCAGGACTGCTGACAACTGGTCCATAAGGACCGCAGGTGCAGGAAACATATGAACATGTTTAACTGTGCAGCACTGCCAGTTGCCCCAGGCAATGTGGAGAGCGGGTGTATCAGACTCCATAAACGCCACCCTCTGAGACCTTATACACTATACAGTGAATATACAGTCCACCCACTGGCTACGCTGAGGAGGGGATACCCGGGAAGACCCACCAACCCTTAAGGACAGCTCAGTCTGAGGAGATTGTGAGGGGATTCGCGCCGCCACCAGAAATAAATGTGCGAGGCGGCCACAAGAAAATGGCCGCCGTCCGCAGCTATAACTGTGCCACTGAACGCCAAGATGGCCACCGAGCGCAAAATTCAAAGCTCTAATGCGCGCCAATGGCGCACGCAATAACCACCTCACACACCAGAAAAAACTGCAGACATGAGCGCCCAACCAGGCCAGAGTGACCCCCAAGCACCCCACAGCACAGCACCAGTACAGGGTGCAGAGAGCAGCATAACAGGGGGGGGGACAGGGAGAAACCCCCACACACAGAAACACAGCCAGCATGTACTCACCTGCAGTAGGAGAGACTACTTACCCGTCCCTTTCAGGGACCCACTGGCTCGTTTCAGACAGACCTATCACAGAGTCGTACTGCGTAGCTGTCGGCCCGGTCCACCGCGAGAGATACAGTCAGTCAAGTACTGTTCAATCTTGAGAGGACCGCGGGAGCATGAAAGCAACCCGGCCACCCCTGGAGTCATGGGGCATGTCGTGAACTGAGTCTCACGCACACAAGGCAAGGATCAGCACACTCGATGGTCAGACAGGGAAGACTACGAGGATACTAGTGTACCCAACCTGTTGCCCAGCCGACAGTTGATTGAAGGTCTCAAAAATAAAATAATAAAATTCCCAAAGGAATAAAAATCAAAAGTAAAATCTTCCAGGAGACTGGCTCCTGAGAGCCACGTCTTCTCCTTCTGCTAGGCAGAAAAAAACTGAGGCTGATTAGCTGCAGGTGGAAGGGTAATGTCCGGAGGGACCGCCCCCCTGGGCGGGGCTGTTCAGCTCTGGCTTGTTCTAGAATGTTTTAACCTCCAACATTCTGCCTAGGTCTTCTCCTGCGAGCAGGGACATATACCCACATGTAATCAGTATGAGAGCTGCGTCGGTCCATGGACGATAAGAGAAATAGAGGTTTGCTGACAATGCCGAAGGAGTGGGGTGGAATTGCAGCCCCTGATATGTATAAATATTATCAGGCAGCACAGTTAGGCAGGATTATTGATTGGTGTAGGCACACAGAGTATAAATTATGGACTAAAATTTAACAAATAAGTAACATTCCATTAAGCAGAGCCATATGGTGTTACACATCCTTACCTTCCTCACCGAAAATACACCCTACGATAGGCCCTACATTATTAATGGGATATAAAAGACAAGTCGGAACCCTAGAATTTCTACAGAACATTCACCTTTGACACCAATTCTGGGAAACCCAGCATTTCCACCAGGGTTAGAAGCAAGAGGCTTTCAGGGACTCAGAGACAGGGGCTTTCATCAAGTATTACACTTTACGAACTTAGATAATTGGCCATCTATAGAATCCATGACCCGACAGGGAGGTCAATTTGAAATGTCTGGTTGGCAGGCAAGACAAATACGACATTTCTTGGTATCCTTAGGCCCGATGGAAAAATACTGTAGACCACATACAAGATTTGAGATATATTGCGAGGAAAAGGAACCAATCTCCCATTTTATATCTAAAATATATGCTCTTTTGGTAACACCTCCAGAAGATTATAAAATGAGAAGTTTGAGTAAATGGGAGAGAGATTTGAATCAAAGGTTCTCTCCAATCCAGAGCAGGAAAGTGGTACAGTTGGCATGGAGTACCTCTAGATGTACCAAGATACAGGAATCTAACTATAAATTGCTAACACGATGGTACTTCACTCCAGCTACCTTGAATAAATTTTCTCCGGAAGCAACGGATAGATGTTGGAGAAACTGGAGAGCGAGGGACTATTTTTCATATTTTTTGGCAATGCCCAGTGATTAGACAGTACTGGTTTGAAGTTCAGAGGATAACGCAAATGTTTACGGAATATCGAATCCCTGATGACCCAGCCTTCTTCCTGCTACAAAATTCCCAAATCCTGATAAAAAGATATAAAAATTCAATAATATGTCACATGGTGAATGCAGCAAAAAGCTGCATATCTTTGTGTTGGAAAGAAACACGAACACCTATCTCTATGTGGCTGAATAAAATCAGAAGAATTTGGATAATGTAAAATTTATGGCCCAGAGATATGGAAAGACAGGAACAAAATAAGGAAATATGGGCACCATGGGAAGAATTCGTAAAATCGGAAGAAGGGAAAAATAGGATTTTTTGTACTCACCGTAAAATCCTTTTCTCTGACATCCATGGACTGACACAGTGTCTCTTTACACTTTACACGTGGGTTATGTCCCTGCTTGCAGGAGAAGACCTAGGCAGAATGTGAAATGTTATACATACATTCTAAAAGCCAGAGCTGAACAGCCCCACCCAGGGGGCGGTCCCTCCGGACATAACCCTCCCACTACAGTCAGCAGACTTCAGTTCGTAACAAAGCAGTACAAACTTAAAAGGAAGGGTGGGTGCCGTGTCAGTCCATGGATGTCAGAGAAAAGGATTTTACGGGGAGTACAAAAAATCCTATTTTCTCTTACCATCCATGGACTGACACGGTGTCTCTACACTTTACACGTGGGATGTCCCAAAGCAGTGTCAAGAGGGATGGGAGCAGTATAAATGGAAAAACTTCACTCCAATAAGGCAGAGCTCCTCAACGGAGGAGTCGCAACTTTAAACAGCGGCCTGCAGCACCCTGCGGCCGAAGGAAGCATCCGAAGATGCAGCCACATTAACCTTATAAAAAACTTAAAAGGCATGAACAGACGACCAGGTCGCCACCTTGCACACTTGTGCAACCGACGCTTGATGTCGGGAAACCCAGGAAGCACCAATTGCCCTGATGGAATGCGCCGTAACCGGAAAGGGAGGCGCCCGCCCTTTGAGAGCATAGACTTGAATGACGGTTTGTCTGATTCCCCTAAAAATGATGGCAGACGAAACCGCTTGGCCCTGTTATGGACCAGAGACAGTCACAAACAGTGAGTCGGACTTCCGAATAGAAGCAGTAGCAGACAGGTACACCCGTAAGGCTCGTACCACCTCCAATATGTGCAGCGCAAACTCTCTGGGATGCGATGGGTGAAGACACAAGGACGGGAGGGCAATGTCCTCATGTATGTGAAAGGTCGACACCACCTTTGGCAAAAAAGGAAGGTCGCGGATGCAACACCGCCTTATCCTTATGGATGACTAAATATGGCGACTTGCAGGACAAAGCCGCCAACTCAGACACTCGTCAAACAGAAGTGATTGCCACAAAAAAGGCCACCTTCTGAGACAAGACAAGAGGGGAATATCCCGGATATTCCCAAAAGGAAGTTCCTGGAGAACCGAGAGCACCAAATTCAGGTCCCACGGTGGGAGAGGAGGCTTGACAGGAGGGAGCACATGGCGAACCCCCAACACAAGGTGCTAACCAAGAAAATGACTCGCTAGAGGTCGCTGAAAGAAGACGGCCAAGGCCGAAATCTGATCCTTGATGGTACTCAAAGCAAGCTTTTGGGTCACTCCACACTGCAGAGGACGCAGGATTCTGGGGATGGAATACGTCCGAGGACGCCAGTCCAGCGCTTCGCACATGGCGATATAAGTTTTCCAGGCACGGTGATAGGATGTGCCTGGAGGAAGACTTCCGTGTCCTTAACATGGTCAAAATGACCGAGTCCGAGAGACCTCGGTCCCTCAACACCTGGCTTTTAACAGCCCTGCCGTTAAAGCCAGAGACTGTAAGCCAGATGAAACATAGGACCTTGAGACTGAAGGTCCTCCCTCATCGGCAACCGCCAGGGAATGTCCGCGACGAGACGTACCAGATCAGCGTACCAGTGATGCTGAGGCCAATCCGGAACAATTAGGATCGCCGGAGTTTATATTAGGCGATAAGGACCCTATGGGGCCACCAACACATCCGAGGCATTGCCCAAGGATCCCTGGATCTGGCCACAACCTCGACCCTTGCGATTGAGTCAAGAGGCCATCAGGTCCACATCCGGCATGCCCCACCGTCGGTAAAGGAGTTGAAATATGCAAGGACCACTCTACTTGGTCCGGTGTCTGGCGATTGGCGACTCAGATAGTCCGCCTGCCCATTGTCTATGCCCAGAATGTAAAATGGCCTACAGAGCCGGCACGTTTCTTCCGGCCCACTTCAGGATACGGACTACCACGGAAGCCGCAGCTGAGCTCAGAGTTCCCCCTTGATGGTTTACATACGCCACCGCCGTGGCTGTGTCCGACTGGCTCCTGATGGAGCGACCCCGTACTCTCTCCAACCTGAGGAGAGACACAGTCCGATGGCCCGTATTTCCAGAACAGTGATTGGTAAACGGGCTCGTCCGGAGTCCAAGGCCTGAGCCGACAGGACTCCCCAGACTCCACCCCAGCCCGTCAGGCTGGTGTCCGTCGCGAGTACCGTCCATTGGATGGGAGGGGAACGACTTTCCGGACCGAAGAGCTGAGGATCCCAACCACCATGTCAGGGGCGCCCTGACCAGGTGAATCACCTGGATTTGAAGATCCAAGGACAACAGGGATTTGTCCCAGGTGGACAAGATCTCCTTCTGCAATGCCCTGGTGTGTGATTGGGCATACGGAACGGCCGCGAAGGAGGCCACCACGAGTCTCGGGACTCTCATGCAAAAAACGGATTGACAACCATTTTTGGGATGTCAGCACCCGCACCGCAGACTGAAGTGTCAGCAACTTCTCCAGAGGTAGGATACCTTTGCCTCCAAGGAGTCCAGAATCAGAACTAGATACTCCAGACACTGAGTCGGGACCAGGACTGACTCATGAATGTTCAGGAACCACCCGAGTCCCTGAGGGTCTAATTAACGATAGTCACCTTTCCTCTAAGTCTGATCCACTTTCTGCTCTTAGCAGAAGATCGTCCAGATAGCCCACGACAGCAATACCTCGCTGTAACAGAAGGCTGGAACCGGAGCAAGCACCTTGGTGAACACCCTTGGTGCCGAAGCTAGGCCGAAAGGAAGAGCCACAATCGATAGTGGACTTCGCTGATCGCAAAGCGCAGAAACTTCTGGTGACTTGCGCAGATCGGAACATGCAAGTAGGCGTCCATGAAGTCCAAGGACGCCAGAAGAAAATCCCTTTGGTGGAGTGTAGTGATCACCATGCGAATGGATTCCATGCGGAATTTCTGCACCTTCTCGAAGGCATTCAGGGCCTTGAGGTCCAGGATAGGTCAAACCACGTCCTATTTTTGGGACGACAAACAGATTCAAGTAGAATCCCTGAAAACTCTCCTGTGACGGAACCGGCACAATCACTCCGGACCTGATCAAATCTTGTACAGCCCCCAAGAGGGCTGCCCGACAGGTAGGAAGGAGAGGAAGATTTGAGGGAAAGAATCTGTCTGGGGGCCAGGATCGGAATACTATCCTGTATCCTGAGGTGACCACCTCGCACACCCACCAGTCGGAGATTCGGGAGGACCACCGATTCGTGACCTGCGAAGTCGTCCCCCCACCCCAGAGTCGGGCGGAGGCAAGACTTCACGCGGAGGCGGGCTTGGGAGCCGCTTGTTCGGCTTACGCACCCAGGGGCACTTCTGCAGACCAGCCGCACTGCCGTCAGTCTGAGAGGGCCTACCCGTGGACTCTGACTGACGAAAAAACCCCGTTTTGCTGGAAAGGAAGGCCCCTGTTTGCGGCGGGCCTCCTCACCCTTGCTAGTCTAAGGAAGAAGAGTGCTTTTACCTCCCATGACATCCATGACGATGTCATCCAGAGCAGCACCGAAAGGTCTACCACCTTTAAATGGTAGATCCGTCAGGAGCTTCCTAAGGCTAGGTCAGCAGACCAGCACTTCAACCAGATAAGACGACGCAATACCACCGCCGAGACAGAGGCCCTGGATATTAAAGGGGCCGCGTCCAACGTGGCGTCGCACACATAAACCAGGCCCTGAACCAGTTGGTGGGCCAAAGCAACTGTGTCTGGAGGAAGATCATGCTCCTGTACAGCTAGGTGCAACATTTTTGCCCAACCTGTAGGTGTTTAAGACACAAGGGTCACCGCTACCACAGGCCGTAGGGCGGATCCCAACAAGGCAAACATGGCTCTGCTTACCACTTCTGACCTCCTGTCAGTGGGGTCCTCAAATGCAGGAGTCCCCTCCATCGGGAGAGTGATGGCCTTGTTCAACCGGGCGACTGGAGGGTCGACCCTGGGGGAGAAGCCCACTTTTTAAGTAGGGCATCTTCAAGGGGTATCCGATACACAAACGCCGCGGGACCATAAAAAAATTTGTCTGCGGCTTTTCCCAGACCTTATCAATGAGCTGGTCAAAGAAAGTACATATGGAAAAACCTCTTTAGAAGGCCTGGCCTTAAAAGAACCAAAGGAGACTGTATCCGCCTGAGGTTCTGCATCCGCAGCATTTTAGCTTGAGAGTGTCCCTCACCGCAGTCATGAGTACACTAACAAGCGCCCTGTCATTTACTGACTCAGAACTGGAGTTTTCCTCATAAGGAATGTCCTCTTCAAAACCATCCAATACATTCAGAACTAGGGTCCTGAGCGGTAGTGGCTAGGCCCATATCTGAATCAGCGCACTGCCCTCATGAAGTAAAGTGGGGAGAGGGTGCTTTTTTTTTTTTGCTCCCTTGCACTTGCACACAGCTCCCATCCTGGTCAGAAATGATTCCAGGACTGCCCACAACTGGTCCCTAGGGACCGCAGGTGCTGAAGCACTGCCTGTTGTCCACTGACATTTAGGGGAAGCTGGTGACAGAGACTCCATATTGCCCCCCTCTGAGACTCCTCAGATAAAAAGTCCACCCACAGGCTGTGCTGACTGAGGAGGGGGCGCCCAGGGGACTCACCAAACCGGACCAGGGACCGCTCAGTTCCGCTGTCTGTACTGCGCTGTGTCAGCGCTGGTGAGCTGTGAGGAGATTGTGAGGAGATTTGCGCTGTTACAGCAGCGCTAGAGGCCAAAACTAGTGCTGAAGAGCGTGCGGGCTACAAGAAAATGGCCGCCGCACTTCACTGAGGCGATCCGCAGCAAGATGGCCGCCATGACTCAGCAAAAGTGAAAAAAACAGCACACACACAGCGCCACTCGGCGCTCAGGCCCCAAAACACACAAAAAAAGACCCCAAGCATATCTGCAGACCAGCATTAGCCCCTCCAAGAACAGTGTGACCCCCCAGGCACCCCACACAGCACAGCGCCAGCAATGGTGACAGAGTGACAATGAAATACAGGGGGAGACAGGGAAAATCCCCCACAGAGAAACACACAGCCTTTTGTACTCACCTGCAGGCAGGAGAGACCACTTACCCGTCCCCTGAGGGAACCACTGGTGTGTTTCTGACAGGACTATCACAGTGCAGTACTGAGTAGCTGTCGGCCCGGTCCACTGCGAAAGATAGTAAGTCAGGAACTGTTCAGTCTTGAGAGGACCGTGGGAGCATGAAAGCAACCCGGCCACCCCTGGAGTCATGGGGCCTGTCGTGAACTGAGTCTCACGCACACAAGGCGAGGATCAGCACGCTCGATGGTCGGACAGGGAAGACTACGAGGATATCTTGTACCCAACCTGTTGCCCAGCCGACAGTTGATAGAAAATTCTCAAAAATAAAATAAAAAAGAATTCCAGAAAAGGAATAAAAATAGGTCAGGAGACTGGCTCCTGAGAGAGCCACGTCTTCTCCTTCTGCTAGGCAGAAAAAAACTGAAGTCTGCTGACTGTAGTGGGAGGGTTATGTCCGGAGGGACCGCCCCCTGGGTGGGGCTGTTCAGCTCTGGCTTTTAGAATGTATGTATAACATTTCACATTCTGCCTAGGTCTTCTCCTGCAAGCAGGGACATAACCCACGTGTAAAGTGTAAAGAGACACCGTGTCAGTCCATGGATGGTAAGAGAAAAACTATTTGGAAAAGATAAAGAATAAAAAGTGGGATCTAGGTTTGGAAGCTTATTGGCAGAGATACCTTACCGTCTATTGAAGCCGGCAGGCAGAGGTGGGGAGGTGGGGGTCTCCCCTTTTCCCTATTTTTTATTTTTTATTTATTAGTTCATTTTTTTTTTCTCTATGGGGTTAATGGAGATGGGTGCAGGGGAGGGAAGGGAAAAATAAAAAACGCAGGCAATTAATCATATGTTTTATTAATATCATTAAGATAATGTTATATTTTATGTTTCTGATGATGCCTGTAAGAAAAACATGGAAATAAAGAATTTAAATAAAAAAAGAAGAAGGGCTACAGCACCTGGTATTCACAGGCTGTCTCCCATCCTGGTACTAACCAGGCCCGACCCTGCTTAGCTTCCCAGGTCAGACAAGATCGGGCGCTTTCAGGGTAATATGGCCGTGGGCAATAAATAAGTGGACTGACAAGGAATATAAATTAAGTACGGGGCATATTGGTAAAAACACTGGGATATAAAAGGACTACACGTATGTATAAAGAAAAAAAAGGGTTAAAAACACCATCATTAGACTATTATAGTTTAAAAACACTAGACTATTATAGAGGACACAATAGGAACAGTGTGCTTACATAAAGCAGTGAGACAATATTATAGGAAGCCTATTCGAAAGAGTTTACAACACACATAAGAGGGAAACTACGGAAAGTGGCATAAAATGTCAATATAGTAAAATGGCAGCAAAATATAATATTGGAAATGGGCCAAACTGTGTGAGGAAATACTATAACCATAGTCACAATTTCGCAGCTAGTACTAACCATGCTAGCAGATCAGACAGAAAGTCTCCATAAGGAGAAGAGATGGGGGACATAAAGAGATCTGGATGATTCGCCACTCGTAAATTGTGTTTGTATGGACATACACATCATACATGTATAAAAACACACACACACACACACACACACACACACACATATATAATAATAATAATAATAATAAACATACACACATTATATATCTATCTATCTATCTATCTATCTATCTATCTATCTATCTATCTATCTATCTATCTATCTATCTATCTATCTATCTATCTATCTATCTATCTATCTATCTATCTATCTATCTATCTATCTATCTATCTATCTATCTATCTCACACACACAATCTGTAAAAATCACATGAATACGATGTATATGTATGCACACATAAAAAGGATCTATACAGAAGAGAGCAGGATAGGAGTTGGATTCATAGAAGTGTATGAACCTCAATCTCCTCGTTTAACCCCCCCAGGGGCCAAAGTGCCCAAGGAATATATCCAATATGTTTCTTGCCGACACAGGCGTTTATACCGCTCAGCGGCGGTGTAGGTGGCAGGGATGGACTTAACCACCCACACCCTGAGGCCAGCTGTTGATTGGCCGTGGGAGAGAAAGTGCTTGGGAACACTGATGGTCACGACCCTTTTCGATAAACCGTCTGTGCTCGCCGAAACGTGCTCTAAGTGCCCTAATAGTCCTGCCAACATAGAAAAGTCCACACGGACAAGTAAGGCAGTACAAGACATACTCCGTGGAACAGTTATAAAATTCTTTCAGGGTGTAATTTTTCCCCCTCACTGTAAAAGTTTTCTGTCCATGGTGTACGAACGGACAAGTCAGACAGAGGGGTTTCTTACACTGGTACATCCCTCTAAGGGGTACGAGGACTAATCGTGATGGAGTAGGTTGGGCTGGCTTACTTTTACTGGGGGCAATTTTACTCTTAATATTTCTACATTTTCTATATGCCACTTTGGATTTAGTATCAATAGTGGTTTTTAGATGGGGTCCTCGACTAAAATGGGCCAGTGTGCAGCTAAAATCTTTTCCATGTTTTTGTACTTCCGGAACTGCGTGATAAAACGTGTAGGTGGCTTAGTAACGGATGTCAAAATACGTGGGCCTGTGGGTGGGTTGCGATAGTCGTTAAAAGCATTATTAATCAGTGCATCAGGATAGCCTTTCTCTAGGAACTTCTGGGAGAGCAATTGGCCGTGGGCCTCATAATCAGAGTCTCTGGTACAGTTCCTACGTAGACGACAGAACTGGCTGCGGGGAATGTTATTGACCCATCTAGGGTGATGACAACTATTATAATGGATAAATGGGTTCCCTGCAGTAGGTTTATTAAAAAAATTTGCATAAATAGTGCCATTCTTGTGACAAAGCTCAAGATATAAAAATGCTAGAGTATGTGGATCAGCCACATGAGTAAAGGATAGGCCCAAAGTGTTGCGATTACAGTATTGTACAAAGCCATCAATATCGTCGGCAGTGCCATCCCAGATAATCACTATGTCGTCAATATATCGACCATAGTTTATTACCTGGGCGGCAAAGGGATGGTCAGCTGCAAGGTGCATGCTCTCCCAAAATCCCATCATGAGGTTGGCGTAGCTGGGGGCGCAATTGGCCCCCATAGCTGTGCCATGGACTTGTAGACAATGAGTACCCTCGGACTCAAAATAGTTGTTTCAAACAGAAAACTAGGTATTCCAATATAAAATTAAGTTGCCGAGAATTAAGAAGGGGGTCTTTAGCTAAAAAGTGTTCAGCGGCTCTCAGACCTATATCGTGTGGAATTGATGTGTATAATGATGACACATCGAGAGAAAGCCACCAATAATTTTTCTCCCATGTATAATGTTTAAGCATATCGAGCAAATGTGGTCCATCACGTATATAGGAGGGAAGATCCTGTGTCAAGGGCTGGAGAAATTGATCAATATAAATAGAAAAGCCACTAGTGACACTTTCCATGGCCGCTACTATAGGGCGGCCCGGGGGATTAATAAGATCTTTATGGACTTTCGGTAGATGGTAAAAATAGGGCACTTTATAAAAATTCTTAATTAAAAACGAGGCTTCAGATTTGGAGATAATATTGTCCTTGAGGGCTTGATCGGCAAGTTGGGTAGCTTCAAGAGCAAACCGTGAAGTCGGGTCACTTGGAAGTGCTAGGTAAGTCTTACTGTCAGACAGTAGTCTGCGTGATTCATGGGCATAGTTGGTTCTATCCTGAATTACTATGCTGCCCCCTTTATCAGCGGATTTATTAACAATCGCTTCATTTTGAGGCAGTTTCGTCTAGGGCCTTAAGTTCTAATGGTGAGAGATTGGACTTAGAATAAGTGTGTTTGGAATCGGCTTTGCACATTTTGATAAGATCTGCATATACAACCTGGTAAAAGGTTTGTAACTAGGGGCCTTTATGATAAGTGGGATTGAAAATTGATTTGGTCTGCAATGTAGTATGTCTAACTGGGGGTGAGGTAGGACAATGCTGAGTAAGCCACTCCAGGTCTGCATTGGAGTTTTCAGCATATAATTCCTCTAGTAGAGCACGTGCAGGCAGGTCTATATCTTCGAGGGTACTATCATCAATGATAGATGATGTCACATTAGCTGCTTCCAAAAGTGGTACATGTTTAGAGGCTTGTATATTAAAATGTCTCTGGACAGGAAGATTCCTAATGAACTTATTAAGGTCTTTAAATAATGTAAATGGATTAGGCTGCATAGTGGGAGCAAAGGCAAGTCCTCTACTGAGGAGGGAGGTGTCATAGGGAGTCAGTTCAGCACGTGAAAGGTTATATATTTTTATAGTTTTCGCATTTTCCCCATTCTTTCTATTTCTACCTCGGCCCCCCCCCCCCCTCTGTCCTCTTCTCCGTGTTTTCTTTTGGTGAGGATCGGTGGGGGGGTAGCTCCTAAAAAAATCACGGTCTAAACTGGTGGTCAGGGTATGGCTGGGAAACGCTACTTGCCTTGGGGATTTAGTTTTCTGCAATTGTGTTAAGGGCAAATTATCTGTCCAGTCAAGAGATGGCTGTGCATATGTGGATATAGAGGGGTCACCTGAAGTACTGGGTAGGTCCTCTGAATTCGCTATATCTGGAGTGGGAACAGGTGCTGTGATACATAATGATGTATCTATTGGATCTATTCCCTGGGCAGATGTAGAGGGGTGGATAGAATTGTCCTCTATGGAGGAAGAAGGTACCCTAATAGGGCCAGTGGATGCTGGCCTAGGTCTGTTCCTAGTGCGTTTGGGTGTGAAGGGCTTGGATCGTATCAAAGGCTGAGGGGTGTGCCAGGGCAATAACCATGACTTAGCTGTGTCCTGAGATGGGCGTGGGGTCATAGGTCTAGATGTATGACTAGATCTGGAATGGTTCTCATATGGTAAGATAGACATAAGTGGACAGGGACCAGAGTAATTATTATGATGAGAATGGCGAGTCTGTTTCCA
Organism: Rana muscosa; assembly: GCA_029206835.1. Classification (NCBI taxonomy): domain Eukaryota; kingdom Metazoa; phylum Chordata; class Amphibia; order Anura; family Ranidae; genus Rana; species Rana muscosa. Next base: position 30,060,851 of record CM055121.1, on the reverse strand, counting down.
GCTAAAAACTCTATTGGTGTTATAATCAAATAGGTCCCTCCTAAATTTGCCAAGCTTATTGGCAATGTTATCTTCATTACGGATGGTGTTCCGTTTAAGCATGCTAAGCCAGGTGGAAGGTAGATGTGGAATGCTATCACAAATGGTTTTGCAAAGAGTGATAATCCTATCTTTAAGAGCCATGTATTTCCTATCCCTCTGTTGAGTGATGATACTCATCCATTTAGCAGTGCAAAACTCAGATATGTGCGTCCATTCTTTCTGGAGATCTGAGTCAAGGAATGCACACTGCTTTAGGATTCTAAGGCCTCTGGGAGAAATTTTATGGGAAACATGACAGGAGAAAGAACTTATCCCACCACTGTTGGCTAGCAGACAAGATAAGATCTTCAAGTTTGCGAAAGTAAGTACATAGATTGGGGATAGGGACCTTGGAACCCGACATAAGGTAATGGATTTTAAAAAAACTGCTAGGAAATAAAGCAAAGAATTCTTCCAAGATGACATGTTTGTTCTCTTCAATGGTAGTGCAAAACCAATGTGAATACACAAACATGGCGCCGAACGGCGTCCAGGCCCCAGAACTCTTAAAAAACATCCCCAGTGATATGCAGACAGCCATGAGCCCCCCCAGGACAGTATGACCCCCAGGCACCCCACACAGCCCAGTGCCAGCAATGGTGACAGAGAGTGACAATAAAACAGGGGGAGACAGGGAAAATCCCCCACATAGAGAAACACACAGCATGTACTCACCTGCAGGCAGGAGAGGCTACTTACCCGTCCCCTGAGGGACCCACTGGTGTGTTTCTGACAGGACTATCACAGTGCGGTACTGAGTAGCTGTCGGCCCGGTCCACCGCAAAAGATACAGCAGGACTGTTCAATCTTGTGAGGACCGTGGGAGCATAAAAGCCCACCGGCCACCCCTGGAGTCGTGAACTGAGTCTCACGCACACAAGGCGAGGATCAGCACGCTCGATGGTCGGACAGGGAAGACTACAAGGATCTCTTGTACCCAACCTGTTGCCCAGCCGACAGTTGATAGAAGGTTTCAAAAATAAAACAAGAGAAAATTCCAAAAAATGAATAAAAATAGGTCAGGAGACTGGCTCCTGAGAGAGCCACGTCTTCTTCTGCTAGGCAGAAAAAAACTGAGGTCTGCTGACTGCAGTGGGAGGGTTATGTCCAGAGGGACCGCCCCCCTGGGCGGGGCTGTTCAGCTCTGGCTTTTTAGAATGTATGTATAACATCTCACATTCTGCCTAGGTTTTCTCCTGCAAGCAGGGACATAACCCACGGGTAAAGTGTTTAAGAGGCTGTGTCAGTCCATGGACGATAAGAGAAAAGACAAATTTCATTTGGGTACAGCATCGCACGACCGCACAATTGTCAGCAAAAATAACGCAGTGTCTTATCACAAGCCAGGCATGGTCAGGAAGTGGGTAAATCCTTCCGGTGGTGAAGTGGTTAAAGGGGGTGATTCTTTTGTATACCCACTGTATGTAACTTGCCAATGTATGACCTGTATCACCAGTTTGGCCCTTACGCTCCAGCTTTTAATTGCAAAATAACCAAAATGGCTTATTGCAACATACCACTATGAACTATTGGCAGTAAACTGCCTTAAACACCTTATTTCTTAAAAACTGGCAGAAAAGTAAATAAGACTTGTGGATTGCAAATAGGCTGGTGACATGGAAAATCTCTGACTGAGGAACTCATTCAGCCTCGTTTGTAAATATCATCTGCAACTTCACGGTGTGTGAGCATTAGGCTTCATGCCCACTGGCGTTTTTACAGTTGCGTTTTTTGCAGCTTAAAAACGCCTGTCCATGTTATTGTAAATATTTTTTTATTTTATTTTTTTGAAAAAAAAAACAAAACGTTGGAGCTAAAAACGCGACCGCGCGTAAGTGCGCGTTTTTTGACGCTCGCGTTTTTTTCTGCCTAATTCTGACGCTGAGGAACGCACTGGTCCTGTTTTTTTTTTTACAGCTTAAAAACGTCTATGCTATTTGCAGCTCAAAAACGTATAGGTGGGCATGAAGCTATAGACTAACATGGACAGGCGTTTTTAAGCTGTAAAAAACGCTCAAAAACGCGGCTGTAAAAACGTCCGTGGGCATGAGGCCTTAGGCCTCATGCCCACGGACGTTTTTGCAGCTGTGTTTTTTACAGCTTAAAAACGCCTGTCCATGTTATTGTAAATATTTTTTTTTTTTTTTTTTTTAAAAACAAAAACGTCGGAGCTAAAAACGCGACCGCGCGTTAGTGCGCGTTTTTTGACGCTCGCGTTTTTTTCTGCCTAATTCTGACGCTGAGGAACGCACTGGTCCTGGTTTTTTTTTACAGCTTAAAAACGTCTATGCTCAAAGCTACGTATGCTAGTAGGGGCGCACCTCAGAAATTTGATAAAGTATGGGGCGGTTGGATGAATAGTGAACTTACGGTGGCGGATTGAGTGGCACCCATTATAAATGCACTTGCAGTAAGAGTTGAATATGGTTGTGATTATGTGACATTTCCAAACAACATATGACTGTGAATGAGTTAAAGTGACTTTATAACTATATTATTCCTGTTGATGGGTGGGGGTCTGGAGGGAGGGAGAGGGAGCCAATGCTGAAGATTTGTATATAGTTTGTTTGTGTTTGGCCCATTGGGTCTGTTTGTTTTGTCAAAAGCTATAAATAAAACTTTTCAAAAAAAAAAACAAAAAAAAAAACGTCTATGCCATTTGCAGCTCAAAAACGTCTAGGTGGGCATGAAGCTATAGACTAACATGGACAGGCGTTTTTAAGCTGTAAAAAACGCTCAAAAACGCGGCTGTAAAAACGTCCGTGGGCATGAGGCCTTATAATAATGACAGCTCCTGCCAGCTGCTATGGAATACAAGCTTTCTTATAACAAGTTAAATACTACATTTCATTATTGTTTGTGTAGTGGGTATATACTTTTAAATTCTGGTGAAGACACCAGTGATGTATAGTTACCTGCGGCCCAGCAGGTGGCGCTGTCACTTTGGGCCGGGGTTGAACCATCGCTGCAGTGCCGTACCCTTTGTGGCCTCTCGCAGCGGTTGTACGGCGGGGCGGGGAACCCACCGTGCATCCTGGGAGAGGGTATAAAGGGGCGGACATCTTCGCCACGAGGTTCGAGTCCCAGGCACCTTCAGCCTGAGGGCTGCTGGTCGAGGTCGGGGTCCAGGCGGCCTAGGCCTGGACACCTGGAGTTCGTGTTCCATCCCAGACACCTTCAGTCTGGGGTGAGGTACTCAGCCGGAGGCCTGGGGCCCAGTACCTTCCGCTGGGTCCCGCGAGGGAGGGATTGTCCTAGGGGGCCCCGGGTTATTGGGGCACCCGAATCCAGCAGCGTAAGGAACCGGAGGAGGGACTCATCCGAAGGCCTGGTGCAGCAGATTGCCAGTGCCGGATGAACCTCTGGAGACCGCCCGGAGGGATATCTTCCCAAACAGGGGCCAAGTTCAGAGAGGAAGGTGGTTCATGTTCTATGACCGGTGGCAGCGGTCCAGCTATTTAACTCAGGTCAGTGGCAGAGGCCTGCTATTAGGCCTGTGGCAGGGGCCTCAACGGTTCATCCGGTCGGTGGCAGCGACCAAAACTCACAGTCGGTGGCAGAGACGTGCGCCCGGCCTATTCGCTAGCAAAGGAATAGGAGAGTTCAGTTGTGCCTGGGCCTACTCGTATCCACACCCCTGTTTGTTCATTACTGAAAGTTCAACTGATTGTGTTCACCCTGCAAGAAAAGAAATAAAGGAGTGTTGGACTTTCGATTGGTGTGGGGCTCTATGTTATTGGCAGACATCTCCACAGAACTACTAAGGCTTCCTATGCAGTGAACAGACCCAGAGGTAATTCAAGTAACTCTGCTCAACCCTCATACACATACGAGGGGAGAGCTTGGCGTAGTGTTCCTGCACTCTCCTCTCTCAGGTACCCCTAGACACAAGCCATTCACAATAGGCGAGCGAGGCTCCGCTACATTTTGTTTACAAGGACCGGTTTCACACGGGCTTCAGCTTCTTGAGCAATGTGAATGGCAAGCTTTAAAGTATTTGGAGAGCTTTCAGCAAGCTTTGTTGAAGCTTTACAATTCAACTTCAGTTTGTAAATGTTAAATACAGATCCTAAAGGGATGGCTGACTGCCAATTTAAACAAGCTGCTAGCAGGCTTTTAACAGTGGCGTTACCAGTGTTAGGCCCCTTTCACACTGGGGCAGGAGCGGCGTCAGCGGTAAAGCACCGCTATTTTTAGCGGCGCTTTACCGCCAATTTCGCAGCGCTATTCGGCCGCTAGCAGTGTGGTTTTACCCCCCCCACTAGCGGCCGAGAAACGGTTATAAAAAACCGCCGCAAAGCACCTCTGCAGAGGCGCATTGCCGGTGGTAGCCGCGGTGTCCCATTGATTTCAATGGGCAGGAGTGGTATACACACACCGCTCCTTCACCGCGCCAAAGATGCGGCTAGCAGGACTTTTTTTTTCTCGTCCTGCTAGCGCACCGCAATAGCAATAGCGCCTGCAAACCGCTCCAGTGTGAAAGGGGTCTTAGGGTCACCTGGTGTAGTCTCTCCCCCCCCCCAAAAATAAATATTTTTCTGTTTTCTGAAAGTGCACCAAAGATGCAGCACTTTTTGTGCGCTTTCAAAAAATGCAGAAAAAAACCTGCAACCTAATAGAAATCTACAGGACTGCAGCTATAACTGCAGGTAAAATGTAGTGGGCTGAATGAAAAAAAAAAATAAAAAATTCCTCCATCCACCCCCTTCCCATGCTTTCGACTTTGCATTGATGTCTGGGATGCAGTGGTTGCATGAACACAGCTGCTGCTACGACATCTGTGTGGGTGCGGGTGCTGGTGCATGGGCCTTAAGACAGACGGAATGAGTTCAGTGTCACATGATGATAGGAGTCTGTAGCGTTTTTGTGCATGCTTACATGCATTTTTAAATGCTTAATTTTTTCATTATGGGAGAAGTAAACTGAATTTTATACACAAAACTGCCAGAATCGCACTTAAAATGTGTGTACATGTGTTTTACATGCGTGCTTTCTATGTGTTTTTCTACTGATGTCTACGGGGCAAAAAATGTGCTGCACTGCCCAAAAGAAGTGCCTGAGCCTGTTCAACAAATGTAATGCACTGATGTGAACAGGTATCATAGACAATAATGCAATTTCCATTGTCCAGCATGCCAGTGAAACAGCAAGCGCAGAAGAAAACACACTCGTGTGAACGGGCACCAATGCAGACAGTTGTGGTACAGCTTAATTTACTTGAATAGGATGCGATTGCCAGCAGTACTGGCCACCGAATGTGAACCGCGATACAAATTTTGCCTTGATGCACGACACCTACAAAAGTATGTACATGTCCACTAAAGTATGGATGGTCTATAATCTCCAAAAGGCTACAGATCAAAACCTAATGAAGTAGGACAGGCTGTGAAAAAGAATCACTAAGGCCTTATGCACACTGGATGCTTTGGCCAACTGTCCTAGATGCCTTTCTGGCAGCGGCATTTTAGCAGAAAAAACAAAACACTTGATGCCTGTAAACGCATGTATGTGTTAATTCATTTCATGGGCCAGATTAATAATTTATTCTGGCCCATGAAATTAATGCTTAAGCGCAAAACACACCTAGTGTTTACACAGGCACAAGTATATTTTTCCTGCCAAAAAAAGTGCTCCTGGGTCGCTGGCTGTTTTTTTTTATTCTGCCTCGAAACGCGTATGCGTACATGGCCACATAGGTGAACACGCAGGGGTGTTTAGAGGCAAAAAACAAATGCCAGACCGTCACGTCGCCCATAAGAGCAGCAATACAAAAGTCCAGTGTGCATGAAACCTTCATACTAACAACTTCAAAACAACATTACCAACTATAAAAAATAAAAAAAATAAAATAAGTAACACAGCTTCCTGCTCTGACCTGTTTTCCTTTCGCTGTGTATTATTTGCCTTAGAGATGTTCAAAGACATGTTTGGGATAATACTGCAGCCAGGCAAATGCAATCTGTTCACTATCAGGCCCACACTTGCGGTTAGTTAAACTAATATGTACGTTGATGGGATCTCAGTTTGTAAGTGCGGTTAGAGGCTTTATATATGCCATCTGCTACAGTGCCATGTGACTTTCGCTTTCCCAGATGTCACGTGACCTAGGCTAAGTCTCAAGGCTAAGAATGACGCCATTTTACTGACATTTCTTCCGTGTGAAAACGCTTGAATTGGTCTTCAAGAATATGGCTGCCTTCACAGTTTTAACTTCGCGGTGATAGAGACACACTTTTAAGCACTAGAGCCCTCGTTTGCTGTAAGTATTGTCATGTAATTTCACAGATACAGCGGTGTGAATGAAAGTCAGCAGGTAAACCTAGCAGAGGATCGGTGTGGCAGCTGTGAACACGGAAGCTCCAGGTGGGTGTATTGTAGAGGAAGCACAACGTTGTACGAGTTAAATAATATAATCAGTCTTTTGGACACGATATCGGTTATTGAGATGGGTGTTGCTAATCTTCTGTAATTTAGTTATTTCTTATTGAGCTGTAGAGATTAGATTTTCAGGTGTGCCTTTCTTATTTTTCAGTAGCAGTCATCTGACTTAGATCAATAAGGAGAAGAGATGTTTATGCTTAGAATGGTGGGTGCATCCCTGGTGTGTACAGAGCCAGCCAAATTCATACATCATTTGGTTATATGTGGCTCAGGGGTGAATCCACTATAGTGTATACTGTGCTGACTCTATGCAGCCAAGCCATCCATCCTGCTCGGTGGGATCATAAAAGTTCCCCGTCTAACTTGTGAATGATGGTTCTAGAAGTGTCACTGTGGCTTTCATTTTGGAGGGACGCTGTCAATGGCAACAGTTTTTTTTTGTATCTATAATTGTGCATAAGGCCCCTTTTCAAACAGGGCTGAATCTGATTTGCTCTGCAGGGGATCTGTCTGGTATGGATTTGGAGGGGGACCCCACGCCATTAAAAAACCCCAAAAATTGGTGTGGGGTTTACCTCCAAATCTATTTGGGGGGGGGCGCCGTCCCATGCCATTTTTTTAACATTCATCTGTCAGCGAGGAAACCCGCTGACAGCTGATGACTCATCGGTTGTTAAGCGTATGGCTTCCCGGCCCTATATATATATATATATATATATATATATATATATATATATATATATATATATATATATATATATATATATATAGTGGTAGTGTGGTACCCCACCAGTGTATGAATACAGGATTCTCAACCAGGCAGGTTGAGGGGCTCCAGGGTAATTGCTTGTTTGGGAGGAAACTGGCTTTTCAGTTTCCTCATGATTTACTAAAATCCACTTTGGGACCCGGAGCTTGGGGATTTCTTAGAGATCCGGGTGGGATGAAATCCCCAGTCCTGAATCCGGGTTTTGAGACTCAACTGCACACTGATTGTTCAGGTGTGTGTGGGCCTGATAGTAGAATCAGGACCAGCATTCTGGGCCCCACCCTCCCGACGAGTGCAGGTGTGCACTGGGGAAGCCATAGAGTGCAAGTGTGCACTGGAGAAGTCAGAGAGTGCAAGTGTGCACAGTGGAAGCCAGAGACCCAGGTCTGAGGGTCAGAGCAGCAAGGGGCTGCTATCCAAATGGATGGTGTTGCAGATGGAATAGTCTATAGGAGACAGACAAGAGCCTGAAGTGGAAGGCCTGAGCAGCACTGCTATATGTATAAGCCAGGAGGCTGAATGTCATTTTGTTGTTGAAAAGGAGTACTGAAACCCCTGTGAGGGAAACCTTTCATTTTGTTTTGACTTCTTTTAATAAAAATGGGCAAACAAAGCCCTTAAAAAGAAGAACCAGCGAGTGGCGGTGTCCTTCAAGCTCTACATTTGATGCTAGTCCTTCACTATATATATATATATATATATATATATATATATATATATGTATATATGTGTATATGTATATATATACACATATATATATATATATATATATATATACATATATATATATATATATATATATATATATATATATATATATATACACATATATATATATATATATACACATATATATATATATATATATATACACATATATATACACACACACACACACACTGTTTAAAGAGAGAGAAGAAGAAGAAGAAAACGGCAAAATGCGGGATTAAAATCGCAAAAATGCACCGCAAAGCGCGCCTGAAAATCGCATCAACTGCAACCGCATAGATGTTGGACCTAGACAATAGAAGTATGTGTTTGTTCAGATTTCATGCCTGGGGTTTACAATCACTTTAAACCTGCTCCGACCTCCAGTCTATGCCCTATACTCTATCCTGTAAGGCTGGGTTCACACTAGTGCGAATTGGATGCGGGTTTATCCACATCCAATTCGCATGACGGGAGATTGTAACCGGTTCACACTTCTTTGTGGTGACTGCAGAGCATATTGTACAGAGGTCCTGTGCGTCTTTGGCTCAGTTTCAGTGCCGAATTCAGGCAAACATTCATCCCCCAAATCGTCCCTGAAACTGAGAACAGGGACGCACCGGACCCCTGCTGCGAGCCGGATGTGGCTTAGATGTGAACCCAGCCTTAAGGAAAGATGTCTATACTTGCCTAATCTCAGGTCGCTCCTGTCCGGTCACGTTATTGGCTTCTAGTTCCAGGTTCAGGGGAGAGGAGGGACAGTGGACAATAGATGCCACATAGTAGTAGTCTATGGGTGACATCACCACCTAGGTACTGCAGCCATTGTCTCTGCTCTCTCCCAGATGATTGCTGCTGGGGAGATCACTTGACAGGACAGGAGCACCCTTAGATTAGGTAAGTATAGACATCTTTACTTTACAGGATAGCTAGTGTAGCGGGGTGTTCAATTTAAGGGTAGTGTCTGAGTGGTAATTAGGCTCAGACACATTGATTGTTTGGGTTAATGGACCATTTCTATTAATGGGAGATAGTGTTGGTGCACAGTTCCCTGTGGCCTACAGGTGGCGCTGTCGCCATGGGCCAGGGTTGAACCACCAATCCAGGGCTGCACCTTTTGTGTCCCCTCTCGGCAGTAGTGCGGGCAGGGCGGGGAACCTGCTGTGCCTGTCGGGAGAGGGTATAAAAGGGTGGTTCGGTCGTCCACGCCCAGGCACCTTCAGCCTGGGTATGTGTGGTTCGTCCGCGCCCAGGCTAGGGCTGGGAAAAAAATCGATTTTAATCTTGAATCGAGTTTTGAGCTCAAATTGATTCAGATTTGAAGAAAATCGATTTTTTTTTGATTTATTTAAAAAAAAAAATTATTATTATTTTTTTCCCTCAAAGTTTCCGTAGCAGGACTGCAGGGGGCGTATCCGGAATGGCACTGGGCAGCGTTACCCCAATTACATCTACTCCCTGCAGCCGCCATCTGCCTACCTGATCAGCGTGTCGTGCAGACAGACGGCGGCCATTGCAGTGTTCAAAAGCCACGCCTCCCGAGTCCTCGTCGTCTGTGATAGGCGGAACACTCAATTTCACAGCAGGCAGTATTCAGCCTATCACGGACATCCTCTCATCCTCGTCTGTGTTATGAGGATGACCATGATAGGCGGAACACTGAATGCTGGGAAATTGAGTGTTCTGCCTATCACAGACGAGGAGGAGGCGCGGCTTTTGAATACTGGAATGGCCACCGGTGTAGCAGTAAAATCCGTATCCCATGAAAATCTGCATCAGGTACGGGCACAGTGATTGAAGCATGGGCACAGTGAGGCATTGGGCACAGTGAGGCATTGGGCACAGTGAGGCATTGGGCACAGTGAGGCATGGACACAGTTCAATTCAACTAAGAGTAACCTCAGGATTTTTTGTTGTTTTATTAGCTAAATCCAAATACAGTAATAATAATTTGGATGTTTAACAATCTTTGTTGCACACTGCAAAAAACAACAAAAGGTCACAAGCGCTAAATTGGTGGATAAAGAAAAAAATATAATGGATGATAATAATAAGAAAAAAATCCCAAATATTTTGGGAAGTACAAAGTATCCAAAAGGGGGAAAAAACAGGATCCAGCGCAGCAAGAAAAAATCCGTACCCAGAAGTACAAAAAAGGGATTTTTATAACAGCTTACCTGTAAAATCCTTTTCTTGGAGTACATCACGGGACACAGAGCGACTTAGTCATTACTAATGGGTTATATAGATACCTTCAGGTGCTGGCACTGGCAACTTCCAAAACCGGAAGTACCCTCCCCTATATAAGCCCCTCCCATCCGGGAGTACCTCAGTTTTGTAGCAAAGCAATAAGTGTCCCCAAAAGAGGGGTGGGAGCTCTGTGTCCCGTGATGTACTCCAAGAAAAGGATTTTACAGGTAAGCTGTTATAAAAATCCCTTTTTCTTTTTCGTACATCACGGGACACAGAGCGACTTAGTCATTACTAATGGGACGTCCCAAAGCAATGCCAAATGAGGGGAGGGATTCACTATACATAAGCTGGGCGCCATCAGGCATGAGGATCTTTTGCGGCCTGCAACACACTGCACCCAAAGGCGACATCCTCCTGACTTCTAACGTCTACCTGGTAGAATCTAGTAAACGTGTGTACTGAAGACCATGTTGCGGCCTTAAAGACTTGAGCCAGGGAGGCCTGGTGATGCACTGCCCATGAAGTTCCAACTGCTCTTGTGGAGTGCACCCTAACTTTGAATGGAGGCGGTCTCTTTCTCAAGCCATAGGCTTGTATTATGACCTGTCGAATCCACTTGGCTAAAGTAGATTTTGATGCTGCCTGACCCTTTCTGGGGCCTTCCGGCAGATCAAACAAAGTATCCGTTCTACGAATCTGAGCAGTGGCTTTTAGATAAGCTTTAACTGCTCTTACTACATCCAAAGAATGCAATAACTTTTCCTCTACCGAGCTAGGTTTGGGGAAAAAAGAAGGAAGAACCACATCTTGGTTCAAATGAAACCTCGATACCACCTTAGGAAGAAAGGCTGGATGAGGACGTAATACTACTCTGTCCTTATGGACAACCAGATATGGCTCCTTACAGGACAAGGCGGCTAATTCCGATACTCTTTTAGCCGAACAAATGGCTACTAAGAAAATCAATTTCCTGGTGAGAAGAACCAAGGAAATGTGTTGCAATGGTTCAAACGGTTGTTTCTGTAGAACCGACAGAACCAGGTTTAAGTCCCATGGACATATGGGAATACTAACCGGAGGGCTAATACGCATCACTCCTTGTATGAAAGCTTTGACTAAAGAATGCAAAGCCAAGGGCCTTTGAAAAAATATTGACAAGGCCGAAATCTGACCCTTGATAGTACTCAAGGCCAGCTTCCTATCTACAGCCCACTGTAGGAAGTCCAGAATCCTACCTATTACGTACTTACGTGGATGCCATTTCTTGGCCTCACACCACGTAATGTACGCCTTCCAGATCCTATAATAGATCTGCCTGGATACCGGCTTCCTGGCATTGATCATGGTAGATACCACAGGATTAGAGAGCCCTCTCTTTTTTAGAATGTGGGCTTCAATAGCCAGGCCATCAAACCTAGGGCTGGTAAGGAAGGGTGGTATATCGGTCCTTGCGAAAGCAGGTCCGGACGATGTGGGAGGGTCCAAGGACTCCTCACTGACATTTTTACAATCTCCGCGTACCATGCCCTTCGGGGCCACGCTCGAGCCACCAGAATCACTGGTTTCTTTTCTACCCTGATTCTGCGGATTAATCGCGGTAACAATTGTGGCGGTGGGAATGCATATATCAGCTTGAACTGATCCCAAGGGAACACTAGGGCATCCGAGCCGCAAGCTAGGGGATCCCTTGTGCGAGACACAAATCTGTCCACCTTTGCGTTGAATCTGGATGCTAGCAGATCTACATCCGGTGTTCCCCACCACTGGCATATTGCCTGGAAAACCTCGGGGTGAAGAGACCATTCCCCCGGGCATAATTGCTGGCGACTTAAAAAGTCCGCTCTCCAATTTTCCACTCCTGGGATGAAAACCGCGGATATGGCTGGGACATATCTTTCTGCCCATTCCAGGATGCAATTCGCTTCCCTCTGGGCTGCACGACTCCTGGTGCCACCCTGGTGATTGATATATGCCACTGCTGTGGCATTGTCTGATTGAATTCTGACAGGGGACCCTTGGAGTTTGGATGTCCATGCTACTAGGGCATACCGGGCTGCTCGTATCTCTAAGAGATTGATGGGCAGGGCCTTCTCTGCTTCTGACCACTTGCCCTGGAGAGACCATTGCTCCAGTACTGCCCCCCAGCCTATGAGGCTGGCATCTGTAGTGACCACCTTCCAAGAAACCGGACTGAAGGGTTTCCCTTTTTCCAGATTCTGGGGCACCAACCACCAATGGAGGCTCCTGCGAACGGAAGGGGACAGGGACATTGGTAAGTCTAAAGCCTGAACTTTTTTGTTCCAGGCTGACAGTATGGCCCTCTGCAAGTTCATTGAATGGAATTGACCTTAGGGTACTGCTTCGAATGAAGCCACCATTTTTCCCAGCAGCCTCATGCACAGGCGTATGGATGGTTTTCTTTTTGTACCCACTAAGTGGGTCAAATCTTTTAAAGACGACACCTTCTCTGGAGGTAAGAAAATCTTTCTCTGATTTGAATCCAGCCTTAGCCCTAAGTATTCCAGACTTTTGACTGGTCTTAGAGCTGACTTGTCCCGGTTGATAATCCAACCGTGATATTCCAGATACTTGATTGTCTTGTGAATAGCTACTTCCAGCTTTTCCACTGAGTGGTCTATTAGTAGCAGGTCGTCTAGATATGCCATTATCGTTACACCTTGTGTTCTTAGATTGGCCAATAGTGGGGCCAGAATTTTTGTGAACACTCGTGGTGCTGTGGCCAGACCGAAAGGTAAGGCTCTGAACTGAAAATGGCGCCCTTCTACTGCAAAGCGTAGAAATTTCTGGTGGGCCGGAAAGATGGGAATATGCAGATAAGCATCCCTTATGTCGATCGAGGCTAACCATTCCTGCCCTTGTAGGGCGGTGGCCACCGATCGAATCGACTCCATCCGAAAAGTCCTGATATTTAGGAACTTGTTTAGCCCTTTTAGATTTAATATGGGCCTCACGTCCCCATTTGGTTTGGGGACTGTGAAAAGGTTCGAGTAAAACCCGAACCCGCTTTCTTCCAGGGGAACCTTCATGATTACACCTTGGAGCAATAGTTGTTCTAGTGCCAGAAGGAGGGATCCTCTCTTCTGGGGATCGCTTGGCACGTTTGACCTCATAAATTGGGCAGGAGGAGTGTCTTTTAACTCCAGCTTGTATCCCAGACTTACTGCGGAGAGCACCCATCTGTCTCTGATGGTGTCCCGCCAGGTCTCTGTGAACAACTGAAGTCTTCCCCCCACCCGATTGAGTGGGGGCAACCCTTCATGACTTGGGGGGAGGTTTTGTACCTCTCTTGACCCAGGGTTTCTTGTTACCCTGTGATTGTCCCTGATTTCTGCCCCCTGAATTTGACCGCGGAGGCCAACGGAACTGTTTCACAGCCGATGTGCCAGGGACTGGAGAAGTAGGCCTCTTAAAAGAAGGACTTCTACTCTTGTTCTTAACCGGTAAGAGTGAACTTTTACCGGCAGAAATTTTCTGGATATATTTGTCCAGATCTTCTCCAAATAAGCGTTCTCCATGAAATGGGAAGCTAACCAGCAATTTCTTACAGGGAGCTTCAGCAGACCAGTTTTTGAGCCATAGAAGCCTACGCATATGTACTACAGACAGCGTAAAGCGGGAGGCCTGTTGGATTGTATCCTTTATGGCGTCCACCGCAAAACACAAGGCTCTAGGTAGGTCAGCTAGGGCAAGAGCCTGCTGATCTGGTAAGTCCCTTAAGACTTGTTTCAACTGATCTTTCACCGCTTGGCAGACTCCAATCGCTGCTACTGCAGGTTGTGTCACCATGCTTGCTGTAGAGAAAGCAGATTTTACTAGAGACTCCAATTTTTTATCTATTGGGTCTTTGAACATTGGAACATTATCTACTGGACATGTCAGTGATTTGTTCACACAAGAGATGGCTGCGTCCACTGTAGGGACCCTCCATTTTTTTATGAACTTATCCTCCATGGGATAGATCACTGGAAATCTCTTGGGGGGAGTAAATATTTTATCAGGATGCTCCCAATCCTGGTAAATAAGCCCTTCCAATAAATGGTGGATTGGGAAGGAACAGACAGCCTGGGGAGCTTTCAGCGACCCCAGCGAGGAAACCGTAGTGGTTGATGGTTCCGCCAGAGGCATTTTAAATGCTGATCGGACCATGTTAGTCAGAGACTGAACCCATAATCTTTCAGCCTGAGATGCTGAGAAAGGTTCTTCCACTGTTGATTCCTCTATAACTGAATCAACCTCATCCTGATCCCCTTCAGGTAGGTCTATCTCTGTGTGGGGCTGTTCCTCCACTAACAGGCACTCTGAAGGAGGAGACGGAGATCGGACGCGCTTTCCCTGTGACAGGGAAGCAGCGATCAATGCTGTTAATCTCTCTTCCAATCCTCCCAGAGTTGAGGATAAAACCTCCTCTGTTATATATACAGGAGCAGGTGGACTGGGGACAGCCGCAGCACCAGGCACTCCTGCGGGGTTCCTACGGCTACTGACCTCTGAATTTTCAGGGGAGATTGGTGCAGTACAAGCATGCCCAATATCCTCAGAGCCCGATGGAGACCCCTTTGGCTTCCTGGAAGATTTTTTTCCGGAGCGTCTGGACGACATATCCTTTAAGCACAAAGCTGAGGTATTCCCGTCGTCATACACCAATTTTGCTGGTAATAGTCTAACACAGTTGCTGCTATATACCAGCTGGTGTCCACTAAAGTGCCTTTCTAAGGGGATGCCTGCATCAACCGCCTCTGTGTGCCACCGTTTTGTTGCTAGCTCTGTTTGCATCCAGCTGACACTTGTACTGTGTCTTTTATACATGCTGGGACGCCTGCACATGCGCAGAAGCGCCGCGGCGCGCATCGGGCGTCATCCACCCGCCCCGCCCCTTTTTTTTCATAGGAGGCGCGTGCACGCGCCATTGGCGCCCTTTTCGAAACCAAGCAGGGACTAGGAGCCAGGGCCCTTTTTGCCGGAGGGCCTGTGCGGTGGATGAGCGCAGCAACAGGGCAGAGGAAGTGGATTCCCACAAAGAGCTTACCAACTGCCTGGATCTTTTGACTTGAGAACCAAAGATCCACATGACAAGAAAAAATGGACCACAGCGGCCTCTAGTGGTTCAACACAGGTACCGCGGTCTTCTTCTTTTTTTTTTTTTTCTCTTGACTACTATTAAAATTTTACATTTTCCAGTAGTTACAGGCATACACAGATATTGGCGGGAATACCGTTGGGTAACAGACAGAGACAAATTAGGCTTGGGGGTCCCCCAATAGAACCAAGTTCCTGGGGGCCCCCACTTACCTGTTCCCCGCCGCAGGACTCTGTTTGGTCCACAGAAGCCCAAACTTCACCTATCACGGCAGGCATTGTAATTAAACCTTCAGGGACCGGGTTCCCAAGGATTCCACTCCCCTGGACCTGTATAGCACCCTGCACAGAAAACATCTTGGTCGTGGGTATGACCAGAGCTCTGGATCCCAGGGTCCAGCCCTCCTAAGAGAGGCATTACAGGCAAAACCTTGCTCTTCTATTGCAAGGCCCGGGTACCGACTGTTTAGCTATGAAGCTTTTTTGGTGGGATCCGGAACAGCTTACTAAGGCCCGTAAAAGAACCTGTACGCAAGCCCAGTGAAAACACATGTTACTCTTTGGCCAACACCTTAGACACTGGCAAAAAACCTGAGGTGCTCCCGGATGGGAGGGGCTTATATAGGGGAGGGTACTTCCGGTTTTGGAAGTTGCCAGTGCCAGCACCTGAAGGTATCTATATAACCCATTAGTAATGACTAAGTCGCTCTGTGTCCCGTGATGTATGAAAAAGAAATACACAACATGCACACAATATAATCCAGCGCTCATGGAACATACATTATTAACTATTGAAAACTCTTGAAGAATTGATAAAAAAGCTTAGTCCATTTATTAATCACAATAAAGAGAGGGATCCAATCCCAAATGTGCAGAGGGCAAATGAATCTTAACTCTCCAGTTGCCAGTGGTGACAAACTTGTTAAACTTGCAGTGACATCTGTGGAGCAAGGAGGGGTTCAAAAAGTCAAAACAAAGCCTGTGGCATGATCTGTGTGAGCACAGTACCTTGAATGATGGACAACAGGCAGAACAGCGTGTGGAGGGCCCTCCAACCCAAAAGGATGCAGAGCCAGGATCGCAGCAAGGCTGGGACAGAAGGAATCACACACAGAGTTTCAAGAGTTTTCAATAGTTAATAATGTATGTTCCATGAGCGCTGGATTATATTGTGTGTTTGTTGCACACTGACTTTGCAGTTAGAGAAAGGGTTTGCCTTTGCAATTTTGTTTGTTGATGCACTTTAATTAATATAATAAAAAAAAAAAAAAAAAAAAGTTTTTTATAAAAAAATCGCAGATTTTTTTGGGGGGGGGAAATCGCCCAGCCCTAGCCCAGGCACCTTC
The DNA here is from genome assembly GCA_029206835.1 of Rana muscosa. Taxonomy (NCBI): domain Eukaryota; kingdom Metazoa; phylum Chordata; class Amphibia; order Anura; family Ranidae; genus Rana; species Rana muscosa. The sequence continues at coordinate 30,044,276 of CM055121.1, read as the reverse complement.
GGCCTGGGCGTGAGGAGGGTCGTCTCCGGGTGCCTTAGGCCCGGAGGTGGAGTTCCTGTTCCATTCCAGACACCTTCAGTCTGGGGTGAGGTACTATTTTGAAGGCCCGGGGCCCCTTCGGCTGGGGTCCGCTAGGGATCGAGGACTCCCAGGGTGCCGCCTTGCGAGGGGACCCGTATCTGAGATGAGGAGGCCAGGGAGGTAACCCTTTCCGAAGACCCAGTGCAGAGTCGTGGTGACGGTGATGGCCTCTGGTAACTCTCCGGAGGGATGTTTTCTCCTTGACATGGGCCAATACTTTAAGAAGGAAGTTCACCAGGTCAGTGGCAGTGACCCTACTCGCTTCAAGTCAGTGGCAGTGACTTTATTCAACTGGTCTGTGGTAGAGACCAACCTCACGGTCTGTGGCAGAGATCGTGCGCCAAAGCTGTTTGAGAAACCTAAACAGTCTGAAGAGTTAAGCTACGTTTGTGCCTGGACCTCCTCCACACCTAAGCTGTCCTGTATCTTCGCTCCAACCTGTCTGCTCTCAAAGAGGCTGTTTATTATCCTGTGTGAAATAAATGTTGAATTGGACTTTCAGCTAGTGTGGACATTCACATTCCTGGGGAAAACGAGGACTTGCATCTATTTAAAGTAGAGGTGAGATCATTCTTGGGAGGACTTTGACTCTGGCCGCAGACAAGGCCCAAAACTAACACCGCTCAACCTCTTTACTCAGGAGGGTACGGGCTTGTGGTGCGGTGTGCCTCTCTCTCTGCCTGCGAGGAGCCTAATTAAATGCAGGTTGGGGAGAGGTGGGTGCGCTACACTAGTATAGGGCTTAGAACGGGGATGGGAGCAGGTTTAAGCTTGGATGGTATAGTATTAGCCCTACTTTAATGAATCTGTCCGAGTGTCTACAAAATTATTATAAAAGTATCCTCATATATGCGCATACAGTGGCTACTTGTACTAAAGTAAGCAGCACTGAATCTGTCCCACTATCTATTTAAGTTTATATACATATACAGTAGGTGCATTTGGTTGCTATATGTATTATGGTGGGAAGTGTTAACATTGCAGTGGATAACATAGTACGTTTTTGTCATTATCGGCTTACATTGGTTGGATCTCAAATTTAGTTTCTCTTATCATCCATGGACCGACACGGCGGCTCTTATCACTGAACGTGTGGGGTATATGTCCCTGCTTGCAGGAGAAGACCTAGGCAGAATGTTAAAACATTCTAGAACAAACCAGAGCTGAACAGCCCTGCCCAGTTTTTTTTCTGTCTAGCAGAAGGAGAAGACGTGGCTCTCTCAGGAGCCAGTCTCCTGGAAGATTTTACTTTTAAAGGAGCACTATACCTTTTTTTTTTTTTTTTTGCTTAAAAATAACAAACCTGTTACACTTACCTCCACTGTGCAGCTCGTTTTGCACACAGTGGCCCCGATCCTGGTCTTCTGGGGTCCCTCGGCGGCTGTCTTGGCTCCTCCCCGCAAGGACTCCACACCTTAATGCGAGTGAGCTCGCATGGTGTGGAGTGATTGCGGGCGCGCTCCCGTGATACAGCGGCGGCCATAGCCGCCGACTGTATCACTCGGCCCGCCCCCCGGCGTGCCGCGTCATTGGATGTGATTGACAGCAGCGCCAGCCAATGGCTGCGCTGCTTTCAATCTATCCAGTGTAGCCAATCGGCGGCCAGGCAGAAAAACGAAGAGGATGACGGGGACGAGCATGGGACTTTCGAGGGGCCAGGTAAGAAAAACGGGGGCTCGGGGGGGGGGGGGGCGGTATTGTCGAATGTTTTTTCACCTTAATGCATAGGATGCATTAAGGTGAAAAAACATGTAACTTTACTACTCCTTTAAATTTTATTCCTTTGGGAATTTAATTATTTTATTTTTGAGACCTTCAATCAACTGTCGGCTGGGCAACAGGTTGGGTACACTAGTATCCTCGTCTTCCCTGTCCGACCATCGAGCGTGCTGATCCTCGCCTTGTGTGCGTGAGACTCAGTTCACGACATACCCCATGGCTCCAGGGGTGGCCGGGTTGCTTTCATGCCGGGTTGCGGTCCTCTCAAGATCATACTGTATCTTTCGCGGTGGACCGGGCTGACAGCTACGCAGTACGACTCTGTGATAGGTCTGTCTGAAACAAGCCAGTGGGTCCCTCTATTGGCACCGGGGGTGTTCTCCAAGGTGCTTGCGGGACGGGTAAGTAGTCTCCCCTGCTGCAAGGTGAGTACATGCTGGCTGTGTTTCTGTGTGTGGGGGGTTCTCCCTGTCTCCCTCCTGTTATGCTGCTCTCTGCACCCTGTTGTGCTGTGTGGGAATGCTTTGGGGGTCACTCGGCCCTGGGGGGGCCGCTCCATGACTGTTATTTTGCTTGGGGAGTGTTCTGGGGGACTGGCTGTGTTTTTTTTCTGTGCGCCATTGGTGCAGTGTTTTATTTTTAAAAAGTGCAACCATTGGCGGCCATTTTGCTGAGGCTCAAAACAGTTATACTGGTGCCCGGCGGCCATTTTCTTGTAGCCGCGGCACTTTGTTTCGTTTTCGGCCTCGCTTCTGAACGGCGCGAAATACATCTCCTCACAGATTCTTCACTCTCCTCAGGCTGCACCCGCACTACAGCGCGGCTCATACAACTGTACCGAGCGGTCCCTAGGGGTGGTGAGTACTCCAGGTATCCCCTCCTCAGTCCCAGCACAGCCTGTGGGTGGGCTGTATTATTCACTGTAATGGCGAATGAGGTCTCAGAGGGTGGCAACATGGCGTCTGGTTCACCTGTTTCTTCACATTGTTAGAGACAACTGGCAGTGCTCCTGCACCTGCGGTCCTTAGGGACCAGTTGTCGGCAGTCCTGGAATCATTAATCTGACCAGGAGGAAGCAGTGTGTGAGCGCAAGGGAGCAAAAAAGCCCCTCTCCCCACTTTTTTTTTTTTGTGGAAAAAAGAAGGGGGTGTGCGCTGATTCAGATATGGGCCTAGCCACTACCGCTCAGGACCCTAGCTCTGAATATGTTTGATGGTTTTGAACAGGACATTCCTTGCAAGGAAGACTCCAGTTCTGTGTCAGTAAATGACAGGGCGCTTGTTAGTAAACTCATTGATGCAGTGAGGGACACTCGCAAGCTAAATGCTGCGGATGCAGAACCTCAGGCGGACAGTCTCCTCTGGTTCCTTAGGGCCGGGCCTTCTAAAGTTTTTTTCCATATGTACCTTTCTTTGACCAGCTCATTGATAAGGTCTGGGGAAAAAGCCGCAGAAGACTTTTATGGTCCCGCGGCGTTTGTCTATCAGATACCCCTTTTGAGGATGCCCTACTTAAAACGTGGGCTTCTCCCCCAGTGGTCGACCCTCCAGTCGCCCGGTTGAATAAGGCCACCACTCTCCCGGTGGAGGGGACTCCTGCATTTAAGGACCCCACTCACAGGAGGTCAGAAGTGGTGAGTAGAGCCATGTTTGCCTTGTTGGGGTCCGCCCTACGGCTTGTGGTAGCGGCGACCCTTGTGTCTCCAACACTTACGGGATGGACAAAATATTTTACACCTACGGGATGGACAAAATATTTTGCACCAAACTGTACAGGAGCATAATCTTCCTCCAGACGCTATTGCTCTGGCCCACAAATGGTGCAGGGCCTGCTTTATGTGGTGACGCCACGTTTGACGCGGCCCCTTATAACTCGGGGCCTCTGTCTTGGCGGTGGTAATGCGTTGTCTGATCTGGTTGAACTGCTGGTCTGCTGACCTAGCTTCAAAAAAGCCTCTGACTGATTTACCATTTAAAGGTGGTAGGCTTTTCGGTGCTGCACTGGATGACATCATCAAGGATGTCACGGGAGGTAAAAGCACTGTTCTTCCTCAGGCTAGCAAGGTTAAGGAGGCCGCCGTAAGCGGGGTCCTTCCTTTCCAGCAAAAAAGTTTTTTTGTTTTTTTTTCGTCAGTGAACGGGGAGGCCCGCCCAGACTGACAGCGGTACGGCTGGTGGACACGAGCGCCCCTGGGTGCGTATGCCGAACAAGCCGGCTTCCAAGCCCGCCTCCGCGTGAAGTTTTGTCCCCACCCGACTCTGGGGTAGGGGGGACGACTTTGCAGGTCCACGGATCGATGGACCTCCCGGACCTCCTACCGGTAGGTGTGCGATGTGATCACCTCAGGTTACAGGATAGGTTCCGTTCCTAATACAGACAGATTCTTCCCTCTAATCTTCCTCTCCTTCCTGCCCGTCGGGCGGCCCTACAGGGCCTATTCAGGTTTGAGGTCCGGAGTGATTGTGCCGGTTCCATCACAGGAGAGTTTTCAGGGATTCTACTCGATTTCGTTTGTCGTCCCAACAAAGGGACGGGGTTCGGCCTATCTTGGACCTCAGGTCCTGAATGCCTTCGTGAAGGTGCAAAAGTTCCGCATGGAATCCATTCGCACGGTGATCAATACACTCCGTCAAGGGGATTTTCTGGCAACCTTGGACATCAAGGACGCCTGCTTGCATGTTCCGATCTGCGCAAGTCACCAGAAGTTTCTACGCTTGAGATCGGTGAAGTCCACTATCAAAATGTGGCTCTTCCTTCGGCCTAGCCTTGGCACCGAGGGTGTTCTCCAAGGTGCTTGCGCCAGTTCTAGCCTTGCTGAGATGGTGGGGCATCGCTGTCGTGGGCTATCTGGACGATCTTCTCAGAGCAAGAAAGGGCTCAGAATTAGAAGACAAGAAAAAGTTTGGTTTGGTATGGCGCACTTTGGAAAGGGCTGTGTCGAGGTCTATAAAGAAGGAAAGGAGGGGGGAGGGGTAATGTACTGGGTAGCGTTGTAAAGGCTCAGTTATTAATAGTTCAATAGTAAGTATGTATGTCCATGTATGGAAGAAAAGTTTAGGGCGAGATTGCTGAGATTGATTAGATGGCTGCCAGTTCAGATTAGAAGCTAGAAGAGGCTCTGGAACAGACAAAACGAGAAAGGGAACAGTGCCCTCTAAATGCAGCAAGTAAAAACAGTTTTTAATTAGAAGATTAAACTACCACTGCTCAAATGTGAGTGTAATCGAGCGTGTCAGGGGTTAACAGAAACTTCATCCGCAGATCCTCAGGGGTGATGGTGGTTTCACGGGCAGTTGGGCTGGAGTCCTCAGGCTAGTGTGATGAAGGGACACGCATGTCCTGAACGCGAAGCACCTCCCGCATACCTCTGACCCGGAAGTGATGACCCCACGGAGCACACACAGTCCAGATCCAAGTTTCCGGCCGGCGCTGCTCAACATCCAGTGCAGGAAGAGACAGGATTGAGGACTCCAGCCCAACTGCCCGTGAAACCACCATCACCCCTGAGGATCTGCGGATGAAGTTTCTGTTAACCCCTGACACGCTCGATTACCACTGCTCAAATGTGAGTGTATTTTAATCTTTTAATTAAAAACTGTTTTTACTTGCTGCATTTAGAGGGCGCTGTTCCCTTTCTCGTTTTGTCAGAATTAGAAGACAGCATGACTATCGTCGGTCAGACCCTCAAACTTCGGGTGGTTCCTGAACATTCAGGTGTCAGTCCTGGTCCCGACTCAACGTCCTGGAGTACCTAGGTCTGTTTCTAGACTCTTTGGAGGCACAGGTATCCTACCTCCGGGGAAGTTACTGTCTGCAGTGCGGGTGCTGACATCCTGAAAATGGTCGTCAATCCGTTTTGCATGAGAGTCCTGGGACTCATGGTGGCCTCCTTCGAGGCTGTTCCGTATGCCCAATCTCACTCCAGGGCATTGCGGAAGGAGATCTTGTTCACTTGGGACAAATCCCCGTTGTCTTTGGATCTTCCGATCCAGGTGAGTCACCTGGTCAGGTGGTTGGGGTCCCTGGCTCTTGGGTCCGGGAAGTCGCCCCTCCCCGTCCAATGGACAGTGTTTACTACGGACGCCAGCCTGAAGGGCTGGGGTGTAGTCTGGGGAGTCCTGTTGGCCCAAGGGCTTGGACTCCGGACGTAGCCTGTTTACCGATCAATGTTCTGGAAATACGAGCCATCAGACTGTGCCTCTCCTCGTGATCTGAGAGATTGCAGGATCGCTCCATTAGGATCCAGTCGGACAAGTTATGGCGGTGGCGTATGTCGACCATCAAGGGGGGACTCCGAGCTCAGTTGCGGCTTCCGAGGTCCCCTGTACCCTGGAGTGGGCTAACAGAAGCGTGCCGGCTCTGTCGGCCGTTTACATTCCGGGCATAGAACTGGCGGACTATTTGAGTCACCAGACGCTGAACCAGGGAGAGTGGTCCTTGCACCCGGAGGTAGTTCAACTCCTTTGCCACACAAGATGGTGGGGGCACGCCGGAGGTGATCCCGATGGCCTCTCGACTCAATCGACAGTTGCTCCCTCGCCTGCTGCGCAGGGTGACGACCGAGGGAATTCCGGTGATCCTCATTGCTCCGGATTAGCCTCGACTTCACTGGTACGCCGATCAGGTACGTCTCGTCGTGGACGTTCCCTGGCGGTTGCCAATAAGGGAGGACTTACTGTCTCAAAGTCTTATATTTCATCCTGTTTTACAGTCTCTGGCCTTGACGGCATGGCTGTTAAAAGCCAGGTGTTGAGAGACCGAGGTCTCTCGGTCTCGGTCATTTTGTCCATGTTAAGGGCACGGAAGTCTTCCTCCAGGATGATCTATCACCATACCTGGAAAGCTTACATCGCCATGGGCGAAGAGCTGGACTGACGTCCTAAGACGTATTTCGTCCCTAAAAATCCTGCGTTTCCTGTAGCATGGAGTGGCCCAAAAGCTTGCTTTGAGTATCATTAAGGGTCAGATTTCGGCCTTGGCCGTCTTCTTTCAGCAACCACTAGCAGGTCATTCCTTGGTTAGCACCCTTGTGCAGAGGGTTCGCCATGTGCTCCCTCCTGTCAAGTCTCCTCTCCCCCTCCCCCCCGTGGGATCGGAATTGGTGCTCTCGGTTCTCCAGGAACCTCCTTTTGAGAATATCTGGGTTATTCCCCTCTTGACTTTGTCTCAGAAGGTGGCCCTTTTAGTGGCAATCACTTCTGTTAGACTAGTGTCTGAGTTGGCGACCTTGTCCTGCAAGTCGCCATATTTAGTCATCCATAAAGATGAGGCGGGGTTGCATCCGCGACTTTCTCCTTGTCAAAGGTGATCTCGACCTTTCACCTAAACTAGGACATTGTCCCATCTCCCAGAGAGTTTGCGCGGCACGCTTTGGATGTGGTACGAGCCTTGCGGGTGTACCTGTCTGCTACTGCTTCCCTCGGAAGTCTCACTCTCTGACTGTCTCTGGTCAACAAACAGGGCCAAGCGGCTTCGGATAAACGTCATTCAAGCCTATGCTCTCATGGGGCGGGCGCCTCTCCTTCCGGTTACGGTGCTTCCCACCAGGGCAATTGGTGCTTCCTGGGTTTTCCGACATCAAGTGTCGGTTGCACAGGAGTGCAAGGCGGCGACCTGGTCGTCTGTTCATACCCTTTCTAATTTTTATAGGGTTGATGTGGTTGCATCTCCGGATGCTTCCTTAGGCCGCAAGGTGTTGCAGGCCGCTGTTAAAAGTGGAAACTCCTCCGTTGAGGAGCTCTGCCTTGTTTGGAGTGAAGTTTTTTTGTTTTTTCCATTTATACTGCTCCCATCCCTCTTGACACTGCTTTGGGACATCCCACACGTTCAGTGATAAGAGCCGCCGTGTCGGTCCTTGGATGATAAGAGAAAATAGGATTTTTGTACTCACCGTAAAATCCATTTCTCTGACATCCATGGACCGACACGGCACCCACCCTTCCTTTTAAGTTTGTCCTGCTTTGTTACAAACTGAGGTCTGCTAGCTGCAGGTGGGAGGGTAATGTCCGGAGGGACCGCCCCCCTGGGCGGGGCTGTTCAGCTCTGGTTTGTTCTAGAATGTTTTAACATCTAACATTCTGCCTAGGTCTTCTCCTGCAAGCAGGGACATATACCCCACATGTTCAGTGATAAGAGCTGCCGTGTCGGTCCATGGATGTCGGAGAAATGGATTTTACGGTGAGTACAAAAGTCCTATTTTTCAACTGTACTGTGCATGTTTCCCCTGTGTGTCCTGGTTTCCTTCCAGGATTGGAAGGACAATTGTTAGGACATATTGGGGGAGATTTACTAAAACTGGAGTACTCAGAATCTGGTGCAGCTGTGCATGGTAGCCAATCAGCTTCTAACTTCAGCCTGTTCAATTAAGCTTTGGCAATAAAACCTGGAAGCTGATTGGTTACTATGTAGAGCTGCACCAATTGTAGTACTTTCCAGTTTTGGTAAATAACCCCCATTGTGAAGAGATATTGTATAATAATGTTCCTATAGAGACTTGGCCTATGTACTCTGGAAAATTATTTGGAATTTATTGGCACTGTTGAAACAAAAGATGCATTACAAAACAGACTTCTACTGGATATATATGCAGTGCATAACATCATGTATGTATTTTGCAGCTTCCCCATAATAGAAAGATGTCTGGGTATGATCTTAAGAGGACCATCCTGGATCCGGTAAGAAAGTCTAAATTGTTGTTAAACTTTGGGCTATATCTTTTCTAGACATTGTAAATTGTTTTCTTCATCAAGAGTAGAGGATACATTTTTTGAGGTAAATAAAGTAAGAAACATTACAGGTATTTGATACTAAATTCTTTTGTTAATAGTCTATTAAAGAAAGACATTTTCAGTCTTGTGGATCAGGGTTTCCCAGATTTGTATACATTTACCACTGCTAATAAATGTACTCGGTCCAGGTGCCACCAATACTTGAAATCTTAACTGGGGGGGCTACAAGGAGCAATTAAAATAGGTCACATCTGCTTAAATTTTCATCAGTGATGCATAGTCTTGGGTAAATTGGATTGCCGCACATTCCGCTTGGACATAGTAACTTTATTGGTCGTTGGCACTGACATAAAATTTTATAGATAGGCAACTCCTATTGATTAGTGGTTCCAAATTAATAACTACTGCAGTAGGGAACAGACACAAAAGATACACTCTGCATCTTTCCAAATAACTGTTCTGCTCTATTATGACGCAATTTTTAAGTTTTTTTTTATTTTTACACATGATTACGTAGGTATCACATTAACCACTTCAGGCCCGGGCCAATTCTGACACTTCGTTTCTACATGGAAAAATCATAATTTTTTTTGCTAGAAAATTACATAGAACCCCCAAACATTATATATTTTTTTTTTTTTTTAGCAGAGACCCTAGAGAATACAATGGTGGTCATTGCAACTTTTTATTTCGCACAGTGTTTGCGCAGCAATTTTTCAAACGCGTTTTTTTGGGGAAAAAAAACAGTTTCATGCTTTAAAAAAAAAACAAAAAAAAAACAGTAAAGTTAGCCCAATTTTTTTGCATAATGTGAAAGATTAAGTTACGCCGAGTAAATAGATACCTAACATGTCAAGCTTCAAAATTGCACATGCTCGTGGAATGACGCCAAACTTCGGTACCTAAAAATCCTCATAGGCAAGGCTTTACATTTTTTTTTACTGATTACATGTTTTGAGTTAGAGGAGGTCTAGGGCTAGAATTATTGCTCTCGCTCTAACGTTCGCGGCGACACCTCACGTGTGGTTTGAACACCGTTTTCATATGTGGGCGGGTCTTGCGTATGCGTTCGCTTCTGCGTGCGAGCACACGGGGACAGGGGCACTTAAAAAATGTTTTATTTTTTATTATTGTTAATTTTACTTAATTTTATTTTGACACTTTAAAAAAAAATATATAAAAAATTTTGATCATTTTTATTCCTATTACAAGGAATGTAAACATCCCTTGTAATAGGAATATGGCATGACAGGACCTCTTTACTGTGAGATGTGGGGTCAATAAGACCCCACATCTCACCTCTAGGCTGGGAAGCCTTAAAAAAATAAATAAACGATCACCGCTTCACAGCCGAAGCGGCGCCGTTTTTTTTAATGCGGAGGCCGGGCGTGACGTCCTAACATCGCGCCCGGCCTCCGATCATAGAGACTCCGGCGACCATCTGATCCGCCGGAAATCTCTATGATCAACATCCAGGGCCGGCGGATCCTTTCACCGACTCACCGATCGCACAGGTGAGTCAGTAGCACCGGAGGGCGGCGGGAGGGGTGGAACGTCCCCTTTCGCCGCCCGTAGGAATGATCAAGCGGCGGAACAGCTGCTATGATCGTTCCTATGGTGTAGGAAATCGCCGGCTGAAAATGCCGATATCTGAATGATGCCTGTAGCTGCACCCATCATTTAGATATAGCCCCACAAAGAACCACAAAGCCCAGGATGTCAAATGACGTCCTCTGGGCGCCAAGTGGTTAATATCACAATTGTACATTTATGGTAACAAGGGGCGTAACATACGCAGACTAATTCTAATCAGGACTCGAAAGAATACAAACTTGTAATGAAAACATTATTGGTGCCGTGTGCACAGTGAGGGAAGTGTGCAATACATACAAATAGAAAACCATTATATACAGAACTTAAAAATTTACATTACAGTCTCCTCTTTTTTAATCAATATTTTGATCACTAACCATACCTGCTATCACCTTTTTAACCTGAAACCTTTACACGCTTAGGTGAAGGTAGTCCTGGCCAAAGAGGCAAAACTCCATTGTGGAGAATATAATAGCTGAGCACCCTTTTCATTACAAAATGACTTTTCATTGTGAAAAACGAATGATTGATAAGACCTATTTACAGAGTACTGGCTGTACACTCCTGTGGCCAGAATGGCCTTCTAGCTTGATTGTTGGAATGCGGACTTATCAGCATATGTAAACACAGACAATTCTACATAAAATGGAAGACTTACAAAAGACAAATATGACTTTAACATGGCTAATCTACTTTTCAAATCACATTTATATATAGATATATATCTATCTCTCCCTTACAATTAAAGTAATTGAATAAATAGTACCCTAGACTGATTCCAAAAGGGAAATAAATCAAACAGAAATTTTTTTAATTCAGTAATTTTTTGCAGTGTCTAGTGTGGATCCAGATGATTTTTCCCTCAAGTTTTGCACAACTGTACATTAAATAGATGCTGTATTGAGTCTCCAAATTATATATATATATACATACATACATACATACATACATACATACATACATACATGCAAAAAAGCCACCAATTGTGCAAGTTCTCCCACCTTAAAAGATGAGAGAGGCCTGTAATTGTCATAGGTAAACCTCAACTATGAGAGACAAAATGTGGAAACAAATCCAGACAATCACATTGTCTGATTTGGAAAGAATTTATTTGCAAATTATGGTAGAAAATTTAAGTATTTGGTCACCTAAAAAAAAAAAAAAGCAAGATTTTTGGCTCTCACAGACCTGTATCTTCTTCTTTAAGAGGCTCCTCTGTCCTCCACTCATTACCTGTATTATTAGCACCTGTTTGAATTTGTTATCAGCATAAAAGACACCTGTCCACAACATCAAACAGTCACACTCCAAACTCCACTATGGTGAAGACCAAAGAGCTGTCGAAGGACACCAGAAACAAAATTGTGTAGACCTGCACCAGGCTGGGAAGACTGAATCTGCAATAGGCAAGCAGCTTGGTGTGAAGAAATCAACTGTGAGAGCAATAATTAGAAAATGGAAGACATACAAGACCACTGATAATCTCCCTCGATCTGGGGCTCCATGCAAGATCTCACCCCGTGGGGTCAAAATGATCACAAGAACCGTGAGCAAAAATCCCAGAACCACACGGGGGGACCTAGTGAATGACCTGCAGAGAGCTGGGACCAACGTAACAATGGCTACACACTACGCCGCCAGGGACTCAGATCCTGCAGTGCCAGACGTGTCCCCCTGCTTAAGCCAGTACATGTCCAGGCCCGTCTGAGGTATGCTAGAGAGCATTTGGATGATCCAGAAGAGGATTGGGAGAATGTCATATGGTCAGATGAAACCAAAGTAGAACTGTTTGGTAGAAACACTACTCGTCGTGTTTGGAGGAGAGAGAATGCTGAGTTGCAACCAAAGAACACCATACCTACTGTGAAGCATGGGGGTGGCAACATCATGCTTTGGGACTGTTTCTCTGCAAAGGGAACAGGACGACTGATACATGAAAGAATGAATGGGGCCATGTATCGTGAGATTTTGAGTGCAAACCTCCTCCCATCAGCAAGGGCATTGAAGATGAAATGTGGCTGGGTCTTACAGCATGATAATGATCCCAAACGCACCGCCCGGGCAACAAAGGAGTGGCTTCGTAAGAAGCATTTCAGGTCCTGGAGTGGCCTAGCCAGTCTCCAGATCTCAACCCCATAGAAAACCTTTGGAGGGAGTTGAAAGTCCGTGTTGCCCAGCGACCGCCCCAAAACATCACTGCTCTAGAGGAGATCTACATGGAGGAATGGGCCAGCAATAGTGTGTGACAACCTTGTGAAGACTTACAGAAAACATTTGACCTCTGTCATTGCCAACAAAGGATATACAACAAAGTATTGAGATGAACTTTTGATATTGACCAAATACTTATTTTCCACCATAATTTGCAAATAAATTCTTTCCAAATCAGACAATGCGATTGTCTGTCTGGATTTGTTTCCACATTTTGTCTCTCATAGTTGAGGTATACCTATGATGACAATTACAGGCCTCTCTCATTTTTTTAATTGGGAGAACTTGCACAATTGGTGCTTGACTAAATACTTTTGTGTGTGTATGTATGTATGTATGTATGTATGTATGTATGTATGTATATATCTATATCTATCGCTCACTATATTTCTTAACAATCCACAAGTCACCTGGCTTTAGAGGTCGACCGATATGGGTTTTTCACTGGCCGATGTCGATATTTAGAAATCGTGGCGGCCGATATGTTAGGCTGATTTATTTACTTAATTTTTTTTTTTTTTTTTTTTTTTTCCTTCATCTCATAATATCTAACAGTTAGACCCCTTTCACACTGGGGCGTTTTTCAGGCGCTTTTGGGCTAAAAATTGCGCCTGTAAAGTGCCTGCAAAATGGCTCCCCTGAAGTCTGTGTGAAAGCCCGAGTGCTTTCACACTGAGGCGGTGCGCTGGCAGGACGTTAAAGTCTTGCAAGCAGCATCTTTGGAGCAGTGTATACCGCTCCTGCACATTTAAATGAATGGGCACCACTGCCAAAGCGCTAATGCAGTGGCGCTACACGGGAGCATTTAACCCCTTCATCGGCCGCTAGCTGGGATATAAGCGCTCCGCTAGCAACCGAATAGCGCCGCTAAAATGAAGGTAAAGCGTCGCTAAAGCTAGCAGCGTTTTATTGTCAACACCTGCCCGCTCCAGTGTAAAAGCAGCGGAGTTCCGGCAAAAATAAAAATATTAAAAGTGAGCCGCTACAAATACTGCAGGTGCTGACTTTTAATATATGGACACTTGCCTGTCCTGGGAGCCCGCGATGTCAGCACCCGAAGCCAATCTCTCCCTCGGCTCTCGGGTGCTGCCACCGCCATCTTCGGTAAGGGAATCAGGAAGTGAAGCCTTGCGGCTTCACTTCCTGGTTCCCTGCTGCGCATGCGCGAGTCGCGCTGCACGATCCCACTGGTCCCTGCTGTCTTCTGGGACCTGTGTGTCTCCCAGAAGACAGCGGGGGCGGAGTAGGCGCCAGACGTGGCGTAGGTCACTGTGATCTATGCCTGGAAGAGGGAGCAAATACCTGGATTACAAAGGTATCTGCTTCCTCCTCCCCCCTGAAAGGTGCCAAATGTGACACCGAAGGGGATGAGGATTCCGAAAAGCGGAAGTTCCATTTTTGGGTGAAACTCCGCTTTAAGTAATAAGTGATACAGAAAATGTCTTAAATTTAAACCTTTACTAAACAAAACAAGCCTCCAATCAGTGCACTTGTATGTATAATTTAGATTATATATATATATATATATATATATATCTCTATATCTATCTCTCTCTATCTCTCTTAAATGCACAAAAACAGGTAATCCAAACTTTTGGACGAAAAAAAATGGGCTTACTTTTACTGTTTGTTTTTTTTTTTTTTTTTTAATTCATTAAAGTGTATTTTTTCCCAAAAAATAGCGTTTGAAAGACTGCCTGCGCAAATAACGTGCGACATAAAATATTGCAACAATCGCTATTTTATTCCCTAGGGTCTCTGCTAAAAAAAAATATATATAATGTTTGGGGGCTCCAAGTGATTTTTCTAGCAGAAAATACAGGATATTTACTTGTAAGCAACAAGTGTCAAAAAAGATTGTTTTTAAATGGTTAAACTGAGAACTCCTTACTCACCCCAGTTCAGTCCTTTTTGAAGTATAAACATTGTATCTCTTTTCTCAGACTTGGCAGGCTGCCCAAGAGGGAGAAGTCCCTTCAGGGGAAACTTCAGGCAACTTGCATTGACTTGTATTACAGAAGTTATTTGCAAGTCATGCTGAAGTTTTAAATCGGCTTTTTTTTTTCAGCACAATCGGCCGATGCCGATTAATTAAAAAATGGCAAATATCGGCCGATATTTTGGTCGACCTCTACCTGGCTTTAGTTTTTAGATCCTTCCAAACTGTTAGGATCTGGAACTGGGGAGAAAACACATAAATGAGTTTGTCAAAAACCTTAAAAGATCAGCAACATTCTCTGCGAGATCCGAATGGAGGACTTCAACTGCTGAGACAAAATTATAAACAAGTGAGCAACACCTCTTAGGGGCTTGATAAAATGTAAGAAAACATTCAGGCAAAAGTTTTCTAGTTTCTTACTCTACTTTTTCCGCTACATTGTAGACAGTAGGGGGGTGTAAAAATCAAACCTCAAAATTTCTAGTAAGGACTCTCTAGTAGATTCTGTACTTACAAACTGCTTCTGATAACACTTTTTTACTGTGGCCTTTGCAGTAGCATTTGCCACTGGACATCCTGAAAACATGTCCAGAGATTACAAATTTAATATCCTTTTCATAGTGGAAACAGTGCATTTAAAAAAGAGAAATCAAGTAAAATGTCCTCATTTAAGGGAATATATCTGTTAGAATTAGGATGTGATATTGAGATTATCACTTTTCTGATGTGAGTTTAACAATTTTATTAATAATATAGATATATTGTAACTGGTTTAGACAACCTTTGGTTGGAAATGAAATCCAGGTTATTGGGGAAATTTGTAAAATGGGATTAGTTTATATTAGGATAACAATTTTGTAATTTTACATTCATAAAATAAACCCTTTATTGAGAGAAAAAAAGATTAAGATGATGTTAATTGGAATACAGCTGCCATAATATTTAACAAAGCCAAGATGGATAGGATGCATAAGAAGACGTTTTTCTACAAAAATGAAATCTAAAGGTCTGATAATAACTTGATGTGTGGTCCATGATGTGAGAGTAATAATAAATAAAATGTAAATATTACAGACCCATCACATCAAGTCCACCCACCCTGTTGGGATAGATGCCACCTGCAGCCAGTTGTTTTTTAGTTTTTGATCTGGCTGAGAGCTTTCTGTTCTGTCATATACAGATTGTTGGTCCTTTTTTTGTTTTGTTTTTAATTTTTAAATCCAAAGCAGAATGGTGTGGATTGGGGAATGATGTGCCCCTTTTCCTTGTAAGTACAGTGGTATAAGCGGAAGAATATTTAAAATGTATTGGACATCTCTGCATGACCACAGGTTATTGTTATCATTTATTATGTTATGACATCTGGAAAATAATGTCTGATGGAAACTAAGGACTTATGTTATCTAGCTAAAACTAACAAAGCAAGCAATGAGAATTTATAATATTGCCAGGAAAAAGTTGTCTTTTTGAAACGTGAAACTGAAGTTCTTACACAAATAGCATGATAGAAAACGAGCCATACAATAAGTATTTATTGAGCATAGAAAGAAATTGTACATACATGGTCCAGAGCAAATCAAGTACACAAGATCTGTAGATTTCAACATGTATAAATTCAGTACATTATACAATACATTCTGCAGAATGACAACCCACCCTCTCATACAATCAAATAAAACCTAAAGTACATCCGTACCATTAATGGTTCAGATAGGCAGGGTAAAAGTGTTAACAAGCGCTAGAACAGTCGGTCATATACCAGATCTACTGGTGCTAGGCCAGGGATATCCAACCATGGGGCCCACAATTTATTGAATTTTCCCCTTCTACCCCTGTGTTGATAAATGAGCTTCTCTAATTGAATAGTGTCACCCATTTGGGTAATCCATTCCTGCAACGTGGGGGGCTTCGTGGATTTCCAGTGTCTCAGAATCATTTTCTGGGCCTGGAAGAGGGCTCTCGCCACAGCTTGTTTAGGGATATCCTCTATCGGGAGTGTGTCTAGACTCCCTAAGCAGACAGTGTTTAGGGTCAGCAGGGATCGTAATCTGGAAGACCCTATTAAGAGTATCTAAGACCTGTTTCCAATATAGAGGGAGCTTTGGGCATCTCCATAAGAGGTGTATCAAATTCCCGTGATCTCTACGGCATCTGGTACAAGTGGAGGCAGAGCTCACCCCCATGCGAGCTAGCCTGGCTGGTGTGTAGTGAGCTCTCAGGAGGATATATAGTTGTGACAGGCGCTGAGCCACATTCAGAGACCACTGGGGAACAGCCTGTAAGGCTTCCTACCACTTAGCTTCTTGGTCAAATATCTAATTCTTAATGGTCCCACGTTCTGCGCAGCAAATATACAGCTAACTAAATGTTTGTCTAATGATAGGTTCAAAATATGAATTTGTTTTGTTTGTTTTACGTACAAATCTAACACTGAAAAATGTGTACATTTGAATCCAACCACCTTATTGCCTCTATTGGAGGAGGCTGCAGACAAAGGAAACCACATGTGTTAACTTGATGACGTAGGAATCGGCTGCTGCGAGCCCAGTGCAGGACACACTCCCTGAAGACCCAGATATTTATTTATTTATTTTTTTTGTAGATTTAATCCGGTTTTATTTTGAGGATGGTAATACCCATACTGAGTATGCAGGATATCACCCAGAAGGACACTCTGTATTCAGAGTCATTGGATCCTTTTTTTCCCCAGCTCAAGAAGCAGAGCACCATGTTTTAGCAAGCCCGTGAGCTATAAAAAGAGTATATATTTATATAGATGGTCAACATAAAGAGAGATTTGGGTTCCATTTGAAGGGCTAGGAGTTTGTTTTTACTTTGGCAGGTAAACCAATCAAGCATGCCAAGTTAATTTGATTGGCTGTTTTCAGCCTTCCAGGTCCTTGCTGAGGTAGCCATACTAACGTTAAAATTCACACATGGACGCACACCAGGCGTCTAAGGATGCTGTATTACAGCCCCGGACACTTGTTGGGTCTGGGCAACTCACAGATTCCATCCTTGTTCTGGCCCAGTATAGCTGGGATAAATAATTCTGCTTTCCTTATTTTGTTCTTGTATCCTTTGCATCCCATGTATTGTAATCCCATACTTAACATTCTCTAGCTTCTATGATCAGACGGGCAGCCATAGTGCTCATTCCATCTTGCCTCTGACAACATATAAAGTATTCTGTTTTAACTCTCATTTCTCTGTTTTGACTTTACTAGTTGTAGTGCCTGACCCCAAATTCATCCCACAACTTAACATCAAAATGTCCCTTTCTGTTTAGTGCTAATTGTCACCCTTGATCTGTCCTGCTCACATAGGTAAAGAACTATAGATCAATGTATGTTTCCAGCAGCACTCTCGTCCAAGGGGGAAAGCTGGGCAATCCAAGGGTGCACATCCGTGCGTGTCAGGATGGTAGGGGTTTCAGTCCTCGTCTGCCACGGGTCTTTGAGCCTGCCTGAGAGTGTTCTCATTGGCATCCAGCCATGCTGAAGCAACGGCAGCATTCTCAAAGAAATGGGTTCGCCCCCCCAGTGGTGATTCGGAGCTTGGCAGGGTACAACATTGCATATGAAGCCTGCAGTTTTTGCAGGCGTTTTTTAACATCAGAGAACTGTGATCTACTTCGCTGTACCTCAGCCGAGAAATCCGGATAGAAGGAAATCCTTGTCCCTTTTAAACTGTACGTTTCCACGTTCCCTTGCCAGCCGCAGGATAATTTCTCTGTCGTGATAGTTCAATAGTCTTGCTAACAGCGGGCGTGGAGGGTGGCCCGGAGACAATGGCCTGGTGGGGACTCTATGGGCTCGCTCCACTGCATACAGATGTGTAAAGGCCTCCTTTCCAAAAATATTCAATAGCCACTGTTCCACAAATTGGGTGGGATCTCGGCCCTCCACCTTCTCAGGCAGACCTACAATCCGCACGTTATTGCGCCTTAAGCGATTTTCAAAATCCTCTGCACGTAGATCCACGGCCTTAGCCAGCCGGGTAGTGGCCTGAGACTCTCTGATCATAGCAGGCAGCTTATCTTCTATGTCACTAATTCTGCCCTCAGCGGCAGTCGTTCATTCTCTTATTTTCTGCAGGTCTTGTCTAACCAAACTGACCTTCTCTTCCAAGCACCCAAAGCGGACTTGCAGAGTATTAACTGAGGCTGTGCACCTGTTAACAGCTTTCAGGATAGCCGCTAAAGTCGGCTGCTCGCCCTCCTCCTCCCCGTGGACCTCATTCTCTTCCAGCTCCTCAGGACAGCCGTCTGCCTGCACCAACATTGCCGCCGCTCCCTGCCCCATTTCACTGTCCTCCATGACTGTATTTTCTCCCAGATCAGGCAGGCCCATTTTTTCAGTCATTTTCCGCGCATAATAGCGCATGTCTTTAGGGGGGTCTCCGGTTTTGTCTTTAGGGTCCTTAGCAGGCTTACTCACCCCCTCCTTGGGTTTGTCTCTGTGCAGAGGATGTTGGAAATCGAGTCTCGAGCTGTCTCCTTTGTTTCCCCGGGTCATCATTGCCTGTGCACCGCAGATGAGCCGGTCGGGATGTGCAGCAAGTATTCCTGTGACTCTTGGAGCAAAACCGGGCAATTGTACGCCCCTGGAAACCGGATCAATTCAGGATGATGTGCGGGAGCTCTGTGCTAAAGCATCTGCTCACATGCCGCGCTGGCCACGCCCCCCCTGCTCACATAGGTAGCTGTTTATCTAGCTGTTTAATCTGCATAATTCTTAGTCCCTTGGACTTTGGTGGTAACCCAGTTACCCATTGTGGATCTCTGTCCACTTTATCCATTATTCTAGGGGGTCAGTATAGGCGGAACCGCACCTTCGGTTCATATATTTTATAGCGTTCCTCTTGCACTGGGCATTTTTGAGGGTCTCTTACCCTTCATTCCCTTACTTAATTTAATGCCCATAATGACTGGCCAGTCTTCTCTCTTCTCTACATGTGCCTATACCCTCTTGCCTCCTAAGCGACTTTATCTAGCACAGTGGTTCTCAACTCCTGTCCTCAGGACCCACTAACAGGCCAGGTTTTATGTATTACCTTGGGGAGATGCAGACTGGAATACTGCAATCACTGAGCAGCAAATGATCTCACCTGTGATGTATTTCAGTTATTGTGCAAACCTGGCCTGTTGGTGGGCCCTGAGGACAGGAGTTGAGAACCACTGATCTAGCAGATGTGTACTACATATACCTGTGAACAGCACCATTCTTCCCTCTCCCATGCCTCCGAAGAGACTCAATACAGCATCTATTTCATGTTTATGTCCAAATTAATAATAACTACTGCAGTAGGGAACAGTTATTTGGAAAGATGCGGAGTGTATCTTTTGTGTCTGTTCCCTACTGCAGTAGTTATTATTAATTTGGAACCACTAATCAATATGAGGATAGGAGTTGCCTATCTATAAATTTCCATGTCAGCACAAACATGTATAAAAACTCAGCGCACAGCACAGGGATACAAATAGGAAAGATGTTAACGCGTTTCACCCCATCACACTTATTCATAACATATAATCAACACCACTATCTGTCTCCTATATAATCCCCAATAACCACAGGTGTAGGAGCTGCTAATCATCTTTTAACCCCTTCATGGAATGAAAGGAAACACATTGATACAAGCAGAACCTACACACAGTGTTGCAATAAACCATAATACTAACTACAAAATTACACTTAAAAAATGAAGCAAAAATAACTACTGTATATACTCGAGTATAAGCCAAGTTTTTCAGCACATTTTTTTATTTTTGTGCTGAAAATGCCCCCCTTGGCTTATACTCGAGTTACCTTTTTTGCGCCTGATCTCCCAGGCTTTGGGGACCCGGTACCGGCCAAACTTGGCACACATGTAGCCCCACTCTTCCTCTACAATTGTGCAAAGTTTGTTGTCCGGGGGACCTACGGCCGGGGAGTACCGATTTTTCAAAGCCGCGCACCCCCTCCATAGACTCCCATTTTAAAACGGTAATTTCTCTAGTGACTTTGGGGACTCGGTACCGGTCGGTCCCCTGGACCCGGAACTTGGCACACATGTAGCCCCATTTCTCCTCTATAAGTGTGCAAAGTTTGTTGTCTGGGGGACCTACGGCCGGGGAGCACCGATTTTTTTTTTTTTTTTTTTCTCAAACCCTTGCACCCCTTCCATAGACTCCCATGTTAAACGTCAGTAAAGTCATGGGCACAGTGAGGCATGCAGATGGACACCCTAGGCTTATACTCGAGTCCAATAAGTTTTCCCAGTTTTTTTGTGGTAAAATTAGGTGCCTCAGCTTATATTCGGGTCGGCTTATACTCAAGTATATGCAGTAATATGATAACAAAAATAAATAAACAAAAGTAACCGAAAAATGTAACAAAACAGGAAAAATTATAATTATCCTGGAAAAAGAACAAAGGGGAAAAGCAATGAATATAATACCAAAATAACAGAAAATAAATATAAAAACTTCTGTTTGCTATGAGTTTTTTACACGTTTTGTTATGGCCTAAAAGAAAAAAAAAAAGAAATTGCACTTTAAAAAAAAATTATGATTTAATAAGAATTAAAATACATAAACCTGTAAGTTTTTTTATTATTGCTACCTCTGCCCCTATTGGGTAGATTTACCATTAACATTGAAAATAAAAGTAAAAGAAAATCACATTTTGTGTTGTCCACCAAAGCAGTAGGGGAAATGTTCAATGGGGACACTAGTTCGGGTGACATGGGGGGGGGGGGGGGGGCAAGGAAATCTCCGTAAGTGGCAGGGATTTCCCCTCACTTCCTGTTTTGGATATGGGACAAAAAGTAAAGGGAAATCTTCCCAATGGGACACAGATGGCAAAAAATTGCAGCAGTTATAACTCTCCCTTGCTCTATCCAATATGGAAAAATAGGATTGTTTATACGAAATCAGTTCAGCTTTAAAATAAAACTAATGCAGTCCATCTTTATTTGCATGTGTGGCTAGTTTTATACCATGCCTCATGCACACAAATATGAAATGAATAACAAAATAAAAGATTGAGACCTTGTGATAACACTGACAGATCAAAAAGCACTATTGTAGTGGTGTGCATGTCTGTATTGTTCTTTATAGTTCTATGCATAATAGTAATTGTCTACTTTTATTGTAGTCCATCCCTTATGTGGGTACAATCCTTGGAGGCCTGGAACCTGGGACTATGGTAGTAATTCATGGAACTGTCCCTAATGATGCAGACAGGTAACAGAAAAATGTATTCTCTAATGTTTTACAAAACCGTTAACCATTGTATCCTGTATAGTAGTTGTTTACTAATCCATGACCATACACTCACTGTCCTATCGATAAAGAAAGACTTGACAGGTTTTAAAGATTTAAACTGACCATTTCACCCACTAATAAATATGCTCTGGTATGTTATGCTGTCTGAATATCATTTCTTCCTTCCGTTACAAATTATTGTGGGAGGATAATACTCCAACAAATGATGCTCTGCTGGACCAGGTGATCTGAAACCATGTAGTGCTTATTACTAATGTTCATGTAAAAGAACATCTGGATAGCACTAACCATAACATGATTTAATTTAAAGTGGTTGTAAACGCTTACATTTACTCACTGAAGTAAATCGTCTCAGGTGATACGCAGAGATAAAACAAATCCTGCTAAACAAGTTGTACTATTTATCTGCAGCCTTCTCTCCTCTACAGCTGTGTAAAGTGCAAAATTTACACAGCTTGTCTGAGCTTTCAGAAAGAGTGCAAGGAGCTGAAGTTGCACTCTTTGGACCTCAGTGAAAACGGCACTGCGAGTGGATTGGAGGGAAGGGAAACACCCCCGCTACACCGCACATGGGAACAGGTTGAGGCTGTCAATCACAGGCTGTGTGCTGGAGCTCCCACCCCTGTAAACTTTCAGAAGTTACTTGTACAGATAACAGAGAAATGAGGCAGCAGAGAGAAATGCTGATTGAGACAACTACACACTATAGATGGATATGTTTTGTTCATATTTCATGTTAGAGGTTTACAACCACTTTAACTGCTTCAGCCCCGGACCATTTTGGTGGTCAATGACCAGGCCACTTTTTGTAAATCGGCACTGCGTCGCTTTAACTGACAATTGCGCGGTCGTGCGACGTGGCTCCCAAACAAAATGGACGTCCTTTTTTTTTTCTCCACAAATAGAGCTTTCTTTTGGTGGTATTTGATCACCTCTGTGGTTTTTTATTTTTTGCGCTATAAACAAAAATAGAGCGACAATTTTGAAAAAAATGCAATATTTTTACTTTTTGCTATAATAAATATCCCCAAAAAAACATATTTAAAAAAATATATTTTTTCCCACAGTTTAGGCCGATACGTATTCTTCTACATATTTTTGGTAAAAAAAATCGCAATAAAGGTTTATTGATTGGCTTGCGCAAAAGTTATAGCTTCTACAAAATAGCGGCCTTTTTTTTGGCATTTTTATGAATAATTTTTTTTTTTTTTACTAGTTATGGCGGCGATCAGCGTTTTTTTTTTTTTAATTTTATTTTATTATCATGACTGCGACATTATAGCGGACACATCGGACACTTTTGACACCATTTTGGGATCATTGTCATTTTTACAGCGATCAGTGCTATAAAAATGCACTGATTACTGTAAAAATTACACTGGCAGTGAAGGGGTTAACCACTAGGTGGCGCTGCAGGGGTTAAGTGTGACCTAGTGAGTGATTCTTACTGTTAGGGGGTGTGGCTACACGTGACATGTCACTGATGACCGTTCCCGATCACGGGGAACGGTCATCAGTTTCACCAGGCAGAATAGGGGAATGCCTTGTTTACAAAGGCATTCCCCTGTTCTGCCCTTGCCGACCGCAATCGCGGGACTCCCGGGAACATCAAGTTCCCGGAACCCGCAGCCGCACTCGCTGGGCGACAGATTTAAAGGGACGTACCTGTACGCAAATCTGCCTGCCCCTGCCATTCTGACGATGTAAATCGACGTGCGGCGGTCGGCAAGTGGTTATTGTAAGCTGTTAACAGCAAGCACATACTGGAAAGATAAAAACACTTCATTTTAACAGATCATATTCCATACCAATGAAAGCAATATGTTTAAGTAAAAAAAAACAATGTGGCTCATGTCCATAGTTAAAAAAGCCTTAAAAAATATGAAAAGGGCATTTAAAAAGTTTATAAAAATGAAGGAACACTATCATCATTTTAGTAACAAAAAAATATGTAAAAAGGAAATTAAGGCTTCCAAAAATGCAACATTAGTGACAGGTTGTGAAATAGAGCAGGACAGACCCCCAAAATGTATTGATGGTAAAAATGTCAGTTCCATATAATGGAGATGGTGTTAACATGGCCCAAAAAAGACCAACTATGGCTCAAAACTGATTTGGTCCAAAAATATTTTGACAAAATAAAGGTGAATATAGCACCTGGACCAGATATCTTACACCCAGGTGTCCTTAAAGAATTGAGCTCTGTTATTTCAAAGCCATTGTTTCTAATCTCTAGAGACCCTTTAATGACTGGCTCAGTACCACTAGATTGGCCAATGTGGTGCCTATATTTAAAAAGAAATTAAAGTCTGTACCAAGTAACTACAGACCAGTTAGTTTAATGTGGTTCCAAAGTCTAGGTATCTTTTTACCTTAATGGATTCCCTGCATTAAGGTGAAAAACACCCCACTAACTATTCTCTCCACCCCAAACATTAACATAGTCCTCTATCAATCCAGCGGTCTGCTCGGCTGCAGCTTTTCTCTCCCTCATCCTGCTTTTACAGGTTTCACTAAAAGCAGCGGGAGCCATTTGCTTCTGCTGCTGTCAGTCAAATCCCATGAGGACGGTGCAGGGCCGAGCTGCGCTGTGTGTGCCTACAGATGCATGCAGCTCAGCCCAGGAGTGTGCCTGCACAAGCTTGCTATGGGGGCACTCTTAAGAAGAATGAGGGGAGAGCGCTGGTAGGGGACTGCCAAAGGATTAGTAAGGGATATCAGCTCTGTGTAATATGGTTGCACAGAGAATGTAAAGGTTTTATTTTAATTTAAAAAAAAACTATTTAGAACCACTTTACCTTCTATAGTCAGGAAGGTACTTGAGAGCTTGATCAAAAGAACACAAAAACAACAATTATTTTAAGCAATAGACAGCATGGATTATTGAAAAGTTGTCGAACAAGTCTGTTTTCTTTTTGCCAGGAAGTAGGCAAAAACCTAGGCAAAGGCGTGGCTGTGGATGTAGTTTACAGTACTTGGACTTTGCAAAAAGCATTTGATACAGTTCCCCACACACAACTACAGGCTTAAAAATTTAAGTTGTAAATGGATGGAAAACTGGCTAAAAGACTGTATTCAGAGAGTAGTAATGATTCATACTCTGAATGTTCTAAGGCCGGCCATAGATGCATAGAATCTTGTATGGTTCAGCAGGACCAGGCCGAGATTTGAACCATTTATGGGGAGGCTGAAAGTACAACCAGCCTGCCAGATTTTACATGTGATTATCATTAGCAGTTGGTATAGCCACTAGAAATAATCAATGTGTTGTCCCGGTGGGGACTGTCTTCTAATAAATCCTGCTGGTTTTAGGATTTTGGGCCATGGTTTGTTGGTTTGTTCTCTCTGTGTGTTGAAAGCACAACTCAGTGGTATCAAGCGACTTTGGAAGTGCTTAGAAGAGTTAGACCAGGAGATTCATCCGCTGCTCTGATGTCCGTGAGGAGTATATCTGCTGTGTTAACTTCTTATAAACTGGAGGTATACTTTGCGGTATATGTATATGAATTTATGATTTCCCACAAGCACTCTTCATTAGGAAATTCTCATGTATTTATGAATGCACATTCGTATGAATTTATGTATGAAATGTTTATGTACTTATGTTTTCTCTTATCGTCCATGGACTGACACAGCTGGATACTGTAAACGTGTGGGTATATGTCCCTGCTTGCAGGAGAAGATCAAGGCAGAATGTTAGATGTTAGAACCATACATTCTAGACCAAACCAGAGCTGAACAGCCCTGCCCAGGGGGGCGGTCCTTCCGGACATTGCCCTCCCACCTGCAGCCAGCAGCCTCAGTTTTTTTCTGCCTAGCAGGAGAAGACGTGGCTCTCTCGGGAGCCAGTCTCTTGGAAGATTTTACTTTTAAATTTTATTCATTTGGGAATTTTATTTTTGAGACCTTCAATCAACTGTCGGCTGGGAAACAGGTTGGGTACACTGGTATCCTCGTAGTCTTCCCTGTCCGACCATCGAGCGTGCTGATCCTCGCATTGTGTGCGTGAGACTCAGTTCATGACATGCCCCATGACTCCAGGGGTGGCCGGGTTGCTTTTCTGCTCCTGCGGTCCTCTCAAGATTGAACAGTACCTGACTGACTGTATCTTTTGCAGGGGACCGGGCCGACAGCTATGCAGTTGCTGCTCCTGTGATAGGTCTGTCTGAAACAAGCCAGTGGGTCCCTCTGGGACGGGTAAGTAGTCTCTCCTGCTGCAGGTGAATACATGCTGGCTGTGTTTCTTTATATGGGGTTGGGTTTCTCCCTGTCTCCCCCTGTTATGCTGCTCTCTGCACCCTGTACTGGTGCTGTGCTGTGGGGGTGCTTGGGGGTCACTCTGGCCTGGCTGGGGGCGCTCATGTCTGTTAGCGGACTCTGGGAAAAGGAGCAGTGTTCTGGTGTGTGAGGTGGGGACTTATTGCGTGCGCCATTAGCGCTGAATGTTTTTTTTAATAATGCGCTCGGCGGCCATCTTGCCTTGGTTCAATGGCGCAGTTATATCTGCGGCCGGCGGCCATTTTCTTGAAGCCGCGGCGCTTTTACTTTCGGTTTCGGCCTCTAGCGGCGGCGCGAATCTCCTCACAATCTCCTCCACAGATTCTTTACTCTCCTCAGGCTTCACAGCGCGGTTTCTTCAGCAGAACTTAGCGGTCCTTAAGGGTTGGTGAGTTCTCCGGGTATCCCCTCCTCAGCTTCAGCGTAGCCAGTGGGTGGACTGTATATTCACTGTAATAGTGTATAAGGTCTCAGAGGGTGGCGATATGGAGTCTGGTACACCTGCTTCTCCACACTTGCCTGAGGCAACTGGCAGTGCTCCTGCACCTGCGGTCCCTATGGACCAGTTGTTGCCAGTCCTGGAATAATTCCTTGTCCGAATGGAAGCGGTGTGTGAGTGCAAGGGAGCTGTAATGCGCCTCCCTCCCCACACATTCTCCTGTAGGGGAGTGCTCTGTCTCAAATATGGGCCTAGCTACTGCCGCTCAGGACCCTAGCTCTGAGGATTTTGATGTTTTTGGACAGGACATTCCCTGTGAGGAAGACCCCAGTTCTGAACCAGTAACTGACAGGGGGCTTGTAAGTGAACTCATTGATGCTGTGAGGGACACTCTCAAGCTGAATGTTGAGACTGAGGAACCCCTGGTGGAAACTGTCTCCTTTTGGTTCCTTTAAAGCCGTCTCTTCAAAAAAAGGTCTTTCCATATGTGCCTTTTTTTTTTTTTTTTTTTTAATACATTCATTGACCAAGTCTGGGATAAGCCACAGAAGACTTTGACGGTCCCGCGACGCCTAGCCATAAGGTACCCCTTTGAGGAGGACCTGGTTAAGAAGTGGGCTCACCTCCCAGTGGTCGACCCCCCCCCCCCGGTCGCCCGTTTGAATAAGGCTACCATGCTCCCAATGGAAGGGACTCCTGCATTTAAGGATCCCACTGACAGGAGGTCTGAGGTGGCGAGTAGAACTATGTTTGCCTTATTGGGGTCTGCCTTACGCCCTATAGTGGCGGCGACACTTGTGTCTCAGACACTCACGGGATGGGCAAAGATTTTGCACTAGACGGTACAGGAGCATAATCTCCCTCTTGAGACCATTGCCCTGGCTCATCAACTTGTGCAGGGTCTGGTCTATGTGTACGATGCCACTTTGGACGCGGCCCCTTAATATCTGGGGCCTGTATCCCTGCTGTGGTGCTGCGTCGCCTTATCTGGCTAAAATGCTGGTCGGCCGACCTAGCTTTCAAAAAGCTCCTGGCTGACTTGCCCTTTTAAGGGCGGTAGACTATTTGGGGCCGCCCTGGATGACATTATTAAGGATGTCACAAGGGGTAAGAGCACCTTCCTCCCTCTTTCTGTTAAGGGAAAGGAGCCCCTCCGCAGGTCGGGCCCTTCCTTTCCGGTGAAGAAGTCGTTTTTTCGTCAGTCAGAATCCACGGGTAAATGCACCCAGACTGAAAAGTGCGGCGGGGGGACAGAAGCGTCCCTGGATGCGTAAGCCTACCAAGCAAGCTCCCAAGCCCGCCACTGCATGAAGTCTTGTCCCCTGCCCGACTCTGGGGTAGGGGGACGTCTTCGCAGGTTCACAGTTCGGTGGACCTCCTGGATCTCCGACCGGTGGGTGTGCGAGCTGGTCACCTCCGGATACAGGATAGAGTTCCGCTCATGGCCCCCCGAACAGGTTCTTCCCCTCAAACCTTCCTCTCCTTCCTGCCCGCCGGGCGGCCCTCTTGGGGGCTGTACAGGATTTGCTCGGGTGCGGAGTGATTGTGCCGGTTCCGTCACAGGAGAGGTTTCAGGGGTTTTACTCGAACCTGTTTGTTGTCCCGAAGAAGGACGGGGTACGGCCAATCCTGGACCTCAAGGCTTTGAAGGTACAAAAATTCCGGATGGAATCCATTCGCACGGTGATTGCGACCCTCCACCAAGGGGATTTCCTGGCGTCCTTGGATATCAAGGATGCTTACTTGCACGTCCCAATCTGCGCAAGTCACCAGAGGTTTCTGCGCTTTGCCATAGGCGAAGTCCACTATCAGTTCGTGGCTCTTCCCTTCGGCCTAGCATCGGCACCATGGGTTTTCACCAAAGTGCTTGCCCCGGTTCTAGCTTTGCTGAGATAGCGAGGAATTGTTATCGTGGGCTATCTGGACAACCGCCTTCTAAGAGCAGAAACTGGCTCAGAATTGGAGGAAAATGTGACAATAGTCAGCCAGGCCCTCCGGGACTTCGGGTGGCTTCTGAACATGCAGAAGTTGGTGCTAGTACCGACTCAACGTTTTGAAGTATCTATCTGGGTCTGATCCTGGACACTTCGGCAGCGAAGGTGTTTCTACCCGCGGAGAAGTTACTGACACTTCAGTCGGCAGTGCGGGTCCTGGCGGCCCGGAAATGGTTGTCAATCCGTTTCTGCATGAGGGTCCTGGGACTAATGGTGGCCTCCTTCGAGGCGGTCCCGTATGCCCAATCACACGGGCGTTACAGAAGGGAATTTTGTCTATTTGGGACAAGCCCCGTTGTCATTGGATCTTCATGTCCGAGTGAGTCACTCAGTCAAGGCATCCCTAACGTGGTGGCTGAGATCCCCGGCTCTTCGGGCTGGGAAGTCGTCCCTCCCCCTCCCCATCCAGTGGACGGTGGTCACGACGGATGCCAGCCTGACGAGCTGGGGAGGAGTTTGGGGAGTCCTGTCAGCACAAGGCTTCTGGACGAATCTCGTCTCCCAATCAACGTTCTGGAATTGCGAGCGATCAGACTGTGTCTCTACATGTGGTCGAAGAGACTACAGGGCCGCTCGATCAGAATTCAGTCAGACAACGCCACGGCCGTGGCTTATGTCAACCATCGGAGGGGCACTCGGAGCTCGGCTGCGGCATCCAAGGTTGCCCACATCCTAAATTGGGTGGAAAGAAGCGTGCCGGCGCTGTCGGCCGTCTACAATCCGGGCGTAGAAAACTGTCAGGCGGACTATCTGAGTCTCCAGTCCTTGGACCAGGGGCAGTGGTCCTTGCATCCGGAGGTGTTTCAACTCCTTTGTCGGCAGTGGGGCACACCGATGTGGACCTGATGGCATCTCGACTCAATCACAAGGTGTCAAGGTTTGTGGCCAGTTCCAGGGACCCCTGGGCGGATGCCTCGGACGCATTGGTGGCCCCGTGGGGTCAGTGTCACTTGATATACGCTTACCCTCCACTGCAATTGATTCCTCGTCTGCTGCGCAGGGTAGCGGCCGAGGGCATTCCGGTGATCCTCATTGCCCCGGATTGGCCACGGCGTCATTGGTACGCCGATCTGGTACGTCTCATTGCGGACGTCCCTTGGCGACTTGCCCATGAGGGGAGGACCTTCTGTCCTCAAGGTCCTATCTTTCATCCTGCTTTACAGTCTCTGGTTTTAACGGCATGGCTATTAAGAGCCAGGTGCTGAAGGACCGAGGCATGTCTGATTCAGTGATTTCAACCATGCTTAGGGCACGGAAGTCTTCTTCTAGAAAGATCTATCGCCGTACCTGGAGAGCTTACATCGCTATGTGCGAAGAGCTAGACTGGCGTCCACGGACATACTCTGTCCCCAGAATCCTGCGGTTCTTGCAGCGTGGTGTAGCCCAAAGGCTGGCTTTGAGCACTATTAAGGGTCAGATTTCGGCCTTGGCCGTTTTTCTTTCAACGACCCCTAGCAGGTCATTCCTTAGTTAGCACTTTTGTGCAGGGGGTTCGCCAGGTTATTCCCCCTGCCAAGCCTCGCTCCCTCCTTTCCGGTTACGGCGCATTCCACTAGGGCAATTGGTGCTTCCTGGGCTTTCCGACATCAAGCGTCGGTTGCACAAGTGTGCAAGGCGTCATCCGTTCATGCCTTTTCAAAATTCTATAAGGTTGATGTGGCTGCATCTTCGGATGCTTCCTTCAGCCGTAAAGTGTTTCAGGCCGCTGTTTAATGTTGCAACTCCTCCGTTGAGGAGCTCTGCTTGTTTGGAGTGAAGTTTTGGTTGTTCCTTTACTAATGCTCCCACCCTTCTGATACTGCTTTGGGATGTCCAAAACGTTTACAGTATCCAGCTTTGTCAGTCCATGGACGATAAGAGAAAATAGGATTTTTGTACTCGCCGTAAAATCCGTTTCTCTGACGTCCATGGACTGACACAGCACTCACCCTTCTTTTAAGGTTTGTACTGCTTCGTTACGAACTGAGGCTGCTGGCTGAAGGTGGGAGGGTAATGTCCGGAGGGGCTGTTCAGCTCTGGTTTGTTCTAGAATGTGTATGTTTCTAACATTCTGCCTAGATCTTCTCCTGCAAGCAGGGACATATACCCACACGTTTACAGTATCCAGCTGTGTCAGTCCATGGACATCAGAGAAACGGATTTTACGGTGAGTACAAAAATCCTATTTTTTCTGAGGCACTTTTATATTATGATCTAAAAGGACAGCAGGGGGCGTGGCCTAGCGCATGGAGCTGTAAGACGCACCTCGCGGCTGCTCCCGGTCCTTACGGCTCCCACGGGGATTTCATTACAGACCCAGCACACACATCTACCCTAAACTGTTCCGATGGGTAAGGGGAAGCCCAAAGACCACTCTAAGCCCGTTGGCGACTGGATCCAGGGAGATATCGGCCGTTTTGTGACCCGCTCGTCCGCGGCCTGCATGAACCAACAGACCTCCAAGATGGCGTCGGCGCCTCCATCCCCAGCCCGCTCTGGACCTGCGGACGCTGCACAGGTACACAGCTTGGGCCGCTCAGCCTCCCTGGCGGACTTAGATCCCCCCCTATACAATCCACTAAGTCCGCACAGCCTTTCTCAAGCATCGCTATGTTCTGGGGATGGATGGGACATGGAATCCCAGATGCGATCCATGCACGCATACCTGCGCTCCCTGCCAACCAAACATGATTTTGAGCACGGTGTCTCCCGCCTGGAGAAAAGTTACAAGAGGGAGATTGCAGACCTGAAACGGGACTTGGGGACATGCATGGAAGACATAGAAAGCACAACAGAGGGCATTTGCGACACTTTGCAGGCGCATGAGGAGACCCTTAACTCCCACACAATCATGCTGCAGCAGCTTATGTATCACCAAGATGACATTGAGAACCGTAACAGGAGGAACAATGTCAGGATACGTGGCATTCCCGAAACGGTCGAACCCAAGGACTTAGCAGGGGCGGTAACCGCCATCTTTAATCAGCTTCTTCAGAAACCCAAAGATGCCCATATAGAGCTGGACAGAGTTCACAGGACATCGGGCCCCAGAAATACTGACTCCTCCTTTGTCAGGGATACGCTTTGCAGAGTACACTTTTACAAAGTCAAAGAGGAGATCATGCGGGCTGCCAGTTCACAGGACTCCATCCGCCTGGATGATGTCCCAGTTATGCTCCTGCCTGATCTCTCCCGCCAGACCCTGGCCATGCGCAGGGCACTTAAACCCATCACATCGGTCCTCCAGGAGAAACAAATAAAATACCAATGGAGATTTCCTTTTCAACTACGGGTCCACCATGCAGGGAAGACCGCACTGTTCCGAACACTTGGTGACCTCCCTCGATTCCTAAGCACGCTGGAACTACCGCAAATAGCACTACCAGACTGGCCACTCCAACCCACTACCCCAGGATTGCCATTCAAGTCAAAGTGGCAGAAGGTCGGTAAGGATAGGCGCCACAGGGGTTCCCCACATGGACCCACGGAGGATTGACACTCACATGGCGGACGCCATTGTTGCTTATGATTCAGTTGCCAGGCCTGCTTCCTATGTCCCCGTGCCTGTTGCACGCCGACCAACCGTGGACTGTTGGGAGGGATCTCAGGAGCACCTGAACGCCTTACGTTTCTTCCATACTTGACCATATGAGAATGGATTGAACTCCCACATTTTTGTTTCCACTCATATAGTTTTCTTTTTTTCTTTTGTTTGGGGACCCTTTGTGCTTCCTTTATTTTTGTTTTGATGACTGTTTAGCATGCCATTCTACTCTCCCCTGAGAGGCCACGCTGCCAGCTTGAGCCCACACCCCTCCTGGGTCACCAACCTACATTGTCACACTGCCTTGATGATATGTCGCAACTCCAACTTCTGTTATGAGCCTCTCTACACCACTCCTACACTGGCCATGTTAGCTACCCTGCACGGGTGGCAGAGGACACCGCAAACAGACTGTCTTAAATTGAGATGGCCAGGCCTTTTTACAAAGATGAATGTTGCCTTTTGTTCTGGAGAGGGGGGTTATTCCTTTTTTTTTTTTTTTTCACTGGCTCATGATTTTTGGCTCATCCTTACCCATATACAGTTGCCTGTGTTCTTAGATGTTGGTTGCCTATTGTTGATCTTTGCTACCACACCCCCGTGGGGCCCGGGTCCGGGAGGCGCTCTATGTGCCTGCCACAGTTACCCCCCACTAGGACCACTAGTGCCGATTAGCGCACTGTGTTTTTCTTTTTTTTTTTCTTTCTTTCTGTTAGTTTGATACAGTTTCCCTCCCCCTTTTTCTTTTCTTCTTCCTCTCTCTTTCCTTCCTACTATATTTCTTGCTTGCTTACCACTGCCACACAGTGGCCTGATGTCTCTTTACCTTCCCAGCTTGACTCCTACTCCTCACTCTTCTCTTCTCCCCCAGCCTGTCCCCTTCCCTCTCCCACTCCCCCCTGTCTGGTCCGGGCAGATCTCCATGCTGACACAGATGGAGACCAGTATTCCCCCTACCCTCCACTATTATGATGTCACTTGATAACATAACTTTGGCCTCCTTTAACTGCAGGGGCCTCAACACCCCTGAGAAAAGAAGCCAGGTGTTATACCACTTCCATAAGTCCAGGACCAAAATACTACTACTGCAGGAAACGCACTTTCGGGGGTTGGCGATTCCGACTCTTAAAAATCCCCACTATCACCGGTGGTTTCATAGCACTAACCCAGAAGCAAAATCCAAGGGTGTATCCATAGCCTTTCACAAATCATTTCATCCTGAAGTTCTAGACTCCCTTATTGACCCACTAGGACGATTCCTGTTTCTTAAACTAAAGTGTAATTCTTCTATCTTCACAGTGGCCAACATGTATGGACCTAATCAGGACCAGGCGTCCTTCCTTTCTAAGGTTATAGGCAAATTGCTCTCATTTGGAGGTCCCTGCTTCATCCTAGGTGGCGACCTCAACGTGTCCCTTTCTCCGGTCCTGGACTCTTCCTCGGGTAAGTCAAATATATCACACACAGCACTCACACAAATAAAGACACTCCTGCTCTCTGCGCAATTGGTGGATGTGTGGCGGGTGCAGCACCCGTTCGAAAGAGATTACAGCTGTTTCTCCGTAGCACATGACTCTTATAGTCGCATTGATTATTTTTTAATTTCCCAATCCCTACTCGATACACCACTAAAGGCCTCCCTGGGTAGCATATTGTGGTCAGATCATGCCCCCGTACATCTCAGTCTAGCCCCCCTTCAGACGTCCCGCATGCGGTCGTCATGGAGACTAAACGACAATCTACTGAAAGACACTCCATGTGTTGCATCAATAGAACGAGCGATCCAGGACTTTATTGAGGTCCATCGCTCTGATGACACCAACCCACTGACCAAGTGGGAGGCCCTGAAGTGTGTACTAAGAGGTATATTTATTCAACACGGTTCCCGCCTTAAAAAGGCCAGAACGGCAGATATTTCTCGTCTACTGGCGACGATAAAATCGCTCGAAACACTGCACAAAAGAGACGCCAATCCGGTAACATATGTAGATCTTTCTAATGCCCGTAGAGACCTACTTAGCCTCTTGGACGCACATTCCCTCATAGCCAGAGATAGAGGCCGCAACCACCACTACGCTTTTGCAAACAAATGCGGACAACACCTTGCCAGGGTTCTACACCCGCGCCCCCCTCGCACAACGATTCCACACATATGTACACCGGATAACCGGAAAATATGCAACCCCCGAGGCATATCGGAGGCCTTTTAAATCGTATTATTCCAACCTCTATAACCTACACCCTCCACCGGTAGTACACACCAAGAATGACACGCACCTCGATGATATGAGGAACTATATAATGGAGACTGCCCTACCACAAATTGACCCTGAACAGGCATCTACTTTGAATGAACCTCTGATGTTGGCGGAATTTCTCGTTGCTCTCAAGGGTTTAAAATCCGGTAAATGTCCAGGTCCCGATGGCTTCTCCCCTAGGTTCTATAAACAGTTTGGCCAACCGCTTGCCCCGTTACTAGCCTCGGCATTCAATTCAATCGATGACACCCATTTACCCTCCCACAACCTTCTATCAGCTAATATATCAGTTATCCCGAAACCTGGCAAGGATTCCTCCCAATGCGGTAGCTACAGGCCGATATCGCTACTCAATATTGATATCAAGCTGTACGCTAAAGTTCTAGCGACCCGTCTATCCCCCCTCTTACCTCCTATTATACATAGGGACCAGGTAGGCTTTGTCCCTGGACGTGAGGCCAGGGACAACACTACAAAAACCATCCACCTTATCTCTTACGTACAGAAACACAACCTGAAGGCCTGCATGCTATCGTTCGATGCGGAGAAGGCCTTTGACCGAGTCAACTGGGACTTCTTACGCCTCTCTCTTGAACAGATAGGTCTTGGACCTGCGTTCGTGTCCAAAATAATGGCACTATACTCTAATCCCTCCGCCTCAGTCTTGGTCGGTGGCTCTCCCTCCGCACCGTTTCGGATATCGAATGGCACTAGGCAAGGGTGCCCCCTATCCCCGCTGCTTTTCGTTCTAGTGATAGAACACCTAGCCCAGGCAATAAGATGCAACACCTCAATTGTAGGGATACAGACGTCCTCCTCAGAGTACAAGCTATCTCTATACGCTGACGATCTTCTGGTCTATATGCAGCAACCACACACATCCTTGCCCTCGTTGATGCTGGAATTCAGTAGGTTTGGAAAATTCAGTGATTTTAAACTTAATATAGCTAAAACGGAAGCCCTTAACGTTTCTCTCCCCGCAAATACTCTAACCCGCGTGCAAGCCAACTTCCCTTTCCAATGGAGTACTAGAAGCATATCTTATTTAGGGATACAGGTCCCTTCTGACTTATCGGAGCTATATGCCCTAAATTACTTACCCCTATTGACCCGGTTACGTAGAGACTTAGAGAACTGGAACACTTCACCTTTACCGTGGTTCGGCCGCATAAACACCCTGAAAATAGACACCTTACCCAAACTACTTTATATATTCCAGACGGTACCCATTGCAGTCCCCAAACGCTTCTTCACCTCATTGCGCTCCATGTCCATACGATTTGTATGGCACCGAGGTATGTCCCGCATTAAACATACTTTACTCACGTACCCCAAAACCCAAGGGGGCGTGGGTCTCCCCGACTTCGAGCTATACTACAGAGCGGCGCTTCTGGCCAGGCTCATTGAATAGTTTCCCCGTCCCTTCACCAAAGCGTCCACCATGGTAGAACAGGATCTATCCCCGCATGACGTATGCTGCCCTACACTTATGGTATAGAAAAGGTGTGCAGTCACTCCTGTCCTCTGAACCGTCCCCTCTCACACCCTTATTTGACCACCCAGCTGTGCCCCAAGGCCAAGGTTCCCATACGATAGGCCCTTACTCCCGCGCGGAGTGGCCTGTTGCGGGCTCGTTTGTAGATTCCATCTCTGGCAAGCCGGTACTACCAGAGGACCGGGGCAATTGGCTCACGGCCCTTCGGATCGCCTCTTTCTGTTCTACCCTCTTCTCCACTTCTCAAGTCCATAGACCCCCTCACAGAATTTGAACAGCTGTTCTCTCTTTCTGAACCTCCACGACATGCGCTCTCCACCATGTACACCATGCTACATACGTTGACACATAAACAACCCCCTTGTTACACCAGGAGGTGGTCCATGGATCTGGGAAAGGAACTCACCGCTTCTGAATGGCAGAAATCATATTATTTTACGCACAAGACTTCAACTTCTTGTTATACACAGGAGAAGAACTTCAAGCTCCTTGCGAGATGGTACAGGGACCCTCAATCCCTGCACAAAATCTTCCCATCAGTGCCCCCCACTTGCTGGAGGTGTGGATCGGCGGATGGCAGCTACTTACATATATGGTGGGAGTGTCAATCTGTCCAACCTCTTTGGACACAGGTCTTCTCAATTTACAGTAACCTATATGATGAACCTCTACAGCCGACACCTGAAATTGCTCTATTGTCCGTGCTCCCGGGCCCAATATCCTCACAGAGACGCTCTTTGCTACGTTTCTTCTTGTCAGCCGCAAGACAAATTATCCCCATATTCTGGAAAACCACCATCAGCCCCCCCTTAACTTTATGGGTCTCCACAGTTAACGACATAATGCGGATGGAGGAGATGTTGGCCCTGGAGCACGACAATTTTGAGAAATATAAGCTCCAATGGCTCATATGGATAGAATACTCGTCCTCGGACTCCCTGAAGAATTTACTATCACCCTAGGGAGCAGGTTAAGTTGCGATTTGCACCTATTGATCAGATGTGCTGCGCTGGGGTCTGCCCGGACCCCCTCCCCCCCCCCTACCTACCCCCCTCCTGTTCTCTTCTTTCTCCCCCTTTTTACCTTTTCTACCCTATTCATCCAGAATTGGATGTCGTGTTTTTCACGGATATAAATTCCGATGGGTGCTAATATAGTTACTATTGCATAACTGGTTTGAAAATGGGAAATTAATACCCTTTATTGAGCTGATCATTTTATGATGTGAGATTATACTTTATGCACGCCTACACCCTCTGTTGACATCTGAAAGTTATCTGTACAAATTGTATTGCTTAATATTTAAATCTAATAAACATATATTTGACTCTAAAAGGACAGCAGACTTTTTTGTATAGTTCTTTTTTTTTTTATCCAACAAAGTTTTATTATTAATTTGCAGAGGTACAGAGCATACAGACACCCCTCAACATAGCGGGGTAAGATGTCATTACAAACATGTATTTCAAAACAAACCGAACTAGGAGCCAGCCGGTCCTCAAATCACCATACCCACTCTCCCAATTGTTAAAACATCCCTCAACCTATATTGATGCCTAGCAATCTATCAGCCACCAAATCCACCGGGGCCAAGCCCGGTACATCTAGCCATTTTGCCCATAGCTTCTCAAATTTTTGAGCACTACCCCTATGCTGATAAGTCATCTTCTCCATCCTCAACACTATCCCAATATTATTAACCCATTCCTTCAAGGTCGGCGGGTCCTCCGCTTTCCAGTGTGTCATGATGAGCTTCCTCGCCTGAAACAGTCCTATGAACGGCTTCTCTACAGTCCTCGTCCCATTCGTATTCCTCCAAAGCACCCAAGAGACAAGCTCTCGGGTCCTGTGGAAGAGACACGCCAAACACTGAATTAATGGTAGACACCACCCCCGCCCAGTACATGTGGAGTTTGGGACATCTCCACAACATATGGACTAGATCTCCGTGGTCCCTTTTGCATCGTGTACATATGGGGTCAAGCTGTGGATTCATCAAATGTAATCTGTGAGGTGTGAAATAAGTGCGTAACAATATGTACAACTGGGTAAGCCTATGGGATATATTCAGTGAACACCTACCCACAGCCTGGAAAATTTCCTCCCACTGCTCACCATCCAGCTGTCCAACATCTGCCTCCCACTTCTCCCTTATCTTCAGAGGATGGGATGCTGCCTCATCACGGACTGTAACAGTATGGCATAGCATTGTGAGATAAAGCCCTTTGACGACCCAGCATCCCCAAGAAGCCTAAACACCGGGGTTGGCGACAAGTGCCACTCCGAGGAGCGACCCTGTGCCGCCACCGCATGGAGCAATTGTAAATAATAAAAGTACATTGATTGCGGGAGACCGCAAGATTCCCTTAGGTCACTAAAAGAGCGCAATACTCCATTACAGAATATGTGCCTAAGATGCGTAATCCCATACTGCTTCCATCTGGCCCCAGACTGCAGTTTGGCCAATTCAGTATATGTATCATTTTGCCATATAGGGCTATATTCTGTATAGCCATCTGCATTCTGAATGTATTTAACCTTGTTCCATACCTTCTGAATTAAGCTATAAGTTGGAAACTTTTTATGTGGTTTAGCGAAGGCCTGAGCCTCCAACGCCACAGGAACCGGATCTCTGCACACAGTAAACAGCAGCAGATTATGAGCCGAGGTTTGCCTCTAATGGAAACATGCCTATAAGGTGCTGTAGCTGGGAAGCTAAGTAATACAGCCAAGGGTTTGGTAACGCCAAGCCCCCGCAGTCTTTGGGCCGCTGCAAATGTTCCAATCTGATCCTAGGGAGCTTATCCCTCCATATGAGGCTGCGAAAGATACTATTTACCGT
The DNA here is from genome assembly GCA_029206835.1 of Rana muscosa. Taxonomy (NCBI): domain Eukaryota; kingdom Metazoa; phylum Chordata; class Amphibia; order Anura; family Ranidae; genus Rana; species Rana muscosa. Next base: position 30,005,906 of record CM055121.1, on the reverse strand, counting down.
ACGAAATGTTTTGAGGGGGATAACCATAGGAGTATTATGAAGGAAATACAGTAGCTGTGGCATGAGTATCATCTTTATAAGATTCACTCTGCCAGCCAAAGATAGGAGAAGAGCCTTCCAGGTTTTGACTTTATCCCTAAACCTTAGTAACAGGGGGGAGATATTAAGATGGATAAAATCCCGTGGCCTAGCTGTGATCTGAACCCCCAAGTACCTAAAAGCAGTGGTAATGGGAATGGGGCAGGAAGAGTTAATCACCTGTGTGTCGTCCCCATCCAACAGAAGCAACGCCGATTTTGACCAGTTTATATGCAAACCGGAAAACCCTCCAAATTTGGATATGGTCGACATAGCTTCCCTAAGGGAGGAGTCCGTGTCCCCCAGAAGAAGCAGAGTGTCATCGGCATATAGCATGACTTTTTCCTGCAAGTCACCATAGCAGAAACCAGTAATGCCAGAATTTGCCCGAATATCCATGGCCAGTGGCTCAATAGCCAAAGCAAAAAGTAGGGGCGACAGGGGACACCCCTGCCGAGTCCCCCTCCTCAATGCAAAGCTCCCAGAAAAAGAACCAAAGGCCCTTATGGCGGCCTGCGGCTGACTATATAGCAACTTCACCCAGGATATATAAATTGGACCAAACCCGAACCTCCGCAGCACCGACCAAAGATAATTCCAATCTATGCTATCAAACGCCTTTGTGGCGTCCAGGGACAAGAGTGCCCTGCCTCCCATGTTATCTGCCCTTGCTTGTACATTCAGGAACAACCTCCGCAAATTAACCGCTGTAGATTTATGTGGCATGAAACCAGCCTGGTCCCCATGCACAATTGAAGTAATCACCCCATTCAGCCGAATGGCCAGTACCTTGGCTAATATCTTGATGTCGCTTTGCAGCAAGGAGATGGGGCGATACGCCCCTGGGTCTACAGGATCCTTACCCGGTTTGAGCAGTAGTACTATGTTTGCCTTAGACATTGAGGGTGGAAGGGTCCCTCTCTCCCTGGCATTGTTAAACACTCAGTAGTTGTGGCAGTATTTCCTCTGAGTATTGCTTATACACCTCCATAGGCAACCCATCCTCCCCCGGGGCCTTACAATTAGGGAATGCAGCCACAGCCCCCCGGAGCTCCCCGACAGTAAGCGGCGCCTCCAACTGTGCCCGCTGACCCTCGGACAGCGCAGGGAAGACCAATCGGGCCAGGTATAACTCCAGATCCTCCTGGGCGTATGGCGCTCCAGGACTGTACAGGGTCTCATAGAAACCCGCCAATTCCTCCATAATCAACTCTGGTTGGGAGACTACACTCCCTGTCTTGGACCTAATGGCTCCTATAGCAGGCGAGCGTTGATGGGAGTTTGCAATCCGTGCCAAAAGTCGGCCGGTCTTCTCACCCTCCTCAAAGAACGCCTGTTTCGTAAAGAACCTTTTCTTCTCAGCCGAGGAGGAAAGTAGTTGTTGATAGGCCGACTGAGCGGCCACCCATGCTTCTCTGGTCAGATCAGAGGGATCCGTCACATATACCCTCTCTAATTCCTGAACCCTAGCCTCCACTTCTATCAGGAGCTCAGAGGAGGCTCTTTTAACCTTATTCATTTCTCCTATCAAGAGGCCCCGGAGATGCGCCTTAAAGGCATCCCAGTGCCGCACATTAAATTCTACTCCATCCCCGTCATCCAAGAACCTCCGTATATCACCCATTATCTCCTCATGGGAACGAAACAATTTCAACCAAAATGCATTGAACTTCCAGGGTGCCCTAGTTAATTTTGCCGGTGGAGCCACCAGCAACTGTACCACTAGAGCAGAATGGTCTGATACACTACGGGGTCTATGTGAAATGTCAGCTACAAACGGGAGTATGCTCAGGTTCCCCACCCCCAGATCTATCCTAGACAGGCAACCATGGGACTTTGAAAAGCAGGTAAATTGTCTGTCGCCCGGATTGCGATGTCGCCAGATATCCACCCAGCCCACCTCTTGCAACAACCGCGCCAGGGGAGTACTCCTGGCGAGGGCAGAGGGCCTAGGGCTCGGGTGTCTATCCGCCACCTGGTCCGAACAGCAGTTGAAGTCACCGATCACTAGCAGCGGCACATCCGGCCTACCATCCAAAAACGCAAGGAGGAGCCGGAGTACCGCCGCCGTGAACGGTGGTGGGATATATATGCATGCCAGCACACATATCAATGTACCAAACCTGCAGTGAAGAAATGCATATCGCCCCTCCTGGTCTATGACACTGTCAAACTCCTGGAAATCCAAGGCTGCATGCACCAGTACACTCACCCCCCTAGAAAAGGAGGTGTGTGTAGAGTGATAAGCTCTCCCCACCCATGCATACCGTAAACAGCATACTGTCTCTGCCGTTAAGTGAGTCTCTTGGAAACAGATTACCCCAGGAAGGAATTTCTTTAAACACATATTAAGCATTGTACGTTTCAAGGGGGAGTGCATACCCCTCACATTCCAGGAAACAATAGAAACCTTAGCCATGAGCATCCGCAATTAAAGATAAATGGTCGGATAATCGTGGGTAGAGACAACAATATAGTCCCCGGGGCAGGGGTGACGTCACCCCTCTCGTACCATTCCTGAACCCCGCTGCACGGCGCTCTAGGAGTATTAATACACGTCTGCTGCAATGTACCTCTTTGAAGTTGTAACTGCTGAAAAAGGGAAAGTTAGTAGGAACAGTGGACCTAACGGGTCCTGGAGCTACATAATCCACCAACAGGGCAGCAGCAACTCCTTTCACGACCGAACGTCGCCATGGTTCAGTCAATTGTAACATCCTCTTATTGGACAACGTGGTGTAAATCACTCTCCTTGCATTGTATAGCCATATAATGTCCCCCAGCCATAAAACAGTAGCCGCAAACAATAATAGGGGATCCCCCCTGAGTAAATTAAACGCAAGGTGTCTTTGAGCAGCATACAATTCGTGCCATCAGGCACAATCAGAATTTAGACCTTAATCTCCCTCCTCCTGCTCTCGTCGCTGAAGTGATTGTTCGTTCCGATCCAGCCAGGTTAGGGCCTCCTTGGCAGACTCAAAGAATTGTGCCTGGCCCCGCACCACTATGCGGAGCTTTGCAGGATAAAGCATAGCGTATGGAAGTTGCAGGAGTCGCAGGCGGCGTTTCACATCATTAAATTTGGCCCTGCGTCTCTGGACCTCTGCCGAAAAGTCCGGATAGAAGGACACTCTGGTGCCATTGTGCTGTACATTCGCTCGCTCCCGAGCTTGGCGTAGCACCGCCTCCCTGTCCCGGTAATGCAGTAGTTTCGCAAGGATGGATCTAGGAGGACCCCCCTGTTGAGGCGGGCGAGAGGGCACTCTGTGCGCACGCTCCACCGCAAAAAATGGTGAAAATGAATTTTTGCCAAAAAGTTCAATCAACCAGTTCTCCACATATGTAGTAGGATCCCTGCCCTCCACCCTCTCCGGGAGACCCACTATACGAACGTTGTTCCTTCTGAGGCGGTTCTCCAAATCTTCAGCACGATCGTATGCATCTCTAGCCATCTGCAGGGCTGCTCTTGTGTCCTGGGCTATGGGCTGCATTTGGTCCTCCACCTAACTCTGCTCTCCACAGCCTTGGTACGTTCACGGATCTTCTGCATGTCTTGCCTCAGCAAGCCAAACTGCTCCTTTAAAGTATCAACAGAGGCTGTGCATTTGTTCACAGCCCGAAGGATATCAGCCAGAGTGGGTTGCACTGCATCCTGTGAATCTGGGGCTGAAGTGTCCTGCATCACAGAGCCTGCCTGGCCCCCCTCCTCCTCTCCCCACTGATCAGGGACAGCGTCTGCTTGTATATCAGGCATCATATGTGTGGGGTCCCCTGATCGGACAGGCATCTCGGTCCCCATAGCCCCAGACATCTTCTGGGCATAATACAGCATGTCCTTAGGGGGTTCTTTGGGGTTTTTGGGCGGCTTACTTGCCTTGGGGCCTAGCTTGTCCTGGCCGCGCGGTGTCCCCTTCACTACAGATGCGGCGGCACCATCTTGGAGCTCCAGCCCCGCGATTTCCGCCTGTCCTTTGCGGGTCATCCCCCTGGTACAGAGAGCCGGTGGTGGTACCTTAGTGGTCCCCGGATCGCAGGCTGCGAGCATAGGTGACCGTCGGACCGATTAAGTGGCTGGGGGAGGATCAGTACCGGATCACTGCTAGGAGCTGTGAGAGATGCGTCCTCTCACATGCCTGTCTTGGCCACGCCCCTTTTTGTATAGTTCTTAGTTGATAACTTGTATTTGGATATTTGGGGTTTGCAGCAGTCTCCAGAAATTTTAGATAATTTTTTGGTCACCGAGCACAGGTTTGTTATCCATCTTCTCTCTCACTTACCTGGTTCATGGCAGCTTTGAATCTGCACCTCCTATATTCAAAATTTAAAAAAATGCATCTCATGCCATCACTTTCTGTAGCATCATTTGGCCATCCAGGAAATGTCATATCCCATCATGCACTTCCTTACTGCATCAAAGAATAGGGTATATTTACCTCTCTCATCATTATACCACCTTCTTTTTTTTTATTTTATTTTTTTACACATTTTCCTACTTCTTGCTTTAAGGTGGCCATACACTGGTTAAAGTACCAACCTTCCTGTGCCTTCCTTTAACCATTGTTATAGGTTGCCCTTTGACAGCCTTCCATGTCCTCTCAGTTAACTATAGACTTCCTCTGATCCTGTCTGTTTTTTCTTGATATGCTATGGAAGGGTGTGTGATCCCCCTAAATGATTACCCTACATTTGTTGTATGATTTGGACTTTCAATTCATCTTTGAATATCTGGAATCGCTGTATGAGCCACTGGTGTTGTGGTTTTGTTATGTTTTTATTTTGTGTGTCCTCTATTGTTTTGTGTAGTTAGAGCCGGTTCACACTGGGGCAACACGACTTCCAGAGCGACTTTACAAGGCAACTTCGAGGCAACTTCAAGGCAACTTCGAGTTGCCTCCAGGACAGGCGACTTTGCCAGTGGCCAATCAAACAATAATCAGCTCTGTGGGAGGGAGGGGTTTGCCTTAGAAAACTATTTTCTCTTCCTGTAAAGTTGCTTCAGTTAAGACACTGATCCGACTTTGAAGGCGACTTCCATTGAAATCAATGGGTACAAGTCGCCTTGAAGTAGTACAGGAACCTTTTTTGAAATCGGAGCGACTTCTGTAGTGTGCATAAAGACGGCTCCATAGACTAACATTACAGCGCGACTTGGGGCGACCTGAAGTCGGATCCTGAGTCGCCCTGGTGTGAACCGGCTCTTACTGTATTGTGTAACTTGTAATTCTTCTACATTTGGAAAGCAATAAAAAAGAAGAAAAAATAAAAGTGGCCACACAATCTACTTTTAGATCTACCATCGGCTATGTAGTGCAATGGCCTGCCTGATTTGATACAAATTGAATAGATTGTTCAGGTGGGTAATAGTTTTTAAATTTAAAGGAAATTGTACAGAGATTAAACAATCAAATTGCGTAGTGTATGGCCACCTTTTTACATCTAAAATTAACTACTCACTCTTTCAGTCTTTAAGTAATTAAAATACAATGTAAAAATGTATATATAATAAAAAATTTTGACCATAGTTACCGTTTTAACAATCCTAATTCTGCTTTAAAATTATTTTTGCCAGGTTCCAGATAGACTTCCAGTGTGGGAGCAGCACAAACCCACGTAGTGATGTGGCTTTACACTTCAACCCACGGTTTAAAGGCTGGAACTGGGGCCAGATCATCTGTAATACCTTACAGAATGGAAGCTGGGGCTGGGAAGAAAAAACATACCCCATGCCTATCACACCGGGGAAGCCATTTGAAGTCATATTTCTTGTTTTACCTCATAAATTCCAGGTGAGTTTATATCATTACTCTGTAATATATTTAAAATATTTTAAAGGGAGGGAAGGATTCTGTTTGGTTATGCACACTTCTTTTATTAATTGGACTGTGATGGTGACGTTCTCATTTCTAAAAATCTGTCTGGGCTGTTTGTAGTGAATGCAATTTGGACTACCCTATTAATGCTCACCATGAGTATCACACATACTGAGGTTTAGGCTCTGTGCGATTTCAGATGTGACTTGAGTCGCACTTAATTGCATGACAATGTAAATCACATTGTTTTCAATGGTGCCTGTTCACATCAATGCAAATCGGCACGGCACTGTTTTGGAAATGGTTCCTGTACTCAGTCTTTCTATAGCTCAGTGCCAAGCTTTTTGCTGGAATCTGGGTTGTGGGGATAGCAGCAGCATCATTGCTTCTAAATACATATACTGAGGGGCGGTGTATGTATTTAGAAGATCTGAATATTCTTTCAATCGTCCCCCAGCTGACTCCTGCACACTTGCTCTGTGCCCTCCTGCACTCTGATCCTAACCCCCAACCCCCCCCATCTCCAATGCCCTGCTGAGAGAAGCCCGAAAAACAGCTACTGCTGACCCTGTGCAGAGAGGGAGGTGACCTGAGCTGCAGTCTGAGCAAAGTTTGTGGAGATAAGCTGGTAGCCTTTCATGTAAGGACAGAGCACAGGCTCGTTTGCAGGACATGAGCCACTGACAAGGCTGGTCGGAAGAGCAGGCGTGTGTGGGGCTGGGGAACAGCTCTCAATCAGGCACACATTACTGTATAATCATAATTTATAACCATTCCAATTTTTGTGACTGTCTTTTTATTGGATTGGGCCACCTCTTTGCTCAATATTTGGGGCTGTATGGGGATGTCTCTTTGCTGCATTAGGCTGTCTCTTTGCTGAATATTTGGGGCTGTCTCCTTTGCTGAATATTTGAGAATGTCTCTTTTCTGGATCAGTTTGTCTCTGCTGGATTGGGACGTCTCTTTTGCTGAATATTTGGTGATGTATCTATGCTGGATTAAACTGGATTGGGAATGCTTCTTTGAATATGTGGGGATGTCTCTTTGCTGAATATGTGGGGAATGTCTCTGCTGAATATGTGGGGATGTCTCTTTGCTGGATCGAGCTGTTAATTGGCTTATTTGGGGGTGTCTCTTTGCTGGATTGGAATGTCTCTTTGCTGAATATATAGCAGGGCTTGTCAAATCCCAAGCGCTAGGTTGCCATTGCAAATAGAAATGGCATCCTGGTGCCTGGGCATTTGTTTGCCTCAGTGGTGTAGTGTGGGGAGGGGGGCGCTGGGCGCAACAAGAGTCACTGCACTGGTGTCCTGGAACACTTGTTTGAGGGCCAGGCGGGTCTCACCATGCCTCGTGTGTGCATGAAGCCAGGGGTTTGGAATGGGTGGTGGGAGAAGGGCTGGACTGTGAAGAGGGCTAATGGGGATGCGGGGCATGCCCATCAGTACAGCCTTGTAAGTGCAGTCTCATCGGTGCAGCCCTGCTGTCAGTGCTGCCTTATGAGTGCCCATCAATGCACATCAGTGTAGCCTCATCAATGCTGCCTCATCAGGGCCCATCAGTGCAGCTTTTAAACATTTTCAGTCTTTTTAGCAAAAAATGTAAAACCTAGTGGTGATTAAATACCACTAAAAGAAAGCTCTATTTGTGTGAAAAATGTATGTTGCATGACTGAGTAATTGTCATTCAAAGTGTGACAGCACTGAAAGCTGGCCTGGGCAGGAAGGGGGTGAAAGTAACCAGTAAGCAAATGGTTAAAAAAAAAACTGGCTCCTAACTTTTTAAGCTGGCTCCTAGATTCAAAACAAATTTGGCAAGCCCTGATAAATGGGGATGTCTCTTTGATGGATATATGGGGCCGTCACTTTGCCGGATATATAGAATTGTCTCTTTGCCAGATTGGGATGTTTTTTTGCTGAATATATGGGAATGTCTCTTTGAATATACAGGGCTGTCTCTTTGTTGCTCTTTGGGCAAAATATAATTCCTTACCGTTAAATCTTGAAGGCACTGTCGACTTGAAATTCACTTTTTAATTTTCATTAACCTCTTAACGACCGCTCACTGTATATGTACGTCGGCAGAATGGCACCGACAGGCACAATCACGTACAGTGTACGTGATTGCCTTTGTACAGTTGGGGGGTCCGATTGGACCCCCCTCCTATACAGTGAGCGGTCGGTATTCGTTGGGGAGCGATCCGAGATAATGGGACGGCCATTCAATTCCGGCCACCCCCCCGCGATCGCTCCCGGCGAATGAAAATGCTTCCTCTGTCCGTGTAATGTAAACACAGGCAGAGGAAGCAGGAGGAAGTGATATCATCTCTCATGCGGCGCTCACATATACCGAGCGCCGTACAAGAGAAGACATCAGGTCAGTGCACAAAACACTACACTGACACCAGGACACATAGGCACACAAATCGACCCCCCACACCCCCCCAGATCAGCCCCCAGTCACAGTGTCACTCCATTTATTTACTGATCACTGCAATCAGTGACATTTGTGACTGTAAAAGTGTCACTAAAGTTAGTTTTAGGTCCAGTGTAGCCCCCTAACCCCCCCCCCCTAATAAAGGTTTAACCCCCTGATCACCCCCCAGATAACTCTTTCACCCCCTAGCACCGCCGTCGCTAAGCGATCATTTTTCTGATCGCTGTCTTAGCGTCGGTGATGCAGATCGGTAGCCAGTAATTTTTTTTAGGTTCGCCGCAGGTTTTTATAGCGTCAGGTACCCCCATATATTATCTAATAAAGGTTTTAACCCCCTAATTGCCCCTAGTTAACCCTTTCACCAGTGATCACCATATAAGTGTTACGGGTGACGCTGGTTAGTTATTTTGCTTTTTATAGTGTCAGGGCACCCGCCGTATATATAACCCAATAAAGGTTTAACCCCCTGATCGCCCGGCTGGTGATATCAATTAGGTTTTAGCATCAGAGAGGGTCTGCGTCACACCCCAGGCAGCGTCAGGTTAGTGCCAGTAATGCTAACACCCACGCGTGAAGCATACACCTCCCTTAGTGGTATAGTATCTGAACAGATCAATATCTGATCAGATCAGATCTATACTAGCGTCCCCAGCAGTTTAGGGTTCCCAAAAACGCAGTGTTAGCGGGATCAGCCCAGATACCTTCTAGCACCTGCGTTTTGCCCCTCCGTCCAGCCCAGGCCACCCAAGTGCAGTATCGATCGATCGCTGTCACTTACAACACACAACTGCAGCGTTCGCAGAGACAGGCCTGATCACTGCGACTCCAGTGCTGTAGGAGGTGATTTCACCACCACAGTTAAAAAAAAAAAGCATATATGCCGAAGCATTGGGGCAGCAGGGGCGGAGGAGCAATTTTGCTCCTAATACCGCATACATACGGTCGAAATTCTGACGGAGGCTTGCCCGTGGAAAAGTCCAACCATGTGTGTGCGGCATAACTTTTTTGCGCGAGGATGCCCCCATGCTTCGGCATATATAAATGGTGCATGTATGCCCAACATTAGAAGTGGGTGGATGAAGGGCGGTATTCTAATTGTGGGCATACCCACCGATCAATCTCTTTTTTCGTTCAGCCAACTGGCTGCATGAAAAAAAAAGATTACAATACATGTCCAACAAGGACCAGCAACGTACTGGTATGTTGCTGGACTTTGAATGTTTATACCAGAATGATGCCTGCGGGTTTAGGTATCATCTTGGTATCATTCTTTTCAGCCAGCGGCCGGCTTTAATGTAAAAGCACTCCTAGTGGCTAATTAGCCTCTGGACTGCTTTTACAAGCAGTGGGAGGGAATGTCCCCCCCCCCCAGATATAAAAAGCGCCATTGGGAAATTGGGAAAGCATTTTATCACACCGATCTTGGTGTGGTCAGATGCTTTGAGGGCAGAGGAAAGATCTAGGGTCTAGAAGACCCCAGTTTTTTTCAAAAAAAGAGTACCTGTCACTACCTATTGCTATCATAGGGGATATTTACATTCCCTGAGATAACAATAAAAATGATAAAAAAAATATGGAAGGAACAATTTAAAAATAAAATAAAAAAACAAAATTAATAATAAAATAAAAAAAAAAAAAAAAAAAGCACCCCTGTCCTGCCCTGCTCTTGCCCAATGGCGAACGCAAGCGTCGGTCTGGCGTCATATGTAAACAGCAATTGCACCATGCATGTGAGGTATCACCGCGAAGGTCAGATCGAGGGCAGTAATTTTAGCAGTAGAAATCCTCTGTAAATCTAACGGGGTAACATGTAAAGGCTTTTAAAAATGTATGTAGTTTGTCGCCAATGCGCGTTTGTGCGAAATTTTAAAGCATGTCGTGTTTGGTATCTATGTACTCGGCCTAAGATCATCTTTTTTTTATTTCATCAAACATTTGGGCAATATAGTGTGTTTTTAGTGCATTAAAATTAAAAAAAGTGTATTTTTTCCCCAAAAAATGCGTTTGAAAGATCGCTGCGCAAATACTGTGTAGAAAAAAAAATGCAACACCCACCATTTTAATCTGTAGGGCCTTTGCTTTAAAAATATATATAATGTTTGGGGGTTCAACATAATTTTCTTGCAAAAAAAAAAGAATTTTTTCATGTAAACAAAAAGTGTCCAAAAGGGCTTTGTCTTCAAGTGGTTAGAAGAGTGGATGTAAGCTTCCTAATGTTGTGTATAAAATGCCAGAACAGTTCAAAACCCCCCCAAATGACCCCATTTTGGAAAGTAGACACCCCAAGCTATATACTGAGAGGCATGTCGAGTCCATGGAATATTTTATATGTTGACACAAGTTGCGGAAAAAAGACAATTTATTTTTTTTTTTTTTTTTTTTTTTGCACAAAGTTGTCACTAAATGATATATTGCTCAAACATGCCATGGGCATATGTGGAATTACACCCCAAAATACATTCTGTTGCTTCTCCTGAGTACGGGGATACCACATGTGTGAGACTTTTTGGGAGCCTAGCCACGTACGGGACCCCAAAAACCAAGCACCGCCTTAAGGCTTTCTAAGGGTGTAAATTTTTGATTTCACTTCTCACTGCCTATCACAGTTTCGGAGGCCATGGAATGCCCAGATGGCACAAACCCCCCCCCCCCAAATGACCCCATTTTGAAAAGTAGACACCCCAAGCTATTTGCTGAGAAGTATTGTGAGTATTTTGCAGATCTCGCTTTTTGTCACAAAGTTTTGAAAATTGAAAAAAAAAATAATAAATAAATAAATTTTATTTCTTCATTTTTAAAAATAAATGAGAGCTGTAAAATACTCACCATGCCTCTCAGCAAATAGCTTGGGGTGTCTACTTTCTAAAATGGGGTCATTTGGGGGGGTTTTGTGCTATTTTGGCATTTTATGGCCTTCAAAACTGTGATAGGTAGTGAGGAGTGAAATCAAAAATTTGCGCCCTTAGAAATCCTGAAGGCGGTGCTTGGTTTCCGGGGGCCCGTACGCGGCTAGGCTCCCAAAAAGTCCCACACATGTGGTATCCCCGTACTCAGGAGAAGCAGAAAAATGTATTTTGGGGTGCAATTCCACATATAACCATGGCATGTGTGAGCAATATATCATTTAGTGACAACTTTTTGTAATTTTTTTATTTTTTTGTCATTATTCAATCACTTGAGACAAAAAAAAAAATATTCAATGGGCTCAACATGCCTCTCAGCAATTTCCTTGGGATGTCTACTTTCCAAAATGGGATCATTTGGGGGGGTTTTGTACTGCCCTGCCATTTTAGCACCTCAAGAAATGAGATAGGCAGTCATAAATTAAAAGCTGTGTAAATTTTCGGTCTTTTTCCGTTTATATTGCAAAAAATTTAAATCGCAGAGGCAATCAATCACCATTAAAAGAAAGCTCTATTTGTGGGAAGAAAAGGACGCAAATTTCGTTTGGGTAGAACATTGTGCAAAATTCTGAAATCACCTCTGGTCCTTTAGCTACCAAATGGTCCGGGGCTTAAGTGGTTAAAGTGTCCTTTAAAGTCAGATTTTTTTATTTATTTTTAATTAAAATAACAAACGCGTTATACTCCTCTTCTCTGTACAGTGGTATTGTACAGAGTGGCCCCGATCCTCCTCCTTAGTGGGTCCCTGGCGGCACTCTTGGCTCTGCCTCTTCTTTTTTGTATGCCCCTATAGCAAGCCGTTTGCTATGGGGACAAACGGTGCATGCTCGCTCCCGACCTGTGAGCCGCGCTCCATAGACTTACACAGCAGGACTTAGGCCCACCCCCCCCAACTTCCTCTTCACTGCATTTGAGTGACAGCAAGGGCCAATGGCCAGAGCTGAACAGCCCCGCCCAGGGGGGCGGTCCCTCCGGACATAACCCTCCCACTGCAGTTAGCAGACCTCAGTTCGTAACAAAGCAGTACAAACCTTAAAAAGAAGGGTGGGTGCTGTGTCAGTCCATGGACGTCAGAGAAACTGATTTTACGGTGAGTACAAAAATCCTATTTTCTCTTATCGTCCATGGACTGACACAGCCTCTCTTACACTTTACCCGTGGGATGTCCCAAAGCAGTGTCAAGTGGGTGGGAGCAGTATAAATGGAAAACCAAAAACTTCACTCCAAACCTCAGTTTTTTTTCTGCCTAGCAGAAGGAGAAGACGTGGCTCTCTCAGGAGCCAGTCTCCTGACCTATTTTTATTCCTTTTTTGGATTTTTTTTCTTTTATTTTTTATCTTCTATCAACTGTCCAATGGGCAACAGGTTGGGTGCAAGATATCCTCATAGTCTTCCCTGTCCGACCATCGAGCGTGCTGATCCTCGCCTTGTGTGCGTGAGACTCAGTTCACGACATGCCCCACGACTCCAGGGGTGGCCGGTGGGCTTTCATGCTCCGTGGTCCTCTCAAGATTGAACAGTCCTGCTGTATCTTTCGCTGTGGACCGGGCCGACAGCTACTCAGTACCGCACTGTGATAGTCCTATCAGAAACGCACCAGTGGGTCCCTCAGAGGACGGGTAAGTAGTCTCTCCTGCCTGCAGGTGAGTACATGCTGTGTGTTTCTCTGTGTGGAGGATTTTCCCTGTCTCCCCCTGATTTATTGTCACTCTGTCACCATTGCTGTGCTGTGTGGGGTGCCTGGGGGTCATGCTGTCCTGGGGAGGGGGCTCTTGGTGGTCTCCATTTCACTGGGGCTGTTTTTTTTTAGTGTTTTGGGGGCCTGGGCGCCGTTCGGCGCCATGTTTGTGTTGGTGCATTTACTTTACACTGGCGGCCATCTTGCCGTGGATCGCCTGAGCACATTGCTGCGGCCATTTTCTTGAAGCCGCACGCTTTTTAAACACTTATTTGGCCTCTATCGCTGCTGGGAACGGCACAAATCTCCTCACACTCTCCTCTCAGCTCACTCACGCTGATATAGCGCGGCGCAGAGAGGGACAAGGCAGCGGAACCGAGCGGTCCTGGTCCGGGTTGGTGAGTCAAAAGGCAGTGCCCCAGCACCTGCGGTCCCTATGGACCAGTTGTCGGCAGTCCTGGAATCATTTCTGACCAGGATGGAAGCGGTGTGCAAGCGCAAGGGAGCAAAAAAGCGCCCTCTCCCCACTTTATCTCCACAAGGGGAGTGCGCTGATTCAGATATGGGCCTAGCTGCTGCGGCTCAGGACCCTAGCTCTGAATATTTTGATGGTTTTGAACAGGACATTCCTTGTGAGGAAGACTCCAGGTCTGAGTCAGTAAATGACAGGGCGCTTGTTAGTGAACTCATTGATGCTGTGAGGGACACCCTCAAGCTTAATGCTGCAGCTGCGGAACCTCAGACGGAGGCAGTCTCCTTCTTAAAAGGTTTTTCCATATGCACCTTTTCTTTGACCAGTTCATTGACCAGGTTTGGGTAAAGCCGCAGAAGACTTTTATGGTCCCGCGGCGTTTGTCTATCAGATGCCCCTTTTGAAGAAGCCCTACTTTAAAAGTGGGCTTCTCCCCCAGTGGTCGACCCTCTGGTCGCCCGTTTAAACAAGGCCACCACTCTCCCGATGGAGGGGACTCCTGCATTTAAGGACCCCACTGACAGGAGGTCAGAAGTGGTGAGTAGAGCCATGTTTACCTTGTTGGGGTCCGCTTTACGGCCTGTGGTAGCGGCGACCCTTGTGTCTCAGACACTCACGGAATGGGCAAAAATTTTGCACCAGACTGTGCAGGAGCATAATCTTTCTCCAGACACTATTGCTCTGGCCCACCAGATGGTGCAGGGCCTGATATATGTGTGTGACGCCACTTTGGACGCGGCCCCTTTTAATATCCAGGGCCTCTGTTTCTGCGGTGGTGTTGCGTCGTCTTATCTGGTTGAAATGCTGGTCTGCTGACCTAGCCTCTAAGAAGCTCCTGACAGATCTACCCTTTAAAGGTGGTAGACTTTTCGGTGCTGCTCTGGATGACATCAAGGATGTCACGGGAGGTAAAAGCACTCTTCTTCCTCAGACTATCAAGGGTAAGGAGGCCCGCCGTAAACCGGGTCCTTCCTTTCCAGCAAAAAAGTTTTTTTTTGTTTTTGTTTTTTTTTCCGTCAGTTGGAGTCCACGGGTAAGCCCTCCCAGACTGACAACAGTGCGGCTGGTGGACACAAGCACCCTTGGGTGCGTAAGCCGAACAAAGCGGCTCCCAAGCCCACCTCCGCGTGAAGTCTTGCCCCCGCCCGACTTTTGGGGTGGGGGGACGACTTTGCAGGTTCACGGATCGGTGGACCTCCCGGATCTCCGACCGGTGGGTGTGGGAGGTGGTCACCTCAGGATACAGAAAAGAGTTCCGTTCCTGGCCCCCAGACAGATTCTTTCCCTCAAATCTCCCTCTCCTTCCTGCCCATCGGGCAGCCCTCTTAGGGGCTGTACAGGATTTGATTAGGTCCGGAGTGATTGTGCCGGTTCCGTCACAGGAGAGGTTTCAGGGGTTCTACTCAAATCTGTTTGTTGTCCCCAAAAAGGACGGGGTTCGGCCAATCCTGGACCTCAAGGCTCTGAATGCCTTTGTGAAGGTGCAAAATTTCTGCATGGAATCCATTCGCACGGTGATCGCTACACTCCATCGAGGGGATTTTCTGGCGTCCTTGGACATCAAGGACGCCTACTTGCATGTTCCGATCTGTGCAAGTCACCAGAAGTTTCTGCGCTTTGCGATCGGCGAAGTCAATTTTTGGCTCTTCCCTTCGGCCTAGCCTCGGCACCAAGGGTGTTCACCAAGGTGCTTGCTCCGGTTCTAGCTTTGCTGAGACAGCGAGGCATTGCTATCTGGACGATCTTCTTCTAAGAGCAGACAATGGCTCAGAATTAGAAGAAAGGGTGACTATCGTCAGTCAGACCCTCAGGGACTTCGGGTGGCTCCTGAACTTTCAGAAGTCGGTCCTGGTCCCGACCAGGGTTGCCAACTTTCAGTAAATTTACAAACAGTTTGTAAAATCTGTACTTTTTGCATCTGTCCTTAAATATCTATTACAGACATGTAGGCTGCATGTCCGTAACTGACATTCATGGACAGATGCAACAATTACGGATTTTACAAACTGTTTGTAAATTTACTGAAAGTTGGCAACCCTGGTCCCGACTCAGCGTTTGGAGTATTTAGGTCTGATCCTGGACTCCTTGGAGGCGAAGGTATTCCTACCCCCGGAGAAGTTACTGACACTTCAGTCTGCAGTGTGGGTACTGACGTCCCGAAAATGGTCGTCTATCCGTTTTTGCATGAGAGTCCTGGGACTCATGGTGGCCTCGTTTTTTAGGCCGTTCTGTATGCCCAATCACATACACGGGCATTACAGAAAGAGATCCTGTCCACTTGGGACAAATCCCCGTTGTCCTTGGATCTTCAGATCCAGGTGAGTCATCCAGTCAGGGCGTCCCTGGCGTGGTGGTTGAGGTCCCCAGCTCTTCGGTCCGGGAAGTCGTTCCTCCCCATCCAATGAACGGTGATCACGACGGACGCCAGCCCGACTGGCTGGGGTGGAGTCTGGGGAGTCCTGTGAGTCCAAGGGCTTTGGACTCCGGACGAAGCCCGTTTTACTGAAAAATATTATGGAAATACGGGCAATCAGACTGTGCCTCTCCTCATGGTCGGAGAGGTTACAGGGTCGCTCCCTCAGGATCCGGTCGGACAACGCCACGGCTGTGGCGTATGTCAACCATCAAGGGGGGACTCGGAGCTCTGTCGGCCGTCTACATTCCGGGTGTAGACAATCGGCAGGTGGACTATCTGAGTCGCTGGACCAGGGAGAGTGGTCCTTGCACCCGGAGGTCTTTCAACTTCTGTGCCGGCGGTGGGGCACGCCGGATGTGGACCTGATGGCCTCTCGACTCAATCGCAAGGTGTCGAGGTTTGGCCAGGTCCAGGGATCCTTGGGCGGATGCCTCGGATGCGCTGGTGGCCCCATGGGGTCATTATCACCTGATATATGTTTATCCTCCACTGCAGCTGCTTCCTCGCCTTCTGTTTCAAAGTCCTATATTTCATCCTGCTTTACAGTCTCTGGCTTTAACGGCATGGCTATTGAAAGCCAGGTGCTGAGAGACCTCGGTCTCTCGGATTCGGTCATTTCGACCATGTTAAGGGCACGGAAGTCTTCCTCCAGAAAGATCTATCTCCGTACCTGAAAAGCTTACATCGCCATGTGCGAAGAGCTGGACTGGCGTCCACAGACGTACTCCGTCCCCAGAATCCTGCGGTTCTTGTGGCGTGACCCAAAAGCTTGCTTTGAGTACCATGAAGGGTTCGATTTTGGCCTTGGCCGTCTTCTTTCAGTGACCGCTAGCGGGTCATTCCTTGGTTAGCACCTTTGTGCAGGGGGTTCGTCATGTGCTCCCTCCTGTCAAGCCTCCTCTCCCTCCTTGGGATCTGAATTTGGTGCTCTCGGTTCTCCAGGAACCTCCCTTTGAAAATTTCAGAGATATTCCCCTTTTGACCTTGTCTCAGAAGGTAGTCTTCTTAGTGGCTATTACTTCTGTTGGACGGGTGTCTGCGTTGGCGGCCTTGTCCTGCAAGTCACCCTATTTGGTCATCCATAAGGTTAAGGCGGTGTTGCGTCCGCGACCTTCTTTTTTGCCAAAGGTGGTCTCGGCCTTTCACCTAAATGAGGACATTGTCCTCCCGTCCTTGTATCCTCACCCATCGCATCCCAGAGAGTTTGCGCTTGATACATTGGATGTGGTACGAGCCTTGCGGGTGTACCTGTCTGCTACTGCTTCTATTCGGAAGTCTGACTCACTGTTTGTGTCTGTCTCTGGTCCAAAACAGGGCCAGGCGGTTTCGTCTGCCACCATTTCTAGGTCGATCAGACAGACCGTCATTCAGGCCTATGCCCTCAAGGGGCGGGCGCCTCCCTTTCCGGGTATGGCGCATTCCACCAGGGCAATTGGTGCTTCTTGGGCTTTCCGACATCAAGCGTCGGTTGCACAAGTGTGCAAGGCGGCGACCTGGTCGTCCGTTCATACCTTTTCTAAGTTCTATAAGGTTGATGTGGCTGCATTTTCGGATGCTTCCTTCGGCCGCAAGGTGTTGCAGGCCGCTGTTTTGATGTTGCAACGCCTCTGTTGAGAAGCTTTGCCTTGTTTGGAGTGAAGTTTTTGGTTTTCCATTTATACTGCTCCCACCCTCTTGACACTGCTTTGGGACATCCCACGGGTAAAGTGTAAGAGAGGCTGTGTCAGTCCATGGACGATAAGAGAAAATAGGATTTTTGTACTCACCGTAAAATCAGTTTCTCTGACGTCCATGGATTGACACAGCACCCACCCTTCTTTTTAAGGTTTGTACTGCTTTGTTACGAACTGAGGCTACTAGCTGCAGGTGGGAGGGTAATGTCCGGAGGGTCCGCCCCCCTGGACAGGGCTGTTCATCTCTGGTTTTGTTCTAGAATGTTTCTAACATCTAACATTCTGCCTAGGTCTTCTCCTGCAAGCAGGGACATATACCCACACGTAAACAGTATGAGAGCTGTGTCAGTCCATGGACGCCAGAGAAACGGATTTTACGGTGAGTACAAAAATCCTATTTTACCTTTAATGCAAGCAGTGCATTAAGGTAAACGTTTTATAGGTTTAGTATCACTTTAAGTTGTAAGAGTGTTAAAATAAATGTGGGTGCACTGAAGGACTCTGGGAAATGATGGTCAGGACCGGGGGGGGGGTAGGTCTAAAGCTGTGTAAGGGGCCCCAACATTTTTGATGGCTGCCCTGCCTGTACTGCTTTGTTGCGATTCCATCGAATATGCAAACCACATACAAATTGCACTAGATAATTGCACTGAAAATTGTATTGCAGTAGTGTTAGAACAGCATACAGTCTAATGCTAGTTTATGTTTGAAAACACTATACTGTACACTACACTGGGTAAGACCGATGCAAAGCTTTGTGGTAAGAAAAGGGCCTTTTATTAAACAATATTTTTATTAATATTAAAAAACATACAGACAAACGGTTAAAAGTTTAAAATAGATGGATTCCTTTGGTTTGATTTGTCTTTTTTTTTTTTTATTAGTTTTGTCATTTTGAATTGTAGACCTTTTACTGAATATATTTATGTTTGTAGTTTTTAGAGTATAAAATATTCCTGAATGTGTTGTTTTTTTTTATTTTTATTTCTCTTTTTCTTTTTTTTTTTTTTTTTTTTTTTAGGTTTCTTCAAATGGAAAATTCTTGCTCTCCTACAAACACAGGATTAACCTGGATAAAATTGATACACTTGGCATATATGGACAAGTGAAAATTAATACAATTGGCTTTGTTTCTGAAACAGTAAGTAATTTTCTCTGTCACTAAAGGTAAATTAATATCATTAAAGTGGTTGTAAACCCACTTTTTCAACTTGCACCTACAGGTAAGCCTAGATTAAGGCTTACATGTAGGTGCAAGAAATATCTCCTAAACCTACACGGTTTAGGAGATATTTACTAAAAATGACAGGCGCCGCTGTCTACGGCGCATGCGCGCCGTAGACAATGGCGCATTCATGGGGTTAATCCCATTCACAAAATCGGCTACTTCCCAGCGTCTCCGGAGCGGCGCTGTGATTGGCTGGTGCGGCGATACCCGGAAGTAACCTTCCGGCTATCGCCGCAGCGATGGATGCGGCTGAAGAGGGAGACGAGGACGGCTTCGGGGGCCCCGATCTAAGGTAAGTGATGCATAATGACCTATTATGCTAGTCATAATAGCTCATTATGCCTTTCTCTTACAGGTAGTTTAAAAAAATATATATATATATTTCTAAGGGTTTACAACCACTTTAATAATTGCTCTTGTTCAGGGAAAGCTGTTGATTGTTTTGAATTGACTGTCTTTTACGCTTATGTATTATCTATATTACTCATTCTTTTATGTAAATTATTTGGTATAGCTGACGCAAAATATTGCCTCAATAAAAATGGAAGCCTTATTACATGCAGAAATAGGAAAGGTAAAAAAGAAGGGGGTGGAGGCGCCAACTAAATTAGTCCTACTGTAATCATTTAATGTAAGTATAGTGTATATATACTTACAGGTTCACTTAAAAATGATATCCATCGAGGATGGGGGTGTTCTGAGGTCTGTTGGTGCTGCTCTGCTGGCTCTGGCAAAGTTCCCCTCAGCCGTGAGGTGTAGGAGATGTCGATTTTCGTTTGCACAGGCTTCACTGCGGTGTCGCATGACAGGAAGCTCCATGCTAACCAGTCTGGAACGTGGAAGTGATGTCATACAGCAGGGCAGTCCTCCAAACAGAGTGGGACGTTTCACAGGCTACGCGCTCGAAGCTCACAGCTCCTTCTACTGGCCTTGTGCAAATGAAAATCGACATCTCCTACACATCACGGCTGAGGGGAACTTTGCCAGAGCCAGCAGAGCAGCACCAACAGACCTCAGAACACCCCCATCCTCGATGGATATAATTTTTAAGTGAACCTGTAAGTATATATACTATACTTACATTAATGATTACAGTAGGACTAATTTAGTTGGCGCCTCCACCCCCTTCTTTTTTTACACTTCTTGCTGACAGAGGACATGGACACCCTCCTGAGGATGGCTGCCTCCTCTTGTTTTTTGATATACAGATTGACTTAGAAGTGCCATTAGAGCCACTATTACATTCATTTTAAAGGCATCACATCGCTAGGAGCGCCGGAATCCCCCCCTTTTCCACGAACAGAAATAGGAAAGGAAAGATGGCACGAAGATTGGGACACACACAACATTGATATCAAAATATCAATAGGAAGGATATAACAAATGAGTACAAAGGGGGGTAATCGATATAGGATAGGAATTAAAAACAAGTTCTGGTTCAGATGAATAAATTCAAATAAACAGCACCAGCAGCAGCTCCCTTGGGAGTGAAGCAGTCTCTGGAAAACAGGGATAAAAGGGACAAGGTGCGCCAGACTAAGTGCAGTAAGTAGAGAACAATTTATTCAAAACAAAGCTAATTGGCTACTCGCATAACATCTGTGAGAAACAAGCATGTCAGGTATCCATCCGTGGTCACTGTGGAATCTGAAACTGTGTCTATGGTGGCGTCCCAGCGGGCTTCAGTAGATTTGAAGAAAAAGTGGGAGCTTTCAAACGCGTCATCTGACAGGTCCGGACTTTCACGAGTGCGTTCCGCGCTGGTGCGCACGCCGCTCAACAGGAACCAGGCTGGTCCTCTCCCTGCTGACATCTCACTGAAGCCACCTGGGATTCCACAGTGACCATGGATGGATACCTGACATGCTCGTTTTCACAGATGTTATGTGAGTAGCCAATGGGCTTTGTATTGAATAAATTGTTCCCTACTTACTGCACTTAGTCTGGCGCACCTTGTATCTTTTTATCCTTATTACATGCAGACATGGCCATACGAGTTATGAGCCCTCAGACAACTAAAAGTCACATGCTGCATGTTTCTCAAAACAAGGATTTGAAAGCCTATTTTTGTTTTTAATTCTTGGTCATCTGTTCCATTTAAAACGGGTGGTTGGGGGTGGTAAAGGTGGTAGGCGGCCTCAGGGCATTAACTTTAAAAAATTTGAACAACAAAGTAGAGCCCATTCACACTCCAGTTAGAGCCCATTCACACAGGAACAACTTTAAATCCGACTTCAAGTCGCCTCAAGTCGCGCTACATGAGAAAATCAATGTAAGTGAATGGAGCCATCTTAATGCACACTACTGCAGTCGCGCTGACTTAAAAGGTTCCTGTACGACTTCTAGGCGACTTGTAGGCAACTTGTACCCATTGATTTCAATGGAAGTCGCCTTAGAAGTCGGATCACTGTCTTAACAGAAGCAACAATACAGGAAGAGAACATACATTTCTCAGGCAAACCCCTCCCTCCCACAGAGCTGATTCTTGTTTGATTGGCCACTGGAAAGCCTCCTGTCCCGGAGGCAACTTGAAGTTGCCTTGTAAGTTGCCTCATGTTGCCCTGTGATTCATACTCAAGTCGTGTCTAAGTTACCTCCCAAAGTCGCGCTGGAAGTCGTGTTGCCCCTGTGTGAACGGAGTCTTACTGAACAAAATAACAGTGTGTGTATAATATATATACATTGTGCGTATGTATGTTAATTTTGTGAAAATAGTGCAGTGCTGCGTATCTATAAATATTATATAAACAAATAATTATACATTCAATAAAACAATTTGTGAAGAAAAAAAAAAAACAGTTCATATGTAGGTTTCCAAAACTGTCACCGCTGTGTAAAATCCTATTTAAATGTATCCAATATTCAGTGCAAACCACCACCTGCTAAAATGCCTGCTCACCTCAAGGATGAGTATAAAACTCCATAGACAGATCACTCCTCGGGTCCACCACGATCAATCCACTTTACCATTGGTAGTAATTCCTACAGTCCCTAGACTGCACCTCTGTGTGGGTAATCAACGTTTGAATTGTCTCCAAACAACACCTTCCTCCACTCGCTTTTCAATAATCAATTCCACTTATATTTCCAGGGGTTAAGGACATGAAACAAAAAACACAAGTGCGATAGTGTTCTCTGCTTTTAAATTTATTAAAAAAGCCCCCCTTAAAAGTTACTTACAATAAATATCAATAAAAACAGCATATATCAAATCACCAGCTCATTCACTGCAGATCTACACTCCCAGTGCTTCGCCTGACATCACAGATTCGACTCCTCCCTTCTAAACGCGTGTGGGACTCTCATTGGCCTTCATCAGTAGATGGGTGGGTCAAATTAGGTGAAAACTTATATACCTAAATGTTGCCTAGGCAACCCTTCAGGCATCACCACAGCCGTCCACAGTCTGTGAGGACACTCCTTCTTCCTGTGACTACAGAGCTCACTTTCATTGAGCTGGAGAGTGTGTCACCCGGATCTGCATACCTGCAGGGTGCTCTCACTCGATCACACCCCTGACCTCCGTGGTAATGTCCCGTTACAATCTAATCTCCACATGAGTGCACGATGTATCGCTATATACATAATACAATAAAAAAACAAGTCTAAAATGAAATTAAATTAAAAGATGTTCCTATTTATATCTTTATCTGCGGGGACAAACTATATTTCTTTCTCGTACATCACGGGACACAGAGCGACATAGTCATTACTAATGGGTTATATAGTTACCGTCAGGTGCTGGCACTGGCAACTTCCAAAACCGGAAGTACCCTCCCCTATATAAGCCCCTCCCATCCGGGAGCACCTCAGTTTTTTGCCAGTGTCTAAGGTGTTGGCCAAGAAGAAACATGTGTTTTTCACTGAGCTTGCGTACAGGTTCTTTTGGGCCTCAGTAAGCTATTCCGGATCCGACCAAAAAAGCTTCATAGCTAAACGGTCGGTACCCGGGCCTTGCAGAGAAGAGCAAGGTTCTGCCTGTAATGCTTCTCTTAGGAGAGCTGGACCCTGGGATCCAGAGCTCTGGTCATACCCACGACCAAGATGTTTTCTGTGCAGGGTGCTATACAGGTCCAGGGGAGTGGAATCCTTGGGAACCCGGTCCCTGAAGGTTTGATTACAATGCCTGCCGTGATAGGTGAAGTTTGGGCTTTTGTGGACCAAACAAAGTCCTGCGGCGGGGAACAGGTAAGTGGGGGCCCCCAGGAACTTGGTTCTATTGGGGGACCCCCAAGCCTAATTTGTCTTTCTGTCTGTTACCTAACGGTATTCCCGCTAATATCTGTGCATGCCTGTAACTACTAAAAAAATGTAATAATTTTTAATGGTGGTCAAGAAAAAAAAAAAAAAAAAAGAATGTTTTTTTATATATATGTTTAGTATATTAAACTGCGGTACCTGTGTTTGTCCACTAGAGGCCGCTGTGGAATGTTTTTCTTGTCATATGGACTAGTTTCTTCTCAGAGAACAAAGTCCAGGCAGCTGGTGAGTTCTCCTACAGGAAACTGTTTCCTCTGCCATGTTGCAGTGTTCGTCTATCCCCCGGCCTGCGGCAAAGGGGGCCCTGGCTCCTGTCCCTGGTTTCCATGTTTGAAAATTAGCGCCGAGGCGCACGTGGCCGCGCGCGTGCGCGTGCACGCGCCTCTATATATAGAGGTGGCCGGAAAAAGGGGCGGGGCCTGGGGGATGACGCTCTGTGCGCGCCGCAGCGCTTCTGCGCATGTGCGGGCGTCCCAGCAGGTTTTTAAAAAAGCCACATTATTGCAGTAAGCTGGCTATGAAGTACAGAGACAGAGCTGGCAACATTTAAAGGCATACAGCAAGCGGTTGATACAGGCATCCCCTAGAAAGGCACATTAGTAGACACCAACTGTGATATAGCAGCAATTGTGCTAGACTATTCTCAGTAAAAGTGGTGTATTACGGCTGGAATACCTCAGCTTTAGGCTTAGGAATATGCCATCCAGTAGCTCCGGAACTGAATCTTCCAGGAAGCGAAGGGGGTCTCATCGGGCTCTGAGGATCTTGGGCATACTCCTGCTGCACCAGTCTCCCCTGAAGTTCAGAGGTAAGTGACCGTAGAGACCCCGCAGGGGTACTTGGTACTGTGGCTGTCCTCAGTCACCTGCTCCTGTGTATGTAACAGAGGAGGTTTTTTCCTCAGCTCTGGGAGGATTAGAGAGAGATTGTCAAAATTTATCGCTGCCTCCCTGTCAGGGAAAGCACGCCCGATCTCCGTCTCCTCCTTCAGAGTGCCTGTTAGCAGAGCAACAGTCCCATACAGGGATCGACCTGCCTGAAGGGGATCAGGATAAGGTTGATTCTGTTATAGAGGAATCAACAGTGGGGGAACCTTTTCTCAGCATCTCAAGCTGAAAGATTATGGGTTCAGTCTCTGACTAACATGGTCCGATCAGCATTTAAAAATGCACCTTGCGGAACCATCAACCACTACTGTATCCTCGTTGGGGTCGCTAGAAGCCCCCAGACTGTTTGTTCTTTTCCACTTCACCCTTTACTGAAAGGGCTCATTTACCAGGATTGGGAACGTCCTGAGAAAATATTTATTCCCCCAAGAGATTTCCGGTGGTCTATCCCATGGAGGATAAGTTCATCAAAAAAAAAAAAAAAAATGGAAGGTCCCTACAGTGGACGCAGCCATCTCTTGTATGTATAAATCACTGACATGTCCAGTGGATAATGTCCAAATGTTCAAGAACCCAATAGATAAAAGATTGGAGTCCTTATGAAAATCTGCTTGGTGATACAACCAGCAGTAGCAGCTATTGGGGTCTGCTAAGCAGTGAAGGATCAGTTGAAACAGGTCTTGAGGGACTTGACAGATCAGCAGGCTTTGCCCTAGCTGATCTACCTAGAGCCTTAGGCTTTGCGGTTGACGCCATAGAGGATTCAGTCCATCAGGCCTCCCGCCTTACGCTGTCTATAGTACATATGCGTAGGCTCCTATGGCTCAGAAACTGGTCTGCTGAAGCTCCCTGTAAAGAATGGCTGGTTAGCGTCCCATTTCATGGTGAACGCTTATTCAGGGAAAACCTGGACAAATATATCCAGAAAATTTCCAGCGGTAAAAATACGCTCTTGCCGGTTAAAAGCAGAGTTAGAGGTCCCTCTTTAAGAGGCCTGCTTCTCCAGTCCCTGGGGCATCGGCTGTGTAACAGTTCCGACGGCCTCCTCGGTCAAATCCCGGGGGTAAAAAACAGGGACAGTAGCAGGGTAATGAGAAACCCTGGGTCAGGGGAGGTACAAAACCTCCCCCAAAGTTAAATTCATTGAAGCCCCCACTCAGTCGGGTGGGGGGAGGACTCCAGTTGTTCGCAAAGAGACCTGGCGGGACACGATCAAGACAGATAGGTGCTCTCCGCAGTAGGTTTGGGATACAGTTTGGAGTTAAAAGACTCTCCTCCTTCCCATTTTGAGGTCAAACGTGCCAAGGGATCCCCGGAAGAGAGAGTCCCTCCTGTTGGCACTAGAACAACTATTGCTCCAAGGAGTAATTATGGAGGTTCCCCTGGAAGAATGAGGGTTCGGGTCTTACTCAAACCTCTTTACAGTCCCGAAGCAAACGCGGACGGGAGGCCCATATTAATTCTAAAAGGGCTATACAAATTCCTGTATATCAGGACTTTCCGATGGAGTCGATCCGATCGGTGGCCACTGCCCTACAAGGGGAGGATTGGTTAGCCACGATCGACATCAAAGATGCTTATTTGCACATTCCCATCTTTCCAGTCCACCAAAAATTTCTACGCTTTGCAGTAGAAGGGCGCCATTTTCAGTTCAGAGCCTTACCCTTCGGTTTGGCCACAGCACCAAGAGTGTTCACAAAAATTCTGGCCCTTTATTGGCCAATCTAAGAACACAAGGTGTAATGATAATGGCATATCTGGATGACTTGTTGCTGATAGACCACTCAGTGAAAAAACTAGACGTGGTCGTTCACAAGACGATCAAGTATCTGGAATCTCACGGTTGGATTATCAACCGAGACAAGTCAGCCCTAAAAACCAGTCAAAAGTCTGGAATACTTGGGGCTAAGGTTGGATTCAGGCCAGAGAAAAATATTCTTGCCTCGAGGAAAGGTGTTGTCTTTGAAAGATTTGATCCACTTAGTGGGTACAAAAAAGACAGCCGTCCATACGCCTGTATATGAGGCTGCTGGGAAAAATGGTGGCATCATTCGAAGCAGTACCCTACGGTCAATTCCATTCAAGGAATTTGCAAGGGGCCATACTGTCAGCCTGGAACAAAAAAGTTCAGGCCCTAGACTTACAATGTCCTTGTCCCCTTCCGTTCGCAAGAGCCTCCGTTGGTGGTGGGTTCCCCAGAATCTGGAAAAAAGGAAATCCTTCAGTCCGATTTCTTGGAAGGTGGTCACTACAGATGCCAGCCTTATAGGCTGGGGAGCAGTACTGGAGCAATAGTCTCTCCAGGGCAGATGGTCGGATGCAGAAAAGGCCCTGCCCATCAATCTCTTAGAGATACGAGCAGCCCGGTATGCCCTAGTAGCATGGACATCCAAACTCCAAGGGTCCCCTGTCAGAATTCAATCAGACAATGCCACAGCAGTGGCATATATCAATCATCAGGGGGGCACCAGGAGTCGTGCAGCCCAGAGGGAAGTAAATTACATCCTGAAATGGGCAGGAAAAATATGTCCCAGCCATATCTGCGGTATTCATTCCAGGAGTGGAGAATTGGAAGGCGGACTTTCTAAGTCGCCAGCAATTAGGCCCAGAGGAAGGGTCCCTTCACCCCGAGGTTTTTTCTGGACAATATGTCAGCGGTGGGGAACATCGGATGTAGATCTTCTAGCATCCAGATTCAACGCAAAGGGGGATAGGTTTGTCTCTCGGACAAGGGATCCCCTAGCTTGCGGCTCGGATGCCCTAGTGTTCCCTGGGGATCAGTTCAAGCTGATATATGCATTCACACCGCCACAATGGTTACCTCGATTACTCCGCAGAATCAGGGTAGAAAAGAAACCAGTGATTCCGGTGGCTCCAGCGTGGCCCCGAAGAGCGTGGTACGCGGAGATTGTAAAATTTCAGTGGGGAGTCCTTGGACTCTCCCACGTCGTCCGGCTTTCGCAAGGACCGATATACCACCCTTCCTTACCAGCCCTAGGTTTGACGGCCTGGCTATTGAAGCCCACATTCTAAAAAAGAGAGGGCTCTCTAATGCTGTGGTATCTACCATGATCAATGCCAGGAAGCCGGTATCCAGGCAGATCTACTATAAAATCTGGAAGGCGTACATCGCGTGGTGTGAGGCCAAGAAATGGCATCCACATAAGTACGTAATAGGTAGGATTCTGGACTTCCTACAGTGGGCTGTAGATAGGAAGCTTGCCTTGAGTACTATCAAGGGTCAGATTTCGGCCTTGTCAATATTTTTTCAAAGGCCCTTGGCTTCGCATTCACTAGTCAAAGCCTTTATACAAGGAGTGATGCGTATTAGGCCTCCGGTTAATATTCCCATATGTTCATGGGATCTAAACTTGGTTCTGTCGGTTCTACAGAAACAACCATTTGAACCATTACAGCATATTTCCTTGGTGCTTCTCACCAGGAAATTGATTTTTCTAGTAGCCATTTGTTCGGCTAAAAGAGTATCGGGATTAGCAGCTATGTCCTGTAAGGAGCCATATCTGGTTATCCATAAGGACAGAGTAGTGTTACGTCCTCATCCAGCCTTTCTTCCTAAGGTGGTATCGAGGTTTCATTTGAACCAAGATGTGGTTCTTCCTTCTTTTTTCCCCAAACCTACTTCGGTAGAGGAAAAGTTATTGCATTCTTTGGATGTAGTAAGAGCAGTTAAAGCTTATCTAAAAGCCACTGCTCAGATTCGCAGAACGGATACTTTGGTTATTCTGCCGGAAGGCCCCAGAAAGGGTCAGGCAGCGTCAAAATCTACTTTAGCCAAGTGGATTCGACAGGTCATAATACAAGCCTATGGCTTGAGAAGGAGACCGCCTCCGTTCAAAGTTAGAGCGCACTCCACGAGAGCAGTTGGAACTTCATGGGCAGTGCATCACCAGGCCTCCCTGGCTCAAATCTGTAAGGCCGCAACAGGGTCTTCAGTACACACGTTTACTAGGTTCTACCAGGTGGACGTTAGAAGTCAGGAGGATGTCGCCTTTGGGCGCAGTGTGTTGCAGGCCGCAAAAGATCCTCATGTCTGATAGCGCTCAGCTTATATATGGTGTATCCCCCCCCTCATTTGGCATTGCTTTAGGACATCCCATTAGTAATGACTATGTCGCTCTGTGTCCCGTGATGTACGAGAAAGAAAATAGGATTTTTATAACAGCTTACCTGTAAAATCCTTTTCTTGGAGTACATCACGGGACACAGAGCTCCCGCCCCTCTTTGGGGACACTTATTGCTTTGCTACAAAACTGAGGTGCTCCCGGATGGGAGGGGCTTATATAGGGGAGGGTACTTCCGGTTTTGGAAGTTGCCAGTGCCAGCACCTGACGGTAACTATATAACCCATTAGTAATGACTATGTCGCTCTGTGTCCCGTGATGTACTCCAAGAAAAGGATTTTACAGGTAAGCTGTTATAAAAATCCTATTATGTTTATTAGAACCTCATCGGCCATTCATTAAAAATTTAAATTTATAGAAAAATTAATAAGTATGAATCAATCACATGTGAAAAATCGATTCTACGACTAAGCTAAAAAATAATATATAAAGCTTGGGTTCATCCGGGATTTGAACACAGGACCTCTCGCACCTGAAGCGAGAATTATACCCCTAGACCAACAAGCTGAGTTACACCTATTTCATGACCATATATCACTTTATAAACATATTAAAATTGTTAATAATAAAATCTACTGTGCGTTTATTATGCGACCTCACTTAGCCATTATAGATGAAGCAATTCAGATCGAAATCTATCTTAAGCCCCCTGGGCGCTAAAACCTGGGTCTCATATATCCAGGCAGACTCGCGCTGGCTCAATTGTCTTATAAAGTTGTCTTATAAAGTTGCCCCCTCTCCAGTGATGCTTCACCTTCTCAATCACCCAGAATTTAAGTTGTTTGGGATTCCTATCCTGAATCTCTCTAAAGCGCTTGGAAACGCAATATTCTTTTCTTCCTTTTTTTAATATTGTTGATGTGCTCCCGCAACTCTAACTAATAGAGGTCTAGATGTCCGACCAACATATTGAAGTTTGCAGGAACTCTCCAACATGTATACCACCCCCTCTGAAGAGCAAGTTATAAAATCTTTAATTTTATGTGTTCTTCCTGATGCTGTGGCTGTAAATTCACTTTTCTTCTTTACATTACTCCCTTTCGTGGTCCTACACGCCAGGCATCTCCCACAAGCGTAAAAACCTGTAAGGAAGGGAGTCAGGGTACCTGTTTGGTTGTTTTTATTGGGGGGGGGGGTCTAACACTCCTGGCGCTAAAATGTCTCTCAGATTAGGTGCTTTTTTGTACACAAATGAAGGACACTGGGGGATAACACCTCCCAATACTTTATCTCTCAGTAATACATTCCAGTGTTTTTTAACCACTTGACCACTGGGCACTTAAACCCCCTTAGTAACCAGACCAATTTTCAGCTTTCGGTGCTCTCACATTTTGAATGACAATTACTCAGTCATACAACACTGTACCCATATGAAATTTTTGTCCTTTTTTTCACACAAATAGAGCTTTCTTTTGGTGGTATTTAATCACCGTTGGGTTTTTTATTTTTTGCGCTATAAGAGAAAAAAGACTGAAAATTTTGTAAAAAAATGATTTTTTTTTCGTTTCTGTTATAAAATTTTGCAAATTACTATTTTTTCTTCATAAATTTTGGCCAAAATTTATACTGCTACATATCTTTGGTAAAAATAAGTACAAATTGGTGCATATTTTTTGGTCTTTGTGAAAGTTATAGAGTCCACAAACTATGGTGCCAATATCTGAAAATTGATCACACCTGAAGTACTGACGGCCTATCTCAATTCTTGAGACCCTAACATGCCAGAAAAGTACAAATACCCCCCAAATGACCCCTTTTTGGAAAGAAGACATTCCAAGGTATTCAGAAAGAGGCATTGTGAGTTTTTTGAAGTTGTCATTTTTTCCCACAATTCTTTGCAAAATCAAGATTTTTTTTTTCTCTTTTTTTTTTTTCACAAAATTGTCATATTAGCAGGTTATTTCTCACACACAGCATATGCATTCCACAAATTACACCCCAAAACACATTCTGCTATTACTCCCGAGTATGGCGATACCACATGTGTGAGACTTTTACACAGCGTGGCCACATACAGAGGCCCAACATGCAGGGAGCACCTTCAGGCGTTCTGGAGCACCAAGGCCAATTCTGACATTTCTCTCCTACATGTAAAAATCATCATTTATTTGCTAGAAAATTACATAGAACCCCAAAACATTATATATGTTTTTTTAGCAAAGACCTTAGAGAATATAATGGTGGTTGTTGCAACTTTTTATCTCGCACGATATTTGCGCAGCAATTTTTTTAACGCGTTTTTTACGGAAAAAAAATGTTTTGTGCTTAAAAAAAAAAAAAAAACAGTAAAGTTAGCCCAATGTTTTTGCATAATATGAAAGATGAAGTTACGCCGAGTAAATAGATACCTAACATGTCGCCCTTAAAAATTGCACACACTCGTGGAATGGCGCCAATTTTCGCTACTTAAAAAATCCCCATAGGCGACGCTTTAAATATTTTTACTGGTTACATGTTTTGAGTTACAGAGGAGGTCTAGGGCCAAAATGATTGCTCTCGCTCTAACGTTCGCAGAGATACCTCACATGTGTGGTTTGAAAACCGTTTTCATATGTGGGCGGGACTTACGTATGCGTTCGCTTCTGTATGCGAGCTCACGGGGACAGGGGCGCTTTAAAAAAAAAAAAAAAAATTATTCTTCATTTTACTTTATTTATTTTAGTTTGACATGTTTTTCCGCCCTAAACATTTTTTTGATCACTTTTATACCTATTACAAGGAACGTAAACATCCCTTGTAATAGGAATATGGCATGACAGGTCCTCTTTACAGTGAGATATGGGGGGGGGGGGGTGTCAATAAGACCCCACATCTCACCTCTAGGCTGGGAAGCCTGAAAAAAAAACAAAAAAAAAAAACAACAATCCTGGCTTTGATCGTAGCGGTGAGTCGGTAGAAGCACCGGAGGGCGGCGGGGGGGGGGGGACATCCCCTCTCGCCTCCCGTAAGAATGATCAAGCGGCGGAACAGCCGCTATGATTGTTCTTATGGTGTAGGGAATCGCCGGCTGAAAAAGCTAATATCTGAATGATGCCTGTAGCTGCTCCCATCATTCAGATATCCCCGCACAAAGTCAAGGACGTCATATGACGGCCGGAGGGCGGGAAGTGGTTATTGCAGAGTATTGCCGGGCGTTGCGGAGTATTGCCGGGCGTTGCGGAGTATTGCCGGGCGTTGCGGAGTATTGCCGGGCGTTGCGGAGTATTGCCGGGCGTTGCGGAGTATTGCCGGGCATTGCGGAGTATTGCGGACTATGGCAGGGTATTGCTGTGTATGGCAGGGTATTGCGGTGTATGGCAGGGTATTGTGGAGGGTATTGCACAGGGTATTGTGGAGGGTATTGCACAGGGTATTGTGGAGGGTATTGCACAGGGTATTGTGGAGGGTATTGCACAGGGTATTGTGGAGGGTATTGCACAGGGTATTGTGGAGGGTATTGCACAGGGTATTGTGGCGGGTATTGCAGAGTATTGTGGCGGGTATTGCAGAGTATTGTGGCGGGTATTGCAGAGTATTGTGGCGGGTATTGCAGAGTATTGTGGCGGGTATTGCAGAGTATTGTGGCGGGTATTGCAGAGTATTGTGGCGGGTATTGCAGAGTATTGTGGCGGGTATTGCAGAGTATTGTGGCGGGTATTGTGCAGGGTATTGCAGAGTATTGCACCAGGGTATTGCAGAGTATTGCACCAGGGTATTGCAGAGTATTGCACCAGGGTATTGTGCAGAGTATTGCACCAGGGTATTGTGCAGAGTATTGGCAGGGTATAGCACAGGGATGGCTGAGCAGGGATGGATGGATGGCTGGATCTGTGACTGCAATTGTCACAGATCCAGCCCACAGTGCTGCTGCTGCCATCCGCTCCCTCCCCTCTCCTCTCACACTGTACCGATCGGTACAGAGAGGGGAGGGAGGAACCGGCGTCATCAAATGACGCCGGTCTGTTTACAAGTGATTGCTCCGTCATTTGACGGAGCGATCACGTGGTAAACGGCCGCTATCAGCGGCGATTTACCGCGATTCGTGAGTTTCCCGTGTGCGCGCCCCAGGGGGCGCGCGGGAGCGCGATTCTGGGAGGACGTTATATAACGTCCTCCCAGGGTTAAGCAACCACCTTGTCGACGTTCTTTGTCGGCAGGTGGTTGTTAAGTGGTTAATTATATTCTCGATCTCATTCTTCTGAATATTATAACTTAACACCATTCTATATTCCTGTCCTTCGTTCCTTACTACCTTTTCTTTAGGTTTCAGCAACTCTTTTCTTTCCATATTCTTCACCTCCTCTAGTTGTTTATTGACCAGCTGAACATCATAGCCTTTTTGTATGAATTTTTTTTCAAACATTACTGCTTGTTCCTCAAATTCTTCATTCCTGGTACAGTTCCTCCTGAGTCGGACTAACTGTCCCTTGGGAATGTTTAATAACCATGGCCTATGATGGCAACTGTCCATGGCTATGTAGCCATTTCTGTCCGTAAGGCTTACAGTAATTTTTTGAGAGAATTTCCCCTTCTTGAATGTATATCTCCACATCTAAAAACACCATTTTCTGTTTGTTATACTGCCATGTTAATTTTATGTTTTTCTCATTTTGATTCAACCTGTCCATGAAGGAGAGCAGACTGACCTCATCTCCCCTCCAAATCATGAACAGGTCATCTATGAATCTGTGGTAACTAAATCAACTCCTTTGGCGTATCCCTGAAGACAACATCCGACTCCCAGTGGGCCAAAAATAAATTGGCCACACTGGGAGCGAAACAAGCCTCCATGGCTACACCGGTCTTCTGTAAGTAGTAGTCACCATCATACCAAAAGTAGTTGTGTACTAATCCAAATTCTAGACATTGCAAAAGATATCTGTGTTGTCTTTTCTCCTACAGATGCATTTTTCAACGCCTATTTTACAGATTGTTTGGCATCTAAATGCTCAATAATGGTATATAACGAACCTACGTCGGCAGTAACCAAAAAAAGGGGAGAATTATCAAGAGTAATGTTTTCTAGATTCTGCAATAAATGCTTTGTATCCTTCAGATACGCTGGGGTGGTGGTGACCTAGGGTTGCAAGAAGAAATCCAGGTATTGGCCCAGTCTAGAGGTGAGAGAGTCCACCCCATTAACAATGGGCCGTCCTGGAGGCTTCTGAGAATCCTTATGGATTTTGGGGAGGAAATATATAATTGGGGTACGGCAAGAGGATGGATTTAAATATTCTGCTTCTTTCTGGCTTAAAATCTTTTTCTTGACTCCTTTTAGTTATCAACGCTGAAAGCTCATCTCTATATGATTTGACTGGATTAGACAACAATAATGAATATGTATCAGAGTCTCCTAACAGTCTTTCCATTTCTTCCTTATAATAGGCTTGAGACATTAAAATGATTCCCCCTCCCCCTTATCTGCTGGTCTTATAACCACTTCTTTCTTTTTTTCCAAAGAACGAATCCCCTTCTTGATGTGTTCTGGGTCATGTCCTTTTCTAATTTTTAATTGTTCCAAATCATGCACAACCACATTTTTAAATACTTCAGTGAATTTATTATCAGGGACGGGCGGATTGAATTTAGATAGATTCCGTAATCCCGTGCCTGATACATTATTCTGACTGGTCACACTTGTGGTGTTAAGTATTTTTTAATATCTAACTTTCTCATTATATTTTTGAATATTAACATAAGTGTCAAATTTATTGAGATTCTTGGTAGGGGTGAATTTGAGTCCCCTACCAAGGAGGGAGGAGTCGAATCTGTCATGTCAGACGAAGCACTGTAAGTGTAGATCTGCGGTGAATGAGCTGGTGAATGAGCTGGTGATTTGATATATGCTGTTTTTATTGATATTTCTTGTAAGTGTAACTTTTTAGGGGGGCTTTTTTAATAAATTTAAAAGCAGAGAACACTATGGTACTTGTGTTTTTTGTTTCATGTCCTTAACCCCTGGAAATATAAGTGGAATTGATTATTGAAAAGTGAGTGGAGAAAGGTGTTGTTTGGAGACAATTCAAACGTCGATTACCCACACAGAGGTGCAGTCTGGGGACTGTAGGAATTACTACCAATGGTAAAGTGGATTGATCGTGGTGGACACGAGGAGTGATCTGTCAATGAGTTTTATACTCATCCTTGAGGTGAGCAGGCATTTTAGCAGGTGGTGGTGTGCACTGAATATTGGATCCATTTAAATAGGATTTTACACAGCGGTGACAGTTTTGGAAACCTACATATGAACTGTTGTGTTTTTTGTTTTTTTTTCTTCACAAATTGTTTTATTGAATGTATAATTATTTGTTTATATAATATTTATAGATACGCAGCACTGCACTATTTTCACAAAATTAACATACATACGCACAATGTATATATATTTTACACACACTGTTATTTTGTTCAGACGTTTTTACAGCTGTGTTTTTTACAGCTTAAAAACGCCTGTCCATGTTGTTGTAAATTTTTATTTATTTTTTTGAGAAAAAAAAAAGTCTGAGCTAAAAAACGCGACCGCGCGTTAGTGCGCGTTTTTGAGCGTTTTTTGACGCTCGCGGTTTTTTCTGCCTAACTCCGACGCTGAGGAACGCACTGGTCCTGGGTTTTTTTTACAGCTTAAAAACGTCTATGCTATTTGCAGCTCAAAAACGTCTAGGTGGGCATGAAGCTATAGACTAACATGGACAGGCGTTTTTAAGCTGTAAAAAACGCGGCTGTAAAAACGTCCGTGGGCATGAGGCCTAAGTGTTCAGCAGCTGTGTAGACACTCAGAGGGGTATATTTTGATTTTTTTTTCACGTCATAGGAGTAATTTATTAGCATTGTGGCACTGATTGTTTTTTTTTTTTCTCACGGTGTGTGTGTGTGTGTGTCGATAGATAGATAGATAGATAGATAGATAGATAGATAGATAGATAGATTGACATCTATTTGTAAGGGCCAGTTCACACCACATGCATTCCAACACATGGAAAGTAGGTTATATGGTTTTCAATGGCATAGTTTGCACCAGTACGGTCAGTTCGAGAGCGTTCCAGTAAATAACTGGACTGTACTGGAACGTAGTAAAACGCATTAAAAATGCATCGAACACAAGTACAGTGAACAAAAAAAACAGGAAAAAATAAGAAAAAAGCATCTGGAATGCATCCAAAAACTCTCCGGAACGCGTAAAAAAATGCTCAGTCAGAAACCCATCCGGAACAGATCTGGAGTGAGTTTTTGTGTTGTGAACCAGCCCTAATAAATTTTGCTGTGTATACACCTTTATGTTGATTAGTACAAACGCACTGTGACATAAAAAAAAATCAAAAACTAATATCAACATTATTTAATTCTGCCAGCTACATCAGAGTACACCACCCACTTCCCTTGCTGCCAGCCTCTTGGATGGCTGTCTGGTAAGTTGCTGATATTTTCATACATTTTAAGGTTGGAAGCCATTCATATCTATACTAGGT
Source organism: Rana muscosa (assembly GCA_029206835.1). Lineage (NCBI taxonomy): Eukaryota > Metazoa > Chordata > Amphibia > Anura > Ranidae > Rana > Rana muscosa. Next base: position 29,970,478 of record CM055121.1, on the reverse strand, counting down.
ATTTATTCTATTTATATTTCAAATAAGCTTTACTCTTTCGTCCATGGACCGACACAGCCTCTCTATTGACAAAGTGGGTATTATCCGTTAATTAGGAGTGACTAGGCAGAAAACTTGTAAAAAGTGTTGCATCACACCCTCTACAGTACCGCCCAGGGGGCGGACCCCCTGGGTATATCACCTCAGTCTGCATATCGCAGATCAGTTTTTTTCTGTCTAGCAAGGAGTAGGACATGGCTCCCTTCGGGCCCATTGGTCCGGGGGAAAAAGATATTTTTTTTGCTACATTTGTTTCCTGCGATCTTCGATTAACTGCCGACTGGGTGACAGGCTGGATCCTCGATCCATGTAGTCTCCCCAGTTCGGCCATCGAGCGTGTGCCAACCCTAGCTACACGCTGAGTTTTCCACGACATGCCCGTTGCTCCACGGGTGGCCGGTGAGCCTACGCTCCAGGGCCTGCATCGGACCGCTCAGCTTCGGCTGACCTTACGGCCGAGTCGCAGCAGCCTGGCCGGTGAGCTTACGCTCCAAGGCTTGCATCGGACCGCTCAGCTTCGGCTGACCTTACGGCCGAGTCGCAGCAGCCTGTCCGGTGAGCGTCACACTCCAGGGCATACATATGATCGTCCCTTTTGGGTCCAATCACAGCATGCCTGGCCAACAGTCACCTTCCGTGCTCGGACGATGTTCTGTTTGGAATGTCTTCCAGCATAATACATGCAGGATAGGTAAGTAAACTCCCCTGCCTCGGCTGGGTGATTTGGCTGGACATTCCTGGAGAGACCAAGTAAGTGGTTGTGGCCCCTTTCTTCCCTCTTTCCCTGCCTTTTCCCTCCTCCCTGGGCTTCTAGCTAAAGGCTGCTGGGGGTCACCTAAGGGGTTCCACTGGAGCGGGGCTGGCTGTAACTAACATTTAAAAGAAATGTCATTTCTGCTTACCTGTGTGTGCTTCCTCCTCCATGCTGTCGGTGCCCATTTTGTGGTGGTCCATGCCGGGTTCGGCCTCTAGTGACTGCCCGGCGGCCATCTTCCTGTGGTTTTGGCGCCATTTTCTTGTAGTCCACACCCACTGGCCTCTATCAACTGATCGGTGGCAGTGTTTGTCCACCCTGTATGTATATATTTCCATTCGGCGGCCATCTTTTTGTGGGCTACGGCTGCTTGGCCTCTATCTTCGGCTCGGCGGCCATTTTCCTAGAGCCCACATTATCTTCCATACAGATGTTTTTGGCGGCCATTTTGCGAGAGTCTCCGGCCTCTAGGGTGCATTACACTGGCGCGAAAATTCACACAGGAAGCGCTGATAAAAGAAGCAGACTGACACAGCAGCAGTGGGACAGCATCACAGGCGCAGCACACGGCAGCATAGCAGTACCGGTCCAGGGTGGTGAGTCCTCTGGGTAACCCAGCATCTCTGCAGCGCAGGAGGGTGGCCTATTGATATCTTGCCTGGAGCCCTGTGGGTGTCAGCATGTGGTCAGCATGGCATCTGAGCCAGATGTCTTCTCCCCTGAAACACCAGATTTAGCAGCTGGTGCCCCTGAGGTGTCTATGAACGCTAGGTCGGCAATCCTAGAGGCGTTTGCTGCCAGGTTGGAAGCAGCACACGGGAATACAGGGGGTAGTAAACGCCCCCGTCCCCTGCAAGCTTCTGGGGATAGTTCTGATGCAGAACCAGGTCCAGCTATGGCTCAGGGCCCAGATTCTGACGCATCAGAGACTGCAGACCGTGACCGGACAGTGAGGATGACTCCAGGTCCAGGTCAGTACGCGAGACGGCTTGGTATCGGACCTTATTACTGCAGCGGGGGATACGCTAAAGTTGGAAAATACTGCAGAAGCAGCAGAGACTCCGGTCCACTTGGGTTTCATAAACCTGCCCGCACTGCTAAGGTGTTCCCTTGTGTGTCTTATTTTGATAAACTCTTATACAAGGAATGGGAGAACCCGCTGAGGGTCTTTACAGCCCCAAAGAGGTTTGTGGTATGGTACCCCTTTGAGGAGAGTTTTCTGAAGAAATGGACCTCTTCCCCCTATAGTGGACCCTCCGGTGTCCAGACTTAATAGAGCCACCTCAATTCCAGTTGAAGGGGCTCCTGTTTTCAAGGACCCTGTGGATAAGAAGGCTGAAGCACTCGCTTGCTACCTATACTCAGTGGTAGGCTCGGCAGTACGCCCGGCATTGGCGGGGGCCCTAGTGTCTCAGACACTTACTGCATGGGCAAGATTGCTACTCCAGGGGTTAAGGAGCGTGATGCTCCTCCTGATGAGATAACATTGGCCGACCAGTTGGCCCAGGGCCTTAGGTTTGTCTGCGAGTCAGACATGGATACTATTCCCCTGCTGTCTAAAGCTTCGGTTTATGCAGTAGCAATATGCCGCCTGATCTGGCTAAAGGGCTGGTCTGCGGACCAGACCTCCAAGAAAGCCCTGTTGGATCTGCCTTTTAAGGGCGACAGACTTTTTGGGGCCTCTATGGATGACATCATCAAGGATGCCACAGGAGGTAAAAGCACTTTGCTTCCTCAAACTAGCAAGGGTAGGGGCCACGCCAAGGGCAAGGGCCCTCCTTTACTGCACGCAAGCGTTTTTTTCGTCCCCCTAGGGCGACAGGGAAAGGACCCCAGGCCGACAAGGCGCCTGCCCAAGGACAAAAGCGTCCTTGGTCCCGCAGACCCAACAAGCCTGCGGACTAATCTGCGTCCGCATGAAGGTCCGCCCCCACCCAGCTCTCGGGTGCGGGGACGTCTTTGCAAATTCGCGACTCAGTGGACAGCTCTAGTCTCCGACAGGTGGGTTTGCGAAGTAATCTCCTCAGGCTACAAGATAGAATTTCTCTCTTGTCCACCGGACAGATTCATCACCTCCAATCTCCAGCTACTACTGACCCGTCTGGGGGCCCTGTATGGGGCGGTCCAGGGTCTACTGGAACGCGGGGTAGTTATTCCAGTTCCAGAACAGGAACGGGGTCAGGGTTTTTACTCAAATCTGTTCATTGTGCCGAAGAAGGAGGGGGTTCATCCAATCTTGGATCTCAGAGCCCTCAATTGCTTTGTGAAGGTACAAAGATTTCGGGTGGAGTCGGTTCGATCTGTAGTCACGGCTCTCCATCCGGGGGACTTTCTGGCCTCCTTGGACATCCAGGACGCATACCTGCATGTCCCCATATACTCCAGACACGAGAAGTCTCTGTGATTTGCTGTCGGGAAGAACCACTACCAGTTTGTGGCCCTCCCGTTTGGCCTTGCCTCAGCACCCAGGACGTTCACCAAGGTGCTCGCTCCGATTCTGGCACTTCTAAGACAGCGGGGTATCGCTATTATGGGAGACTTGGACGACCTTCTACTGAAGGCGCCTTCAAGCTCAGAATTGGAGGTTAAGCGTGTCCATTACCTGTCAGACTCTTCGAGACTGTGGTGGATACTAAACACGCAAAAGTCAGTATGGTGCCCACTCAACGCCTAGTGTACCTGGGGGTTGATTCTGGATTCCTCAGAGGCAAAGGTATTTCTCCTTGTGGAGAAGTTGCAGACCCTTCAGGGCTGCAGTACGGCAGCTGACTTCCAGGAATTGGTCGTCACTCCATTTTGCATGCAAGTGTTGGGCCTCATGGTAGCCTCCTTCGAGGCGGTCCCATATGCTCAATACCACACTCGAGTGTTACAGAAGGAAGTTCTGTCCAGATGGAGCAGATGCCCTTCATCTCTGGATTATCAAATCCGAGTGAGCCACCTAGTCAGGAGATCCCTGGTATGGTGGCTGACAGCACCGGCTCTAATGGCCGGGAAGTCATTTCTTCCGGTTTACTGGATAGTGATCACGACGGACGCCAGCCTTACAGGTTGGGGGGGAGTTTGGGGTGTTCAGTCGGCGCAAGGTCGCTGGACCCCAGAGGAAGCCCTCCTGCCGATCAATGTCCTGGAAATCCGGGCGATCAGGCTGTGCCTCTTCAAATGGTCTCAGAGGCTGCAAGGGCGTCCAGTCAGGATCCAGTCAGACAACGCCACAGCAGTGGCATATGTCAATCATCAAGGAGGAACAAGAAGCTCAGCTGCAGCATCGGAGGTCGCTCGCATCCTGAAGTGGGCATTGAAGAGCGTACTGGCACTGTCGGCCGTGTACATTCCGGGTGTGGAAAACTGGCAGGCGGACTACCTGAGCCGCCAGATGCTGGACCAGGGAGAATGGTCCTTACACCCGGAGGTGTTCCAACTCCTCTGCCAAAAATGGGGCACACCAGACGTTGAGGCTTGTGGCCCGGTCAAGAGACCCATGGGCAGACGCAACGGACGCGTTGGTGGCATTGTGGGGTCAGTATCGGCTAATCTATGCCTTCCCTCTCTTAAGGCTTCTTCCTCTTCTGCTCCGCAAAGTGGAGGTAGAGGGAATTCCAATGATCCTAATCGTTCCAGATTGGCCTCAGCGTCCTTGGTACGCCGATCTAGTACGTCTGGTAGCAGACGTCCCCTGGCGCCTACCACTACGGAAGGACCTGCTATCGCAAGGTCCCATACTCCATCCTGCTTTACAGTCACTGGCTTTAACAGCATGGCTGTTGAGAACCAGGTACTGAGAGACCGGGGCCTATCAGATTCAGTAATCTCTACTATGAGAAGTGCTCGGAAACCGTCCTCTAGGAAGGTTTATCACCGCACTTGGAAGGCCTACATCTCCATGTGTGAGGAAATGAAATGGCATCCGCGTACTTATTTGGTTTCCAGAATCCTGCTGTTTTTACAGCATGGGGTGGACCAAAGGCTTGCCTTAAGTACGACTTAAGGGACAGATATCTGCCCTGGCTGTCTTTTTTCAGCGACCCCCTGGCGACTCACTCTCTCGTGAGTACATTTGTGCAGGGGGTTCGACATGTGGCCCCTCCGGTCCGTCCCCCACTACCTCCGTGGGACTTGAACCTGGTCCTCTCGGTGCTTCAGAAGGCACCGTTTTAGAATATTAGAGATACTCCCCTGTTGACACTTACTCACAAAGTGGTCTTTCTGGTGGCTGTTACGTCAGTTAGACGAGTCTCTGAGCTGGTAGTCTTGTCCTGCAAGGCTCCCTATTTGATTTTCCACAAGGTTAAGGTGGTGCTGCGGCCACAGCCTTCCTTTCTTCCGAAGGTCGTTTTGGCTTTTCATCTCAACGAAGACATTGTACTTCCATCCTTGTGTCCTCACCCGTCGAATCCTAAGGAGTTGGCGTTGCATTCCTTGGACGTTGTCCGAGCTTTGAGAGTATACCTATCTGCTACTTCCCTGTAGCGGAAGTCAGACTCACTGTTTGTTTCGGTGGCTGGTCCCAAGAAGGGCCAAGCATTCTCATCGGCCACCATCTCTAGGTGGATCCGACAGATAGTAATCCTGGCTTACGCCTTAAAGGGTCAAGCGCCCCCCTTTCCGGTCACGGCGCATTCGACCAGGGCAAGAGGTGCCTCTTGGGCTTTCCGACATCAAGCGTCTGTTTCCCAATTATGTAAAGCGGCGACTTGGTCGTCCGCTCACACTTTCACAAAATTCTACAAAGTTGATGTAGGTGCATCTTCGGATGCCTCTTTCGGCCGCAAGGTTTTGCAAGCGGCTGTTTAGAGTTGCAACTCCTCCGTTGGAGTAGTGCTGTTTTGTGTTTGGGGTGAAGTTTATTTTTATGCTGTTACCACCCCTCGTTTTTTCTCTGACACTGCTTTGGGACGTCCCACTTTGTCAATAGAGAGGCTGTGTCGGTCCATGGACGAAAGAGTAAATAGGATTTTTGTACTCACCATAAAATCCTTTTCTCTGAGTCCATGGACCGACACAGCACCCACCCCTCCTTTTAAGTTTGTACTGCTTTTTGACGAACTGATCTGCGAGATGCAGACTGAGGTGATATACCCAGAGGGTCTGCCCCTGGGCGGTACTGTAGAGGGTGTGATGCAACACTTTTTACAAGTTTTCTGCCTAGTCATTTTGCCTAGTCACACTATTAACGGATAATACCCACTTTGTCAATAGAGAGGCTGTGTCGGTTCATGGACTCAGAGAAAAGGATTTTACGGTTAGTCCAAAAATCCTATTTTATTACATGGGGCACCTGTGACCTAAGTTTAAAGAGCAGTATGGGTTTTCTAAAAACAAATCACAGATGTAACCATTACCTGTCAGATTGTCTGCCTCTTGCTTACAAAGGTCAGCTTATAATCATTTATGTAAAACCTTTATCACAAAACGGGAAAAACTGTTAGCTGTAACTGCTTATAAAGTGTTAGCTGGAATTCAGCTTAACCACCTCCCGCCCAATGTATTGTGTGCGGCGGCTCTCTTGTTTTTGGACGAGGTCATGTGAAGTCTTCCTACTCTTGCCACGCTTTCGTGCCTACGGGGGCATGCGGTGATCAGTGATGCGCTCTGTCCCTGGGACACGGCTGTCAGGGAAATGGACTGTGGAAGTACTGCCAATCTTGCCAGTAGAAGAAATGGGCGCCATAGGCGCATCATGTGATAGATGGTTCCCCATGCTGGCCTATAAAGGACTACCTCTTTCTGACCCAAGTTGCTGGACTGTCGTCAGCTTCCTGTATTCCTGAACCTCTGTGTGATTACTTGGATTTCCTGTTCATTGACCCGGCTCATTCCAGACCCATTGACCTGTTCTCCTGGCTCATCCCCTGGCTTGCTCCTGGACCTTCCTTCTGCATGTGACTTTGCCTCTGCCTGATTACCCGTGCATGACCCCAGCTTGCTATACAGACTTTGCTTCTGCTTGATTACCAGTTTATGACCTCAGCTTACTTAACAAATTTGCTCTTGCTTCTTGACATCCTGTGTTTGACCCTCAGCCAGGTGTTCACTGCTGTCCTCTGAAGCACGGTTTATTCCAAGCACGGCGGGGAGTTCCTGGCTGCTTGTGCACCACCACGTCCTGGCAGTCCTCACAAGGTGACTCTCTTCTGGAGCCATCCCGATCCTGCCAGCAACCTGTGCTTTTTTTTGGGCCGTATACCTTCTGTAGCACTTTCAAAGGTATACCGCACCCAGCCACAAGGGGATCCCCTCTCTGCATATTGGCTTTGGATCAGGAACATGACAATGGCACATTTCCTGTAAAGAGAAGATTACGAGGCCCAATCGCAGCTAATCACATGTAAATAAGGAAATGCTGGTTATCTGCATTGCTTTCCTCACGCTGACGATTTATCAGTTGAGCCCCAACAGTGCCCGTCATTGTCTGCTCATCAGTGCTGCATATTCGTGCCTCCTCATTAATGGTGCTGAAAATAATCGCAGCATTGTTGCATCGCGGTTCAGATGTTCACGATGCTGCGAGTCAGCTTTATCGATGTCTGGTGGCGTCATCCGTCGCTCCGTGCGGTGCGCTGCCTCTCCGGGATAAACAGGCAGAGCCTGCATGGTGGATAAAGCCCACTCCCCTTCACTGAAGAACAAAGTCAGCTGATGAGCTGACAGCCAGTACAGTGCACGGGTGAGGAGCTCGAGGAGACATGACATCAGGAGAGGCTTCACTGGAGGCACCGGAAGGGGAAAGACACACTGAGCAACATGGAGGAGGGTGAATCGACTGACACTAAGAGCAGGTGAGTGCCAGTGTCACTGATCCCATCCCTCCACTACCACCACCCCTCGGCCACTGATCCCAGCCACCCCTCGGTCTCTAGAGAAAAATTTGAGTTTTTCTGACTGCTTGAATTTTTGATTAAAACGTTTTTAACCATGCGCACTTGCGTGATGCATCGCTGAATCGAAACGTGGACAGGATAATCTTGAATCGTTAGGTCAGTGAAGATGCGCACCCCTACTCCAGTGCAGCCTCATTAGCGCACATCAGTGAAGAAGCAAAATTACTTATTTACAACATTTTATAAAAGAAACTAAGAAACTTCTTCTTCTTCTTTCCTTCTTTCCTTCTTTCCTTCTTCCCTCCTTCCTTCTTCTTCCCTTCTTCCCTCCTTCCTTCTTCTTCCCTCCTTCCCTCCTTCCTTCTTCTTCCCTTCTTCCCTCCTTCCTTCTTCTTCCCTCCTTCCCTCCTTCCTTCTTCTTCCCTCCTTCCCTCCTTCCTTCTTCTTCCCTTCTTCCCTCCTTCCTTCTTCTTCCCTCCTTCCTTCTTCTTCCCTCCTTCCTTCTTCTTCCCTCCTTCCTTCTTCTTCCCTCCTTCCTTCTTCTTCCCTCCTTCCTTCTTCTTCCCTCCTTCCTTCTTCTTCCCTCCTTCCTTCTTCTTCCCTCCTTCCTTCTTCTTCCCTCCTTCCTTCTTCTTCCCTTCTTCCCTCCTTCCCTCCTTCCTTCCCCCTTCTTCCCTTCTTCCCTCCTTCCTTCCCCCTTCTTCCCTCCTTCCTTCCCCCTTCTTCCCTCCCTCCTTCCTTCTTCCCTTCTTCCCTCCTTCCTTCTTCTTCCCTTCTTCCCTCCTTCCTTCTTCTTCCCTTCTTCCCTCCTTCCTTCTTCTTCCCTTCTTCCCTCCTTCCTTCTTCTTCCCTTCTTCCCTCCTTCCTTCTTCTTCCCTTCTTCCCTCCTTCCTTCTTCTTCCCTTTATCCCTCCTTCCTTCTTCTTCCCTTCTTCCCTCCTTCCTTCTTCTTCCCTCCTTCCTTCTTCTTCCCTCCTTCCTTCTTCTTCCCTCCTTCCTTCTTCTTCCCTCCTTCCTTCTTCTTCCCTCCTTCCTTCTTCTTCCCTCCTTCCTTCTTCTTTCCTTCTTCTTTCCTTCTTCTTCCCTTCTTCCCTCCTTCCTTCTTCCCTCCTTCCTTCTTCTTCCCTTCTTCCCTCCTTTCTTCTTCTTCCCTTCTTTCTTCTTCCTCCTCCTTTTAAATAAAAAAAACTGTGGTGATTAAATACCACCAAAAGAAAGCTCTACCTGTCTAAAAAAAATTATAAAAATTTGGTTTTGGTACAGCGTTGCATGACTGCGCAATTGTCATTTAAAATGTGACAGCGCCAAAAGCTGAAAATTGGCCTGGGCAGGAAAGGGGTAAAAGTGTCCAGTAGGCAAGTAGTTAAATTTGTTAGACTAGCAGATTTAGATGGACTCGACTAACACTACCCTCCAACCAAACTGACAATGCTGCTTTCCAAAGGTGTCTACTGCTTCATCCAGAATGCAGACATCCTAAGACAGAAAATATGTTACTAGCAGGTGAAAAAAAGGGGGAAAAAAGTCTTAAACAATGCAGTATTGTACACAGATATTAGTGTTTTGCTGCTGAAATTTGTTTGTAAGGGCTTATTCAGAAGGGTGATCAGACCCGACCTCCGATCTGAGCCGCTGCATGTAAATCCACCTTGGAGCTGCGTGCAGGCAGCCTAAAGATGCAGATGCAGTGACTGTACAGACACCATCGAATGTCAAAATCTGACATACAGGCAGAAGTGGGTGCACTGTTCCGAACATAAGATACTGTGCAATCGAATCACACGCAACAAACGGTGGTTCAGATTGGAGGTTTGATCGCCCATCTAAATGAACCCTAAAGACTTTTCAAAGGATTATGAACGCATTTGTAATTGCAGTTTTTTAACCACTTAAGCCCCGTACCATTTGGTAGTTAAAGGACCAGAGGTGAATTCAGAATTTTGCACTGCGCTGCTTTAACTGTAAATTGTGCGGACATGCAATGTTGTACCCAAACGAAATTTGCGTCCTTTTCTTCCCACAAATAGAGCTTTCTTTTAATGGTATTTGATTGCTTCTGCGATTTTAATTTTTTGCGATATAAACGGAAAAAGACCGAAAATTTTGAAAAAAAATGATATTTTCTACTTTTTGTTATAAGAAAAATCGAATAAACTCAATTTTAGTCATACATTTAGGCCAAAATGTATTCAGCCACATGTCTTTAGTAAAAAAAAATGTCAATAAGTGTATATTTATTGGTTTGCGCAAAAGTTATAGCGTTTACAAACTAGGGTACATTTTCTGGAATTTACACAGCTTTAAATTTATGACTGCCTATCTCATTTCTTGAGGTGCTAAAATGGCAAGGCAGTACAAAACCCCCCCAAATGAACCCATTTTGGAAAGTTGACACCCCAAGGAAATTGCTGAAAGGCATGTTGAGCCCATTGAATACATATTTTTTTTGGCCCAAGTGATTGAATAATGACAAAAAAAAAAAATTACAAAAAGTTGTCACTAAATGATATATTGCTCACACATGCCATGGTTATATGTGGAATTGCACCCCAAAATACATTTTGCTGCTTCTCCTGAGTACGGGGATACCACATGCGTGGGACTTTTTAGGAGCCTAGCCGCGTACGGGACCCCGAAAACCAATCACCACCTTCAGGATTTCTAGGCACAAATTTTTGATTTGACTCCTCACTACCAAAATAGCACAAAACCCCCCCAAATGACCCTATTTTGGAAAGTAGACACCCCAAGCTGTTTGCTGAGAGGCATAGTGGGTATTTTACAGCTCTCATTTGTTTTTGAAAATGAAGAAAGAAAATTTTTTTATTTTTTTTTTCAAAACTTTGTGACAAAAAGCGAGATCTGCAAAATACTCACAATACCTCTCAGCAATATAGCTTGGGGTGTCTACTTTCCAAAATGGGGTCATTTGGGGGGGTTTTGTGCCATCTGGGCATTCCATGGCCTCCGAAACTGTGATAGGCAGTGAGAAGTGAAATCAAAAATTTACACCCTTAGAAAGCCTGAAGGCGGTGATTGGTTTTTGGGGTCCCGTATGCGGCTAGGCTCCCAAAAAGTCTCACACATGTGGTATCCCCGTACTCAGGAGAAGCAACAGAATGTATTTTGGGGTGTAATTCCACATATGCCCATGGCATGTTTGAGCAATATATCATTTAGTGACAACTTTGTGCAAAAAAAATAAAAAATAAATTGTCTTTTTTCCGCAACTTGTGTCAACATATAAAATATTCCATGGACTCGACATGCCTCTCAGTATATAGCTTGGGGTGTCTACTTTCCAAAATGGGGTCATTTGGGGGGGTTTTGAACTGTTCTGGCATTTTATACACAACATTAGGAAGCTTACATCCACTCTTCTAACCACTTGAAGACAAAGCCCTTTTGGACACTTTTTGTTTACATGAAAACATATTTTTTTTTGCAAGAAAATTATGTTGAACTCCCAAACATTATATATATTTTTAAAGCAAAGGCCCTACAGAGTAAAATGGTGGGTGTTGCATTTTTTTTTTCTACACAGTATTTGCGCAGCGATTTTTCAAACGCATTTTTTGGGGAAAAAATACACTTTTTTTTAATTTTACTGCACTAAAACACACTATATTGCCCAAATGTTTGATGAAATAAAAAAGATGATCTTAGGCCGAGTACATAGATACCAAACACGACATGCTTTAAAATTTCGCACAAGCGCGCATTGGCGACAAACTACATACATTTTTAAAAGCCTTTACAGGTTACCCCGTTAGATTTACAGAGGAGGTCTACTGCTAAAATTACTGCCCTCGATCTGACCTTCGCGGTGATACCTCACATGCACGGTGCAATTGCTGTTTACATATGACGCCAGACCGACGCTTGCGTTCGCCATTGGGCAAGAGCAGGGCAGGACAGGGGTGCTTTTTTTTTTTTTTTTTTTTTTTTTATTATTATTATTATTATTAATTTTGCTTTTTTATTTTATTTTTAAATTGTTCCTTCCATATTTTTTTTTTTATCATTTTTATTGTTATCTCAGGGAATGTAAATATCCCCTATGATAGCAATAGGTAGTGACAGGTACTCTTTTTTTTTAAAAACTGGGGTCTAGACCCTAGATCTTTCCTCTGCCCTCAAAGCATCTGACCACACCAAGATCGGTGTGATAAAATGCTTTCCCAATGGCGCTTTTTATATCCGGGGGGGGACATTCCCTCCCACTGCTTGTAAAAGCAGTCCAGAGGCTAATTAGCCACTAGGATTGCTTTTACATGAAAGCCGCCCGCTGGCTGAAAAGAATGATACCAAGATGATACCTAAACCCGCAGGCATCAATCTGGTATAACCATTCAAAGTCCAGCAACATACCAGTACATTGCTGGTCCTTGTTGGACATGTATTGTAATCTTTTTTTTTCATGCAGCCAGGTGGCTGAACGAAAAAAGAGATTGATCGGTGGGTATGCCCACCATTAGAATACCGCCCTTCATCCACCCACTTCTAATGATGGGCATACATGCACTATTTATATATGCCGAAGCATGGGGGCATCCTCCCGCAAAAAAGTTATGCCGCACACACATGGTCAGACTTTTCCACGGGCAAGCCTCCGTCGGAATTTCGACCGTATGTACGCGGCATTAGGAGCAAAATCACTCCTCCGCCCCTGCTGCCCCCATGCTTCGGCATATTTGCTTTTTTTTTTTTTAACTGTGGTGGTGAAATCACCTCCTACAGCACTGGAGTCGCAGGGATCAGGCCTGTCTCTGCGAACGCTGCAGTTATGTGTGTTGTGTTTTGTAAGTGACAGTGATCGATCGATACTGCACTTGGGTGGCCTGGGCTGGACGGAGGGGCAAAACGCAGGTGCTAGCAGGTATCTGGGCTGATCCCGCTAACACTGCGTTTTTGGGAACCCTAAACTGCTGGGGACGCTAGTATAGATCTGATCAGATCAGATATTGATCTGTTCAGATACTATACCACTAAGGGAGGTGTATGCTTCACGCGTGGGTGTTAGCGTTACTGGCACTAACCTGACGCTGCCTGGGGTGTGACGCAGACCCTCTCTGACGCTAAAACCTAATTGATATCACCCGCCGGGCGATCAGGGGGTTAAACCTTTATTGGGTTATATACGGCGGGTGCCCTGACACTATAAAAAGCAAACTAACTAACCAGCGTCACCCGTAACACTTATATGATGATTACTGGTAAAAGGGTTAACTAGGGGCAATTAGGAGGTTAAAACCTTTATTAGATAATATATGGGGGTACCTGACGCTATAAAAACCTGCGGCGAACCTAAAAAAAATTACTGGCTACCGATCTGCATCACCGACGCTAAGACAGCGATCAGAAAAATGATCGCTTAGCGACAGTGGTGATAGGGGGTGAAAGGGTTACCTGGGGGGCGATCAAGGGGGTTAAACCTTTATTAGATAATTTATGGGGGTACCTGACGCTATAAAAACCTGCGGCGAACCTAAAAAAAATTACTGGCTACCGATCTGAATCACCGACGCTAAGACAGCAATCAGAAAAATGATCGCTTAGCGACGGCGGTGCTAGGGGGTGAAAGGGTTATCTGGGGGGTGATCAAGGGGTTAAACCTTTATTAGGGGGCTACACTGGACCTAAAACTAAATGTACTGACACTTTTACAGTCACAAATGTCACTGATTGCAGTGATCAGTAAATAAATGGTCACTGCAATCAGTGACACTGTGACTGGGGGCTGGGGGGTGATCTGGGGGGGGCGATTTATGTGTGCTGGTGTTAGTGTAGTGTTTGTGCACTAACCTTGATGTCTTCTCTTGTACGGCGCTCGGTATATGTGAGCGCCGCACAAGAGATGACATCACTTCCTCCTGCTTCCTCTGCCTGTGTGTACATTCGACAGACAGAGGGGGCATTTCCATTCGCCGGGAGCGATCGCGGGGGGGTGGCCGGAATCGAACGGCCGTCCCCTCATGTCGGATCGCTCCCCAACGAATTCCGACCGCTCACTGTACAGAAGGGGGGTCCGATTGGACCCCCCAACTGTACAAAGGCAATCACGTACACTCTACGTGATTGTGCCTGTCGGTGCCATTGTGCCGACGTATATATACAGTGAGCGGTTGTTAAGATTATTGAAGATGACAGTATATGCTCGCATTTATTGTTGCTTTCATACTCTGTGTGAGTCAAGTGTGAAAGCAATGTGAATGTATATGGAACACCTCTTGGGCCCCCTGCACTTGGGGGCATCTAGTTGCACTGTATGCATCTTGGTGCTTTAGAGTGCCCAGGAGGCATTGGTGCAACATCCAGCCCCAATGCCTGCAGCCTGTCAAAGTCTATGGCAGGCTGCAGCTGAATGCTATACTGAGTGGTACCTGCGTTTAGGGCCCTCAGATCTTCTGCACTAAAATTCCAAGATGCACCCTGTACAGCTAGATGCCCCTGTGTGTAAGGTCCCTAAATGCAAGCCATTTCTCTCTGAAAGCATGCAGCGGTTGTATTGGGTGATTGTCGACAAGAAAACACATAAAATAACTCTTCTGTTAGGAAAACATTTTGCAGTCTTACAAATCGCAAATCATCACTCTCAAAACGCTATAATAATGCTTTTCTTTGACCTTGATTGTACAGGATATACATAGTTTTGTTTTAATGACGAGTAACCTTTTTAAGACGTATTGCTTTAACTGAAAACATAATTGATGAAATATTCACGTCGGGTATGCAGCTGCTAGAAATAAACATTCCTCTCAAGCTTTAAAGTATCTGTAAACTCAAGCTATAAGAAACATTTAAGATCCCTTTCACACTGAGCCGCTCATAGCGTCGACGGTAAAACGCCGCTATTTTTACCACGGACACTATGGACGGATTTACGGCCCATTTTGGCCGCTAGCGGGGCGCATTTAACCCCCGCTAGCGGCTGAGAAAGGATTAAAACCACCCGCTGAAGCAGCGCATTGCGGGCAGTATAGCCACGCTGTCTTATTGATTTCAATGGGCAGGAGCGGTGGAGGAGCGGTATACACACACCGCTCCAAAGATGCAGCTAGCAGGACTTTTTTTACCGTCCTGCTAGCGCAACGCTCCAGTGTGAAAGCCCTCGGGCTTTCACACTGGAGACAATGGAGCAGCTGTTTGAGGGCGGATTGCAGGCGCTATTTTTAACGCTATAGCGCCTGTAATACGCCCTCAGTGTGAAAGGGGTCATAATTGCAGAGCTTACCCATTGACTAAGCATGCCCCTACTACCTACAGGATCTACTATTAATCTAAAGCTGTCTGGTGACTACTAGAGTGTACAGGACTCCATATGTAGGTACGGTGTCCTGTACACTCGCTCTGGATAGCGCAAGAATGAGAAACCATGAGCTTTCATGCAAGATAAGGCTGCTGGCAGGTCCACAGGGTAATTTAGGCATAATGCAAAATAATATAGGGCACACTTGAAAAATTTATATAGAAATAAAGTGCAGTGCTCAACCAAATAAAGTGCAAAATGGTGCAATCAAGCAATATGCATAATCAATACAAACACTCAAAAAGGGACCGTAAGGTCTCCAAACACATATATGAAGTATTAAAGTGCAACCAAAGTTCATATATAAATTTCAAACCATTCAAAGTCCATTCAGAAGATCCCATGGAAGAATCCGTGTTTGAAAGTGAAAATCAAACCTCCCTCCGTGTGACACCCATCACCAAAGCTAAAATGGAGGCTTACTAGAAAGCCAGCGACCCCCCCCCCCCCCCCCTTACTCAGAGAGGTCAAACAGCGCTTATTCGGATCTATGATCCACTGGAGGGAAGCCCTGATGTAATCTCTTGCAGCCGCAGATGGTGTATATGGGAAAGGCTTGCATTACCAGGCAGCAGTATCCAAAAAGCATCAATGATACTCAGCAGCAGAGTGTATATAAAATAAATATAAAAAGAGGTACCTGATGACGTCATTTATGGCCGCATCGGGAGGAGTTACATCCACATGCTACTGCACATGCGTGATTTCTTGAGGGAAACTGATAGTTTTGGATATTTACATGCTCATTTCAACAATTTTAATGTAATACAAAATATTGCAGCGCTAAAAGTTCATGACAATAAAAAAAATATGATACAATGTGCAAGTTAAATCCAAAAATAAATGAAGGCAAATTTAAGTTCATATATTCGTGCAAAAAGAAATTGTGCGTAATCCAGCAATCACCAAAGTGCTCCAACACCCAGTGTAAGATGGACTCTTACCAGAAAGGAAGGACTCTATCACGGAGTCAAAAATGCTCAGCTATGTGAATCAGCTGTCAAAGATCCTTCCAGGAACAGACGTTATTCAAATGATCCCATCAGAGGCAATAAACGTGGGGCAAATGATGTATCTCATAAGTGAAGGAGAGCATCCACATAGTGTAATAACGTAACTACTAGTTAATTGCACACATACAGGATAAAAGGTACTCACATTTAGGAGATTTGAAAACGGGCATGTATGCAATGAATCATGCATGGAGATCGATCAATCAGTGTACACAGCAGAGGAAGTGTGCGGCACCTACAATTTTAATGTACAGTGCCTTGCGAAAGTATTCGGCCCCCTTGAACTTTTCATCCTTTTGCCACATTTCAGGCTTCAAACATAAAGATATAAAATTTTAATTTTTTGTGAAGAATCACCAACAAGTGGGACACAATTGTGAAGTGGAACGAAATCTATTGGATATTTGAAACTTTTTTAACTAAGAAAAAAATGAAAAGTGGGGCGTGCAAAATTATTCGGCCCCCTTGCGTTGATACTTTGTAGAGCCACCTTTTGCTGCGATTACAGCTGCAAGTCGCTTGGGGTATGTCTCTATCAGTTTTGCACATCGAGAGACTGAAATTCTTGCCCATTCTTCCTTGCAAAACAGCTCAAGCTTAGTGAGGTTGGATGGAGAGCGTTTGTGAACAGCAGTTTTCAGCTCTTTCCACAGATTCTCGATTGGATTCAGGTCTGGACTTTGACTTGGCCATTCTAACACCTGGATACGTTTATTTGTGAACCATTCCTTTGTAGATTTTGCTGTATGTTTGGGATCATTGTCTTATTGGAAGATAAATCTCCGTCCCAGTCTCAGGTCTTTTGCAGACTCCAACAGGTTTTCATCCAGAATGGTCCTGTATTTGGCTGCATCCATCTTCCCCTCAATTTTAACCATCTTCCCTGTCCCTGCTGAAGAAAAGCAGGCCCAAACCATGATGCTGCCACCACCATGTTTGACAGTGGGGATGGTGTGTTGAGGGTGATGAGCTGTGTTGCTTTTACGCCAAACATATAGTTTTGCATTGTGGCCAAAAAGTTCGATTTTGGTTTCATCGGACCAGAGCACCTTCTTCCACATGTTTGGTGTGTCTCCCAGGTGGCTTGTGGCAAACTTTAGACGAGACTTTTTATGGATATCTTTGAGAAATGGCTTTCTTCTTGCCACTCTTCCATAAAGGCCAGATTTGTGCAGTGTACGACTGATTGTTGTCCTGTGGACAGACTCTCCCACCTCAGCTGTAGTTCTCTGCAGTTCATCCAGAGTGATCATGGGCCTCTTGGCTGCATCTCTGATCAGTCTTCTCCTTGTCTGAGCTGAAAGTTTAGAGGGACAGCCAGGTCTTGGTAGATTTGCAGTGGTCTGATACTCCTTCCATTTCAAAATGATCGCTTGCACAGTGCTCCTTGGGATGTTTAAAGCTTGGGAAATCTTTTTGTATCCAAATCCGGCTTTAAACTTCTCCACAACAGTATTACGGACCTGCCTGGTGTGTTCCTTGGTCTTCATGATGCTCTCTGCGCTTTCAACAGAACCCTGAGACTATCACAGAGCAGGTGCATTTATACAGAGACTTGATTACACACAGGTGGATTCCATTTATCACCATCAGTCATTTAGGACAACATTGGATCATTAAGAGATCCTCGCTGAACTTCTGGAGTGAGTTTGCTGCACTGAAAGTAAAGGGGCCGAATAATTTTGCACGCACCACTTTTCAGTTTTTTTATTTGCTAAAAAAGTTTAAAATATCCAATAGATTTCGTTCCACTTCACAATTGTGTCCCACTTGTTGGTGATTCTTCACAAAAAATTAAAATTTTATATCTTTATGTTTTGAAGCCTGAAATGTGGCAAAAGAATGAAAAGTTCAAGGGGGCCGAATACTTTCGCAAGGCACTGTACGTGCACTACTATTTTAATTTGAAGTTGATACAGTATCACACTATGAGGAGTTTTTATATTTTATATACACTCTGCTGCTGAGTCTCATTGGTGCTTTTTGGATACTGCTTCCTGGTATCGCAAGCCTTTCCTGTATACACCATCTGCGGCTGCTAGAGATGACATCAGGGCTTCCCTCCAGTAGATCATAGACCTGAATAAGTGCTGTTTGACTTCCCTGAGTAAGGGGCGTCACTGGCTTTCTGGTAAGCCTCCATTTTAGCTTTGGTGATGGGTGTCACACTGAGGGGTGTTTTGATTTTGACTTTCAACACGGATTCTTCCATGGGATCTTCTGAATGGGCTTTAGTTTGAAAAATGTACATATGATCTTTGATTGCACTTCATTTATATGCACTTTAATAGTTCATATATGTGTTTTGAGACCTTATGGTCCCCTTTTGAGTGTTTGTATTTATTATGCATATTGCTTGATTGCACTTTATTTGGTTCAGCGCTGCACTTTATTTCTATATTATCTGTGTGCCTAGTATCTGGGTTATAGTGTACAGTTGCTGGTGTTCTTTTCCATGCGCAGATATACCCCTCCTTTTATTGTATGAAAGATTGATCACTGGAATATGACTGGAAACAGAAAATGTATCACTTTATTAATTTGGGTTTACTGACACTATAGCGCAGCCTTTCTCAACTAGGGTTCCACCAGAGGTTACTATGGGTTCCTTGAGCAATAGGACATTTCTGCCTCCGGATAAGTTCCCTCTGACACCAATGATCTTTTTAGCCATCTGTAAGGGTGGGCATATTTTCATTGATCACAAATGTAGCATTCTTCCCTCTGACTATCATGCTAATATTCTGTGGGCTGTAAATACAGTAGTTTTTAGCAGGGGTTCCCTGAGGCCAGAAATTTATTTCAAGGGCTCCACCACTTTAAAAAGGTTGAGAAAGGCTTCTTCCTGTCCTTTTGGGTTATAAAGAAATAGTCTTATTGCTCAGGAAGATTAAAGCTAGATATTCACATGTATGCTTGTGTTGCTGTGTTTTTTTAATTTTTGTAATGTGTCATGGTGCGCCTACATATGCTCCCATTTCTTTTAAAGGCTCTTATAATGGAAAAAACTGATTTGAACTTTTTTTTTTTTTTTTTGGCTAATGCATTGTATATATGTGATGAGCAGCATTTAAAAGGAAACTGCACATGCATTCGCACAGGGTAAAATTTCACTAAACCCAATTTATTTGTTTATTTTACACCTCCATCAGATGTAATATGAGCTCCTTTTATGATCAACATAAGATAGGACATCCAGAAATATATTGTTATAAAATGCAAGAGGCTTATAGTGCAGCGCTTCACAATTATAAAGCCCCTTTCACACTGAGGCATTTTTACCGCGTTTTCGCAGTAAAAATAGCGCTGTAATAACGCCTGAAATAAACCTGCCCCAGCATTCTCAATGTGAAATCTCTGAGGGCTTTCACATTGAGGCGTTTTGCTGGCTGGGCGTTGAAAAAAATCCTGCAAACAGCTTTTTTAGAGCAACTTTAGGGAGCATAAAATAGCGCTGTAAAAACGCCTATCCCCATTGAAATGAATGGGATTCGCGGTAAAAACGCATAGGCATAAGCGTTATGTTAAAAAATAACGCTAACGCCTATGCGTTTTTACCGCGTTTTTACCACGTTCACGCTAATTTTAGCGCGAACGCGGTAAAATCGCGGTAAAAAATGTCATTATTTTTTTGCGTTTTTTCAACGCCTCAGTGTGAAAGGGGCCTAAGTCAAAAAACAACCTCCTATAAATTGGTGTCCAATATGGACTCTCTCTCTCCGATCTCGCAGACTTAAACTATAAATCCCTACTCTCACTAATTTGCACTTGTCTTAAAACATATGATAAGCCTACTATCCCATGGTTTGGCCGTATGACCATTGTTAAGATGAACATTCACTGCTTTACACGTTTCAAACAGTTCCAGTAGATCCCCTTCCGGGTTTTGTTTCTCATCTTAACTCGCTCACCTGTGACTACTTATGGCAACATAAAATATCCAGGATCCATCGCTCTACTCTTTTCCTGCCTAAATCTAGGGGTCGAGTGGCCTTGCCTAATCTACTGTTATACCATCACGCATCCCTTTTTACTTGGGCTTCTTGACTGGTACCATAGCCAAGAAACTAAGTTATGGACAGTTATGGAAAATGATTTACTTGTTCCTGAGATCCCGTCTTTGTTGTGGACGGACCCTAATATTGGACCTGCTAGAGATACCCTGCCCCCTTTGGTAATTGACACGTTGTCATGTTTGGTATCCTACAGTGGTGAAAATAATTATTTGATTTTTGTAAGTCTGCCCACTTACAAAGAAATAAAGGGTCTACAAATACAATATTACAAAGTATTACGCCTTTACTATGACTACGAGTTAGGGACAGAATCAATAACTCTCCTATTATTACTTTGCTATCATTGTTGCCCGGATGCTATAAATCGAATAAAAAAGTCTTATCTGGCATTTTCTAACCACTGCACGTACTGCGATAGCTAGGGCCAGGGCCGGTGCAAGGATTTTTGACACCCTAGGCGGAACCTCATTTTACCACCCCCTCTAGGTCGGCCCATGACTCCACCCCGTTGCCAGTGTTAAACAGTTTGATTCAACCCTATACCTGCTACATCTGCAAGAGAGCGCGTGCTTTTAAAAAAACAGACTTACTAGCAGGATCACCGGGTGAATATAAAAGAGAAAACCTAAAAACAAAACTAATGCAGCCACCCATCTAAGAATTGGTAAACTGCAGTAAAATAAATATTTCTTTGCTTTAATACCACTTTAAGTGTATAAAGTTAATCAAGTAATTCTGTTATACATCAATGTATAGGCAGATGATGGGAAGGAACGAGTTAAAACAGGAGATAAACAAACTTGTGTGTGTGTGTGTGTGTGATCAGGGAGGGGTCAGAGAGAGAGGGGAGTCGGACACAGAGAGAGAGAGCGAGGTCAGGAAGCAGGGTCTGGTCAGTGAAAGTGCTCACTCACTTGGAATGGTCCCCAGGGGTTGGCTCACTGGTTCATTCAGCAGTTTTTCAGTGTGGCTGCTTATTTTTAATCCTCCCGCCCGCCTCCCCTTCACAGATAAGGAGGGACGGGACTTGGGGGAAGTGTGAAGCTGCTTCGGACAGACATGCTGGAGGTGGATTGGATGGAGCACACAGGAGGGTCGGGACTCGGAGAAGTGTGTAGTTGGTGTGACATCATGATCTCAGAGCAGAGAGGGGGGGGATTGCTGAACACTTTACACACATCATAGTGGAGAGCACCCTGCTGGGGGGGGGGGGGCTGGGTGGTTTCTGGAAACATGTCATAGCTGAGAGCCGCGGTGGATGGCGCTGCTTGACACATGACAGTCAGTTGCCTGGTGGATAGTTGCAAGCTCTGTGGACAGTGCGGGAGTAGAATTACCAGCGGCCGCATGCCCTAGGCGGTTGCCTAGTCCGCCTAGTGGTAGCACCGGCCCTGGCTAGGGCATGGTGCAAACCGCATGCTCCCTCCTTTGCAGAATGGGCCTGTAAAATGGACGCCATCTGCCATTTAGAAAGTGTGATCTCCTGGGAAAAGGATAAAACTCACAATTACACCCTCACCTGGTCTGTGTGGAACCATTTCCGACACGCCCAGAAATTTGCCTCTCATCTCTGAACCTGCTACCCTGTTCTTTGTCATCCAAGTGAAGCTTGTATCCTGTACGTTCTTTAGTACATGATCTAACTTGCCCTTCTTCTTTTCTTTTTTTTCCTCTTTTCTTCTCTTGTCTGTATTCTTTTTGGTCCTAGATGGCTTCTAGGAGTTCTACTTGTTTATTTGGTCATGGCCCTACTGTTTATATGTATACTCAATAGCGAGGCACCTAATGGCCTTAAAATTCCAATGACCTTTTCCTTATATATGTATTGTTTACTGCCCTTCGTGACCTGGGTATATGGAATTTCTAAAAGGTTTCACCAATAGATTTGTATGTACTCTCTCACTGCTTTCCTACAGACCGAAGGGCTAGATGATCTTGATTGTCATTTGCCCCGTGGAGTGCTTCCACGTGTTTTTTCTTTTGGTATGTTATTTTTTTTTTTTTTTTTTTTTTTTTTACACCATTTGCCAATATTATACTGATCGTGTATATGTCTCAATACCTTATGCTGTTTTTCTTTATTTTTTTTGTAACTTTGTTATAAGCAAACCTAATAAAGAGAGATTAAACATAAATGCATAAACTACACATTTGCAGGTAATTGTGCTTAAAACCTTAATAAATCAATAAATAGATTCAATATAAGTAAAACTCTGTTGGCAGATTCCTTTGTTGTGCATCCCACAAAAAAATTGCCCACATTTTAGTCAAATCTAAAATCATAAATTGATGTTTATCTCAGTCTCTTCTTGTTTACAACCTTCAACAATATGTGCAAAGTTGGATGCTTAAGCTGGCCATAGATAAATCGAATCTCCGCCGGTTAAGCAGGGACCGGCCATGATTTGAACAATGTTTTGGCAGGCTAATACATTGATCAACTTGGGTACAACCAGCCTGTCGGATTTTACCCAAGATTATTCCTAGCGGCTGTTATAGCCACTAGCAATAATCACTGTGTTCTCCCCCCCCCCCCCCCCGTCAGGTGAACACAATGGCTCCGCGGGGTGTTGATGGGGGAATCGAGGGATTTTTCTTTCCTGCAACCCATGGTTGTAGGAAAAAAAATCGCTCCGTCTATGACTGGCTTTACTCTCTCCGGTAGATCTCTAAGCCATAATTAGCCTGAAAAGGACAGCATCACTTTACAGTAATGACACCACTGTGATAGAGAATACAAACAACCATCTGGTCAGCTCTCCTCTTCCATTAAATTGCCATCTCCTTGGTGTTCAGTATTGCATATAAACAGATAAAAGGAAAGATCTAATGCGCTCTGTTTAAATGCTGTTTATTAATCAAATCCAATTGCACTTTTAGTGTAAAAGATCTTAACATACTGTACGCATTTTATAAGTGTCCGGCATCTTCAGTGTGTTCACGTTCCTGTCCTCCAAAAGGGTTGTTCAGGTAACTCCGCCCACTCATGGGATGACATCACTATTGGCACCCTGCTTTACACGTTACGTCCCAGGGGACTTTTTCAGAAGCTCTACGCAATTTTATTGTTCTAAAATGCCTTTATCTAACTTTCGTTCTAAAGGGTGGCTACATTTAGTCTACATGGTCCCTGTATGTGAAACTGTAGCTGTCTTCCTCCAAATGCTCCTGAGAAGCACTTTTATGCAATCAATAGCTCTCATTCATCAAATTGCTGCCCATAGGCTAGTATTGTAGCTTGGAGTAGTGCAAACAAACTTTCTCCTGTACTGTAGAGGGCACATGCAGGCACAATGGTTTCTGGGAAGTGTAGTGAAAAGAGAGCAGTGCACTGCTTGTAACAAGATACTAGATAAACGGGAAGAGCCGTCATGGATAGCAAAGAGAGAAATCGATAGCTGGAGACAAAACGATATTGAAAAATGTAGATTTAAATGAAGAAATAACATGTCACATTGCTTTAAATTAGAATATTGATTTTACATGGATGATTTTATGACACTTGAAAACACTGTTGTGAGTGGGTCCTAAATGTTTAATATATATTTCGTGGAAAATCAATTGACTGAACTTGACAGACCACACGTTTTAAAATGTTTGTTAAATCCCCCAGGGGACCCAGCGCACAACAAACCTGTCCCTTTTCAAAACTGAACAGTGGTTAGGAAATAAAAATGACATTTGTGTTACTGTTAATGCTGGCTGTAGCACCTCTCCAGACTGAAGACCAAATTCTAGGCGTTCTTGTATTTTTGTGAATCACAGTGCTCACTGCAGCCACTGTATTTCAGAAGGAAACAAGCCAACAGCTTGGTAATTTTATTTCCTCCAAAATATCAGCAGCGTCTGGGATCAGTCAAGCTAATATACATGTAAAGGTGCAGAGGAGGCATAGGGTCGCATAATTAGCAGGGGGTTGTGCAGGAAGTATGTGCACTTTCCATCACGCTCCCTTTCCTCTGAGCTGTCACTCAGAACTGTTGTCTCTTTCGTCCAGTGTTGTATAGCAGTGCAGGGAGGAGAGGCCAGCTATCCAACATGGCTGCTCATGAACCACAGCACAGATTAAATGGGACTAGTGCTATGTGCACTGGGTCCCCTGGGGGATTTACATATGGGGTGTACAGGTGTGATAGCTGTAGTGGTTTAATATATTAAAACAATTGTCCACTTCCATTTTCATACTGTGCTTCTTCTCATTTTAGAAAGTGCCTTGCACGCAAAGTCTGTCCAGTGCTATTGGTCCTGGAAGAACTGTGCTTGTAAAGGGAGAAGTAAATAAAAATGCAAAAAGGTAAATTTTATAATGCTTATTAACGTGAACCATTTTGTACTGCATGTGTTCCAATTGTTTTTTCATGCTTTATTTTTATTGATAGCTTTGCTATAGATCTAAAGCCAAATGGTTTGAGAACCATTGCTTTGCACTTGAACCCACGTATGAAGGAGAAAGTGTTTGTAAGAAACTCTTACCTGAATGACAGCTGGGGAGACGAGGAAAGGCAGCTGCAAGAATTCCCATTTTTTCCTGACCTGTATTTTGAGGTAAGTGAAAATTATGAGAATTATATTTATTGGGGTATCATGATTTTTTTTTATACTGTGGTGTACTTACTATTGAGTAGTCACTAATGATTCTGTAGGGGTCCATGTTTAAGTATATTTATTTTTAATCCATTAATCCCCTGCAAACTAAATGGAACATTTATTTATAGGCATCTTGTATTAACTTGGTGTATACCCTCTACATATTGTTTTCTGTTACTTATCTATTATAGGGCACAGACAATCCTTAATCTCCAGGGTATACTGGCACATATTCTAGGAGAATGGACTTTTTTTTTTCCTAACCATTTGTTAAGACTAACTCATTTCTTGCTAGCACGTGTTTTTTCATCAATTAAACTCTTTTCTACATCACTGCTAGAACCGATCTCTACAGTTGCAGCTATTCACCATGGCTATCCTTCGCCTAGCCAGAACGGACATTCAGGCACTGGGTTCCCGTTCTGATAAGTTAGCTGGCGGTGTTCTGCCGAGAAAGGTCCCCCTGGCGGATAATGCCCATCCTGTACTGCGCAGGCGCATCGCTTGCGCAGTACAGAGGACAAAGGAGCCGCCAAAAGTCTCCGAACATGAACATCTGTAGATCAACTCTACAAGGCGCTTGTCCAATGAACACTACATTGTGCCACACGCTCCCGATGCTCGTGCAAATCTGCAAGAGGCCGTATTTTACAATGATGGGCAGAGGCTTTCTCAATAAAGTACACGTCTTTGCGGGGCGTGTTTACACAACAATGCAATTTCAACGTTGATGGGCGAGTTTGCAGGACCTTTTTAACTATCCAACACAAGCAATGGCCCATCATTGTAAAATATGGCCTCTTCTGTAGGTATCCGCCCCTTGCATGCTTCTCAATAATACATCCGCCCCTTTCCTTTCAGAATTCAACCTCCATCGTATGAGCTCTGCCCATCATGCGGCCTCTTCTGTATGCATCCGCCCCTTGCAGAGTTGCACGAGAATTGGGAGCATGCGGCAGCGTGTGGCACAATGTCGTCTTGATTGCGCAGGCGCCGTGCACAGCTGATCAACAGCTGTTGATGTTCGGAGATTTTTGGCGGCTCCGTTGAGCTCCGTACTGCGCAAGCGCTGTGCCTGCGCAGTACAGGGCGGGCATTTTTCGACGGGGGACCTTTTTATCGGCACACCGGCATTACCTGAACCCTGTCTCTGGAGACCTACTTCATTGTCAGGCCTGGAGACTACCACATTTTTATTGGTCCTTGGGCAACTTAGATTTTACTGTTTCCTGCTGGTTCTTCAACACACGAGGAGTTAACACTCTGGGACCGAGTACTGATGCTAGATGGATTGTTCTTTTTCGCCATAAGGCTTCAAGGAAGCATCTCCCCGCTGCTCCTGCTTGTAAAAGTCACATGAATCTTCTTATCCTCGATTTGTTTCTACTGTCCATTATAATTGATCTTTGTCACCTCTGGCCATCCAACCCCTACCTGCTGCCAGCTGTCTGGGTCTTGTAAGCTTACTGTGAGCGTAAAATGGTTGTAAAGTCACTTCCCTGCATTAAGATAAACAATGTCCCAGCAGCTGTATCGCCCCCTTACCTTAATAAATACCTGAGTCCTTTTTTGATTCATAGCTGTGCCTGTCTGCAGCAGTGCTTTCCTCTGTCTCCTCACTGGACATGAAGGCAATCAGATCATGCGAGGAGGGAGTGGGGGCAATCTAAGCTGAGCTGCACACAGCCTGGTTTTGGAGCTAACCCACAGGTGCACAACCATAAAAAGTAGCTTCCTATGAGGGAGCGCACAGAGAGGAGGATGAGCTGGGAGCGCCAATGCAGGACCCCAGAAGACAAGATTTAGGGCCACGCAGGTAAGTATATCATGTTAATTATTAAAAAAAAAAAAATTTTTGTAATCAAACCATGGAAGAATGGTCAAAATCCCCTTAAACTGATCTCTCCACTGCGGTTGTTGTTCTTTCACTGATAGGAGTGAATGGCTGTAGCTTTAGGGTGCATTCACACTTGGTGGTTCCTGCAATTTGCTGCGAGAGGCAGCCCAGTTAAATGCAGTTAAGCCCTTTAGCTTATGCTGCCCACTTGTTGGGGGAGTACAACTCAGGAAATCCATAGTGGAGAAGGATCTGGGTGTTTTTGTGGATCATAAGCTTAATAATGGCATGCAATGCCAAGCTGCGGTTTCCAAAGCGATCAAAGTCCTTTCTTATATTTGGAGAGGTATGGACTTCAGAGAGAGAGAGAGAGAGAGAGATATAATTTTGCCCCTGTACAAATCATTAGTAAGACCTCATCTGCAATATGCAATTTAGTTTTGGGCACCAGTGGAGAAATGCAGAGAAGGGCAACTAAACTGATAAGAGGCATGGAGGAGCTCAAGGTGAGGATACATTAGAGGAACTGAATTCTCTCTTGAGAAGAGGAGAATAAGGGGGGATATGATAAACATGTACAAATACATAAGGGGTCCATATAGTGAATTTGGTGTTGAGGGGGGCACTCTTTAAATCTAGAGGAAAAGAGATTTAATCTCCAAATACAGAAAGGGTTCTTCACAGTAAGAGCTGTGAAAATGTGGAATAGATTCCCTCCAGAGGTGGTTCTGGCCAGCTCAGTCGATTGCTTTAAAAAAAGGCCTGTATTCTTTCCTAAATGTACATGATGAAACTGGATACTAACATGTATAGGTAAAGTTGATCCAGGGAATATCTGATTGCCTCTAGGGGGATCAGGAAGGAATTTTTTCCACTGTTGTAGCAAATTGGATAGTGCTTGCTGAGTTTTTATTTTTTATTTTTTTCCTTCTTTTTTTGTCTTTCTCTGGATCAACTGTGGGTCTAGGATTGTGTATATGGGATTGCATCAAGTTGTTCTGTGGGTAACCCTCTTTGAGACGACCCCTTTTCTCCAGTGGCTGGACATTGTTCCTCTGTCCCTCCTGTCTATCTCCAATTCTCCAGAAACTTCTCTTCATGTTTGACTACAGTTCAAGCTACAGACTTTATATTTTTGTTTTTGTCAGCCTTGACAGACCCTGTGGGGGGGATTCCGATGTTCAGGCTTAACTACCTATATACTCGAGTATAAGCCGACCCGAATATAAGCCGTGGCACCTAATTTTACCACAAAAACTGGGAAAATGTATTGACTCGAGTATAAGCCTAGGGTGTGCCTCACTTTGCCTCATTGTGTCCATGCCTCACTGTGTCCACATGACTAGTCTGACGTTTAACATGGGAGTCTATGGAGGGGGTGCCCGGATTTGAAAAATCGGTGCTCCCCGGCCGTAAGTTCCCCGAACAAGAAACTTTGCAAACTTGTAGAGGAAGAGTGGGGCTACATGTGTGCCAAGATTGGGGTCCAGAGGACCTACAACTGGCCGGTACCGGGTCCCCAAAGTCACCAGAGAAATGACCGTTTAACATGGGATTCTATGGAAGGGGTGCCCGGTTTTGAAAAATCTGTGCTCCCCGGCCGTAGGTCCCGCGGACAAGAAACTTTGCACACTTGTAGAGGAAGAGTGGGGCTATATGTGTGCCAAGTTTGGGGTCCAGGGGACCTACGGCCGGCCGGTACAGGCTCTGCAAATTCCGGGAGATCAGGCGCAAAAAGGTGACTCGAGTATAAGCCGAGGGGGGCATTTTCAGCACAAAAAATTGTGCTTAAAAACTCGGCTTATACTCGAGTATATACGGTACTTAAGTACTGGGCACCATTTTTGGCCAAAATTAAACATGAATACCTTCTGTTTAAAGGAGGCTTTACTGTGCACTGATTCGGTTGGAAGGCTTTTTGATTCCTTTAGTTGCTTTTCACCATAACCTGTATGGTTATGCGTTCTCATTGGATCACAAACACTACTCTGTG
Source organism: Rana muscosa (assembly GCA_029206835.1). Classification (NCBI taxonomy): domain Eukaryota; kingdom Metazoa; phylum Chordata; class Amphibia; order Anura; family Ranidae; genus Rana; species Rana muscosa. The sequence goes on along the minus strand of CM055121.1, from coordinate 29,942,109 downwards.
GTTTCCATACACTGCACTGATGATGGCCAAAATGCCTGAAATGGCTGTATGCAGCAATACGTTACTCTATATTATTAGGCTGTATTTGAACTACAGCATACACTATAGGCTCAAGATGTGCATTTAGCTGTTTAGGGTGTAAAGCAATAATTTGTATGGTACCGCCTTTTCGGACCCCTTACACACAGTGCATCGAGCTGCTGTGTGAGCAATCCCAGCGTTTTAGTGCGCTTGGGAGGCGCAGGTGCAGAGACAGCCCTGCTGTCTGTAGCCTGTCACAGTCTATGACAGACTAAAATGTCTGGTTGGGGCTGAATACTGCACCATGTGGTACTAGCAATCGGGGCCCCAATGAGTTCAAGGATGTTTGCCCAGCGATTCAGAATACCTGCAGCTAAAAGCAACTAGCAACAGCAACTATGTTCCCTGAGTGCAACTGGCCTGAGAAGGCTTTACTGTGCTACGGGATTGTAGGAGGGGTTTTTGTTTCCTTTAGTCCCTTCTGACCATACCGTAAAGTTATATCATCTCATATTCTTCAGGTAAGAGAGAAAGGTGATGTGTTTGGGAGTATCTGAGCTCTATTGCACACAGCTAGTCTCAATTTAGTTAGATTAATAAGAAAAGGTTGAGAGTAAACTGATGCCCTATATCCACGTCTGGATGAAAAACCAAAGACCTAATAATGCAGGATTCAGTGGTACTAAAACTACAGCCTGTTGTTTCCTGGCCTCTGCAATGAGAAGGTCTTACATGCAGGGTTTTCTCCTTGCAGTCTGGAGCCACTGTATGCAGAGAAGGAACAGGTGTCGGGTACCAAGCGCAGATCATTTCAATTCACCTTAGCCAGCACTATCAGGCTGTCACGTACCTGATGGTAGTGAGCCCGAATTGCAGGGGACGGCCTCCCTTACGGCCCCCACTCCCGGCCCCCTGGTAAGGTGACAGTTGGCACAGGAGTAAGGAGTGGCACGGGTGCCTGGCAGGATCAACTGTGGTGAGGTGGTGATTCAAACACCCGGAAGCTTCCTTGCAGAATACCGGAACTGGAACGGCTAGCAGGCTGGATCGGAAGTAGCACAGCAGACTGGATCGGTCTCGCAGACTGGATCAGAAGAAGCACAGCAGACAGGATCAGCTAGCAGGCTGGTTCAGCTTAGCAGGCTGGATCTGGGACAGCTCAGCAGACTGGATCGGTCTCGCAGACTGGATCGGAAGAAGCACAGCAGATAGGATCAGCTAGCAGGCTGGTTCAGCTTAGCAGGCTGGATCTGGGACAGCTCAGCAGACTGGATCGGTCTCGCAGACTGGATCGGAAGAAGCACAGCAGATAGGATCAGCTAGCAGTCAGGTTCAGCTTACCAGGCTGGATCTGAGACAGCTCAGCAGACTGGATCGGTTAAGCAAACTGGATCGGAACCAGGAACAGGGTAGTAAACAGGCCGGGTCAGATATTAGGCGGGCAGCAGAAGTACAGGGTGCAGGCAAAGGGTAGTCACAACAAGCCGGGGTCGGGTGCAGGCAGATAACAGGTTGGTCAAGGTAAGCCGGATCTTTTAGCACAGGTATGGTCTCAGATCAGGGTTTAGCACACAACGCTGTAGAGCAGACAGCAGGGACTGTCTGTAACTGACAGGTTTAAATAGTCTCTCTGGCGCCACCCGCTGGACGCACGCGCGAACGCAGACCAGGAAGTCCGGGGCGCCTGTTTCTGGCAGGATCTTCATGACACAGGCAAAGTGATCTTCTGCATAGTTCTAGCCATATCTTCCAAAAAGAGAAACTGTGTGGGACATGGAGCATATGTACTTGACCACCAGACACCACTGCCATATGTAGAACACTTGTTTGCATAATAAGAGTTATCACCACAAGTGGACTGAAAACACCCCAAGTCAGTTTTGTAATTTCAGGAAAAATTTGTAGACCTGCGGAACACGGATTTATCTTGAGAAATACATTTTTTGAAAAAGGATATGCTGTCAGTAGAATAGATGAGGCCTGCTCTGGAATTGAAAAAGAGAAAAACACAATTTACGTTATTACCCAGAATTATGATACAAAGTTTATTACACAATCTAATTATTGCATCCATCTATGCCTCATCTATTTCATTTTGGATTTCTTTCATTTTGGATTTCTGTGTAGTAGTCCTTGGGAGCCCACCAGATGTTAGTCCACAGATTAGCTACCATTGGATTGCACATCATTTGGATATATATACATGCATGCACATATACTGTATGTTAATATATGATGATCAAGTACAGTTACTGTAGCTTTACAAGTATATGTAGCATTCCTTAGGAGTAAAACTTTAGGACTCTTATGGGTTAAACATGACAGTAATGCACAAATAATATATTTTATAAAATTATCTGGACAAACTATGTAGCTTTTACTATTTCAGTAAATGGCAATAGAACTAATGATTAATTTCAAAAGGTGTGTGTTTTATGCTCTAAAAAAATTTAATCGTTTACAGTATTCTCCACAAAAAAGTATAAGATTGATGTACACGGGTATAAAGTGAATGTTTTAGCAATACTGGAAAATGTAATCAAGAGAACTGGCTTTGTTACTTTATAATATAAATATTCTGTATTGGAAAAGAACTACTGTATACCAAAGGTTAATAATTGTAAGAGTGAGAAAATTGGAACAAATAATGTTTAACGAATTTACACCAACCTAAAAGTCTCGAAATTCTTACACAGTAATTACATTTTGTTATCTGCTCTGTGTTTGCAGCTCCTCATATACTGCGAAGCTCATCAATATAAAGTTGCAGTGAATGGACATCATGTGCTGGATTATAGGCACCGATTCAAAGATCTGAGTATGATCAATGAGGTCTCAGTTCATGGAGACGTACAAGTGTATGACATCCGGGCCTGGTAGAAAATAGAATGCCAGATGCGCAAATATGACTGGTCGGGTGATTTCATTAAGATTATGGAATATATTTCACAAATATAATGACCATTACTGAGGCATTACTTCTAAAATTACTTAAATTAGCTTCCTATTTTTTTTGGACCAGAAAGATATTATGCGTTACTAATTTTGTCATGGCTTTTCACTAAAATATATTCATATTGTATTCAATGTAAACGTCTCTAACTCCACTCAAAGCTCATTACTCCAACGGTTGGCCTCACTAACCAGAGGAGAGCGTGGGCTAGAGTCAGTGACCATGGAAGCTGCCGTCACTTTGCATAACTGAGTCCCAGGTTTCAGCGATTTGGAGTGCTTTACAGGAGATCAGAACCAACATGCAGGCACATTAGGGCATTTGTCAAGTGTAAGTGGCAATTTGCTTTTTTTAAGTTCATGTTTCCGTTGATATTGTTGTTGAACTTACAAAAATGATGAACAAAAATGTAAGAAGACACCAGATAATTTGTGAATTTTCCATTGTAGTTGAGTCACAAACCCCCATAATGACCTACCTTATTTGAAGATCCACAGCGCCCTTTTGCTTGTTAGAGCACATATGTCAAACACAAGGCGCGTGGGCTAAATCTGGCCCACCAGGCCTTGTGGTGTGGCCCTCACACCCATTTTTGCAGCTGGAACGTGGCGCAGTCTGCTCCCGCTCCCCACTGTCACTTGGAGACACAGAAGCCTTCTGTGTTTACAAGGGACAGCTTTGCTCAGGTCCCTGCACACGCTCACAGTGGGGACAGATCTCCAGAGAGAGGAAGTGATCTCCCTGCAAGATGCGCCACATACACAGGGAGGTACTAGAGCTAGGTCAGGTAGAAGAGAGGGATGCAAGGAAGCTTTGGAGAGGGGGGGTTTAGGGTTGCACACCCTGCACTCCGTACACAACATACACCTGAACTCTGCATTCTGTGTGTAGAACACTCCCAAACCCTGCATTCTATACAGAGCGCACCCCTGAACACTATACTCTGTACGTAGGGCACCCCTAAACCCTGCATTCTGTACGCAACGCACTCCTGAACTCTGGAAACTGTACATAATATACACTCCTGAACTCTTTGAGGGCAACCACACTGCTGATGCAACCCGCAATGAAATCGAGTTTGATGCCCCTGTGTTGGAGGATTATTGTGTGGGGAAAAAATATTATATATTATATATATATATATATATATATATATATATATATATATATATATATATATATTTTATATTATACTGGTTACCATTACACTTATACTTGTCCATTGCTGAGTGAAGACAATACCTCTGACACATAGATTTAGAACAGTTATTTTATAGTTCTTAAAATGAACCTATGAGAAACACTTAATATGTACACATATATATTTTTTTTGTAAGGCACCTGATGCAGCTTCTTCATTGGACTTCCCCACAAATTTGCATTAGGGCACATCCAACATCTACTCAGAACAAAAAGAATGAGAGACTAAATTTAAACCTTTTCCTTATTGTATTCCATATTGTATACAATATTTAACCGGAAAGTTAAAGTGGATTTAAACCCTCCATACACCCAGTGAAGTGAACGGCCTCAGATGATACACAGAGATGAACCAAATCTCCCTACATATGGATGTAAAACCTATCTGCTGTCTTCACATTTATATACTGTTTAGAAAGTTGAGATCGTATTAGGAAATCTTCTCTTCCTGGTTAACACAGAGTGTGATGTCTGGGCATGCAGCCAAGATAGCTAAAATTACTGATTGGAAAAAAGGCACACACACCCTCTCATCATAGGCAGAGACAGAGGTGTTTTGTAATGGGTCAGCTCCCTGCTAACCTAACCTATTTTAGCAACCTCCCCTGACAGAAATTTCAGGCTGCTTTTATCTGATATGTCAGAATTTGTCAGGAGTTATCAGACTGATAACAGAGGAACAGTTCAGAAGAGAGTTGGGACATAGCTCTTTGAAGAGAGATAACAAAATACTGCAGATATATGTGCCCAGCTCAAATTTCATGAATTGGGTTTACATCCACTTTAAACCAAGTATACATTTACAGATGTATACTTGGTTTAACTTTCCTGGTAAATTTGGCTGTCTATAGGTAATAGTTTTTCTTAAACAGTGAATGTGAACAGCACATCACCACTAGAGGTCGACCGATATGGGTTTTTCTCTGGCCGATGCCGATGCCGATATTTTGAAATTGGGGCGGCCGATGGCCGATATATGATGCCGATTTTTGTGGCCGATATTTTAGGCCGATTAAAAAAAAAACAAAAAAAAACCCTCACCCACTCTATTCCTTCCTGCTTACTCCTGTCACTCTAGCACACACTTGATGTCCTCAGTACAGATGGCACTGGTTTGGAACTGGCAGGTGGCACTGGTTTGGAACTGACAGATGGCACTGGCAGGTGGCACTATTGGAACTGACAGATGGCACTGGTTTGGAACTGACAGATGGCACTGGCATGTGGCACTGGCTGGCGGTACTGGTTTGGAACTGACAGATGGCTCTATTGGCACTGGCAGGTGGCACTGGTTTGGAACTGACAGATGGCACTGGTTTGGAACTGACAGATGGCACTGGCAGGTGGTACTGGTTCGGAACTGACAGATGGCACCGATTGGCAGCAGGGGGCACTGGTTTGGAACGGACAGATGGCACTAGTTTGGGACAGATGGCACTGATTGGCAGTGGCACTTGCAATTGGAACTGGGTGGCACTGGCGTGTGACACTGGTTGGCACTGGCTGGTGGCACTGACAGATGGCACTGATTGGCGGTGGCACTGACAGATGGCACCGATTGGCACTGGCTTGTGGCACTGACAGATGGCACTGGCTGGTGGCACTGATTGGTACTGGCTGGGGGCACTGACAGATGGCACTGGCTGTGGCACTGATAGATGGCACCGATTGGCGGTGGCACTGATTTGGGTGGCACTGACAGATGGCCCTGATTGACACTGGCTGGTGGCACTGACAGATGGCACCGATTGGCGGTGACACTGATTGACACTGGCTGGTGGCACTGACAGATGGCACTGGCTGGGGGCACTGACAGATGGCACTGGCTTGGGCACTGACAGATGGCACTGGCTGGGGGCACTGACAGATGGCACTGGCTGGGGGCACTGACAGATGGCACTGGCTGGGGGCACTGACAGATGGCACTGGCTGGGGGCACTGACAGATGGCACTGGCTGGGGGCACTGACAGATGGCACTGGCTGGGGGCACTGATTTGGGTGGCACTGATTGGCACTGGCTGGTGGCACTAACAGATGGCACCGATTGGCGGTGGCACTGATTGGCACTGGCTGGGGGCACTGACAGATGGCACTGGCTGGGGGCACTGACAGATGGCACTGGCTGGGGGCACTGACAGATGGCACTGGCTGGGGGCACTGACAGATGGCACTGGCTGGGGGCACTGACAGATGGCACTGGCTGGGGGCACTGGCTGGGGGCACTGACAGATGGCACTGGCTGGGGGCACTGACAGATGGCACTGGCTGGGGGCACTGACAGATGGCACTGGCTGGGGGCACTGATTTGGGTGGCACTGATTGGCACTGGCTGGTGGCACTAACAGATGGCACCGATTGGCGGTGGCACTGATTGGCACTGGCTGGGGGCACTGGCTGGGGGCACTGACAGATGGCACTGGCTGGGGGCACTGACAGATGGCACTGGCTGGGGGCACTGACAGATGGCACTGGCTGGGGGCACTGACAGATGGCACTGGCTGGGGGCACTGACAGATGGCACTGGCTGGGGGCACTGATTTGGGTGGCACTGATTGGCACTGGCTGGTGGCACTAACAGATGGCACCGATTGGCGGTGGCACTGATTGGCACTGGCTGGGGGCACTGGCTGGGGGCACTGACAGATGGCACTGGCTGGGGGCACTGACAGATGGCACTGGCTGGGGGCACTGACAGATGGCACTGGCTGGGGGCACTGACAGATGGCACTGGCTGGGGGCACTGACAGATGGCACTGGCTGGGGGCACTGACAGATGGCACTGGCTGGGGGCACTGGCTGGGGGCACTGACAGATGGCACTGGCTTGGGCACTGACAGATGGCACTGGCTTGGGGCACTGGCAGGTTTCACACTAAGCCGAGTGTAATGTGTGAAACTGACAGAGAGGAGAGAGAGAGAGAGAGAGAGCTGTTAGAATTGAGCTCGATGTGGGGGTGGGCGGGCCAGCAGCTAAATTACACCAGCCAATGATTGGGCTGCTTTAGACGTAGTGGCCCGCCCAGATACCATCCCATTGGCTGGTGTAATATATCTGCTGGGTCCCGCCCACCCCCGACATCAAGCTGACACATCCTCTCTCTCTCCTCTTACTTTCAGTTTCACACACACACACACACAGCACGGCGCTTGATGCTGCTGAGTGTGGAGAAGTGTGGAGGAGGGAGGAGGAGGGGGGAGGAAGTGCAGCCAGTGAATAATATCGGCCAGTTTTGATATTAATCGGCCAAAGCCGATTTATCAAAAATGCCTAAATATCGGCCGATATATCGGCCAGCCGATATATCGGTCGACCTCTAATCACCACCTACCTTACATAATTGCTGCCAGCCTTTTTCGATGTTTGGAAGATGTACAGTTTTTAGGTAATGTTTCCTATTAAAGGTATGTGTGACAGAGTATCTTGTATTTCAGCATTAACTCAGTCTACAGAAATGGCTGGCAATTTTTTAAATGGCTGTCACTAGAATGGGGTACCACCTAATTGTGGCAAAAATGTTCATATTAATTTGTTTATGGCTTTATTATTTGTTTCTTTTATTGAGCACTTTATATCTACTAATATTTTTTGTACATCTGTACATTAATCATAATGTATGATTTAAAAACAATATTTGCTGCTATTAAATGTATTTGTAATAAGTTGTGTTGTAGCTTGATTTCAGCTTTATGTACAGATTGCAATAAAAATCTTCAGATTAACCAAGTACATTATTAATTTGTGGCACTTGCAAACCTAACTCTGAATTCAGGTTATCTGGGTCTTTCTCAATAGGTACCCACTATGTTGGTGTGGTTCCTGGCACAAAAAGTGGACACATGCCCCAGGTGCTGTGTTGAGTGTGTGTGGTGGGGGGCTCTGGACATGCAGCCACTTGTTGTTCAATGTGCCAGTAGGTGAAAATAGAGGCCGTTACAGGAGAAGAAATGCTTGGAGCAACTTGCTGTGTTTACCTTTCCACCTGCCAAGTGCAGCATGGAGCCTAAGCCTTCCTGGAAGAGCAGGACCATGGAATGACACTATGCACCGTCAGGATGGCATCCAAGGAGAGACTCTACCAATTCCCCCTACTGCACCAAGGTATGTGACTGTTCCCACAGTACACAGACCTTAGCCGCAGGACATGTCTGGAATTATGGGTACACTATTTCCCAGATACAGGTGTGAGGGGGTTAGCTCGGCAGCGGGTGTGTGTGACCCCCGGGATGGGCTCCCCACACAAAAACAGGCCCAGCAAACGGAGGTTGTGGTTTTCAAAATCAAAAAAAGGTGCGGTTTATTTTCTATTTACAGTGACAAAACACAGCAAAGCCAAAAGAAACATAAACAAAATAAATCCTGGTCAACTTGACCTCTGACTAAACATACAGGTTTCCTAACGAACAACTGGGATCAGCCTAGTGCTGTCCTAGTCCCTAAGTCCCTGGTTTTAAATGTCCAAGCAAATAGCCACACAGGCTTTGTCTCACCGCACAGGGGTTCACTCTCCCTAGACAGTCCACACAGGTCTGGGTCCAGGCATGAGCTAACATCTAATGAAGCTGGGAGTTCTTATAGAGGCCTAAATGAGCTGACAAGCTTCAGCTGGTCTCATCAACTCCCTGTCTGCACGACGCCCCACACTCTCCCTAGAGGTATGAGTCATCCATGAGCCCACTAGCCTCAGCTGGGCTTATACAACTCTCCACCTAGTTGTATAAGTCGGCGTAAAGCCTGAATCTGGGCGAAATATATCTACCCCCCCTGGATGCAACCAGGTGACTTTACCTTCCTGCTGTCACATACCCCCCCCCTCTTGTTTTAACCTCGGGGTTGGAACACCAGCAATCAGGCATTCATGTACTCGAGACAAAGCATCCACATTCCCCATTTGAACGCCAGGGCGATGCTTTACTGTGAAGTTGAATTCCTGGAGGGCCAGGAACCACCTATTCACTCTTCTATTTGTTTCCTTGTTTTGAGCCATCCATTTTAACGGAGCGTGATCCGTAACCAAGTCAAAGTGCCTACCTAGCAGGTAGTACCGAAGGGAATCTAGAGCCCACTTCACCGCTAAACACTCCTTTTCAACGGTGGCGTAATTTACCTTATGGGACTTCAACTTCCTGCTGAGGTAAATGACTGGGTGCTCTTCCCCGTTCCAGACCTGGGACAATACTGCTCCTAACCCCACATCTGACGCATCACTTTGTACGACAAAGTCTTTAGAGAAGTCGGGTGAGTACAACACTGGCTGGCTACATAAGGCTTGTTTCAAGAATTGGAATGCTGCCTCAGTCTCGGGGGTCCATTTAATCATGACCGACCCTTTCCCCTTCGTTAGGTTGGTTAGGGGCAACGCCTTAGAAGCAAAGTGGGGAATGAATCGCCGATAATACCCAGCGATTCCCAGAAAGGCTCGTACCTGCTTCTTGCTGTTGGGACGTGGCCAACTCTGGATGGCCTCGACTTTGTTGAGTTGGGGTTTTATTACTCCCCTCCCAATGGTGTACCCAAGATATTTGGCCTCCTCCTGCCCAATGGTACACTTCTTGGGGTTAGCCGTAAACCCCGCTTCCCGAACAGAGTCCAGGACTGCTTGCACTTTTGGCAGATGTGAGGCCCAATCTGTGCTATGGACAATTACGTCATCCAGGTAAGCCGCAGCATACTTCCGATGGGGCCTCAGCATCTGGTCCATTTTCCGCTGGAATGTGGCCGGCGCATTCTGTAACCCGAACGGCATTCTTTTATATTGGAACGCCCCGTCTGGGGTTACAAATGCGGTTTTCTCTTTGGCCAATTTGGCCAGGGGGATTTGCCAATACCCTTTTGTGAGGTCAAGAGTCGTCATGTATCGGGCTGTTCCCAGCCGGTCGATCAACTCATCTATACGTGGCATGGGGTAGGTGTCAAATTTTGTAACTTTGTTCAACTGACGAAAATCGTTACAAAATCGCCAGCTCCCATCCGGTTTAGGCACCAACACAATGGGACTAGACCAATCACTTTGGGACTCCTCTATCACCCCTAAGTTCAGCATTTTCTGTACTTCCTCCCGTATTGCCTCCCGTCGGGCCTCTGGGATCCGATAGGGTTTTAACTTCACCCTTTCACCGGGCGGGGTAATGATGTCATGCTCTACCCCAGATGTTTGTCCCGGCAGCTCAGAGAATACCTCCTTGTTGCGAAGCACAAACTCCTTAACCTCCTGTTGTTGGGGTTGTGACAAGGTGGCTGCTATTCCAACCTCAGGAATCACGCAACCAGTTTGAGCTGGTGACCAAGTGTCTGCGACTAGGGACTCTCTATCCCTCCAGGCTTTCAACAGATTAACGTGATAGATCTGTTCGGGCTTTCGCCTTCCTGGTTGTCTGACCTTGTAATTCACTTCGCTCACTTTTTCCATTATCTCGTAGGGGCCTTGCCATTTGGCAAGGAATTTACTTTCAACCGTAGGGACAAGTACCAGTATCCTATCCCCCGGGGAAAAGGTACGGGTCTTGGCTCCACGGTTGTACACTCTCTGCTGTGCTAACTGCGCTTGGGCCAAATGTTCCTTCACGATGGGCATTACCTGTGCAATTCGGTCTTGCATCAGGGCGACATGCTCAATCACACTCCTGTGGGGAGAACTCTCACTTTCCCAAGTTTCCTTGGCAATATCCAACAGCCCTCTTGGGTGTCTCCCATACAGTAACTCAAAGGGGGAGAATCCCGTAGAGGATTGGGGCACCTCCCTAATAGCAAACATCAGATAAGGAAGTAGACAGTCCCAATCCTTTCCATCTCTATCCACCACTTTCTTCAACATTTGTTTTAGGGTTTTGTTGAATCTTTCAACCAGCCCATCGGTTTGGGGGTGATACACAGATGTACGTAATTGCGTCACTTTGAACAATTTACACAGCTCCTGCATAACCCGGGACATAAAGGGTGTACCTTGGTCCGTAAGCAGTTCTTTACAAATACCCACCCGGCTAAACACAAGAGATAGCTCTTTGGCTATGGTTTTGGCTGAGGTATTTCGGAGAGGGATCGCTTCTGGATAACGGGTGGCATAGTCCATTATAACTAATATGTACTGGTGCCCCCTAGCGGACTTGATTATAGGACCTACCAAATCCATGGCGATCCTCTCAAACGGGACCTCAATGATGGGTAGAGGGACCAGCGGGCTACGGAAATGTGGCATCGGGGCCGACCTCTGACACACAGGGCAGGAGGAACAATAATTTTCTATGTCCTTCATCACCCCCGGCCAATAGAATCTCTGTAATACCCTCTCTCGGGTTTTCTCTGTCCCCAGATGACCTCCAAGAATGTGCCCATGGGCCAACTCCAACACCAACTTCCTGTAAGGTTTGGGCACCACAAGCTGCTCAACGGTTTCTTCTGCCCTTTTTGCCACCCGATACAGTAGGTCCTTCTCTACGCTGAAGTATGGGTAAGTGCAGGTATTATCTGGGTTCACTAACTCGCCATCTATTTTCACTACGTTTTCCCGTGCCTTTATTAGGGCGGGGTCTTTCAACTGTTCTGTGGCAAAGTTTTCCCTGTGAACCTCAAGATCAGAAAACTCCACAGACGGTAGGTTTTCGTCTGAGGAGGTGGGCTCCTCTCCAGTTTCTTGAGTCTCCCCTGCCAATACTGATAAGGGAAATTCCGGAGAGTCCTCACCACTCTCAGGGGAGTTCTGGCTATCACATTCCTGGTACATAGGGGCACCAGTGGGGGGCTCAGGATCATCCCACAGTTCCCAGAACTTCGGAAAATCCCTTCCCACAATGGCGTCATGCGGTAACTGAGATACTAAGCCCACTGGATGAGAGAGGGTACCTTTGGGGGTCTCGAAACACACTGTAGTCACTGGATACTCTCGGGTGTCCCCATGCACACAAATAACAGCTACCTTGCTATTCCCAGAGACCTCTGTTTTAACTAACTCAGCCTTTATCAGGGTCACAAGGCTACCTGAATCCAGCAATACCACAACATTTCTACCATTAACACACATTTTGCATAAATGTTTCTCAGTTCCTCGAATGGCAGTGCATGCGACTGTCGCACACAGCGACTGACGTCTGCCCGTCAGAAAGTCACACTGCATGGGTTCCTCCACAACCGGGCAATTGGCTGCAATATGTCCCGCTTGCCGGCAGCGGTAGCAAACAATCCTTCTTGCCGCCTCTTGAGCCGCTGATTTCCCAGGCTGTTCTCGCCAAACTTGGGGTAGAGCTCCCACCCTCTCACTCTCTCCACCCTCACCCCTTGGAATCCTCTTATCCGCCCCTGGGGATGGTCTGGTCTTAGGGTGGAAAGTCCGAGTGTCTCTGGAAGAGGCCGTCAGGTTCTCTGTAGCCAAGTATTTCTCCACACGATCCACAAGACCATCGGCCGTCTCTGGGTCTCCATGGCTTACCCACTTTTGGATGGCAGTAGGAAGAGCTCTCAAAAACCGATCCATTACAACACGTTCCACAATCTTTGGTGCGGACAAAGTCTCTGGCTGTAGCCACTTTCTGCTCAGGTGAATGAGATCATACATTTGAGACCTGGGGGGTTTTCCAAGCTGGAAAGTCCAGTTATGCACACGCTGAGCCCGGACAGCCTGGGTGACACCCAGCCTTGCCAATATTTCAGCTTTTAGCATCACATAGTCTTTTGCTTGGTCAGGCTCTAGGTCATAGTAAGCCTTCTGCGATTCACCAGTTAACAGAGGAGCCACCAGTCCAGCCCACTGCTCCTCAGGCTACTTTTCTCTTTCAGCAGTCCTTTCAAATGTGGTCAAAAATACCTCTGGATCATCCTCTCCAGTCATTTTTGTCAATAAACGACTCACCCCAAAGGACGCGGTATTAGTGGGACGGCTTTCCTCACTGGTCTGCGGACGTTGCTGCATTACTGCTTCCATTTGTTGTAGTCTCTGCTCTTGCTTCTGTAACAGGTCTATGAAGCGGGCCTCAGATTGCTGCTGGGCTTGTTGCTGAGCTTCCAGACTCTGTTGGTGAGCTTGCTGCTGGGCTGCAAGGCTCTGTTGATGAGCTTGCTGCTGGGCTGCGAAGTTCTGTTGTTGAGCTGCAAGGCTCTTTTGCAAACCTGCATTTGTCTGCTGTTGATTGGCATTTGCTAGAGCCAGCTGCTTCAGTATCTCCTCCATGCTGGCTTAAAAAAAAACTGCCCGCATTCTCCACCAACTGTGAGGGGGTTAGCTCGGCAGCGGGTGTGTGTGACCCCCGGGATGGGCTCCCCACACAAAAACAGGCCCAGCAAACGGAGGTTGTGGTTTTCAAAATCAAAAAAAGGTGCGGTTTATTTTCTATTTACAGTGACAAAACACAGCAAAGCCAAAAGAAACATAAACAAAATAAATCCTGGTCAACTTGACCTCTGACTAAACATACAGGTTTCCTAACTAACAACTGGGATCAGCCTAGTGCTGTCCTAGTCCCTAAGTCCCTGGTTTTAAATGTCCAAGCAAATAGCCACACAGGCTTTGTCTCACCGCACAGGGGTTCACTCTCCCTAGACAGTCCACACAGGTCTGGGTCCAGGCATGAGCTAACATCTAATGAAGCTGGGAGTTCTTATAGAGGCCTAAATGAGCTGACAAGCTTCAGCTGGTCTCATCAACTCCCTGTCTGCACGACGCCCCACACTCTCCCTAGAGGTACGAGTCATCCATGAGCTCACTAGCCTCAGCTGGGCTTATACAACTCTCCACCTAGTTGTATAAGTCGGCGTAAAGCCTGAATCTGGGCGAAATATATCTACCCCCCTGGATGCAACCAGGTGACTTTACCTTCCTGCTGTCACACAGGATGGCAGAAGAAGTTTGAAAATTTCAGCCTATAGATCTTCCAGAGGAGCCCGACCATGTACAGAAAGTGGATAGATGGGCAGGGGCCAGGCTAGCCCAAGTGTAGTAGGTGGGAGCCCTAAATGAGGAGTACCTCTGTACTCATGATTCTTCCATAATATTCTAACAATGTACAGAAGCTGTGATCACAGTGATCATGGCCAACCCCGGGGACACCAGCCTAATTCAGGGTGACCACTCTTGTAGTCTGTGTTTTAATGTGTTACAACCACGTGCAGTGGTTCAGCATTTCCAGGGTTAAAGAAGGCAGATGAAATATCACCTCCTAACCAACTGCCAAACACCCCCTGAAAAGCTATCGAGGAGGATTGCTTTTCAGAGGTACAGCAATGACAGTCCTTTCAGCTGGCTTTCTTCCCTCAGAGCCCCCCCAAACCCTTTAGTTTCATACACCCCACAGAGACCACCATCCCATATCTCCTCCCCTCCTTCATCCTACTGTCATAGATGCCATTCAGTGCTCCTCAGGTTGACGCCAAGGATGCAGCAACATTTCTTTTTCCCCCACTGACACTGATGCAGTGCTATTTTTTTCCTCTTGGCAACAGCACTAATGCAAGGACATTTTCCATTAAGGTGACAGGACTGACACTGAAAATTTTCCTTTCAGTGACACCACCAGTCCAGTGATGCCACCGATGCTGTCTTTTTTTTTCTCCTTCAAGTGACACCAACGATTTAGTACCATTTTTCCTCTTGGCTACACCAATGATGCAGGAAAATGTTTTCCTTCAGGTGACACCACTGATGCAGGGACATATTGTCCTTTCAGTGACACCACCGGCCCTGGGACATTTTTTTCCTTCGCATAACACTATTGATGCAGGGACATTTTTCTTCTTTCAGTGACACCACCAACACTTGGGTATTTTTTCCTTATTGTGACACCCCCAAAGTAAGGACGATTTTTTCTTTCAGTGACTCCAACACGGGCATTTTTTATTTATTTTTTGACACTGTTAGCCTTTTATATTTTTGCACTGATTTTTAAGATCTTAGTGTTACTAAACCCAGTAATATGAAAATAGTTATTTGCCACCCCCCCCCCCCCCCCTCCAACAGTGCCCACAGCTTATAAATCTTTTTACATTAAAATATTGCCTTTTTTGGATGAGCTGTTTACCAAGGTTACATCATAAACTGCACAGTTTCTTCTGTATACACACCCCCATGTGTTATGTCAATATTATGTGACCTGGCTATCTCTGAGAACAAGCAACTGTTATCTCCAGCATAAAAGACACAACTGAGCATGTGCAGGTTGGCCTGTGTGTTAGCTGGCTTTTTCCAGATAAACCTTGCAGGGAGGGGAGGATCTATGCATACAGGATAAAACAGCCTTTCCTGGTGCCTCCATGGCAGCATACCCGTGACAAGCTCCGCCTTGGCTCCTCCCTCAGGACTAGTGAATATTATAAAATAAATGGTTAGAGCAGCCCCAGCATTCTCCTTTTTTTTTTCCCTCATGGCAGTGAAATCTGGTCAAACGTCCGGGTTCAAGCCTCTTCCGGATGCGGTCCCTTCTCTTGGGCAGCTAAACGCGCTTATAAGGTTGGGAGTCCCTTCTGTAGGATATTTTGGGACAAGCCGTTTGTCTCTTAACTAAGAGCTTTATCTACACAATTGTTTTTAGGCATTAGCTCAGTTCTGGCAACAGAGGTAGCAGCTGTTTCCGTATTTCTTTTTTTTTCCTTCTAGGTTCTTTCTTTCCAACTTTCATTTACTTTTTTATTCGCCTTTTACTTTTCTAGCCCCCTGTCACCTTTCCAGCTCCTTAGGAGCCGCGCGCTCCGCGCCGGCATTTTATTTACTTGCGGCGTCTTCCGCCCCGTTCTGCGTGTGTGCCGGCGGTGCGGGTCTTCCGGGTTCTCGTTCTGTCGGTCAGCGCATGCGCGGTGGATCCGGAGGCCGCGGAGGCCATTTTGGATCAGGGCAGACCGACGCCTTTTGCCCACAAAACGTCAGGCACAGGACAGAGGCGTTCCCCGCCTCTCCTGTTTCCCTATTTAAGTATATATTTGTAGTTACGGGTTTTTTAAAAAAAGAGAGAAAATATAGGTCATATAAAAAAATAATAATAATAAAAAAAAATGCACATATAAAATAAAATAAAATAAAATATATATTCATATTTCCGGGAACTTAAAAAAAAAAAAGAAAAAACGCACACCATTTATTTAGAGATAAATTCCCCTTAGCCAAATTAGGATCCAGCCAGTGGATTCTTCTCTATTCTTTTCTTAGCTGCTACTTCTGCTAAGCCACCCAGCATGAGCCATTCGCCACCTGTACAAGATCCTACTCTACAGCTGAGGTAAGGACCTACGTCCAGGTAAGCTTACAGATCTTAAAAAAAAAAAAAAAAAAAAAGTGCATCAAGGCTAGTACTTTTATGTATTTCAGCCATGTACGCGACATGAGGACTATGATGACTCTAGTCCCAGTAGAGACAAGTCGTCCAGGCATGGGGATCATAGGAGTGGCATGAAAAAGCCTAGATGTCCAAAATGTCAGGTCTGTGGAGCCACACCACTTCCAGACAAACTGATCTGTCAAAATTGCCCAGTGGACAGAAAGTCCGAAAGCCTGCAAGTGGCACACCTACTTAAAGAAAGCAGTAAAGAATTCCCTCGCAAAATTGGTAGCCACAATGCCGCCGCAACAACCGGCATCTCCTACTCAGGCGAAAACGGCTGAGGCATCCATTCCCAGGCCATCCTCAAGTGAAATCTCTCGCCCGACGCCTGCTTCTTCCTCTAAACATCAGGAAGAGAATGCCATCTCAGGGGACTTCTCTGATGACCTAGATGCCTGTGGTTTTTGCTTTCGCCATGGTCCAGCCTTATGTGCAGGCGGTAAAACAAGCGATCGGCTAGGAAGAGACTGACACAGAAGTCTAAGTCGTACTTCTCCTTTTCTCAAACGCCAGATTTCCTTTTTCCCTCTCATGGGCAAGATCAGGAGTGTGATTGTGGAAGAAGACGGAAAAAAGATTCTCCATTGATCGACTGGGAAAGTTATACCCTTTCTCAAAGGCCGATTCCGCAATGCTGGAGGGCCCTCCAGTGGTCGATGCAGCTGTGGTAAGGTTGGCAAAAAACATCACATTGCCCATGGAAGACTCGACTTTGTTTAAGGATCCAGCAGACAGAAGGATGGATCTTGATCTCCCACCAGATGGCGGGCAACGCCTGTAAACCTGCGATAGCCCTGGCGTCAGTGTCCAAAGCCCTACGCGTCTGGACAGATGATATAGAGTTGGCAATCCAACAGGATATCCCAGGGGAGGACATCATCAGGGCCTTAGATGAGCTATAGCTCTCGGCAGATCTTATTGGTGAAGCCGCGATCAATTCAGTTCGATGCTCCGCAAGGTCAATGCTCCACACAGTTATGGCCAAACGGGCCTTGTGGCTGGAACCGTGGTCAGCAGATATTGCCTCAAAACAGAATTGGTGCAAGATACCTTTTGACGGAAAAGCCTTGTTTGGGGAGAAATTGGACAAGGCCATCCCTTGCGTTACTGTCGGGAAATCGGGCCTGTTACCCCAAGACATGCGCTCCAGGACATTCTCACCCATATTTCAATACTCCAAGAGTAAGGACTACTGACAGTCCAGACAGGGAAAAGGCTTTAGGCAAAATTGGAGAAGCACGCAGTCCACCTTCCTCAAGACCTGTAGACAGAGACTCGTGCCTATCCCACAGGATTCTGCTAAATCCTTTTGACGCCAGGCCATCCCAAGCGATCCCTGTGGGGGCCAGACTCGAACACTTCTCAAATATCTGGGAACAAAGTGCAGGGATCCGTTGGTAGTCTCCACAGTTAAATACGGTCACTTCTAAACCCCCTTCTTCTCTCCGACAGGGGTTTCAAGGTTCCCCCAAAAAAGCGTAAGAACTACAGCGATTTTCTTCTCTCCTTGCAGGAACAGCAAGCAGTGGTTCCAGTGTCTCCATCAGAAAGATTTTCGTTTTTTACTTCACCCTGTTTCTAGTCCCCAAGAGAAACGGAGGTTGGAGACCCGTGATAGACCTGAAGAGGCCAAATCGCTATATCTTCCTAAAAAATTCAAAACGGAGTCTCTACAAACGATTATGCGTATAATCCAACCAGGGGATTGGATGTTATCAATAGACTTGCAGGATGCTTACCTGCATATACCTACACTCCCTCCTTTTCAATAAATATCCGAGATTTGCAGTGGGGCCTGTACATCTTCAATTTCTGAGCCTCCTATTCGGCCTCTGCATGTCACCAACAGTCTTTACGAAGACCCTATTTGCCATCATAGCCCCTCTAAGAGAATTAGGGCTTTGAGTATACCACTACTTGGACGACCTTCGTCTCCTGGCGAAGGCTCCAGCCCAGTTAGTGGAACAGAATGGTACAGTATCCCTCCCGCCTCAAAAGGTAACATCCACTATTCGGCAGATGAAGAAAGTCCGTGTGAGATCCTACCTGTCGGCCTCAAACTGTCCGAGCCTGATAGGCCAGATGTCGTCAGGCACCCCTATGGTCCCTTGGGCCCATTGGCATTTGAGACATTTTCAGCTGGAGTTCTTGAGGCTGTGGAACAGACGGTATCTATCCCAACCCATACACCTGACTATCCTGATGATCAGGAGTCTACATTGGTGGATGAAGAAACACACGCCTATGAAATCACGTCCATAAAGACATGTCAACTGGATCACAATTACTACCGATGCCAGTGCAGCAGGTTAGGGATCACACTGCAACCAGATCTCAGGGCAAGGAAGTTGGTCCTTCCAAACAACAGGCCTGGTATCCAATATCCTGGAGGTCCGGGCAGCCTACCTTGTGCATTTCTAGCCCTAGAATTCAAGATTACAGGCAAACCAGTTCTTCTCTGAATGGGCAACAGGACTGCGGTGTCTTATATACACCGACAATGAGGGACGCGCAGCAGGTCCCTGCTGAGGGAAGTGAAACCATAATCCTTTGGGCAGAAAGGAATCTAAAAGACCTAAGGGCAGTCTATCTGCCCGGTCTTCTCAACTCAAGGGCCGACCGACTATCTCGCAGGTTCGTAGATTCCAACGAATCGTCTCTGCACCCGAAAGTTTTTGACTGGTTAGTGGACCAGTGGGGTCCCTTTTGAGCTGGGCCTATTTGCAACAGCATTCAATACCAAGGTTCATCTCGAGACTTCCTCATCCCCAGGCGGAGGCAGTAGATGCTCTCTCAGCCCTTGGGTATGCAATCTGGCCTAAGCCTTCTCTCCATGGCCTCTCATTCCAAAAAACTCCTGTTGAGGCTTATGGTAGAAACCACAACGGTGATAGCGGTCCTACCGTACTGGCCAAGACGTCCTTGGTTCCCCACAGCAATGCACCTGAATACACAGCCTCCAGTCAAGGTTCCAATAATACCTTTTTCTTCTGTCACAGGCATGTCACACCCATCCAGATTCCCGCAGGTTGAATCTTCACATCTGGCAGCTGAAAGGGAAAGGTTCCAATCCCTAGGGTGTCCCAACAAAGTTATCGCAACCCTGCTCAGGGCAAGAAAGCCATCCGCAAACAGTATATACGATAAGGTGTGGAACAAATTCAGGGCCTTCATGATTGGCAGAAGCTGCGATCCAGATTCTCCATCATCCTCTCAAATTCTAAAATTCTTGCAGGCAGGCTTAGACCTTGGTCTTGCTTAAGTACACTAAAGGTGCAGGTAGCGGCAATTTCAGCGGCAACCAGTAAAAGATGGGCCGAGGATTCATTTATAATCCAATTTTTCAAAGCTGTCAAAAAGATCCGACCGCCAACTAAACAGTCTTTAACCACTTGGGACCTTGCTATCATCCTAGAGTCCTTAGCCAATCCACCTCTTGCCTCTTCGAAGTCAGAATCGCTTTGGAATATAACCATAAAGCTATCCTTCTTGATAGCCATAACTTTTGACAGATGGGTTTCAGAGCTCCAAGCTTTAGGAGCGGATCGTAATCGTATCATATTCTATCCTGACAGAGTAGAACTCGGAACGGTGCGAGGATTTATCCCCAAGGTCACATCATCCTCGAACACGTCGGAGCCTTGGGCACTTCCAACATATTCAGAATAGGACTCTTCACGAGCTGGACATTGCCTCCACTTTGAGATGCTATCTGCAGGCTACAGCATCCTTCAGGGACTCTACCAGGTTGTTTATAAATCCCTAGGGTAAAAACAAAGGCAAAGAGGCGTCAGCAAGAACGATTGCCTCATGGATCGTTAATCTTATCCACAAGGTGTACAGGGCAAAAGTACTGGGACCCCCTTCGACAGTCAGGGCACACTCCACCAGAGCGGTTTCTGCCTCTTGGGGGGCAAGAGCGAATGTGTCAATTGAAACTATTTGCAGGTCAACGACTTGGTCGTCCCAACATACGTTTCTGAAAAATTACCAAGTGGACCCAGGAGCTCTTTCATCGGTGGAGTTTGGCATACAGGCGGTAAAATCGGCCTTTGCTGCTTCTTCTTCTTCTAAATGATGATAATCTCTTTAAAATAAACCTCTAAGCATCATCCCACCCATCTTGGCTAGTTGGAGGCACCAGGAAAACAGAAAATTGTGCTATACTTACCGTAATTTTCTTTTCCTGGTGCCTATCCATGGCAGCATACAATCCCACCCTCGGTGTTCTATATTACGGAGAATGCTGGGGCTTCTCTAACCATTTCTTTTATAATATTCACTAGTCTTGAGGGAGGAGCCAAGGGGGAGCTTGTCACAGGTATGCTGTCATGGATAGGCACCAGGAAAAGAAAATTACGGTAAGTATGGTACAATTTTCAGTTTTTTACACAATGCAGAGGATTAACACCTAAAGTTCCACAGTGAGTATAACAAGCATGCTATGCTGCATATACAGACTGATTTTACTGTTGTGGGTTTAGTAAACACTTAAAGTTCACTGCAAGGTACCACATTTACTGGTACTATTTCAGCACATGGCACAAACTTTACACACATTACATACATTTTACTGGAGGGTGCAATTTGCCATCTGTGTCCCCCATCCAGGTCACATACCGCCCCTGTTTCTGGGTGGCGGGACCACTGATCCAGTGATGTGATGCCTCCCCAGAGATCACGGTCCCCTGCTTCACCCTATGCTGACATCATTTTATTCTGGATTCTAAGAGGACCTACTGCAGCCCATCCAATAGGTAGTATCCATGCCAAGAAAGCACAGACGTGGATGCCCAAAGAAGGACGCAAATCAGCAAGTAAGCAAGAGAATAGAAGAGTTGGGCCAGTTCATCACGTGACCGTGGCTACAGGTAGGGAAAAAAAATAATTTAAGGCTAGGGGTTATTAGATGGAGAGGGGCAGTGTGAAGGGGAAGGGGATGTTTTTTTTCCCCAGAGTGGGGCTTTTTAATTGCTGATCTGTGGACCAGGTTTCCAAAAAGGATCTAGTGGGTGACATCAAGGACACCACAGGAAGAAAGCGCCTTTTTACCTTCCCCAGATACAGAAACTGATTTTTTTTTGAAAGTGGGACTTTACCAGAGTCTGCCATTATGCACCATTCCAATGGTCACTGGCATATCAATTCTTGATATGTACTTATTTTACAGGATGGTCCTCAAATCAATGGGACCTCAGTCTGGTCCTAATGACTAATCTGTCTATCTGCTTTCAGCCACAGTATTGGGTACCTTTTTAAGAATTTTATTTTTGGTCATTATCGCCTCGCCAAGGGAAACTTTTGATCCAACAGCTCTCTCCCGCAAGTCCTCTATCTTGGCGCCTCACAAGGTCTACTTGTTTCAAAATGTGCTTTTTAAGAATGTGAGGCCACCTGTCATTAAGTTGAAGTTGAACTGGAGATGGACCTTTCAACATCGTTATGATCTGATGCACACAAGCGAATCCATTTAAAGGATGGCTTACAATTACGGTCCTTTCACACGGGACGGATCCGTGATGATCCGCCCCGTGAACATCCGCTTGCTCAGCAGGGATCGCTCCGTTGATCCCCGCTGAGCCGGCGGATGACAGGGCGGTCCGTCAGATCTCCGCTCTCCCCTATGGGGGGATCGGATGAACACGGACCGCCTGTCCGTGTTCATCCGATCCGCTCTGCAGACGGATAGAAAAATAGGATTTTCCTCCGTCTGCAGAATCAGACCATAGCAGGGACGGATGATATCGGGTGTCGGCGGATGTTCATCCGCTGACACCCGCTATCCCATAGGGATGCATGTATGTCCGTATTTCATCCGAAAACGGATGGATGAAATACGGACATACTGTCCGCACCTGTGTAAGGGTTATGTTCAAGGTGAAAATGTTGTGCCAAAAAACAATAAATATTTATACAAACAAAATAGTGCATAAATATTTGTATGAATATTTTCTTTTTTTTGGCGCTACGTTTTCACCTTGAACATTCTTTTGGGTTTTTGTATGTCAAACCTTGATGTTAGCTGCCTAGTTATTGAAATGCCTTGCGCTGACTTTTATTATTTTATGAAGTGTTATGTACTGACCTAATCATCAAAGCCCTGATCTGAATCCCATTGAAATGTTCTGGGTAATTTTAAAACGGGCACTTCATGCAAGAAAACCAAAATATCACTAGAGTTGTACAAAATGCCTACAATAAGTAATTTCTGCTAAAGGAGGCAATCCCAGCATCTGAAGCCAAGGATTTACTTACTTTTTCCACAGTACATCATTGATATTTTTTTTTAAATAAATTTAAAAGGCGCATTTTCCTTGTGCCTTTGTTCAAATAAATCACTTTTATCTGTAAGCACTAATTGAATAAAGATGATAATGTTTTCTCTTATATTATGTTGAAAAAGTCAGCAATTTCCTTGGTTGTACTTACTTTTTTTTTCCATACATCATGGGACACAGAGTCAGGCTAATATTCATTACCTGCTGGGTTATACTCCATCTCCAGGTGAATGGACACTAGTAGACCAAAAGGCTTTAGACAGGAAGTGATCCCCTATATAACCCCTCCCATACAGAAAGCACATACGATTTTTTACCAGTGTCTGCAAGGTGGATGGCACGGTATGTTGTGCTCTCTGAGCGCCAGGTCTCTATTCCCACAAACGGTTCCAAAAATTTATCAAGGGATTGACCGATCGGATCCATTTGACACAGACTTTTATGCTTGGATAAATGGTACCCGAGCCTCCCAAAGAAGACTCGAGATCATGCAAGGTTTTGCCTGTAAGGGACCTCCGAGCGCTGGACCCTGCAGAGTGGAAATCCTGGACACTACAGTGCTAAGGCATTTCCTGCAGGGTGCTGTACAGGGTCCAAGGGAATGGACCCTAAACATGAAAGTGTACCCAGTCCTTTAAGGTCCAAGTGACAGGAACCCGCCGTGAAGGGTGAAGATTGGGCCCTTAGATTCTAAGTGGCCCTGCGCCTGGACAGGTGAGTGAAACCCCTTTTTTATTATTGTGGGGTGTCCCAGTGATTGTAACAATCAGTCAAGCTAGCTAAAGGCTGGACACCTGTGTGCGTTGACCATACAGGGGAGTTTTGGGCTAGCTGTGGGTGTTTTGCAAAGTGTACCTTTTTGTTTTTTCTTGTGTCTGGCTGTTTTTTACCTGTATGATGGCGCGCGACGGTGCGCCATTTCGCCTTGGTTACCATGGCACATGTGCGTTCACAAGATTGCCACTGTGCTCAGCAGCAGCTGTTTGGTGGCCGTGATGCACGTGCATTTGCAAAAGCGGTTTGTTTGGCGGCCATGGCGCACGCGACTTAGCTGCACATGCGCCCCAATAGTTGGGCGCACGAACATTTGCATCGTACGCGAATGCAGCCACACCCGTTCGCCGGGACCACGCACATGCGTGTGCATGCACACATAGAACGTTCCGGAGCACATTCAGCTAATTTAAGCTGTGTAGGCCAAGCATGCTGTGCTTCCAGAAGGCAGCTGTGGGACACACAGCAGGCTCTGAACAGACATTTGTAGCGGTTCATTTATCCTTACCAAGGTCACGTGAGTCACCAAGTGTTGCTTGGCAGGCTATGATGCTTAGCCGGATTGTTGCATAGGGGCTTGGTGAGCCCTATTAAGGGGTCTCCCTTCTGAGGTGTGTTAAATCTACACCCAAGTACTCTTTGTATGTGGCTATTAAATGTCTTCCAAAACGAGGAGCGGGACTAACACTACAGGGAAGGGCACACCTATGTCGTCAGTAGTTCCTGATGAACCTAGTCGTATCCCTAGTGCTGTATCCCCTGAAAGACCAGAGGCTTCCGGGCAATCTGAGCCGCTGCGCCTATCTGGTATTGTGCCCACAGTCAATGCTGCTGCTTCACCCTTTATCGCTAAGGATGAACTGTCCTCAGCCCTAGCTGAGTTAGAGCATAGGATTGCTGGCATGATTGCCACCATCTCGCAGGGTGGCAAGAAGCGTGACAGTTCCCCCTCCCTGGAGCCTCCTAGTTTGGAGCATGAATGGGGAAGAGCTAAAAAGCTCAGGATTCAGTGGAGTGCCCGGCAGATGAGTGTGCTTCTGAGCAATCTGGACAAAGGGAGATCCAGTGGATGTCTGCCTCTCAGCGCAGAGGCTTTCATTCTGACTCTGACCGAAATGGTTCTTTCTGCCTTTTTAAGTTGCCTCCTAAAAAAGCAGAGGTGACTGAGCCCCCCTGGTCCTCTTGGGATCCCTGAGGCATATTCAGGCCGCACAGGCTTTCCCCCTACACCCTCTGCTGGAACAGGCGGTGTATGCTTATTGGGAATATCCTGATAGGATTTTGTGCCGGAAGGTTACTTCCGGGTATCGCCGCTCCAGCCAATCACAGCGCCACTCCGGCGCTGTGATTGGTCGGAGCGGCGAAGACGTGACTCTGCGCATGCGCGCGGGAGCCGTCAAATCCGGCTAAGCTGGATTTATGAATGGGAGATTAACCCTATGAATGCGCCGTTGTCTACGCATCGGTGCATGTCATTTTTAGCAAATATCTCCTAAACCGTGTAGGTTTAGGAGATATTTCTTGCACCTACAGGTAAGCCTTAATCTAGGCTTACCTGTAGGTGTAGGTGCAATTTGCAAAAGTGGGTTTACAACCACTTTAAGGACCCCTTACTGTATGTGTGTGTGTGTGTGTGTGTGTGTGTGTGTGTGTATATATATATATATATATATATATATATGTCAGCAGAATGGCTTGTACAGGCACAATCACGTACCCGTACGTGGCCCTTTAACTGCGATCGTCTCACGGAGGCATGGAGCGGGGAGATGTTAGTGTAAACACACCCGCTCCCCTACTGACAATGTCAGCGATCTCCGCTCTGTGTAATCAGGGCGGAGATCGGTGATGTGTCACTCGTAGCCACGCCCCCTCAAACACGCCCCTAGGCACACTTAACCCCTCCAGTGCCCCTAGTGGTTAACCCCTTCACTGCCAGTGTCATTTTTACAGTAACCAGTGCATTTTTATTGCACTGATCGCTGTAAAAATTACAAGGGTCCCAAAAATGTCCGATGTGTCCGCCATAATGTCGCAGTCACGAAAAAAATCTCTGATTGCCGCCATTACTAGTAAAAAAGTTTTTTTATAAAAATGCCTTTAAAACTATCCCCTATTTTTCAAAATTGTCGCTCTATTTTTGTTTATAGCGCAAAAAATAAAAACTGCAGCGGTGATCAAATACCACCAAAAGAAAGCTCTATTTGTGGGGAAAAAAGGACGTCAATTTTGTTTGGGAGCCACGTCGCACGACCGCGCAATTGTCAGTTAAAGCGACGCAGTGCCGAATCGCAAAAAGGGACCTGGTCATTATGCTGCGTATTAGTCCGGTCCTCAAGTGGTTAAACAAGAATTTAACTTATCCAGTGGAAAATGCACAGGGCTTGAAGGACCCTGTTGACAAGAAATTGGAGTCCATTATTAAAAACGTCCTTTTCTTTGGCCAGTTAAGCTATTCAGCCAGCTGTTGCAGCAATTGGTATCTGCCAGTCCGTAAAGGATCAGATCAGACGGCCTGATAGGCCCAACCAGGAGGATGATGGTGCCTGAAAGTAAGACCGATATTATTCGAGCGCTGTGTTTTGCTGTTGATGCCTTAAAAAGGATTCAATACAGCAGGTTTTTCATTTGTAAAAATGCAGGAAAGTAGTGGAGTTGGGACTTTAATTGAGGTATAAAGGTAAAATAAATAAAATAAAATAGCTTGGATGTCATAGTTCCCACTAAATTGACATGATATGGTAAAAGTAAACCAGTAATCACAATATGTTTATGATACAAAAATTTAATCACAAAGGAACAATTCATAATCATCAATTTAATAACACATGATTAATTGGGGAACATGATTAATGACATACAAACATGATAATAAATAATTCAATGAATAATGAATATATAAGTAATAACAACATGATTGACACATATCTGATTGATAAATAATGATATAAGCTGTTGTAGAGCATCCGAGGATGTAAACTCTACGCGTTTCATGGTCGCCTACCACTCATCAGGAGTTTGGATGCATGAAAGTAATCTAAAATGAGATAAATGGAAAAATTTGTTGTGGTAGTTTTTGGGGATCCACTAGTCCCCATAGACAAACCCAATGAGATGAAGGAAAAAGGGGGGGGGGGACAGAAGTAAGGAAAAAGGGAATAGTGAAAAATACATAATATTGTACCTTGTGTGAGGGAGTTCGATCGGCAGCGGGTGTGTGTGACCCCCTGGATGGGTTCACCACACAAAAACAGGCACAGCAGACAGAGTTTGTAGTTACAAAAACAAAAAGGTGCGGTTTATTTAAACTATTTACAGTGGAAAAACAGCAAAACAAAAAGAAACCTAAAAAAAGAAATCCTGGTCAGCTTGACCGCTTACTACACACGTAGCTTCCCTGTCTGACAACTAGGTGCAACCTTGTGCTGCCCCAGCCCCTATCTCCCAGTTTTTGAAGGTTTTAGCCACACAGGCTTTGTCTCACCACACAGGACAGAAACGCACTCCCCAGTCTTGCACAACACAGAACTGGTTCCAGGATGGAGCATCTCCCATAGCATGCTGGGAGTTCTTGTAGAGGCCCTAATGAGCCCACTACTTCAGCTGGGCTCATTAACCCTTCCCCTGAAAGACTCCCAGCACTCTCCCTAGTGGTATAAATTGGCATAAAGCCTGAATCTAGGACATATATACCTTCCATCCTGGATGCAACATGGTGATTTTACCTGCCTGCTGTCACACTTGCTAAACAGCCCATGTAATGAGACCTTGTTTGGGGAAAGGCTCAGGAGGTGATACCGCGTACGATGTCTCACCCGGGGTAGAGGCGGGAGATGCGTTGGCCAGGATGCATGGGGGGGTCGTGGGCGGCAGACCCATTGCTCGCCGCGAGCCACCATGCCAGGAAATAATGCTTGTATACTGATTGGATATATCTGTATAAAAATGGAAAAATTGAATGAATGGGGCTATGAAAAATGTATCAATGTGGAAATGTAGCGAAGGGTAAGAGACTATGTAGATATGTGAAAAGGGTGAAAGAGAGCTATTGTATGATGAATAAATGATAAAGTGCTAGAGTGGTAGGGGTGAAAGTGATGTTGACGCATCTGCATATCAAATGCACATGGAAGAGCAAGACATACATAGATGGTGTATAAGTGAAAAAAAAGGGGAATAAACATTTTTTAACAAATAGAAATGATAATAATAAAAATGAAAAAATATATATGTATATATATATATATGTGTGAGTGTTATGTATGAAAGTGTATATGTGAGTATGAATGTATATCAGTGTGTATGGATGTGTGTGCATAAATGAATGTACAATGTGTGTGGTTGTGTGTGTGTAAGAATCAATGGAGTTGACTATATGTATAGCTGAGTTGGGAGTATGTGACGGGGACGATGTAAAATGCCCCATTTACCTGAGTTTCCAAAGGCTGAACAAGCAGATGGTGTGTCTTTGGAATGGTGGCCGGCAGGGAGAAAGCGGTCCGCCATCCACTGTTAATTAGCCCCCCAGTCCTGGGCGGAACCCCGCCAACGTCATGTGTAAACTCGCAATTGCTGGGGTCCATCCAATCCCCTGCTAGGCGAGAGATGGAGTCAGCGCGCCACGGCAGAGCTGCGTCGTGCGACGTCGAATACCAGGCGCACTAAACATGACGCCGAAGAGCCGAGATCCGACCCCGCCCGTCACGTGGGCGGGAGGGGGGGGGGAGGAGCTGAGCTGATCGCAACCCCGGAAATGGACAAAATGGACAGCGGGACACCACCGGACCTAACCCCAAAGGTCAAATCACACGGGATTTAGGAAAAACCTAACATGGGCACTAGGTGGAATGAACAATGATGGTAGAAAAAATGAAAATAAAGATAAGGATAGAAAGAAATTTAACAGATAGAAATAAACAAAAATAATAATAATAATAAATTAAACAAAAGTGAAAAGCATATACAAGAAGAAAGGTTTATTGAACTTGATATAGAAAGGAAGAGTGGAGGGTAGTATGATAATGAATATGTAGCTGTAAATAATTAATCAAAAGAAAATTCTTCTGATATATAATTAATTAATCAAAAGATGATTCTTCTTATATATGCTTTTCACTTTTGTTTAATTTATTATTATTATTATTTTTATTTTTGTTTATTTCTATCTGTTAAATTTCTTTCTATCCTTATCTTTATTTTAATTTTTTCTACCATTATTGTTCATTCCACCTAGTGCCCATGTTAGGTTTTTCCTAAATCCTGTGTGATTTGACCCTTGGGGTTAGGTCCGGTGGTGTCCCGCTGTCCATTTTGTCCACTTCCGGGGTTGCGATCAGCTCAGCTCCTCCCCCCCCCTCCCGCCCACGTGACGGGGGCGGGATCGGATCTCGGCTCTTCGGCGTCATGTTCAGTGCGCCTGGTATTCGACGCCGCTCGGGCGTGGCAAGCTGACTCCATCTCTCGCCTTGCAGGGGATTGGATGGACCCCAGCAATTGCGAGTTTACACATGACGTTGGCGGGGTTCCGCCCAGGACTGGGGGGCTATTTAACAGTGGATGGCGGACCGCTTTCTCCCTGCCGGCCACTATTCCAAAGACACACCATCTGCTTGTTCAGCCTTTGGAAACTCAGGTAAATGGGGCATTTTACATCGTCCCCGTCACATACTCCCAACTCAGCTATACATATAGTCAACTCTATTGATTCTTACACACACACATTGTACATTCATTTATGCATACACATCCATACACACTGATATACATTCATACTCACATATACACTTTCATACATAACACTCACACATATATATATATATATATATACATATATATTTTTTAATTTTTATTATTATCATTTCTATTTGTTAAAAAATGTTTATTCCCCTTTTTTTTCACTTATACACCATCTATGTATGTCTTGCTCTTCCATGTGCATTTGATATGCAGATGCATCAACATCACTTTCACCCCTACCACTCTAGTACTTTATCATTTATTCATCATACAATAGCTCTCTTTCACCCTTTTCACATATCTACATAGTCTCTTACCCTTCGCTACATTTCCACATTGATACATTTTTCATAGCCCCATTCATTAAATTTTTCCATTTTTATACAGATATATCCAATCAGTATACAAGCATTATTTCCTGGCATGGTGGCTCGCGGCGAGCAATGGGTCTGCCGCCCACGACCCCCCCATGCATCCTGGCCAACGTATCTCCCGCCTCTACCCCGGGTGAGACATCGTACGCGGTATCACCTTCTGAGCCTTTCCCCAAACAAGGTCTCCTTACACGGGCTGTTTAGCAAGGTACAATATTGTTATGTATTTTTCACTATTCCCTTTTTCCTTACTTCTGTTTCCCCCCCCCCCATTTTCCTTCATCTCATTGGGTTTGTCTATGGGGACTAGTGGATCCCCAAAAACTACCACAACAAATTTTTCCATTTATCTCATTTTAGATTACTTTCATGCATCCAAACTCTTGATGAGTGGTAGGCGACCATGAAACGCGTAGAGTTTACATCCTCGGATGCTCTACAACAGCTTATATCATTATTTATCAATCAGATATGTGTCAATCATGTTATTACTTATATATTCATTGAATTATTTATTATCATGTTTGTATGTCATTAATCATGTTCCCCAATTAATCATGTGTTATTAAATTAATGATGATTATGAATTGTTCCTTTTGTGATTACATTTTTGTATCATAAACATATTGTGATTACTGGTTTACTTATACCGTATCCTGTCAATTTAGAGGGAACTATGACATCCAAGCTATCCATTTTATTTTATTTATTTTACCTTTATACCTCAATTAAAGTCCCAACTCCACTACTTTCCTGCATTTTTACATATTATCTAGGGATGGAGGTATTCTGGTATGGTAATAGGGTGGAATGGGTCTCAACCCCTCTTTTCTCAAGGTATTTTATTTGTCTCTCTTGTCTGTACAGAACAAAAGGAATATTCCCCCTTGAGTGGGACTTTAAAGGCCACAAACACTGAAGTATGTAAAAAAATATTTTATTGTTACATAAGAAGATGCAGATCAAACACGATCAATGTTAAGACGTCAAGCGTCTACATGTAACAAATACAACAATACATATACAATGACACTAATACTCTCCAGTAAGTGGTAATCCCTGGTAGTTCGTCAGGGGTATAGAATAGGGATAAGTAGGATCATAAATGGTTTAACTCTAAAACGATATAATAGAACAAAAAGACATATCAGAGAGAAAATTGCAGATAAGACATGGGATCTGTACAATGGCTATCAAGATTAGATGTAACAGGTTGACATAGACACTACATACCAAATAGAGTGGTTCCATGTAGAGAGCATATGAGGCAACTGTCAAGACGGGGGTGCAATTGAACGCCAGCCCCAAGGTCAATGGGGGCTTAAGGTCGCAAATTCCCAGATCTGTTTTCAGCAGGTAGGTAGCAACAGCTGAGTTTTAGCGGCTAAAAACGTGGACTGGCAACAGAGAAGACATCTATCAAAATTATATAGAGACCCAGGGCCACTTGGGTGCACAGACATTTGTGGCTTAAGAACTGGTCAGCCGAGCTTCCTTATGAAAAGCTATTGGTAGGTTTCCCTTTTCAGGGGGAACGTTTATTGGTGATCATTTGGACGAATAAATCCAAAAGGATTTCCGGAGGGAACAGATTTCTCTTTCTGTAAAGAAAAGCACCAGGCGTCCCTGGTTTAAAACTCCAGGGACTGCTTCCTCAAAGGTCTCGGCCGCCAACAGGGTGCTAGAGCCAGGGGCAAGCGGCAAGGCTGCTGCACTTTGTGGACGTTTTGGAGAACAATAATTCAGGACAAGTGGGTCACGTCAATTATATTCCGTGGTTACAAGCTGGAGTTGCAGGGGGTTTCCCCTCAGGTTTTTAAGATCCAGCGCTCCCCTGGATCCTCCAAAACAAGATTTGTTTTTTGCTTACATAATTTAGGGCATCAAAGAGTGATTGTACAGGTTCCTGTATCCGAAGGAGCGAACCTGTTTTACAGTTAAACACCAAACGAGGTAACAGGGCCCATTTTTTGGACCTAAGATCCCTGAACCAGTATCTACTAATCCAGTCCTTTCGGATGGAGTTTGTCCGCTCAGTTGTAGCCTCGTTGCAGGTGGAAGACTTTTTAGCCTCCATCGATATAAAGGATGCGTATTTACACGTACCTGTCTTTCAGCCTCATCAAAGGTTTCTGCGACTTGCAGTAGAAGAACCTCATTTTCAGTTTGTGGCTCTACCCTTCGGGCTTGGTACAGGTCCCCGGGTGTTCACAAAGGTCCTAGCGCCAGTACTGGGTCTTTTAAGGGCCCAAGGGATCTTGGTCCTCGGGTATCCGGATGACCTCCTGCTCAGAGATCACTCACTACAGCCTCTAGAACAGAGCATAACATATACAGTGTGGTATTTGGAAAGCTTAGGCTGGATCATAAATACTGAAAGGTCAACCTTGAGACCAGCTCAAAGTCTAAAGTATTTAGGTCTGATCCTAGATACGGTCCACGTTTAAGCCTAAACTGGTGGTTGCAGGAACGGAACCTGCAAAAGGGAAAATACTTTTTCCTGGTAACTTGGAGAGTACTGACTGATGCCAGTCTCTCAGGCTGGGGAGCGACCCTAGAGGGGCTCATAGCTCAAGGGAGATGGTCAAGGACAGAACAGATCCTGCCCATCAATGTCCTGGAATTACGGGCAGTACAACTGGTCCTACGGTCCTGGACGGTGGAGCTTTAGGACTACCCTATCAGCGTTCAGTCTGACAATGCCACTGCAGTGGCCTATATAAACCACCAAGGCAGTAACAGGAGTCGTTCAGCTTGAAGGAGGTGAACTACATACACTAGGAAAAGAAGGGGAGAGGTCCCAGTGCTCACTATGTATATACACTCACACTATGCCTGAAAAATAACACGCACAGTGTGACGTTTAGATGGCGGACTCACCAAGTCAGGTGCAGTCTCTGTGGCCTATAGATAGATATATAAAGAAAAACCCACCAGGGAGAAACCTAGAGAGTTGGACTCCCCCTGGATAAAGAAGCCACAGGTGGACCACGCCGCTTATGAAAACAGATAACTTTTAATGGTACAAAAAAATTAATTAAATAATAGAAAAATCAATACACAAATTACTGATGCTCAAAAAACCCCACACCAGCACCCACAGACAATTAAAATTAATATGATGACGTCATCAATATTAAAACCACAAACTACTTAAATGCGGACGCATGCATGCATTAGAGCAGGGTAATCAACTGGAAAATTGGTCCAGGTAATGGCCCTGTGTATAATAGGGCCAGTCAATAGGGCTAGACCAGTTCCAAAGGAACATGAAAAATGCAGATATAGCTGTGCAATGAAAAGCTGAAACTGGGATAAAAAAGTGACACCATGCAAAAAATACGGTTCTAATTGAGTATTTTGGTATGAAATAGCAATGATGAATGAAAATTGGATAGGTCACATTATATCAATCTATTCACTGGTTGAAGCAAGCAAAAAGCAGAAAAAGCAAAAATAGAAAACACAGGGCCATTACCTGGACCAATTTTCCAGTTGATTACCCTGCTCTAATGCATGCATGCGTCCGCATTTAAGTAGTTTGTGGTTTTAATATTGATGACGTCATCATATTAATTTTAATTGTCTGTGGGTGCTGGTGTGGCGTTTTTTGAGCATCAGTAATTTATGTATTGATTTTTCTATTATTATTTAATTAATTTTTTTGTACCATTAAAAATTATCTCAAGGAGAAATTGAAAATAATACCTGTCACCTGTATCTCATAGGCACCACATCCCTTCATTACGAAGCTATATAGGAATATGAAGGTATTGGGACTTTTAAGGTGCAACAACTACACAATATTCAATATAAAAAATATAATTTTATTACAAAAAAATATATGAAAATTCATATGTACAAATATACATGAACCATCAAAATAAACATAATAGAGTTTCCAAAGTGCATACAGACAAAATTCTCTACATGTTTCGCCATTTTGTAGGCTTCCTCAGGAGTTTGTCATGCAAATACTGGAAACAAAAAAGGAAAAATAATAAATACATAATATTATTTACTCAAATTTCAAACTCAAAATTACAAAACAGAATATTAAGAAAAAAAGGATAACTGAAAACCATAACCAGCCCAATGGTTGCTCAAAAGTTCATCTCAAAATTAGATCTATTTATTCAAGGTATATGACCTTATTAGTATCAGTTGTAAGTACATTACCTGTAAATTTTGATGGTACAATCTAAAATGAAGAATGACCAGATAGCCAATGAGCTATCCCACACGGGGGCGCCCGTAAGGAGGGGATCATATGGTGTATCATAGAGGGGGAGAAATACTGGCACAAATAACCACCCGGATATTACTAGCACAGGAACAGAGGGCCATCTGGGGGAAATTACAAAGAAAATTCGAATGAAGTCAAATAACAATCTATGTATAAGAGTAAAGGCGTCTAATCTAGTTATACGGCACATACCCCATCAGTATTTACCTGTTTATGGCTGTTGATAGTAAAAAATATAAATTAGAATAGGCAAAAAAGGGGGCAGTATCTCCAAAGTACCCCAATCAGTGTCCACTCTAAAGGAAACAGAAATAGTGGAAATTACTATAAATATATATAATAATCCCCTCTAGTTGGTAATCAGAATTTTAATTTTTAGCCATATACATGGCTAAAAATTAAAATTCTGATTACCAACTAGAGGGGATTATTATATATATTTATAGTAATTTCCACTATTTCTGTTTCCTTTAGAGTGGACACTGATTGGGGTACTTTGGAGATACTGCCCCCTTTTTTGCCTATTCTAATTTATATTTTTTACTATCAACAGCCATAAACAGGTAAATACTGATGGGGTATGTGCCGTATAACTAGATTAGACGCCTTTACTCTTATACATAGATTGTTATTTGACTTCATTCGAATTTTCTTTGTAATTTCCCCCAGATGGCCCTCTGTTCCTGTGCTAGTAATATCCGGGTGGTTATTTGTGCCAGTATTTCTCCCCCTCTATGATACACCATATGATCCCCTCCTTACGGGCGCCCCCGTGTGGGATAGCTCATTGGCTATCTGGTCATTCTTCATTTTAGATTGTACCATCAAAATTTACAGGTAATGTACTTACAACTGATACTAATAAGGTCATATACCTTGAATAAATAGATCTAATTTTGAGATGAACTTTTGAGCAACCATTGGGCTGGTTATGGTTTTCAGTTATCCTTTTTTTCTTAATAATATTCTGTTTTGTAATTTTGAGTTTGAAATTTGAGTAAATAATATTATGTATTTATTATTTTTCCTCTTTTGTTTCCAGTATTTGCATGACAAACTCCTGAGGAAGCCTACAAAATGGCGAAACATGTAGAGAATTTTGTCTGTATGCACTTTGGAAACTCTATTATGTTTATTTTGATGGTTCATGTATATTTGTACATATGAATTTTCATATATTTTTTTGTAATAAAATTATATTTTTTATATTGAATATTGTGTAGTTGTTGCACCTTAAAAGTCCCAATACCTTCATATTCCTATATAGCTTCATTAAAAATTATCTGTTTTCATAAGCGGCGTGGTCCACCTGTGGCTTCTTTATCCAGGGGGAGTCCAACTCTCTTGGTTTCTCCCTGGTGGGTTTTTCTTTATATATCTATCTATAGGCCACAGAGACCGCACCTGACTTGGTGAGTCCGCCATCTAAACGTCACACTGTGCGTCTGTTATTTTTCAGGCATAGTGTGAGTGTATATACATAGTGAGCACTGGGACCTCTCCCCTTCTTTTCCTGGCTATATCCTTGGTCCATGTACCACTTGGCCATATTGGCCATTTTTCTGGACCCTCTGCTCCTATAGGTATATTTTCTAATAAGAATTGAATTTTTCACATTTGATGCTCTGTAATTACCTTACTACCATAACCCACTCATTCACCAGTCGCAGAGTTTACACCACTGTATTGGTTCTTTAGTCTTTTATTTTTTCCATCCTTACTGGTATGGCCTATCAATTGGGTGATGATATTGACCTAGAAATCCAATCTGCCTTCACTAGGGAACCATGCACTGAGAAAGCAGATAACCAGCCCATTAAGGATCTGTTCAAACAACATAAAAAATTAACTATTAAATATTTAAATAGGAAATGGGACATTTCCTCCCTTGAATCCCATGTTAAATTCGGTGTCATTCCCAGAGGTCTACGCGAACTCGTTACACCTGCTGAACATTTACATACACCGAGATTTGTTGAAATATGGAAAGCCAAATGCCTAGAACATGGTTTATCGGTTATCCAGCTAATAGTTGATGAGGAGAAGCTTCAACTGGAGGAACTCAAAACTGAACTGGATAAAAGTAGTGAACTTTTGGAACCATTTAAAGGTCAAGTAGATTTTGACAAACACAATGAAATTCTAAAAAAAGAAATAGGACACAAAAACATCTGATGAACACTAAACACAAATTTCGACAGAATCTTGATGATTTTGAGAAAGGTGAAGTATTTGATCCTACTCTTCATAGAGGACGTAGCCTTAGTAGACATAATCAAAAACGATCTACGACACGCTCCCGGAATAGACAATATTCATCAGATAGTGATGCTGGTGATGCACAGAAATCGGTGAACTTTGTAGATACTGCCGAGACTGGTGCATCAACATCATCTGTTTACAGTCTAGCATCACCAGGGGATTTTCCCAGGGAAGATCGCAGACTGGATCTACGAAGCAGAGGAAGAGGAAGAGAAGGAGGAGGAGCAAATCTCAGAGGCAGGAATCAGAGACAGACACGAACCCGCAGCTCCAAATAGTGAGTGACCCAATTGAGGTGTCTCCTGTTTGTGATATGAAGGTTATAAATCTGTCCAAATTTAAACTTGAACAAAGACACTATAGTTTACTTAGTAAGGGCCTGTCCTTCTCTCCGGTGTCCTCAATGGATGAGTTCACTGTATACAAGGACATTAATCTATTTTTACGTAAAGTAGTCTTTCAACTTTTCTATACAGGACATAAAACTGATACATCCCAGACTAATCAGGTTGTAATGACACCGGGAGATCAGGAGGAACAACTAGCCCTTGATAACCTCCTGGCACTCTTGGATGAACAACTTGAACCTTCTGGATCAGTAGATACAGATCAAACCAGAAGGCCAAGTGATATCTACATTAAATCTCTTAAAATGCCCCCGATACATAAATACCACTGGATACGTCTTTTTCTTGAAGTGGTTAAGAGAGACCTAGAAGGTATTGACTGGAAAAAACGTGGCCCAGACAACTTATCCAGTGAGGAACGTCTTGCTCTAGCTGAACTGGAAATGGCAGGTGATCTGACGATTAAGGGCAGTGACAAGGGGGGTAATGTGGTACTGCTGTCTGGTGACCTCTATGAGCGAGAGGTCTTCAGACAGCTTAGTGATGTTGTCACATATCGCAAATTGACCTCAAACCCGTTTCCTCCCCTGGTTGTCATATTAAATCGAACCATCTCTCTGGCTTTTGAGGCTAACCTACTTAATCTAAAAGACCGGGACTACCTGAAGGTGGGGGAATAGAATAACCCCACCTTCTATGTGATCCCCAAACTTCACAAGTCCCTTACTGATCCACCTGGAAGGCCCATCGTGTCAGCAATTAATGGCCCACTAGAACGAGTGGGCAGATTTGTGGACAGCTTTATTAAAATGTTAGTCGTCCAGCTGCCCTCCTATGTAAGGGATACCAGAGATGTCCTTGTCAAACTACAGGACTTGGAGGTCCCCCCTGGGGCTCTACTCGTCGGGATCGACGTGGAATCTCTGTACACGTCGATACCTCATGAGTGGGGCCTCAGGGTGGTTTCCTTCTTCCTGGATCTACACTATCCAGAATTTGGAGCTCAAAATGAGTTCATCCTGGAGCTCCTGGAACTGGCTTTGTCCAATAACTACTTCCAGTTTCTTGAGTGTTATTACCAACAGATCAGAGGCACGGCAATAGGTGCACCCTTGGCACCCTCATATGCCTGCCTCCACCTTGGACTGTGGGAGCTGGAGGTGGTCCACACTATGCCGATGTACCTCAGCCATGCACTTCTTTGGCTGAGGTACATCGATGATGTCCTTTTGGTGTGGCAGGGCGATATGGAGCAACTACAGGAATTTCTACTTGAGCTTGGTGTTAACGATAGGAACATTAGGCTTACTTATACTGTTGACTCTAAGTCTATTTCCTTTCTGGACCTAAATGTTTCTATTGTTGATAACCGCGTGACCACGTGTACTTTCAGAAAGCCCACTGCCGCCAATACCCTTCTCCAGGCCTCAAGCCACCATCCTGATCACTTGATCAAGGGCATCCCTGTGGGTCAGTTTCTGCGTTTACGCAGGAACTGTACAAGTGATAATGATTTCAAACGTGAGGCAGTCGATATGCATGGCAGATTCAGAGAGCGAGGTTATTCCCAGAAATTGCTAGATAGAGCACGCAAAAAGGCTTGAAAAACCAATAGGTGTGATCTCCTTAAAACTCAATCAAAGACAGCTGTCAAAAACAAAGATAAAAATAAAAATAATTTCCCACGTCTTGTCACTACCTATGGTACACAATGGAATGATGTCAGGTTGGTCTTGGAAAAGCACTGGGGGTTACTTACAAGGTCCCCCTTGCTCCATGAAATTGTGGGACCCTGCCCACAGATGGTGGCAAGGAGAGCTCGGAATTTACGAGATACCTTGGTCCATTCAGAACACACAAGGGAGCGGACGACTAGCTGGTTGACCGATCTTCCCCCTCTAAAAGGGATGTATGCCTGTGGTCACTGCCAGATCTGCAGTCATGTTGAAAAAACAGCAGAGTTTACCAATGCGGATGGCAGCACCCGGTTTTCCATCAATAAATTTATTAATTGCGCAACAACCAGGGTAATCTATATGCTTGAATGTCCCTGTCATAAGTACTATGTTGGAAAGACCAAAAGACAGCTGCGCATTCGCATTGGTGAACATCTCCAGAGCATTAAAAACTCGGCCAAATATGTTAAAGATGTAGGTCCGGAATCAACTCTCTAGGAACTACATACACTAGCCTGGGCAGAGGGACATGTGCCGATCCTATCCCAGAGAACTGGAAGGCAGAATTATATCAGCCACCAGCAGATCTGCCCGGGGGACTGGTCCCTGCACCCGGGGGTGTTCCAGGAAATTTGCCAATGTTGGGGATGGCCAGAGGTCGACCCACTGGCATCCAGGTTCAACAACAAGCTACAGCAGTTTGTTTCCTGAACAAGAGATCCTCTGGCAATCGGAGCAGATGCTCTGGTAGTTCCATGGAGCCAATACTCCCTGGTTTATGCTTTCCCTCCGGTCCCTCTCCTTCCACATTTGTTGCCCAGGATTCAGAGAGAGGGAGTTCCAGTCAATCTGGTGGCACCAGCCTGGTCCAGAAGGTACTGGTTTCTGGAGATTGTGAGACTAACAATAGACAGGCCATGGACCGTTCCACGGCGCCCTGATCTACTGTCTCAAGGTCCTAATATTCCACCCCAATTTACAGTCTCTAAATTTGACAGCATGGCTATTGAAGCCAGGATGTTAAAGGACCGTGGCATCTCGGGATCAGTGGTGTCTACCCTAGTGAAATGCTAGAAAATCTCACTAGGAAGATCTAGCATAAGGTCTGGAAGACTTGTATTGCTTGGTGTGAAGCCAAAAAATGGCATCCACGGAAATATGTGATTGGGAGAATTCTCTTTTCTACAGTCAGCCGTAGAAATCATCAAATTGGCTTTGAGTACAATCGGAGGGCCGAAACTTGACCTATCGGCATTCTTCCAAAGGCCTCTAGCCTCCCATTCACTGATCCAAACCTTTATGCAGGGGGCAGCTCGCTTGCTTCCCCTTATTTGGTCTCCTATGTGTCCTTGAGACTTGAGTTTGGTGCTGTCAGGTTCAAAACGGTTGTTTCTGTAACACAATCAAGGAATTATTAGGCTTGCTGTCACACAAGCTAGCCTTCCTGATGGCTATCACCTCGGCTAGAAGGGTTTCGGAGTTGACGGCCCTTTCATGCAGTGAACCGTACTTGATCCTTCACCACGACAGTCGTGTTACAATCCGTTCCATCCTTTTTTCCAAAGGTGGTGTCGGCCTTTCATTTAAATCGGGACATTTTTGTTGCCTTCTTTTCTTCTCTCAGCCTCATTCGGCGGAAGAGAGATGACTGCATTCTTTGGACGTTGTCTGGGCAGTCAAGGTTTATTTGTCTAGATCTGCGGAGATCCGAGGATCAAACTCTTCCTTTTTTCTTTTTTTTTTTTTTTTCTGTTACCAAAAGGACCCAAGAAAGGGCAGGCAGCTTCCATTGCCAATTGGGTCCGTCAATTGGTTATTTAGGCCTACGGTCCGAAACATAAAGCTCCTCCCTTTAGGGTGAGAGCTCATTCTACCAGGGGTGTAGGAACCTGCTGGGCTTTTCGCCATCAGACTTCTGTGGCTCAGATTTGTAAGGCTGCTACCTGATCTTCATGGCCTACTTTCACAAAATTTATCAAGTGGATGTTCAAGCAGCCGAGGATTCAGGTTTCGGCCGCAGTGTTCTGCGGACTGCCGTATAAAAACTGATGGCTATTGTTTGGCAGGGTGTCTCCCTCCCCTCAAGGCTACTGCTCTGGGATGTCCCAACAGGTAATGAATATTAGCCTGACTCTGTGTCCCATGATTTATGAAAAGGAAAAGATGATTTTTTCGTCATACTTACCTGTAAAATCCTTTTCTTTGAGTACAGCATGGGACACAGAGGTCCCTCCCCTCTTTTTTGAGGATTCAGTGCTTGCTAAAAAACTGATGTGCTTCCTGTATGGGAGGTGTTATATAGGGGATCACTTCCTGTCTAAAGACTTTTGGTCTACCAGTGTCCATTCACCTGGAGATGGAGTATAACACAACAGGTAATGAATATTAGCCTGACTCTGTGTCCCATGATGTATTCAAAGAAAATAATTTTACAGGTTAAGCCTCGTACACACGGTCAGACTTCCATCTGACTTTTCCATGTTTTTTTTGTCCGAACTGAGTTGGGCGTGAACGCCCATAGCATACACATGCTCTGACTTTTTCGCCAACAAACATGAACGTAGTGACGTTTCAACGTTCTGACGAGCCTTCAAAAGAGGAAAGTTCAATTTTCCTGCGTCACCCTTTGGTCTCGTTCTGCTAAGCGCGAGGTAGTGACGGTTTGGCGTGGGCAGATTCGTGCTTCTTCTTTACGGTCGGTTCTGAACGTCCGTTCTTGATTCAAGATGTTGCGCAATCTTGAGAGAGAGCGTGCTATATATAGCCTGGGAGTTCTGGCTATCTCTCATGCCCAGTCCAGGTCAAGGGGTAGGAGAAGGACTGTTTGGACCAAAAATTGGTTGCTTCAACGCGACCAATTTTCTCACATGACCTTGCTGAGGGAGCTAAGGGAGAATAATCCCCACGATTATAGGAATTATCTCCGGATGTCAGACTCCTGCTTCCAGCACCTTTTGTCCTTGCTGTCCCCCTACATTAGGAAGCAGGACTCCTGCATGAGGAGTGCTATTCCTGAAGAGCAAAGGCTCATAGCCACTTTGCGTTACTTGGCGACAGGGAGAAGTCTCCAAGATATAAAATTTACGACCGGTATCTCTCCCCAGGCTCTTGGCTATATCATACCGGAGACGTGTTTTGCGATTTATTCAAGTCCTGCAGAAGGACTATATTCGGGTATGTATTTTTATGTCATCTCCAATTCTATCTACTTCCTTTTTTTCTAATCTTTGATTCTGTATGTTTTCTTACATGATTTCCAGTAATGTAATTTTCTGTGAATGTCCTATATTTATATTTTAGTTTATTTTTCATGTCCTTCATGCATATTTGTCTTCACTGCCTCCCCAGCATGCTTTCCTGGGCACATCCCTGTTTAGAGCATATTATCATATTTAGTTTTTTTTGTGTGGATTACCCTAAACACCCCCTAAACTGTGTCACCTTTGTATTGTTGGTCTCAAATTCATTCTGAGTGCAAGATTATTTTTTTTTGCAAAACCAAATAGTTTGGAACCCTCCCTCCCCTCCCCTCCCCAAAATGCACAATCAACTGATCCAACTACTGTTTTTGAGCATTTTTCAAAATCCATTTGCAGTATTCCTTTTTTATTGTTGGAATATTTCTGGATGAATTTTCCAAAGCATGTAGTCACTATCATGTAGTACACTATTAATTTTATACTCATCATGTCTTTTAATTTTATTTAATGCATGTAAAATACTTAATTTTATAATTATATATGATGGCACTTATTATCTTCCCACCGGGCTGCCAATATTTAAAAAACAGAGTGGCTTGTTAAATTTTCCTTCATTTGGTCCTTATCTAGCTCTAATGGAAGTGGAGAGGGTTCTTACCTGTCCCAAAACTATACCCATTCAAACTCACCCCCCCCCCCCCCAAAAATGGAATGTGCCACCAGAGGGAGTGAGGAAGCATATAATTATAACTGTTATCCTTTTTTGTCTAAATACTGCTTTAAATGTTATATTTTAATGTTGGCACAAGAATGTATGTGTCATAAACAATTGTCATTTTATGTGCTCAAGTATTAATTTTTTTGTTTATTTTTTTTAATTCACAGTTTCCTTCCAACCGCCAGCAATGGCAGGATGTGGCGGCCCAGTTTCAGAATTACTGGAATTTCCCAAACTGTGGGGAAACATGTACGGATCATACCACCACCCAACGCTGGCTCTTACTATTTTAACTATAAGGGCTTTTGTAGTATAGTATTGCTAGCCCTAGTTTCTGCAAACTATGAATTTTTGTATGTGGGTATCAATGGGCGCCATTCAGATGGAGGTGTGATGATGCACACTGAGTTTTATCACCGCCTCCAGAATGGGACATTAAATTTACCACCTGCCCAGGACAAGGTTTAGGGGCTTAATTTTGTTTTTTTAACCGATGATGCGTTTGCTCTGGGGCCTCATCTTATGAAGCCCTTTCCAATGAGGAACCTAACCCCAGAGCAGCGCATCTACAATTATCGGCTCTCACGTGCCAGGAGGGTTGTCGAACGCTTTTGGAATACTCTCCAACAGTTTCCGGCTTTTTTTAACTGCCATCAATTTGGCAGTGGTGTTGTGCTGCTGCATTCTTCACAATTTTTTAAGGAGGAATGGCACAAACTACATTGGCTCAGTGGCTACAGAAGATCCATCAGGTGTTATGGCAGCTGAAGAGCCCGTGATGCCAGCTCTGCAAACTGGTGGTGGTGCGGTTTCATCACAAAATGGCCGTGTTGTGCGGGAACAATACAAGGCTTATTTTGTGGGTAGTGGGGCAGTGCCTTGGCAACAAAATGTTGTTGATAATATCTAATAAGCTGCATTTGCGTTATAAAACCCAAATTTCTTTGAAATACTGTTGTCTGTGTTTATTATCTTCGCAAATATCCTTTGAATATAATTTTCTATTTTCTATTTTAGATTTTAGTTGACAAACCATAATTGGAATGTATTAGCTCTAAATGTTGCCTTGAGCTATGTAGTGTATTATGTTGTGCTGTGGGTCTGCTACACACATTTTCAAGTACACTGTCAATGTAACTACACCAACAGAACAAATATACTGTTCTTATTAATCATATTAATAAGAAGCCACACATAGTAAATCCAGTGGCGGCTGGTGCCCAAATTTTTTGGGGGGGCGCAAACAAACTGAAAAAAATAAATCAATTGCCGCCACTGTGTCCATTAAACGCAGCCACTGTGCCCAAACGCCACCAGTTTGCCCCCCCTCAAATACAGCCAGTTTGTTTCCATATACAGCCAGTGTGCCCCCATATATATATAACCAGTGTGCCCCCATATATATATATATAACCAGTGTGCCCCCATATATACAGCCAGTGTGCCCCCCATATATATATATATAGCCAGTGTGCCCCCCATATATATATATATAGCCAGTGTGCCCCCATATATACAGCCAGTGTGCCCCCATATATACAGCCAGTGTGCCCCCATATATACAGCCAGTGTGCCCCCATATATATAGCCAGTGTGCCCCCATATATATAGCCAGTGTGCCCCCATATATATAGCCAGTGTGCCCCCATATACAGCCAGTTTGTCCCCCATATACAGCCAGTTCCCCCCAAATGCAGCCAGTTTGTCCCCCATATACAGCCAGTTCCCCCCAAATGCAGCCAGCGTGTCCCCCATATACAGCCAGTTCCCCCCAAATGCAGCCAGTTTGTCCCCCATATACAGCCAGTTCCCCCCAAATGCAGCCAGCGTGTCCCCCATATACAGCCAGTTCCCCCCAAATGCAGCCAGCGTGTCCCCCATATACAGCCAGTTCCCCCCAAATGCAGCCAGTTTGTCCCCCATATACAGCCAGTTCCCCCCAAATGCAGCCAGTTTTTCCCCCATATACAGCCAGTTCCCCCCATATTCAGCCAGTTTGTGCCCCCATATACAGCCAGTTCCCCCCAAATGCAGCCAGCGTGTCCCCCATATACAGCCAGTTCCCCGCTGGCTCTGATAGACACTTCCAAGTTCCACCCACCGCCGGCCGCCGCTCTAATTCATATGGCCGGCACTCACCAGGAGGCCGGCCATATGTATAGTGGGCAGCGTGTGACAATACACAGATTCATGCAATGCATGAATCTGTGTATTGTCTTTCAGTGGCGGTGCGGGAGCGAGAGGGGGCGGCGCTCCGGCGCCCTCTATGGACGCACCGCCACTGAGTAAATCCCCAAAATATTTACTTTCACCTCATTCAGCTGTTTTTAGGGTTTTACAACAAAACAACATTGTTATTTGTGTAGTAAAGATTTTTATTTTTTTCTTCTTAACTTTGAGGTGGCTAAACATGCATCTTTGAAATCACAGCAATACACATCACCAAATCAGTACCTACAAAATATAATGTAAAAAGGCCATACGAGACATTTTGCATTGTATTCTCAACGTGAGAATATATTGCCTTCCTCAGGTGGAAAGAGCTCATCCCTTTCCGAGCCAAATGTTAAAGAGGG
This sequence comes from Rana muscosa, assembly GCA_029206835.1. NCBI lineage: Eukaryota > Metazoa > Chordata > Amphibia > Anura > Ranidae > Rana > Rana muscosa. Next base: position 29,897,454 of record CM055121.1, on the reverse strand, counting down.
CTAAATTGAAAATTGTACTTCTGATACCCTTCCTAAAATGTCATTATGTACAGATTATTAACCAAAGCCCACTGTGTCCACATGTGCTAGCTGACATCACGGGATCTCACTGTTTTTGTGTTGATGGCAGCTAGCACATGTGGGCACAGTGGGGGTGTTTCAAACAAAAAAATGTTGTTGAAAATACAAGTGTCACTGGCTAATTTTTTGGATTATTTTGAAAAACACACACTGTGTTTCTTAACATTTTCAATCTTCATGGTGGCAAACCATATTCTCAATTTTAAAATCTAAAATACACAAGTATGAAAAACAGTATGCAAAAGGTAACTTTGTGGACAGTGTTTGCCAACTCTCCTTGTCCAGGTGCATTTTCAGGTATTATTTTCTCCCTTTGTAACTATAGTCACATGTTTTTTTTTTTTACTTACAATCCCCAAAGATTTTGGGTATACTGACTACCCTAAATCTAAAAGGAGGTGGTCAAGCACCTAGAGAAGGGGGGTGGAGAAACACTGACCTACAAACCTAACAAAAAATATGTCAAAAATTTTAAGTGGTTGTAAATGTACAATTTTTGAACCCTAAATAGCTTCCTTTACCTTAGTGCAGTCCTCCTTCACTTACTTCATCCTTCAAATTTTCTTAGAAATGTCCTTATTTCTTCCTATAAATCCTCAGTTCCTGTTCTTATGTCTGTAATCCACACAGTAATGCGAGGCTTTCTCCCTGGTGTCGAGTGTCGTGCTCGCCCCCTCCGTTGGACTACAGGAGAGTCAGGACAACCACTGAAACCCAGGTCCTTTCTATATCTGCAACGTAGAGAGCGTCCTGACTCTCCTGTAGTCCAAGGGAGGGGGCGAGTACGACACTCCACACCAGGGATAAAGCCTCGCATTCCTGTGTGGATTACAGACAGAACAGGAACTGAGGATTTAAAGGAAGAAATAAGGACATTTCAACGAAAAAATTAAGGATGAGGTCAGTGAAGGAGGAGTGCATTAAGGTAAAGGAAGATCTTTTGGCTAACAAAATTGTCCTTTACAACCCCTTTTAAGTGAATTGTCATGCTATTTCACATCACAATTCACATAAAAAGACACTGCATATGGCATTGTTCATTAATAATCCGAAATCCCATGAATTCCAAAGAACAAGTGTTATTTTTGACATATCAAGAATCAGAGTCTGCTTAAAAGTAGAGTAAAAACAATAAACCTAAAAAAAATTAAATTTTGCTAACGGGTCTACATAATCACGGACACACCTCAGGATACCAGTGGTAGCCTCCTTTTATTTGTTCAAGTTCAGTCATTGCCTGCAGCATATCAGCACTGATCCGACCAATTGTGCATCTTGGTAGTTCGTGGCCTTGGAAGAAGAGAAAACATACAAATGGAAATCAAGGACAAGTGGCCGAGGCCCTACAAAAGTGCATTATGGTCACATTAGTAATCAATCCAATTTTGATAAATACTTACCTAGACAGTAAATTTGATTCTGAAACCTGCTTGCTCTTCAGACACCTACACTACTAGGAATGTACACACTGTAGCTACGCTATAATCTTGTCCCTGGTGCCTGTGTCTCCCAAAATTGGTTACATAGCAACACTGCCAGCTCATTCCACCTCCTGTCTCCTTCTACATGCTAATGTTCAATGCACTACCTACTTTGCTTCTGTGTTTGGCTGTTAATTTAAATTAAATTTAACCAATCCCTAGACATGTCTAGACCAGTGGTGGTGCGTCCATATAGGGCGCGGGAGAAACGCCCCCTCTCTGTCTTGTAACCCCACTGAAAGATAATACACAGATTCATGCATTGCATGAATCTGTGTATTGCCACCACTTCAAAACAATATTCAGAAGGGTGGCCTCCTGTTGAGCGCCAGACATCTGAATTAGAGCGGTGGGTGTGTTTTGGAAGTGTCTATCAGAGCAAGCGGCTCTGATAGGCTTTCCTGTTAACAGACCTCACGCTGGAATTTCCATCTAAATAGTTGACAAGGGGACGCAGAGGGGATTCGTTCCTTGTAAAAGCATGACATGCATCTCAGCCAATCCTGATCATTGGATATGGCTACCGGTAACCTGATTGGCTGAAGCAACATCGAGGGCGGGCAAAGACATCTATGACTGAAGAAGGACGGCGATGAGCCAAGGCAGGTAAGTGCATGGCTGGGGGCAAACTGGCTTTAATTTGGGGGAAAATGTCTGCATTTGAGGGGACAAACTGGTGCCCTTTGTGCACAGTGGCTGCGTTTAATGGGCACAGTGGAATACATTTTCTAGAAGTTTTTACACTTTGTTTGCGCCCCACAAAATAAAAAAAATTAACCAAACACAAATGCCACTGGCTACACATTTCAAGACATATGTTCAAAATACTTACTGGGGCAAACAACAGCCTCCACTAAATCATCTTCTATTTGATGCTCTACTCCACCCTCTGCATGACTTGTGTCTGGGGATGTGATACCCACTGGAGGCTCTTTGCTGGGTCCAGCTCTCTGATCGCACTCCTCCAAATGTTGGAGCTGACCACACTCATGTTCCCCTAAAAATAAAATAAACAACATTCATTTAAGCCACCACAAATGTAAAATCTTGGCCTAGAATCCCTTGAGCTGAATTAGGAGACCAACCTTGTACTAGTGACAATGTTTGCTCCAGACTAGTGGACTATCATGCGCAATATGCATTTCAAAATGATCAAAAATGCATTGTAAAGGGTAGATGATGGACTTTCAAATGATCACCAAAATGCCTATATGCCAACATAGAACAAAAATTGAATTTAACAAACACCACTCTTGTGTCCTATGGGATAGGGGATCTATGATGAACATTCTAGCAGGCGTGACTCTGTGTGACTGTGATCCCCAGGCCCTCTCCTCTACCCATGTGTACCCTGGAAAGGCGTCATTAATGTGCAGTGATGATACGCACAGCAAACCTTAATAATTCAATATCCCTTATTAAAGTAACGTTCTGAGGCCATGGCTTTTGTACTACCTAGAAACTCCTCTGTCGGAGGATATAGATATTCAATTTGAGTGGTGACTTACGATTTAAGGATGATGCTGGCACTGTTGTCTCCCCTGTTGGGGCCTGGCCAAGGGAAGCCTCCCTTTGTCCCCTCTGGTGGCTTGTCTGCTGTCTTTCTCTGTGCTCTTTTCCCGTGAATAGCATTACATACTGTATATTAATTATTGCTCAAAAAAAGGATAGTCAGAGATAATAAGTTTATTCATTGATATCTGCATTAACTGTAATTAACTTCTTTCCCCCCACAAAATAAACCAAAAAAAAAAATTATAATAATGTACAGACAGCTAATTCAAACCTAAATATAATGACTACAGTCAGGAATTTGGCTTACTTATTTTTATAATGATGCGGTGAATGGAGTCCAACTGTTCTTTCTCTCTGTGTTTTAAATCTGGCCATCGTTTGCGAATTTGATCTTTTGTTCGTTGTACGCCATATACAAGTTCCAATACCTTCTCCAGAATATAGTCTTTATGGCTGTTGGGCCTGTCATAGTTCTCCAGCTTACAGTCATAGTCATATTTTTCTAAGATGCGCACCATCTCCACCATCTCCCCCTTGCTCATGGGGGTGGCCTTGTGTTTGCGATAATCACCACTGCGGGGCCTGGTCGTTTTCGGTGACGCCGCCATCATGTTCTCCCTCACAAATGTTCCGCCGTGCATGTTGCATGCAGAAAAAAGAATGTGGGCACGCCCCAGCGTTTTTTTTTTTTGTTTTTTGAACTGGATGGACTTGTGTTTTTTTTCAACCTGACTAACTATGTAACTATGTAACTATGACGTACTGAGAGCGGAGTTTGATGCTTGCGCAGGGTATATAAATCCCTAACGACCGTTCGACGTACCGGACGCTGGAATGTATCCTTAAACGTGGGAAACTAAAACAAGCCGAAGGGATAGTCGAAAGAAAGGTACGTGACAACATTGTGACAGTGTGTGCATGGACACATAGGATAACATTGAATTAGTTCAGGGGCAGTTTGAAAAAGTGTACAAATGCCTCTGAATGCGCGTTGAGCAGCGTCTCATGTGCATGGGGCCTAATACCAATATACTACTTACCTAAAGGCAGGGCTGCCATTGGGGGTACAGGCAGTACACCTGTAAGGGTCACGGAGGTCCCCAGGGCCCCAGATGGCAATACACCCATTTATTTAACTTGTTTGTCAGCACCCAAAGCCCCCCCCCCCCCCCAATCTCAAATATTTTGAGCGTCTGCACCCCCTGCTTCGCTAATTGTGGTGGAAGCACACCCCCCTCCCCGGTTCTCCTATGCTCCAGGGGGCACATGCATTAAGCTGTGTACAAGTTAATGATGGCGGGCCTGCATAAAGGCCTAGATTCTAAGCAGGCTAGGAGCTAGAAGCTAAACATTATTGGTTTGTCTTGTGTTCTTTCTTGCAGCCATCTGATCAAATTGGAGTTACAATGAAGGGGACAGTTTTGAATAGCCCAGAATTCATGGCTGACTTCATTGAACAATACAGGTCTCACGCCTGTCTGTGGCAGGTGAAACATAAAGACTACTCAAATAAAAACAAAAGGCAGGCAGCAATCGATCAATTGGTGGCATTGGCGAAGACTGTGTACCCCAGGGCAGACGAGACGACGGTCAAGACAAAAATTGGGGGCCTCAGGAGTATGTACAACAGGGAGCTAAAGAAGATCGAGGAATCCAAGAGATCGGGAGCAGCAGCAGAAGATGTTTATGTCCCCAAGCTGTGGTACTTCTCAAGCCTGGGATTTTTGAAGGACCAAACAGTGCCACACAGGCATATTTCAACACTATCCTCCACACTACCCTCCACATCAGCTGAGGCCACAGATACTGAGGCGGATCCAACACAAGAAGAAGAGGAGGAGGAGGAGGAGGAGCTCAGCTTGCCCCAGGTATAGCATTGTCGAAAAGAGATCAAAATAATATCAAATGATGTAAATGTGTTTTTATGATGCCTCCCAAATTATTACATAAACAAAGTTATTAGAAATGAGAAAATAGACAGAAGTTGAAAGTAAAAATGTTGACAAGAAGGAGAAATGCTGGAGTCACAATGATAGCCTTTGGTTTTTGAAGACATTCAAGTTGGAAAAATAAGGAGATGCTAAAATGTGTTTTGGGATTGATGACTACTAATAAATAATATTCAAATTATGTTGCTTTTTCAGACCCAGGAATGTTTGACCCAAGACGAGGCCGGGCCCAGCAGCCAAACAACCGAGTCCAGAGTCCCTACTCTGCGCCCTCCTACCAAAAGGGGCGGGAAGAGGCACCACCTGGATGAGGCCACAGCCGACTTCCTAAGTAGGGCTACAGCAGTGATCACCACAGCACCCGATAGTGCTGAAGGCTTTGGCTGTTTTACAGCGAGAGGTTGACGTGGATCAAAGGGAGCTATGTGAGGGGCTCATCATACAGCTCCTCAGCAAGGCGAGGAAACGGGAGCTTACCCCTAAATCCCATGTGTGTGATTTGGACCACACAGCTTCTCAACATCAAGCTTACCCATCCAACCTACCCACCCCATCCAACATACCCAGCCCACCCACCCCAGCAAGCCAACCCACCTCAGCAACATGGGGGTCAGTGGCCACATCAGACCCTGGATCCCCAACAAGGCCAGTGGTCTGGGGAGTTTAGGGGCTACTAATAAGTTCTGATTATTTACTACTTTTTTTTTTTTTTTTTGGGGGGGGGGATCATGTTGATTTTTATAGCCAAACATTTTTGTGGTTGACCAAGAAAAAGTCAAATCATTATTTTAGTTGGGTTGGTAATGCACACTATCCAAAATGGCCTCAGCTGATGTGGAGCGAAGTGTGGAAAGCCATGTACGTGTTTCAGTCTGGTATGCCAAAAATACCAGCCCCTTGGAGTACCACAGCCTGGGGACAGATATGTCTTCTGCTGCTTCCCATCTTTTTTAGTTCACAACCTTCTTTGGCCTCCCTGTTGTATGTACTCCTCAGGTTCCCAAGTTCAACATTAAATTAATATTTGTATGCCCTGGGGTACAGAGGCTTCGCCATTTCCACCATTTGATCTATTGCTGCCTTCATGTTTGTAATTAGGATATGCCATTATTATTATGTTTAATTTGATTTACAAAACAAAATAAAATGTTAAATAAATTATTAATTTTGTGTTTTACATTAATATTTACAGTTTGGGAGTAGGCAGGTAGATTTAAAAAAATAAGGGACACAAATATAGTAGCTGGTGGTTTCTTTATCAAATACATAGGGGATAATGGGGTTGTGCTAACTTGAACCAATAAATAATATATATATATATAAATCTGATTTTTAAATATGTATAACAAAAACACAAATCCATAAGAGGAAAGACGTTGTTTTTTAATTACTCTGTCTGTATCACCAGAAAAACAGCTTATAGTATTTTTAGGGCATTATAAAGAATAAAGAAAATGTGCGCTGCATTTTCAGAATTCAAAATTCAAAATTTCTGCATCACGAATGTGATATCTCCATAACGAACGCTAGTTTTACAAGACAGAAGGCTCCCGGCTGTTCCTTGCTTCTGAGCATGCACGTTCGCACTTAGGACAAAAGTCCGATTGGTTTTCTGTACACATGGTCGGACTTTGCTTCATCGGACTTTTGTTGGCCAAAAGTTTGTCCGTTTGCAGACCCAACTTTTGTCCGATGGAAACAAAAAAAAAACACAAAAGTTTGTCTGATGGAGCGTACACACGGTCGGATTGTTGGTCCAACTTGCTCAAAATGAAGTTTGTTGGCCAAAAGTCCGACCGTGTGTACGGGGCTTAAGTATGACTAAAAAATCCAATTTTTTCACACACCGTAAAAGACCAAGTATAAGGAAGAAAACACTCCATAAACCGCCGTCTTCAAGCCATTCAGATACTGTATAAGAGCAGGCAATCTAGCGATTTATTTTTTCCTATCTTCTTTAGCAGTGTGTTTGGTTCCTTCAGACTTTACAATGACGTCATCACAAACACCGACTTCCCAGTACACTTGCCAGCCAGCCTGCAAAACAACCAAATTTTACCCTGTCTAACAATTTACGGTTAAAACAGAGGGGTTTGTTTGCACACATTTTCAAATACAGTAAATGTGCAAGTGGCAGTGCCCACGTCAAGGTTCCTCTGTTTACTGCAGTCCTAACTCTATAATTTCCAGTCTACCAAGTAGGAGCATGTATAACAGTGGATAGATTAACCACTTAAGGACCAGGCCTATATTTCAAACTTGTTTACAATTTAAAATCATTTTTTTTTTTTTTTTTGCTAGAAAATTACTTAGAACCCTCCAAACTTTTTATATTTTCAGACACCCTAGAGAATAAATAGGCGGTCGTTGCAATACTTTGTCACACCGTATTTGCGCAGCGGTCTTACAAACACATTTTTTGGGGAAAAAATAAACTTTTTATATAAAAAAATATAAGAAAACAGTAAAGTTAGCCCAATTGTGTTTTTTTTTTTTTTTTCAAATATTGTTTTTATTAAATTCCAAGAAGGGGCAAAGTCCAAATATTACAGCGGTTACATTCAAACAGGTGAGGTCACAGCTTCATATCAGCATATCACATTAAGTGGGGTATGTACAATATAACAATTGTCCCAAGTGTTGATGATCCCACCGATAAGATTTACAGTCATCTCGTATTTTCATGTCTGCGTTGTGGATAGCTTATGAATAATTGTGATTAGATGAGATAGGGCTACCCATTCTTATTTTCCATTTTTCTTTTAAACAATAATTGATACTTGGAGAAAGAGAAGTAGAAAATATAGGTAGCTAGAAAAAAGAGAGAGAGGGAGGGTGGGGGTGGAGTAGAAAGTTAAGTACAGCTATGGCTCAGGTCAGCAAAGTCATTCAGTTACTTGGGGTAATTTAGAGGCTCATGTCCCAAAAAGGGCTGTCCGTCTCATCTGAGAATATGAACATATTCCAGAGACTCCAGGTTTTCGTGTAGGGTCTCGTTCCTGTTTTGTGCAGTCAGAATCAAGTCTTCCATCTTATTTATATCCTCTACCTTCCTTCGCCAAGTCAAAGTGGTCGGCGGGCACTGCTGTTTTTAGAGCAAAGGGATGCAGGATTTAGCAGCATTTAGCAAGTGGCGTGATATGGACTTTTTATAGATTCTAGCGGGGATAGTTGAGATATGTAGCAAAAAGAATGCCGGGTCATTAGGGATCTGAAAGTCCGTGAATTTTTGGGAGATCAGTCAGTTTAGGGCAAGCCCAAAAAATGTGTAAGATCGTCCCCTTGTCTTTCCGGCATCGCCAGCAATGGTCTGGGGTGTCGGGGAAGATGGTATGTAATCGACTGGGCGTTGGGTACCATCTTGTTAGTATTTTGAAATTGGTCTCCTGTTTTTTAGTGCACAGAGATGATTTAAGAGAGAATCTGATCACATTTTGTTTTTGGGATGCAGTGAGCGTGCAGTGGTGGTCTGTTTCCCATTTCGCTAGGCAAGGTAGTTGCAGTTGTTCCGGGGGGTGTATTTAGAAGTGCATATGTTTTGGAGAGGACTTGGGGTAATGAACCAGTTCTGGAGCAATATTCCTCGAAAGAGGTTAGCTGACGGGTGAAGTTCTGGGGGTTGGGGGATAGAATGGAGGAAGTGATGCAGTTGTGCTGCATTCCAGAACGTGAGTTGAAAGGGGCCTGAAGGGTCCATCAGCCCTGCTATGGTAGGATACCTCCCCTCAATCACAAACCTGGAGGCATAATCATAGTTGGAATTATGTAGTGCTCCGAAATCTGTGGGTGAGAGTCCCGGGGGGAAGCGGGGGTGTCCCAGGACCGGGGTCAGTGGTGACTCCTTTGTCATTAGAGAGGCTAGTAGAGTGGCCTGGGAACATTTGTCGCAATGTATTTCCTATCAGCGGGTGGGACTTTAGCTCTTGAGGGAGGGAGTCGCAGCACCATAGTGCACTTTTCAGTGGGATTATGGCCTGGCTCTGTTCTATCTGCACCCAGAGTTTCGACTCGGAGTGGCGTCGCCAATCGATGACTCTGCCAAGGTGGATTGCCTGGTAATACCTACGGATATCAGGCAGTGCTAGGCCACCAAATTGTTTCGGGAGAGATAGTTGATTGCGGGGAGTACAAGGTTTTTTGTTCGCCCAGATAAAGCGAGTGAATAACGTTTGAACCTGTTTAAAATAAGAGGAGGGAATCCTAACAGGCAGGGCTTGAAATAGGTATAGTTATTTTGGTAGAATCATAATTTTTAACAGGTTGCACCTTCCAAACCATGAGTGCAAGCCTTTATTTGTCTAATAACAGCCTGGTCTTATGCCCTGTACACACGACCGGATTTTCCGATGGAAAAAGTCAGACGGGCTCTTTTTCATCGGATATTCCGACCGTGTGTATATCCCATCTGACTTTTTCCTTCGGAAATTCCGATGGACTTAGAGAACATGTTCTCTTTTTTTCCGACGGACAAAAATTTCTATCGGAAAATCCGTTCGTCTGTATGCAATTCCGACGGACTAAAAACCATGCATGCTCCAAATCGAGCAGAAGAGCCGAACTGCCTATTGAACTTCATTTATCTCGGCTCGTCGTACGTGTTGTACGTCACCGCGTTTTTGACGGTCGGATTTTAGTGTGACCGTGTGTATGCAAGACAGCTTGAGTGGAATTCCGTCGAACTCTGTCGGACAAACCATCAGACTTTATTCCGACAGACAATACAGTCGTGTGTACAGGGCGTTAGTCAGCAGTGGTGGGTAATTGTGTTCGTAGATATGGGAAAGATCAGATGGGATATATGTACCAAGGTATTTCAATGCGGACATCGTCCATTTGAAATGGAAGTTAGATTGTATCATTGAGAGGGTATGTGGCGGCAATGCTATTCCCATCGCCTCCGATTTGGAGAAATTGATCTTTAAATTGGAGAATGATCCATAAATATAAATTCCTCTAAGGAGGTTTGGCAGTGTTATCTCTGGGTTTAATGAGAAGAGCAGGTCATCGGCATAGGTGGAGATTTTATGCTGGGTGCCACCGACTGGTAAGCTCTGTATATCTGGATTCGATCTGATTGTGGATAAAAAAAGGTTCTAATGAAAGGGCAAATAGGAGAGGGGATAAAGGATATCCCTGCCCCGTCCCATTCTTTATTGAAAAGGGGTCAGAGAAAACTCCGTTCACTTTCACTTGGGCTGTCGGGTTGGAGTAGATCTTGGCTATCCGATCAAGCATCACCGCCCCCAGGCCAATATGTCAAAGTACCGAGAACATGAATGTCCAAATCACCCGGTCGAATGCCTTTTCGGCATCCGTGTTTAAGAAGACACATGGGGTGTTCGTGGACCTTGCTAAATGTAAGAGATTTAGCACTTTGGTCGTACTGTCCCTTGCTTCTCTGGAGGGGATGAAGCCAACCTGATCGAGATGAATTAGTTTCTGGAGGTGTTGTGCCAATCGGGTAGCCAGGATCTTAGTGAACAATTTAAGGTCCACATTTAGGAGTGAAATTAGTCTGTAGCTACCACAGGATGTGGGATCTTTCCCTTCCTTGTGGATCACTGAAATGTGGGCCCTCAAGGTGTCTCTGGGGAGATTTGTTTCAGAGTAAACCACATTGAACAGTGTGACCAGGTGTGGGCCTAATATCGGGAGGAGTGTCTTGTAATACTGTATAGTAAAGCCATCAGGGTCCAGGACTTTCCCCGGTTTCATCGCTCTTATAGCTTGTTGGAGTTCTGGGGTGATTGGGGAGTCCAATTCTTCCCGGATTTCAGGAGAGAGGGAGGGAAACTATTTCTCCATTTCTGCTTGATTTGATTGTACATGTGGTAGGTTATAGAGATGTGAATAAAAATCTTTGAATTCTTAAGGTGTCAGTATACCAAGACATTTTGGACAATTTAGAGCTCCCAACTTCGTGGGAACTATTTGGGGATGGCCCCTTCCTGTTCCAACATGACTGCGCACCAGTGCACAAAGCAAGGTCCATAAAGACATGGATGAGCGAGTTTGGGGTGGAGGAACTGGACTGGCCTGCACAGAGTTCTGAGAGTTCCCTTCACTGGAACTAAGGGGAAAAGCCCAACCCCTGAAAAACAACCCCATATCATAATCCCCCCCCCCTCCACCAAGTGATTTGGACCAGTGCACAAAACAAGGTCCATAAAGACATGGATGAGTGAGTTTGTGGTGGAGGAACTTGACTGGCCTGCACAGAGTCCTGACCTCAACCCAATAGAACTCCCTTGGGATGAATTAGAATGGAGATTGCGAGCCAGGCCTTCTCGTCCAACATCAGTGCCAGACCTCACAAATGCGCTTCTGGAAGAATGGTCAAACATTCCCATAGACACACTCCTAAACCTTGTGGACAGCCTTCCCAGAAGAGTTGAAGCTGTTGTAGCTGCAATGGGTGGGCCAACTCAATATTGAACCCTACGAACAAAGACTGGCCATTGAAGTTCATGTGCGTGTAAAGGCAGACGTCACAATACTTTTGACAATATATACTTTTGACAACTGGCGTGCGCATGCGCGGGAGCATCAATTGGCGCGCGCACAATGCAACAGATGCAGCCACTTGCTGGCCTATATAAGACTGCCACTGAGCCCATCTCATTGCTTGATAGTCATCAGCCTTCCTGTGTTCCTGAGACTCTGTTCAACTGCTGTTTTGAATTTCCCATTGTGACCTCGCTTATTCCTGACCCGTCTGATCTGCTCTCCTGGTTTGACCCCCTGGCTTGCTTTACCGACTTGTTGCCTTCTCCTACACCTGATCCCGGCTTGTTTCACGGACTTTGCCATAGTCATCTGTTCCTACCTGTTTCCTGTTACCAGACCTTTGGCTTGTCTCCGTTCCTGCAACCTGCCTCTTCCTCCTGCTGGATCTACTGGGTTTGACCCTCAGCTTGGCTGCCACTACTACTCCTTGAGCGGTGTCCTACATCCACCAGTGTTCTTCAGGATCCCACCAGCTCTGCTCTCCTGGACCCATCTGGCAACCTGTGCTTCTCTGGGCACTACATCCTCTGTACTCAACCTCAGAGGTGTACTGCACTCAGCCGCAAGGGGAGCCCTCTCGGCATTTCGGCCTCCAACCAGGTACGTGACAATAGTGTATGTTGCGTTGCTTCTGAAAGCATAACCTGTTATCCATTGAAAAGGGAGGCAGGATAGCCTTTTGTATAAATATAAATATTGCATTTGTTTCCAATATATAATTTTCCTCCGTAGTACACATTTTGAAATTAAAAGTCCATCAGTGGCTCGATTTAGCTTTAAATCTGTATGGAAAGGTTTGTATTTTGGTTTCCCAGTGCTTCCTGGGATTTTTCATACCTGTAATATCTCCAAAACAAAGCGAAGCTAAAGCTGAATAAAGGCCTCTCAAAAGCTGCAGATGCTTCAAGCGGGCTTTGTCATAGACTTCTATGGAGCCTTCGGAGATGCTCTGAAAGCACCAAGAAAGCGACATGGGGTATAATTTTTGAAGAGATGCAAAGCAAAAAGCAAAAGAAACATGTATACAGGACTGTAATCCAACCATTTTATTTTGTGACAGGTACTTTGATTGGCATTCAGAGCATTTTAAAAAAGCGCGTCCGAAGCCACACTGTGAAGCAAGTGTAAACAAGCCCTAATAAACCCACCAGCAAAAATGTAATATATTAAAGCTTACCAATTAGATGTGGTGGCCGTGGCTAAATTTTTATTTTATTTTTTTAGTCTTTGTGTTTTCACCTGGTGATCTAGCCAGTAGCACACCACCTGTATGAGAGTGTCCCTACTCTGGATGAAGGAGCACAGGGGGCACCTTTGGGTGGCAGCATTGTCAGTCTATGGGAAGGGGAGTATTCAGTGTATTAGTAGATTAAGCTACACTAACTATTTGAAGCCAGTTCACACCGCGTTTACACAAGCAGTTACAGTAATAGTTTTTTTATCCTTTTGGGATAAAGGTTTTACATGAATAAATAAAAGCTTATTACTGTAAGCACCTTTTGTCAGTGACCAATGGTTTGTCTCAACAAGCTAACTGCAACATCTACAGGAAAACTTGTTCTGTCGAAAAACAACAAGTTTACTGGCTGGCTCACCAGATGAAAATAAAGGGGAAAAAGTCACCAAAAAATATATAATTCATGTTTGATTTGGGGTTATTAGTGCTTTAAAGGCATTGTACACTTTAACATGTTTTTGTTCTTTAACCACTTCCCGACCGCGTCATGTACAAAAGACGTCCACAGCGCGGTCGAGTTATCCTGAGTTGACTTCCCAGGGACGTCCTCACAGAATCTTGCTCCCGCGCGCCCCCTGGGGCGCGCTCCAGGATATGTCCGTGACCGCCGGGTCCGGAAGACCCGGCGCATCACGGATCACGGTAGATGGCCGCTAATCGCGGCCGTTTACCACGTGATCGCTCCGTCAAATGACGGAGCGATCACTTGTAAACAGACCGGCGTCATTTGATGACGCCGGTTCCTCCCTCCCCTCTCTGTACCGATCGGTACAGTGTGAGAGGAGAGGGGAGGGAGCGGATCATGTCCGCTCCCTCCCCCATGTCAGCTGTGGGCTGGATCTGTGACAATTGCAGTCACAGATCCAGCCATCCATCCCTGCTCAGCCATCCCTGTGCAATACTCTGCCAATACTCTGCAATACACCCTGTGCAATACTCTACAATACACCCTGTGCAATACTCTGCAATACACCCTGTGCAATACTCTGCAATACACCCTGTGCAATACTCTGCAATACACCCTGTGCAATACTCTGCAATACCCTGTGCAATACCCTGTGCAATACTCTGCAATACCCTGTGCAATACCCTGCCCATACTCTGCAATACCCTGTGCAATACCCTGTGCAATACCCTGCCCATACTGTGCAATACCCTGCCCATACCCTGCCATACTCCGCAATACTCCACAATACACGGCAATACTCCACAATACCCAGCAATACTCCACAATACCCAGCAATACTCCACAATACCCGGCAATACTCCACAATACCCGGCAATACTCCACAATACCCGGCAATACTCCACAATACCCGGCAATACTCCACAATACCCGGCAATACTCCACAATACCCTGTGTGACAGCAGGAAGGTAAAGTCACCTGGTTGCATCCAGGGGGGTAGATATATTTCTCCCAGATTCAGGCTTTATGCCGACTTATACAACTAGGGAGGGAGTTGATGAAGCCCAGCTGAGGCTAGTGGGCTCATGGATGATTCATACCTCTAGGGAGAGTGCTGGGCGTCGTGCAGGCAGGGAGTTGATGAGACCAGCTGAAGCTTGTCAGCTCGTTTAAGGCCTCTATAAAAACTCCCAGCTTCATTAGGTGTTTGCTCATGCCTGGAACCAGACCTGTGTGGACTGTCTAGGGAGAGTGAACCCCTGTGCGGTGAGACAAAGCCTGTGAGGCTATTTGTTTGGACATTTACTAAACCAGGGACTTAGGGACTAGGACAGCACCAGGCTGATCCCAGTTGTTAGTTAGGAAACCTGCATGTTTAGTCAGAGGTCAAGCTGACCAGGGTTTATTTTGTTTATGTTTCTTTTTGCTTTGCTGTGTTTTTTTTTGTCACTGTAAATAGAGAAATAAACCGCACCTTTTTGATCTTGAAAACCACAACCTCCGTCTGCTGGGCCTGTTTTTGTGTGGGGAGCCCATCCAGGGGATCACACACACCCGCTGCCGAGCGAACCCCCTCACAGTTGGTGGAGAACCAGTGGCAGTTTTTTTTTAAGCCAGCATGGAGGAGATACTGAAACAGCTGGCTCTAGCAAATGCCAATCAACAGCAGACAAATGCAGGTTTGCAAAAGAGCCTTGCAGCTCAACAACAGAGCTTCGCAGCCCAGCAGCAAGCTCATCAACAGAGCCTTGCAGCCCAGCAGCAAGCTCACCAACAGAGTCTGGAAGCTCAGCAACAAGCCCAGCAGCAATCTGAGGCCCGCTTCATAGACCTGTTACAGAAGCAAGAGCAGAGACTACAACAAATGGAAGCAGTAATGCAGCAACGTCCGCAGACCAGTGAGGAAAGCCGTCCCACTAATACCGTGTCCTTTGGGGTGAGTCGTTTATTGACAAAAATGACTGGAGAGGATGATCCAGAGGTATTTTTGACCACATTTGAAAGGACTGCTGAAAGAGAAAAGTGGCCTGAGGAGCAGTGGGCTGGACTGGTGGCTCCTCTGTTAACTGGTGAATCGCAGAAGGCTTACTATGACCTAGAGCCTGACCAAGCAAAAGACTATGTGATGCTAAAAGCTGAAATATTGGCAAGGCTGGGTGTCACCCTGGCTGTCCGGGCTCAGCGTGTGCATAACTGGACTTTCCAGCTTGGAAAACCCCCCAGGTCTCAAATGTATGATCTCATTCACCTGAGCAGGAAGTGGCTACAGCCAGAGACTTTGTCCGCACCAGAGATTGTGGAACGTGTTGTAATGGATCGGTTTTTGAGAGCTCTTCCTACTGCCATCCAAAAGTGGGTAAGCCATGGAGACCCAGAGACGGCCGGTGGTCTTGTGGATCGTGTAGAGAAATACTTGGCTACAGAGAACCTGACGGCCTCTTCCAGAGACTCTCGGACTTTCCACCCTAAGACCAGACCATCCCCAGGGGCGGATAAGAGGATTCCAAGGGGTGAGGGTGGAGAGAGTGAGAGGGTGGGAGCTCTACCCAAAGTTTGGCGAGAACAGCCTGGGAAGTCAGGGGCTCAAGAGGCAGCCAAAAGGATTGTTTGCTACCGCTGCCGGCAAGCGGGACATATTGCAGCAAATTGCCCGGTTGTGGAGGAACCCATGCAATGTGACTTTCTGACGGACCGACGTCAGTCGCTGTGTGCGACAGTCGCATGCACTGCCATTCAGGGAACTGAGAAACATTTATGCAAAATGTGTATTAATGGTAGAAATGTTGTGGTATTGCTGGATTCAGGTAGCCTTGTGACCCTGATAAAGGCTGAATTAGTTAAAACAGAGGTCTCTGGGAATAGCAAGGTAGCTGTTATTTGTGTGCATGGGGACACCCGAGAGTATCCAGTGACTACAGTGTGTTTCGAGACCCCCAAAGGTACCCTCTCTCATCCAGTGGGGTTAGTATCTCAATTACCGCATGATGCCATTGTGGGAAGGGATTTTCCGAAGTTCTGGGAACTGTGGGATGATCCTGAGCCCCCCACTGGTGCCCCTATGTACCAGGAATGTGATAGCCAGAACTCCTCTGAGAGTGGTGAGGACTCTCCAGAATGTCCCTTGTCAGTATTGGCAGGGGAGACTCAAGAAACTGGAGAGGAGCCCACCTCCTCAGACGAAAACCTACCGTCTGTGGAGTTTTCTGATCTTGAGGTTCACAGGGAAAATTTTGCCACAGAACAGTTAAAAGACCCCGCCCTAATAAAGGCACGGGAAAACGTAGTGGAATTTGATGGCGAGTTAGTGAACCCAGATAATACCTGCACTTACCCATACTTCAGCGTAGAGAAGGACCTACTGTATCGGGTGGCAAAAAGGGCAGAAGAAACCGTTGAGCAGCTTGTGGTGCCCAAACCTTACAGGAAGTTGGTGTTGGAGTTGGCCCATGGGCACATTCTTGGAGGTCATCTGGGGACAGAGAAAACCCGAGAGAGGGTATTACAGAGATTCTATTGGCCTGGGGTGATGAAGGACATAGAAAATTATTGTTCCTCCTGCCCTGTGTGTCAGAGGTCGGCCCCGATGCCACATTTCCGTAGCCCGCTGGTCCCTCTACCCATCATTGAGGTCCCGTTTGAGAGAATCGCAATGGATTTGGTAGGTCCTATAATCAAGTCCGCTAGGGGGCACCAGTACATATTGGTTATAATGGACTATGCCACCCGTTATCCAGAAGCGATCCCTTTAGAAATACCTCGGCCAAAACCATAGCCAAAGAGCTATCTCTTGTTTTTAGCCGGGTGGGTATTTGTAAAGAACTGCTTACGGACCAAGGTACACCCTTTATGTCCCGGGTTATGAAAGAGCTGTGTAAATTGTTCAAAGTGACGCAATTGCGTACATCTGTGTATCACCCCCAAACCGATGGGCTGGTTGAAAGATTCAACAAAACCCTAAAACAAATGTTGAAGAAAGTGGTGGATAGAGATGGAAAGGATTGGGACTGTCTACTTCCTTATTTGATGTTTGCTATTAGGGAGGTGCCCCAATCCTCTACGGGATTCTCCCCCTTTGAGTTACTGTATGGGAGACACCCAAGAGGGCTGTTGGATATTGCCAAGGAAACTTGGGAAAGTGAGAGTTCTCCCCACAGGAGTGTGATTGAGCATGTCGCCCTGATGCAAGATCGAATTGCACAGGTAATACCCATCGTGAAGGAACATTTGGCCCAAGCGCAGTTGGCACAGCAGAGAGTGTACAACCGTGGAGCCAAGACCCGTACCTTTTCCCCGGGGGATAGGATATTGGTACTTGTCCCTACGGTTGAAAGTAAATTCCTTGCCAAATGGCAAGGCCCCTACGAGATAATGGAAAAAGTGAGCGAAGTGAATTACAAGGTCAGACAACCAGGAAGGCGAAAGCCCGAACAGATATATCACGTTAATCTGTTGAAAGCCTGGAGGGATAGAGAGTCCCTAGTCGCAGAAACTTGGTCACCAGCTCAAACTGGTTGCGTGATTCCTGAGGTTGGAATAGCAGCCACCTTGTCACAACCCCAACAACAGGAGGTTAAGGAGTTTGTGCTTCGCAACAAGGAGGTGTTCTCTGAGCT
Organism: Rana muscosa; assembly: GCA_029206835.1. NCBI lineage: Eukaryota > Metazoa > Chordata > Amphibia > Anura > Ranidae > Rana > Rana muscosa. The sequence goes on along the minus strand of CM055121.1, from coordinate 29,879,664 downwards.
GCCGGGACAAACATCTGGGGTAGAGCATGATATTATTACCCCGCCCGGTGAAAGGGTGAAGTTAAAACCCTATCGGATCCCAGAGGCCCGATGGGAGGCAATACGGGAGGAAGTACAGAAAATGCTGAACTTAGGGGTGATAGAGGAGTCCCAAAGTGATTGGTCTAGTCCCATTGTGCTGGTGCCTAAACCGGATGGGAGCTGGCGATTTTGTAACGATTTTCGTCAGTTGAACAAAGTTACAAAATTTGACACCTACCCCATGCCACGTATAGATGAGTTGATCGACCGGCTGGGAACAGCCCGATACATGACGACTCTTGACCTCACAAAAGGGTATTGGCAAATTCCCCTGGCCAAGTCGGCCAAAGAGAAAACCGCATTTGTAACCCCAGACGGGGCGTTCCAATATAAGAGAATGCCGTTCGGGTTACAGAATGCGCCGGCCACATTCCAGCGGAAAATGGACCAGATACTGAGGCCCCATCGGAAGTATGCTGCGGCTTACCTGGATGACGTAATTGTCCATAGCACAGATTGGGCCTCACATCTGCCAAAAGTGCAAGCAGTCCTAGACTCTATCCGGGAAGCGGGGTTTACGGCTAACCCCAAGAAGTGTACCATTGGGCAGGAGGAGGCCAAATATCTTGGGTACACCATTGGGAGGGGAGTAATAAAACCCCAACTCAACAAAGTCGAGGCCATCCAGAGTTGGCCACGTCCCAACAGCAAGAAGCAGGTACGAGCCTTTCTGGGAATAGCGGGGTATTATCGGCGCTTCATTCCCCACTTTGCTTCTAAGGCTGTGCCCCTAACCAACCTGACGAAAGGGAAAGGGTCGGTCATGATTAAATGGACCCCCGAGGCTGAGGCAGCATTCCAATTCTTGAAACAAGCCTTATGTAGCCAGCCAGTGTTGTACTCACCCGACTTCTCTAAAGACTTTGTCGTACAAAGTGATGCGTCAGATGTGGGGTTAGGAGCAGTATTGTCCCAGGTCTGGAACGGGGAAGAGCACCCAGTCATTTACCTCAGCAGGAAGTTGAAGTCCCATGAGGTAAATTACGCCACCGTTGAAAAGGAGTGTTTAGCGGTGAAGTGGGCTCTAGATTCCCTTCGGTACTATCTGCTAGGTAGGCACTTTGACATGGTTACGGATCACGCTCCGTTAAAGTGGATGGCTCAAAACAAGGAGACAAATAGAAGAGTGAATAGGTGGTTCCTGGCCCTACAGGAATTCAACTTCACAGTAAAGCATCGCCCTGGCGTTCAAATGGGGAATGTGGATGCTTTGTCTCGAGTACATGAATGCCTGATTGCTGGTGTTCCAACCCCAAGGTTAAAACAAGAGGGGGGGGGTATGTGACAGCAGGAAGGTAAAGTCACCTGGTTGCATCCAGGGGGGTAGATATATTTCTCCCAGATTCAGGCTTTATGCTGACTTATACAACTAGGGAGGGAGTTGATGAAGCCCAGCTGAGGCTAGTGGGCTCATGGATGATTCATACCTCTAGGGAGAGTGCTGGGCGTCGTGCAGGCAGGGAGTTGATGAGACCAGCTGAAGCTTGTCAGCTCGTTTAAGGCCTCTATAAAAACTCCCAGCTTCATTAGGTGTTTGCTCATGCCTGGAACCAGACCTGTGTGGACTGTCTAGGGAGAGTGAACCCCTGTGCGGTGAGACAAAGCCTGTGTGGCTATTTGTTTGGACATTTACTAAACCAGGGACTTAGGGACTAGGACAGCACCAGGCTGATCCCAGTTGTTAGTTAGGAAACCTGCATGTTTAGTCAGAGGTCAAGCTGACCAGGGTTTATTTTGTTTATGTTTCTTTTTGCTTTGCTGTGTTTTTTTTGTCACTGTAAATAGAGAAATAAACCGCACCTTTTTGATCTTGAAAACCACAACCTCCGTCTGCTGGGCCTGTTTTTGTGTGGGGAGCCCATCCAGGGGATCACACACACCCGCTGCCGAGCGAACCCCCTCACACCTGCAATACTCCACAATACCCTGCAATACTCGGCAATACTCCTCAATACCCGGCAATACTCCTCAATACCCGGCAATACTCCTCAATACCCGGCAATACTCTGCAATAACCACTTCCCGCCCGCCGGCTGTCATATGACGTCCTTGACTTTGTGCGGAGATATCTGAATGATGGGAGCAGCTACAGGCATCATTCAGATATTCGCTTTTTCAGCTGGCGATTCCCTACACCATAAGAACAATCATAGCGGCTGTTCCACCGCTTGATCGCTCTTACGGAAGGTGAGAGGGGATGCCCCCCCTCCCGCTGCCCTCCGGTGCTTCTACCGACTCACCGCTACGATCAAAGCCAAGATTGTTTTTTTTTGGTTTTTTTTCAGGCTTCCCAGCCTAGAGGTGAGATGTGGGGTCTTATTGACCCCATATCTCACTGTGAAGAGGACCTGTCATGCCATATTTCTATTACAAGGGATGTTTACATTCCTTGTAATAGGAATAAAAGTGATCAAAAAAAAATTTGGGGCGGAAAAACATGTCAAACTAAAATAAATAAAGTAAAATGAACAATAAAATATATATATTTTTTTTTAAGCGCCCCTGCCCCCGCGAGCTCGCATGCAGAAGTGAACGCATACGCAAGCCCCGCCCACATATGAAAACGGTGTTCAAACCACACATGTGAGGTATCGTTGCGAACGTTAGAGCGAGAGCAATAATTTTGGCCCTAGACCTCCTCTGTAACTCAAAACATGTAACCAGTAAAAATATTTAAAGCGTTGCCTATGGGGATTTTTAAGTAGCGAGGTTTGGCGCCATTCCACGAGCGTGTGCAATTTTGAAGGGTGACATGTTAGGTATCTATTTACTCGGCGTAACTTCATCTTTCACATTATGCAAAAACATTGGGCTAACTTTACTGTTTTTTTTTTTTCTTTTAGGCACAAAACAGTTTTTTTCCGTAAAAAACGCGTTCGAAAAATTTCTGCGCAAATACCGTGCAAGATAAAAAGTTGCAATGACCACCATTATATTCTTTAAGGTCTTTGCTAAAAAAACATACAGTGCCTTGCGAAAGTATTCGGCCCCCTTGAACTTTTCATCCTTTTGCCACATTTCAGGCTTCAAACATAAAGATATAAAATTTAAATTTTTTGTGAAGAATCACCAACAAGTGGGACACAATTGTGAAGTGGAACGAAATCTATTGGATATTTTAAACTTTTTTAGCAAATAAAAAACTGAAAAGTGGTGTGTGCAAAATTATTCGGCCCCTTTACTTTCAGTGCAGCAAACTCACTCCAGAAGTTCAGCGAGGATCTCTTAATGATCCAATGTTGTCCTAAATGACTGATGGTGATAAATAGAATCCACCTGTGTGTAATCAAGTCTCTGTATAAATGCACCTGCTCTGTGATAGTCTCAGGGTTCTGTTGAAAGCGCAGAGAGCATCATGAAGACCAAGGAACACACCAGGCAGGTCCGTAATACTGTTGTGGTGAAGTTTAAAGCCGGATTTGGATACAAAAAGATTTCCCAAGCTTTAAACATCCCAAGGAGCACTGTGCAAGCGATCATTTTGAAATGGAAGGAGTATCAGACCACTGCAAATCTACCAAGACCTGGCTGTCCCTCTAAACTTTCAGCTCAGACAAGGAGAAGACTGATCAGAGATGCAGCCAAGAGGCCCATGATCACTCTGGATGAACTGCAGAGAACTACAGCTGAGGTGGGAGAGTCTGTCCACAGGACAACAATCAGTCGTACACTGCACAAATCTGGCCTTTATGGAAGAGTGGCAAGAAGAAAGCCATTTCTCAAAGATATCCATAAAAAGTCTCGTCTAAAGTTTGCCACAAGCCACACCAAACATGTGGAAGAAGGTGCTCTGGTCCGATTAAACCAAAATCGAACTTTTTGGCCACAATGCAAAACGATATGTTTGGCGTAAAAGCAACACAGCTCATCACCCTCAACACACCATCCCCACTATCAAACATGGTGGTGGCAGCATCATGGTTTGGGCCTGCTTTTCTTCAGCAGGGACAGGGAAGATGGTTAAAATTGAGGGGGAAGATGGATGCAGCCAAATACAGGACCATTCTGGATGAAAACCTGTTGGAGTCTGCAAAAGACCTGAGACTGGGACGGAGATTTATCTTCCAACAAGACAATGATCCCAAACATACAGCAAAATCTACAAAGGAATGGTTCACAAATAAACGTATCCAGGTCTTAGAATGGCCAAGTCAAAGTCCAGACCTGAATCCAATCGAGAATCTGTGGAAAGAGCTGAAAACTGCTGTTCACAAACGCTCTCCATCCAACCTCACTGAGCTCGAGCTATTTTGCAAGGAAGAATGGGCAAGAATTTCAGTCTCTCAATGTGCAAAACTGATAGAGACATACCCCAAGCGACTTGCAGCTGTAATCGCAGCAAAAGGTGGCTCTACAAAGTATTAACGCAAGGGGGCCGAATAATTTTGCACGCCCCACTTTTCATTTTTTTCTTAGTTAAAAAAGTTTTAAAAATCCAATAGATTTCGTTCCACTTCACAATTGTGTCCCACTTGTTGGTGATTCTTCACAAAAAATTTAAATTTTATATCTTTATGTTTGAAGCCTGAAATGTGGCAAAAGGATGAAAAGTTCAAAGGGGGCCGAATACTTTCGCAATGCACTGTATATAATGTTTTGGGGTTCTATGTAATTTTATAGCAAATAAATGATGATTTTTACATGTAGGAGAGAAATGTCAGAATTGGCCTGGGTTCTCCAGAACGCCTGAAGGTGCTCCCTGCATGTTGGGCCTCTCTATGTGGCCACGCTGTGTAAAAGTCTCTCACATGTGGTATCGCCATACTCGGGAGGAATAGCAGAATGTGTTTTGGGGTGTAATTTGTGGTATGCATATGCTGTGTGTGAGAAATAACCTGCTAATATGACAATTTTGTGGAAAAAAAAAAAAGAAAAAAAAATCTTGATTTTTGCAAAGAATTGTGGGAAAAAATGACAACTTCAAAAAACTCACAATGACTCTTTCTAAATACCTTGGAATGTCTTCTTTCCAAAAAGGGGTCATTTGGGGAGTATTTGTACTTTTCTGGCATCTTAGGGTCTCAAGAAATGAGATAGGCCGTCAGTACTTCAGGTGTGATCAATTTTCAGATATTGGCACCATAGCTTGTGGACTCTATAACTTTCACAAAGACCAAAAAATATCCACCAATTTGTACTTATTTTTACCAAAGATATGTAGCAGTATAAATTTTGGCCAAAATGTATGAAGAAAAAATACTAATTTGCAAAATTTTATAACGGAAACAAAGAAAAATTCATTTTTTTACAAAATTTTCAGTCTTTTTTCTCTTATAGCGCAAAAAATAAAAAACCCAACAGTGATTAAATACCACCAAAAGAAAGCTCTATTTGTGTGAAAAAAAGGACAAAAATTTCATATGGGTACAGTGTTGTATGACTGAGTAATTGTCATTCAAAATGTGAGAGCACCGAAAGCTGAAAATTCGTCTGGTTAGGAAGGGGGTTTAAGTGCCCAGTTGTCAAGTGGTTAAACTAGGTGTAGTGGCCTCACCCCATCTCCTTTTTCTAGGGATATGTCACGTGACAGGGTGAGATGCGCTACGGCCCATGTCCTCCCCATAGCTGTGGGTGAGGTGAAGGCCAGTATCAGTACATTCCTCGGGCCAATGTGTGTTAGTTATGAAGCTCAGTCCTGCTATGCTGAAACCTCCCTTGCTCCCATTAACCAGAGTCCATACACCGATGCAGGGTCCAACACTTGTTTATTATACTTCCACAACAAACAGTTCTTTCACAGCCGATTAGTTGCGACCCATAACATAATGCAAACGGTGGGATGAGCAGGCCGAGGCACTATCCTGATTTAAATCTAAACCCCTGTGGTTTCACCAGGGGTTATAGCAGCTTTGCTTAGCACAGAACATAGAACTTGTGAGTCTCTACCAGCAACTCCATAGAACACAGATGGGAGTACCTTCGCTGCGTTGCGGCCCCTATCAGGGGAAGATGTCTTTCTAAGGGAGTTACCAGAGGCCCATCCGTCACCGGGTTGATGCTGCTCAGGAATCTCCGGACGGGTGACCTCCCCGGCCTCCTCACCTCAGATGTGGGTCCCCTCGCAAGGCGGCACCCTCGAAACACTTCGCCCTCGCGGGACCCAGTCGAAGTTACTGGGCCCCAGGCCTACGATATAGTACCTCACCCCAGGCTGAAGGTGCCTGGGATGGACCCCAACTTCATTCCGGTCAGGCCTAGGGCGCCTGGGCCGGAACCTTTAACCGCCCGCACCCAGGCCTAAGGTGCCTGGGTGCGTGAAGAGAAAATCCTCGAAGACCTCGTGGCGAGGGCGTCTCCCCCTTTTATCTCCTCCCTTCAACACCACGGCGGGTTCCCCGCCCCAGCCGTACCATCTCCGGAAAGGGACAAAAAGGGTAGCACTGCTGCAGTGATTCTACCTTGAGCCTGTAGGTACCCCGCCACCCACAGGCCAAGGAGAATAATACACCACCCAATCCTCCACGAATTACAAAAGGGGTCCAGAACCTTCACAATTACACACCTGGGTCACACTACCCCCAGGTGTACCCCAATTAAATTTTAAAGACCCCGCTACATAGGTATTGGGCTTCATGTACACTTGAGCAGCATTTGTGGAGTTAAAGCGGTTGTATATCCAAAATTTTGACTTTTACCTACAGGTAAGCCTATAATAAGGCTTACCTGTAGGTAAAAAGAATATCTCCTAAACCTATACGGTTTAGGAGATATTCCCCTCGCAATGAGCCACTGACTGCAGCGGCGCATGCGCAGCGGGGATTCTCGGCTAAAGCCCGGCAGCCGCCGGACCTTGCCGACGCGCGGGAGTGACGACATCGCCGCTCCAGCCACTCGCAGCGCTGGAGCGGCGATACCTGGAAGACACGCCGAGGCAAGATGACATCTACCTCGGCGTGGACCAGGTAAGTTCCCGATGCCTCGTTCTAAGGTAAGTATTTCATAATGAGCTAGTATGCGGTGCATACTAGCTCATTTTGCCTTTTGCCTTTCAGGTATGGGAGAAAAAAAAAAGCAGCAGCAGGTATACACCCGCTTTAAGTTTAGGAGCTCTGGCAAAAAACTGTGGCCGCAGTTTGTAGTGTCATGGCTGATCCCCTATGTACATATAATTCATTCACTTAGCTTGTCCTTATTCGCCAATGGCACACGCAACATTTTGTTCAGGATCGTTCAGCGTCCAATCAATGTTTTGCCATCTCTCTGTGTTGCATCACAAATGTGGGAGTGCTAATGTGATGGAAATATAGTTACATAGTAGGTGATGTTGAAAAAAATACATAACGTGTTATTATAGGTCAGTATTACATTGTATATCCCTGTATGTTGTGGTCGTTCAGGTGCTTATCTAATCGTTTTTTGAAACCATCGATGCTCCCCGCTGAAACCACCACCTGTGAAATGGAATTCCACATCCTTGCCGCTCTTACAGTAAAGAACCCTCTACACAGTTTAAGGTGAAACCTCTTTTCTTTTAATTTTAATGTGTGTCTTGTTAAACTCCCTTCCGCGAAAAAGCTTTATCCCTATTGTGGGGTCACCAGAATGGTAGTTATAAATTTAAATCATATCCCCTCTCAAGTGTCTCTTCTCCAGAGAGAATAAGTTCAGTGCTTGCAACCTTTCCTCATAACTAATATATCCTCCAGACTTGTATTAGCTGTGTTGCCCTTCTTTGTACTCTCTTTCCGTTTCCAGTACATTCTTCCTGAGGACTGGTGCCCAGAACTGGACAGCATACTCCAGGTGCGGCCGGACCAGAGTCTTGTAGAGTGGGAGAATTATCGTTTTATCCCTGGAGTTAATCCCCTTTTTAATGCATGCCAATATTCTGTTTGCTTTGTTAACAGCAGCTTGGCATTGCATGCCATTGCTGAGCCTATCATCTACTAGGACCCCCAGGTCCCTTTCCATCCTAGATTCCCCCAGAGGTTCTCCCCCCCCAGTGTATAGATTGCATTTATATTTTTGCCACCCAAATGCATTATTTTACATTTTAATACATCAAACCTCATTTGCCATGTAGTTTTCCACCCCATTAATTTGTTCAGATCTTTTTGCAAGGTTTCCACATCCTGCGGAGAAGTTATTGCCCTGCTTGGCTTAGTATTGTCCGCAAATACAGAGATTGAACTATTTACCCCATCCTCTAGGTCGTTTATGAACAAATTAAACAGGATTGGTCCCAGCACAGAACCCTGGGGGACCCCACTACCCACCCCTGACTATTCCGAGTACTCCCCATTTATCACCACCCTCTGAACTCGGCCTTGTAGCCAGTTTTCAATCCATGTACTCACCCTATGGTCCATGCCAACGGACCTTACTTTGTACAGTAAACGTTTATGGGGAACTGTATCAAATGCTTTTGCAAAATCCAGATACACCACATCTACGGGCCTTCCTTTATCTAGATGGCAACTCACCTCCTCCTAGAAGTTTATAAGATTGGTTTGGCAAGAACGATTCTTTATGAATCCATGCTTCCCTTAGTTGCTCTGCCTGCTTATACCAGTTTCAGATCTAATTAGAACAGAGATCGTGGTATATATAGTTAGGTAGTGTGAGGGGGTTAGCTCGGCAGCGGGTGTGTGTGACCCCCGGGATGGGCTCCCCAGACAAAAACAGGCCCAGCAAACGGAGGTTGTGGTTTTCAAAATCAAAAAGGTGCGGTTTATTTTCTATTTACAGTGACAAAACACAGCAAAGCAAAAGAAACATAAATAAAATAAATCCTGGTCAACTTGACCTCTGACTAAACATACAGGTTTCCTAACTAACAACTGGGATCAGCCTAGTGCTGTCCTAGTCCCCAAGTCCCTGGTTTTAAATGTCCAAGCAAATAGCCACACAGGCTTTGTCTCACCGCACAGGGGTTCACTCTCCCTAGACAGTCCACACAGGTCTGGTTCCAGGCATGAGCTAACATCTAATGAAGCTGGGAGTTCTTATAGAGGCCTAAATGAGCTGACAAGCTTCAGCTGGTCTCATCAACTCCCTGTCTGCACGACGCCCCACACTCTCCCTAGACATATGAGTCATCCATGAGCCCACTAGCCTTAGCTGGGCTTATACAACTCTCCACCTAGTTGTATAAGTCGGCGTAAAGCCTGAATCTGGGCGAAATATATCTACCCCCCTGGATGCAACCAGGTGACTTTACCTTCCTGCTGTCACATACCCCCCCCCTCTTGTTTTAACCTCGGGGTTGGAACACCAGCAATCAGGCATTCATGTACTCGAGACAAAGCATCCACATTCCCCATTTGAACGCCAGGGCGATGCTTTACTGTGAAGTTGAATTCCTGGAGGGCCAGGAACCACCTATTCACTCTTCTATTTGTTTCCTTGTTTTGAGCCATCCACTTTAACGGAGCGTGATCCGTAACCATGTCAAAGTGCCTACCTAGCAGGTAGTACCGAAGGGAATCTAGAGCCCACTTCACCGCTAAACACTCCTTTTCAACGGTGGCGTAATTTACCTCATGGGACTTCAACTTCCTGCTGAGGTAAATGACTGGGTGCTCTTCCCCGTTCCAGACCTGGGACAATACTGCTCCTAACCCCACATCTGACGCATCACTTTGTACGACAAAGTCTTTAGAGAAGTCGGGTGAGTACAACACTGGCTGGCTACATAAGGCTTGTTTCAAGAATTGGAATGCTGCCTCAGCCTCGGGGGTCCATTTAATCATGACCGACCCTTTCCCCTTCGTTAGGTTGGTTAGGGGCACAGCCTTAGAAGCAAAGTGGGGAATGAATCGCCGATAATACCCAGCGATTCCCAGAAAGGCTCGTACCTGCTTCTTGCTGTTGGGACGTGGCCAACTCTGGATGGCCTCGACTTTGTTGAGTTGGGGTTTTATTACTCCCCTCCCAATGGTGTATCCAAGATATTTGGCCTCCTCCTGCCCAATGGTACACTTCTTGGGGTTAGCCGTAAACCCCGCTTCCCGAACAGAGTCCAGGACTGCTTGCACTTTTGGCAGATGTGAGGCCCAATCTGTGCTATGGTCAATTACGTCATCCAGGTAAGCCGCAGCATACTTCCGATGGGGCCTCAGCATCTGGTCCATTTTCCGCTGGAATGTGGCCGGCGCATTCTGTAACCCGAACGGCATTCTTTTATATTGGAACGCCCCGTCTGGGGTTACAAATGCGGTTTTCTCTTTGGCCAATTTGGCCAGGGGGATTTGCCAATACCCTTTTGTGAGGTCAAGAGTCGTCATGTATCGGGCTGTTCCCAGCCGGTCGATCAACTCATCTATACGTGGCATGGGGTAGGTGTCAAATTTTGTAACTTTGTTCAACTGACGAAAATCGTTACAAAATCGCCAGCTCCCATCCGGTTTAGGCACCAACACAATGGGACTAGACCAATCACTTTGGGACTCCTCTATCACCCCTAAGTTCAGCATTTTCTGTACTTCCTCCCGTATTGCCTCCCGTCGGGCCTCTGGGATCCGATAGGGTTTTAACTTCACCCTTTCACCGGGCGGGGTAATGATGTCATGCTCTACCCCAGATGTTTGTCCCGGCAGCTCAGAGAATACCTCCTTGTTGCGAAGCACAAACTCCTTAACCTCCTGTTGTTGGGGTTGTGACAAGGTGGCTGCTATTCCAACCTCAGGAATCACGCAACCAGTTTGAGCTGGTGACCAAGTGTCTGCGACTAGGGACTCTCTATCCCTCCAGGCTTTCAACAGATTAACGTGATAGATCTGTTCGGGCTTTCGCCTTCCTGGTTGTCTGACCTTGTAATTCACTTCGCTCACTTTTTCCATTATCTCGTAGGGGCCTTGCCATTTGGCAAGGAATTTACTTTCAACCGTAGGGACAAGTACCAGTATCCTATCCCCCGGGGAAAAGGTACGGGTCTTGGCTCCACGGTTGTACACTCTCTGCTGTGCTAACTGCGCTTGGGCCAAATGTTCCTTCACGATGGGCATTACCTGTGCAATTCGGTCTTGCATCAGGGCGACATGCTCAATCACACTCCTGTGGGGAGAACTCTCACTTTCCCAAGTTTCCTTGGCAATATCCAACAGCCCTCTTGGGTGTCTCCCATACAGTAACTCAAAGGGGGAGAATCCCGTAGAGGATTGGGGCACCTCCCTAATAGCAAACATCAGATAAGGAAGCAGACAGTCCCAATCCTTTCCATCTCTATCCACCACTTTCTTCAACATTTGTTTTAGGGTTTTGTTGAATCTTTCAACCAGCCCATCGGTTTGGGGGTGATACACAGATGTACGTAATTGCGTCACTTTGAACAATTTACACAGCTCCTTCATAACCCGGGACATAAAGGGTGTACCTTGGTCCGTAAGCAGTTCTTTACAAATACCCACCCGGCTAAACACAAGAGATAGCTCTTTGGCTATGGTTTTGGCCGAGGTATTTCGGAGAGGGATCGCTTCTGGATAACGGGTGGCATAGTCCATTATAACTAATATGTACTGGTGCCCCCTAGCGGACTTGATTATAGGACCTACCAAATCCATGGCGATCCTCTCAAACGGGACCTCAATGATGGGTAGAGGGACCAGCGGGCTACGGAAATGTGGCATCGGGGCCGACCTCTGACACACAGGGCAGGAGGAACAATAATTTTCTATGTCCTTCATCACCCCCGGCCAATAGAATCTCTGTAATACCCTCTCTCGGGTTTTCTCTGTCCCCAGATGACCTCCAAGAATGTGCCCATGGGCCAACTCCAACACCAACTTCCTGTAAGGTTTGGGCACCACAAGCTGCTCAACGGTTTCTTCTGCCCTTTTTGCCACCCGATACAGTAGGTCCTTCTCTACGCTGAAGTATGGGTAAGTGCAGGTATTATCTGGGTTCACTAACTCGCCATCTATTTTCACTACGTTTTCCCGTGCCTTTATTAGGGCGGGGTCTTTCAACTGTTCTGTGGCAAAGTTTTCCCTGTGAACCTCAAGATCAGAAAACTCCACAGACGGTAGGTTTTCGTCTGAGGAGGTGGGCTCCTCTCCAGTTTCTTGAGTCTCCCCTGCCAATACTGATAAGGGAAATTCCGGAGAGTCCTCACCACTCTCAGGGGAGTTCTGGCTATCACATTCCTGGTACATAGGGGCACCAGTGGGGGGCTCAGGATCATCCCACAGTTCCCAGAACTTCGGAAAATCCCTTCCCACAATGGCGTCATACGGTAACTGAGATACTAAGCCCACTGGATGAGAGAGGGTACCTTTGGGGGTCTCGAAACACACTGTAGTCACTGGATACTCTCGGGTGTCCCCATGCACACAAATAACAGCTACCTTGCTATTCCCAGAGACCTCTGTTTTAACTAACTCAGCCTTTATCAGGGTCACAAGGCTACCTGAATCCAGCAATACCACAACATTTCTACCATTAACACACATTTTGCATAAATGTTTCTCAGTTCCTCGAATGGCAGTGCATGCGACTGTCGCACACAGCGACTGACGTCTGCCCGTCAGAAAGTCACACTGCATGGGTTCCTCCACAACCGGGCAATTTGCTGCAATATGTCCCGCTTGCCGGCAGCGGTAGCAAACGATCCTTCTTGCCGCCTCTTGAGCCGCTGATTTCCCAGGCTGTTCTCGCCAAACTTGGGGTAGAGCTCCCACCCTCTCACTCTCTCCACCCTCACCCCTTGGAATCCTCTTATCCGCCCCTGGGGATGGTCTGGTCTTAGGGTGGAAAGTCCGAGTGTCTCTGGAAGAGGCCGTCAGGTTCTCTGTAGCCAAGTATTTCTCCACACGATCCACAAGACCATCGGCCGTCTCTGGGTCTCCATGGCTTACCCACTTTTGGATGGCAGTAGGAAGAGCTCTCAAAAACCGATCCATTACAACACGTTCCACAATCTTTGGTGCGGACAAAGTCTCTGGCTGTAGCCACTTTCTGCTCAGGTGAATGAGATCATACATTTGAGACCTGGGGGGTTTTCCAAGCTGGAAAGTCCAGTTATGCACACGCTGAGCCCGGACAGCCTGGGTGACACCCAGCCTTGCCAAAATTTCAGCTTTTAGCATCACATAGTCTTTTGCTTGGTTAGGCTCTAGGTCATAGTAAGCTTTCTGCGATTCACCAGTTAACAGAGGAGCCACCAGTCCAGCCCACTGCTCCTCAGGCCACTTTTCTCTTTCAGCGGTCCTTTCAAATGTGGTCAAAAATACCTCTGGATCATCCTCTCCAGTCATTTTTGTCAATAAACGACTCACCCCAAAGGACGCGGTATTAGTGGGACGGCTTTCCTCACTGGTCTGCGGACGTTGCTGCATTACTGCTTCCATTTGTTGTAGTCTCTGCTCTTGCTTCTGTAACAGGTCTATGAAGCGGGCCTCAGATTGCTGCTGGGCTTGTTGCTGAGCTTCCAGACTCTGTTGGTGAGCTTGCTGCTGGGCTGCAAGGCTCTGTTGATGAGCTTTCTGCTGGGCTGCAAGGCTCCTTTGCAAACCTGCATTTGTCTGCTGTTGATTGGCATTTGCTAGAGCCAGCTGTTTCAGTATCTCCTCCATGCTGGCTTAAAAAAACTGCCCGCATTCTCCACCAACTGTGAGGGGGTTAGCTCGGCAGCGGGTGTGTGTGACCCCCGGGATGGGCTCCCCAGACAAAAACAGGCCCAGCAAACGGAGGTTGTGGTTTTCAAAATCAAAAAGGTGCGGTTTATTTTCTATTTACAGTGACAAAACACAGCAAAGCAAAAGAAACATAAATAAAATAAATCCTGGTCAACTTGACCTCTGACTAAACATACAGGTTTCCTAACTAACAACTGGGATCAGCCTAGTGCTGTCCTAGTCCCTAAGTCCCTGGTTTTAAATGTCCAAGCAAATAGCCACACAGGCTTTGTCTCACCGCACAGGGGTTCACTCTCCCTAGACAGTCCACACAGGTCTGGTTCCAGGCATGAGCTAACATCTAATGAAGCTGGGAGTTCTTATAGAGGCCTAAATGAGCTGACAAGCTTCAGCTGGTCTCATCAACTCCCTGTCTGCACGACGCCCCACACTCTCCCTAGACATATGAGTCATCCATGAGCCCACTAGCCTTAGCTGGGCTTATACAACTCTCCACCTAGTTGTATAAGTCGGCGTAAAGCCTGAATCTGGGCGAAATATATCTACCCCCCTGGATGCAACCAGGTGACTTTACCTTCCTGCTGTCACAGTAGGTACAAGCCAACAAATGACACAATGAAACTGCATTGCCAATGCACAATCTTATGCAAGTGAAAACACAAGGTGCAGATAGGAAGGTTTATAATACCTTTAACGACAGAAAGGAGGAGCCAGGAGCACCAATGGGGTACCTGCGAAAAGGAGTTTCGGGGCTGCTCTGTGCAATTCCTTTTGCACAGAGCAGGTTAGTATAGAGATGTTTTATTAATTTTTTTCCTTTTCCTTTTACAATAACTTTAATCTCTTTATGACCGTATACCTTACATATACGGCGGCAAGATGGCTCTGCTGTGCCAGATCTCGTACTACTTATACATGAGGCAACCTGGCTGTGCTGTGATTATACACAGTAGATGCCGATCAGCAGGTGCCAGCCTATGGATGAACTCTGGCACTCGCTGATCATCTGGAAAACACAGGAAAGGGCTCTGTCTATGTAAACAAGGCAGAGCTCTGTCCTGTCAGCAGGGAAGTAATAGATTTTCTTTCCCTGCAAAGCAGGGAATAAAATACATTACTTCCCTTAGTAAAGGTATCACACACCGTACACCAAAATACTGGTTAGGCACACATTTAACCCTTTGATTGCCCTAGATTTTTAACCCCCCTCCCAGCCAGTGTCATTTGTACAGTGACTGCATATTTTTAGCCCCGATCACTGTATTCGTGTCACTGGTTCCCACAAAGTGTCAAAAGTTTTAGATTGTCCACCGCAATATCGCACTTTAAGTCTCTGATTTAAGTCTCGCCGCCATTACTAGTAAGAAATAAACAAAACTTCCAGTATATGTATCATAGTTTTGTAAACGCTATAACTTTTCCCCGAATTAATCAATTTATACGCTTATTGGGATTTTTTATTACCAAAAATATGTAGCAGAATACATATTGTCCAAAATGTATGAAGACATTTTGATTTCTCTTTTGTCCATGGACGGACACAGCTCCTTATAATTCTTGACTTGTGGGTTATGTTCCTGTCTATTAGGAGAGGACTAGGCAGACATGTTAGACATTTAAAACATGTAACTTTAGCAAAGCTAAACAGTCCCTCTGGTCATAACCCCTCACACTGCCTCAGCAGCTCAGCTCAGTTTTTTCTGCCTAGTAGAGGAGAAGGACCTGGCTCCCTTTGGGCCCAGGGTCCTGAAGAAATTTTTTATGATTTTATTTTAAGAAATCTTCTATCAACTGCCGGCTGGGTAATATAGATCCTTGTAGTCCCCCCAGTCCGGCCATTGAGCGTGAGCAGACCTTAGCTACGTGTGGGTTCGGCCACAACCTACCCCGTGGCTCCAGGGGTGGCCGGTGAGCTATATGCTCCGGGGTTCACATATGACTGGGCTGCTTACTGTCACAGTGGACCGGGCCGACAGCTACTCTGTACTGCTCGGATGTAGGTCTGTCAGGAACGCACCAGCGAGTCCTCACATGGATGGGTAAGTACGGTTCCTCCTGCCTCGGCAGGCTGGAAAAGCTGGGCATTCCTGTGGGGGGGTCATTTAGGGGGTTTCCTAGGCCTCTCTTTCCACTCCCCCGTCCCTTTTTTCCTCCTCCCCTTGCATGCGGGGCCTGCTGTGTGCGACCGAGGTGTGCCTGTGGGGGGGCTCTGGGTCCTGGCTGGGGGCTGCGGGTGTGTCCGGGTCCACTCTCACTATAGGTGTTCTGACTTTTGGGGGCCTCTGCTCGGGGCCACTGCGGTACAGCGGCCTTCTCATCTGCCTCAGTATGATTGGCGCCATTTTTTCAAAGCGCCGGTGCCATTTTCTTGTGGCCGCGCTGCTGCTGTATGTAATACAGCTGGTGGCCATTTTGTTGTGGCCGCACTTGGCGCAGTTACTACGGGCGGCCATTTTCTGGAAGCTCAAGCTCCTTTTTTATCTGAGGCGTACGGCGGCCATATTTGTGCAGGTTTTCCACAGGTTTTGGCCTCTAGTGCTGGAATAGCCTTCTGAACAGCGCGGACGGCACAGTTCACCCCTGAGACACCCAGATACACACTGTGCAGTGTGGGAGAGCGGACCGCGGTGCAGCTAGGAGGGTGGGCCTCTTTTTTAAGGTGTCTTCTACTTAACTGTAGCCCATGAGGCGGTTCAAAGTGTGGGTCAGCATGGAGCCTGAAGCTGTTTCTTCCCCAGTCATTCTGGTGGCAACCGGTGCCCCTGCTCCTGAGCCTTAAGGACGCTTTGTTGGCGGTCCTGGAACCATTGTTGCTAATGTGGAAGCGGTGCGTGGTGCAGGGGGGTTTTAAAAAGGCTCCCTTTCCCCCGCCATATTCTGGGGATGGCTCTGTCTCAGACTCGGGCCTGGCTGTGTCACAGGGCCCCTGCTCTGACGGGGCAGGGTCTGCTGACCAGGACCGTTCGGACAGTATGGGGGTCTCCATGTCCGTGTCCACGCAGGTCAATACTGCTGGGGCATCTACTGAAGTCCCTTCTGGGTTCCTCAAGCCGGCCTGCACTGAAAGGTTTTTCCTTATGGACTTAAGGGGCGGATTCCAGCCTTGGCTGTTTTCTTACAACGACCTTTAGCTCTTTCACTGGTAAGTACGTTTGCGCAGGGGGTCCAACATGTGGGCATCTGTCAATGCTTGCTACCCAGGTTGAACATGTATTTCTCTCTCTCTCTCTCTCTCTCTCTCTATATATATATATATATATATATATATGTGTATAAATACATATATTTACATATACAAACTAAGAATCCATTTTTATCGCTATTTTAAACTGTACGTTTGCTCCTTTGTTTAATAAATATTACATTGGATTACTGCACCATGGAAAACTTTTTTTGTTGCCTGTGAACTGCATATGGTGGGAAGTGAGGACCTCTAAAGAGATTATCAGCACCAGTGGGAGCCTTATTGTCTATCTGGCTGGATGTCATTGGAGAAAAGTTAACAGAGCAGGTAAGTATGACATGTTTATTATTTAAAGGAAAACCAACAAGACTTTAGTATCACTTTAACCATAGGGTACAAGTGTCACTGAAGATCCATAGATGGTAAACATACCTGCTTGCAGATGCAAAGACCCTCAAATCACTGTGTCAGGTAAACATACCATATGCTGTATTTGTTGTAGATTATCACAATATTTTATTTGGTAAACTGCAGGAGGTGCCATACCCAAATTGTGGGGTTGGGATATAATATGGGGATTCACCAGAGTAGTATTACTCGTCATTCATTTTATATGCTTACGACATGTTATCAAGCCAGGATTCATGCATCCAAAAGCATAAAAAAATTCTGCTATGTGTCCTCCATGTTTCTTATCAGTACAAGTTGTTGTTGTTGCCCATGTGTACTGGTCCTGTTGCGTGATTTTTGTTATAACTTATGGTACAAATCACTCTGGAGGCTGCTAAAACCCAAAGAGCTTGAAGCTGGCAATACACGTATCAGTTTTTTTTTGATCAGTCCGTGGGCTGATCAAAAAAAACTGAACAGATTCCCTCATCTACACATTTGAGGTGAAGGAATCCTCCCTGCTGTGCCATTGTATTCTGACAATGAAGACTTTCCCAATGTCAATGTTCACTGAGCTGCAGTGCTGATGGAAGCAACAATTTCCAACAAGCCTGTTCAAGAGCAGTCGGTCCTTAGATCGACTACCCTGGAACAGAAACGGCTCATGAACTGTGTTGCTATGGATATTTATGTGATTTTTTTTAGCATATGTATTTGTTAGTATATTTTTGATACCATGTGTTTTAAAAATCAAGGATCCCCCCTATTGATATGCAAATGTACCAGTTGGACTGGTCTCAGAAAAAGCTCTTTACAGGAAGTGGGGGGGGGGGGGCTTATGATTAAGAAAAAAGCATGTGGTCAGAAGGTGGGGGGGTTGGTTTTGGAAGACAGAGGCAAGACATGGCTGCTTCAAGCTGGAGGACTTTGGAGAAGTTTTGAGTTGGACTTTGACCAAGGAACCTTGAAGGACATTGCATCTTGATTCCATCTCTAAGTTGAGTAACTGTTTAGATTACTTATTGCATACATATTGTACATGCTGTGGCAGAGCGAGGCTCTGTCCCAGTGAAAAAAGGGTTAAAGTGGACACAGAGTCTGCATATCGGCTGAGTGCAGAGCTACAGAGCGTAAATTTAAAAAAACAGAGAAAACTGCTCTGGCAGTTTTCTCAGATTTTGCTATTTCTACATGGGGCTTCTATGGCTTGGAGATCCTTCAGAGTCTTGGGTGGGATGGGATCTCCAACCCTGTGTCCGGGTCTTGTGGACAGCCAGCATGGTGTGTGCTCAGGTGCACACAACCAATATAATGAGGGGCTGGTGAGAGTGAAGGAGAGTGAAGGATGGTGAGCAGCTTGCTTACTGCAGTAGCTGCTAGTGAGTGTCTCTGTGTGAGGAGAAACGCTGTGTGCGTTGAAGGGCTTTAAGCTGTGTGCGTCCAAGGAGCCAGAAGCTGTGTGCATTAAGGGACTTCAAGCTGTGTGCGTTTAGGAAGCCCAAAGCTGTGTGCATCCAAGACTGTGAGATTGGAAGATATAGTGGTTTAAGGTATCAGTACCTAAAGCAAGCAGAGGAACTGCTAACGAGAGCCAGGTGGCTTGGTATGTTTTCCTTATTTTTTGAACTGCTAAATGAAGTTAAACCCCTGCGTGGGAATCCTAAAGGGACAGTTTGCTTTTGTTTTTCTGTTTAAATAAACGTGGGCTACCAGGCCCTTAACTAGAATGCCTGTCTGATATGGACTCATAAAAACGCATCTATCCACTTGAGCTAAAACACCCCAATATCACAGTGGTGGATTCAGCGGGCAACACTACGGTGGAATCCGGGTCCTTGCTCCACAGTGAGTTCAGGTCAGGAACTGTTGGCTGAGTGTGGAAGTGCAGCCAGGCGGAAGGCATTGTGTGTTGCAGGTGGTGTACCTGTGAACGAAAAGTCAATTTTTTTTCTCTGCAATGAACTGCTGCTAGCTGTGTGTGGCAGCCAGGCGAACATCATTGCACAGAAGTTTGATGGACTGTGTTGCATGCAGGTTGTGTACCTGTGAAAGGAGAATCACATTTTCTTCCCTCTGCTGTGAACTGTGTTACTGGTTGCTGTGTGCAACACCGCAAGGATGGGGCGGTCAAAGCAGAAAAAGGAGGCGATCCTTGCTGAAGCAAGAGAAATGCTACTGTGGCTAGAGGGTATTTCACCACATGCCCCAGCCAAACCAGAGAATTTGACTGAGTGTGAAATCTCTGTGATCTGGGGTAAGTTACTCATGTCACCCCCAGTTAAAAGTGAAGTGAAAGAGGTTGTCCCTGGCAACAGGAAGCCGGGTGGACAACAGCGTGTGGAAAAGAGGAGAATGGTCATCCGTGGAAGCAACGTCCAGGCCAGCAGGGATGTTGGGGATCCAAGGAGTCTGTCTGCTGATGGTCATGACCAGTGGAGTCCTCAAGAGTGGTATCCCATGGCAACAGAGAGCCAGGCATTGAGGAGATGCCAAGAAATTAAATTTCAGCGTCCAGTACCGTGCTTGGAATGTGGTCAAGTGGGGCATGGGATCTTTACTTGCCCAAGGTTCTGGAACACCGCTGAAGAGTCTGGAAAGGCTGCAGTGTCGCCATATGGCCCCAAAGAGACAGTGTTATAAAAGGTTAGCGCGGATTATTCACCTATCTAAACCAATGGGATAAACCATATAAAATGTGAAAAAGTGAATAAAACCTTTAAGGTTAAATGTGACAGGTGCTGCAAACTTATAAACAGCCGGAATAACAGCTGTGAACGTGTATGCTAAAATATGTATAAATCAGTGCGCAACCTATTAGGTAAGCCTACACAGTGCTTATAATTGTACAAATAAAAAGTGAAAATAAACATGTAAATAGATAGACACTTAAACAAATGTCCTATAGTGCCACCTAATTGGCAAGTAAAAAAGGTGGAAAAAAAAGGGGAAGAAACAAAAATCAAAACCACAACAATGAATATTATCCCCTGAAACTAATATACTCCGGGGTACACAGTTCAAGTGTGTTTAAAGTTCGTATAAATTGGAATGTCGACATCAAACGATTTCCATCAAACAAACAAACAAAACCCGATCCTGTGGTGCAGATAAAGCGAGACTTTTTCAACTTGCTGGAATAACTGATAAAGGCAATGGAGGCTTACCAGCTCAGGTGGATCCCGATTACAGAGATCATATGGGGCTCATGCATGAATAGAGACATCCACCGACATGCCGCAGGTCTTTTACCTCCAATCGTCCGATATCCCGATCCTCCAGGGGCCCTCAGAGCAAGGTGATCTTGCAAGGGATTCCCTCGTTCCAGCTCAGGTGGATCCCGATTACAGAGATCATATGGGGCTCATGCATGAATAGAGACATCCACCGACATGCCGCAGGTCTTTTACCTCCAATCGTCCGATATCCCGATCCTCCAGGGGCCCTCAGAGCAAGGTGATCTTGCAAGGGATTCCCTCGTTCATGCAGCAAGAAAGGATGTTGAAATAAAAAAGGAAAAAAACCTCATGGTGCAATACTTTAGTTTTAAAAAAAGATACCCTTTATTAATTTCGGGCAAAATAAAATCGCTTCACATGAAGTTTAAACACGAGGAAGGCGGCAAATTCAAAAAACTGATCGTACTCAGCTGCTGTGTTGCAGTCAGCTGTAGCGTAGTGATGGCCCGATCAACAGCTCCACCCGACGCTGCGTTTCGTCATACAAGGCGTCCACTGGGAAAGGAGGCTGGATTGGGACATCACTCATCACGCTTATATTCTGGCAGAAAACAGTGACACCGGAAGCCGGGAAGAAAACTCAAATCCCCCAGGCTACCCGTGTTAATAGACATCTTCCTTTGACTCCCGCAATACGCGGAATGTTCGCCGGAAAAAATGTCTACACAAAGGAGATAGAATATTTTATTTTACATGTCCCTGTATAGTATGAAGGGCATTGCTGGTCCTCCACATCTCTACATGACAAAAAATATATATGACAAAAAATATATATATATTAATGATCAACCCCTTATAATAAAGGTGAATCAATAACCATACTAATAATAAAAATATTAAAAATAGGTCAGTACTCCGGAATTAACCTTACAACTGACAAATAATTAAAAATAATAATAATGAACACATTAAAATATCAATGTATATTGTCATCAAACACCTGATATATGATGTCATACAACAATTTGAAAATTGTAACAGCCTATACCTCCAACTCAAGGGTTTCAGTTAATAAACAAACGGAAACCCGTGAGATAACAAAAAAAAAAAATACAAAACACATATAAATGAATACCAATATGGACCACCATAACTATTGCAATACTGACATCTAGTGGAAGATTGCTGACACTACCCTATATACAACAATACTAATACAGGAAATATAATCCTCTAGAAAATCTAGTTGGTATTGATTTTAAATTCTTGAAAAGGATCACCAGGTGATGCACTCACCTAAATAAAAATCTAGACCCACCCTATAATCGTATTGAAGAAAATTATTGTTATTGAACTCCTGTACTATAGAGAGGGAAATACAAAAAATTATACCACAAAACCAAAGAGACAGTAACTGGTATGGATGCAGCTGAGAGACAGCGCACTCAAGTGAAGGCTATGATGCCAGCCACTGAAAATGGTAAGACTGTTTCAGTTTATGGTACTGAACCCAGTGAAGTGGGAGTAGATCCAGTGGGGAGATCCGCAGTGCCAATGGACATAGACTTGCGGCAGTGTGCTACCCAGAGCAGTGGGGAGGCACAGAATAAAGCCCAACTAGCCGCAGGGCTAAAGACTGGAAAGGACATGGGGACTCTGCATGTGCCTGCTATAGTCCAGCAGGTGGCTGGGAAAATAGAGTTAGGGGTGACCAAAACAGTGCTTGTGCCATGTTCCCTAGTGACAAGTACCTCAGGGTTGCCCAGGGAGACTTCCAAGAAGCCCGCAGTGACGGAGCCGAGCGTTTCCCAGGTCAACTTTGGAGCTGCCCATGTAGGAAAGGGTGCCCCTTTAAAAAAGGAGGGCGCTGTGAGGAGTCACTCAGAGGCTTTGGTGGGTAATAGACAATCCACAAAAGTAGCAGTTATGTCTACACGTAGTGAAAATTCTGATGGTTATGCTGACAAAAGTGTTACTGTTGGCAAATGTGATGGTATTGGTGATCATGACATTGAAAAATGTGTTTCCTTTAGTGTCATGTCTGAAAATGTTGGAAATGTGTCTGTAGCGCCACCAAAGCAAGGTGTTCAAAATAAGGTATTGCACCTTGCCTTGGTTGAGGATGCAATCTCCCAGTGTGATGTGAGAAAAAAAATATTGTCACAATGTGAGGTAGATAGAAGTGACAAGTGTGTTGTTTTGGCTAGTGAATCCCAGGTTCCTGTTGGGCCTTCTAGAGCAGGTGATGCAGTGCTGTGGAGCACCAGTGATGGAACCACAGGAGACTGGGATGATTGGTGCAAGGAAGCAGTTGCGGCACTAGGCCAAGTGACAAGGAATTACGAAGCAATGATGTGTGACAGAGTTGTGGACAGAACACCTGCTGTGCCCAGTGGAGGGATCGCAGAATGGCCAGTGCTCAAGGGCACGCCAGCCCCTGCAAAGGCTGATGCCCTCCAGTCTGAAGGAACGGTTCTGGGCGCAGGCATGGCAGATGGGTTGTCCACGGCCCAGCAACTAAATAATGGCAAGTGTCAAGTTGACAATGTGACTAATGTTGACTCGCAGAGGCTCATTGGTGTAGCGTTAGAGGTGAAGAGGAGACATGTGTCTGACAGCGCTCCAGGGGAGCAACAGGCTGGGATGAGGGGTACCTTCAAGGAGATGGTGGTCTCTTCAAATGTCTCAACCTCACAAGCTGCAATGGATAAGCCCCTCCATGTCTCGGACAGGGGAAAGGTTCCCAAAAAGGTCACGCATTTAGACATTGGTTGCATAGAGTTGACAAAAACTTTATTAGAAATGCTGGAGTTGGTAAAAGTGCCCTCACTGTACACTTGGGTGTCTCCACCGCAGTCGGACCAGGTGGTGCTGCGTGGTACCAATAGGTGGAGCCAGGTGGTACAGGCTGTGCTGGGAAGCTTGTTAACAGTGTGGCAAATAGTTCTGAGGTTCTCTAAGGGGGTGCTCCCAGTTACTGAGTTGTTTGGAAGGCGCTCAGAACTGTTGGAGTCATCAAAGGTCTCTCCGGCTGGTGTAGTGACTGGAAACATCTCTGCGGGTGTGCTCCAAGGTGCAGCTGAGCAGTGGTCAGTAGAGGGCACAGATACTGTCTCAGCCGCTAAATCTCATGAGAAGGAAGGGCCCAGAATAGATACAGCACTAGCAGAGATGCTTTCTATCACTCAGAAAGAGGTACAACTTAAAGTACCCGGAGACACTGAGAAAAAGTGCTATAGGTGGATGCTGCAACAATGTAATGTGTACATCAGAAAGTAGTTTGTGCCTAGATCAGTGTCATCTGTTAGATCAGTTACCCATGGAGTGTTGGACAACAGGTGAGGTAGAACTTGGCTTTAGGCCTGTGGGATTTATTCTCTCGCCTATGTGTGGTCCCTCCTCAGGTCTGGTACTAACAAGCACTGAGATGGACAGCACTGATTGTGTTGGAAAGTGTGACATTAAAATATATGATTTAATGATTGGCGCTGTTAAAAGCAATGTGGTTGCCCGGGGTAACAAGAGAGAGGTTTTTGAACCTGAAAGACCTGTGGTGAAAGATAAAACTTATTTACGTAAGCTGAAAGGTAGGATCAGGGTAGGCAGAGTTCCCCCAAGAGAGGAGAGTATGCTCAGGGACCCAAAGAGAAGAGAGGGAAGGCAGAGTATACGGAATTATAGGACCCTGTTAAGATCCAAGCCGGGACGTACCTGGAAGCACACCCGAAAAAAGGGTTGGGCCTATGTGGCTGATGGCCAGCACAGAGGTGTCCCAACTACTATGATGGGTGCAGGTGTTTCTCCCTCTGGATCAAAACAAAAGGGGGGGGGTATGTGGCAGAGCGAGGCTCTGTCCCAGTGAAAAAAGGGTTAAAGTGGACACAGAGTCTGCATATCGGCTGAGTGCAGAGCTACAGAGCGTAAATTTAAAAAAACAGAGAAAACTGCTCTGGCAGTTTTCTCAGATTTTGCTATTTCTACATGGGGCTTCTATGGCTTGGAGATCCTTCAGAGTCTTGGGTGGGATGGGATCTCCAACCCTGTGTCCGGGTCTTGTGGACAGCCAGCATGGTGTGTGCTCAGGTGCACACAACTAATATAATGAGGGGCTGGTGAGAGTGAAGGAGAGTGAAGGATGGTGAGCAGCTTGCTTACTGCAGTAGCTGCTAGTGAGTGTCTCTGTGTGAGGACAAACGCTGTGTGCGTTGAAGGGCTTTAAGCTGTGTGCGTCCAAGGAGCCAGAAGCTGTGTGCATTAAGGGACTTCAAGCTGTGTGCGTTTAGGAAGCCCAAAGCTGTGTGCATCCAAGACTGTGAGATTGGAAGATATAGTGGTTTAAGGTATCAGTACCTAAAGCAAGCAGAGGAACTGCTAACGAGAGCCAGGTGGCTTGGTATGTTTTCCTTATTTTTTGAACTGCTAAATGAAGTTAAACCCCTGCCTGGGAATCCTGAAGGGACAGTTTGCTTTTGTTTTTCTGTTTAAATAAACGTGGGCTACCAGGCCCTTAACTAGAATGCCTGTCTGATATGGACTCACTGCATAAAAACACATCTATCCACTTGAGCTAAAACACCCCAATATCACAATGCTTATTTTGCTAGAAAGGAAAATTGGCTTGTGCATGTTGTAGATATATTTCGTAAGCTATGAATTGCGTTTTGTTCAGTTGTATGTGTGACTTTTCTGTTTAGTAAAAGCATTGATACACTACAGAAGTCTAAGCTTCCTTGGTTTTACCACAAGAACCTTTATTAGACACCAAGCAAAACAGGTACATAGATGGATCGAAATTCTTTGGTCCCTGCTGTACCAGCCAAATTTAATTCCATCTATGGCCAGCTTTAGTATCAGCTGAATGCCACTATAGGACTCCACCCTCCATACATGCATACTTACATTGATCTGACAGCTGCATCCTTGCATGTGTGCTTACATTCAGTGCCACAAGTCTCACGCTCCTCCTGCTCATTGCAGCCTTAAAAACTTTATCCTTGGGACTAGGGATGAGCTTAGGTGTGTTTGGACATGAATCCAAACCTACTTGAGCTATCCCACCAGAAAACTATCAAAGCAGAAAGGCAGTTATAGGCAGCGGAGGCATGTGTCAGAGGAATTACCAACTCAGCCGCGCCAGCCGCACTCCTGCGCGCATGCTCGGTGGAACAGCGCTTCGGCGCGGGCCGGTGGAACCACGCGCGCTAGTGCGCCAATCTGAGCTCTGGCGGGCCTATATAAAGTGGCCCAGGTACTCTGACAGGTTGCTGGTTTGTTGTCAGCTTCCTGTCTGTACCTGGTTTCCTGTTACCTGCATCTGAACTTCTGTTGTGACCCGGATCGGCTTGACTACTCTGCTCTTCTCCTGGACCTGACCTTTAGCTTTCTTTACGGATCTGCCCTGCTACCTGTGTTTGACCCCTGGCCTGTGACTCGGATCTGTCTCTTGTTTCCACCCCTTGACCTTCTGCCTGCATCTCGGATCTGCTACTTGTCTCCAGCCCCTGACCTGCTGCTTGTACTTCTTGGACTTGTTACTTGTCTCTTGTGCTAGACCCTCAGCCTGCACCTTCAATAATGAACCCTCAGCCTGCACCCGGACTCAGTCTTCTGCCTAATTGCTCTGACCCCTGTTGTGCTCTTGACTTGAGTCTTCAGCTAGGATCCTGCAAAGATCCGCACCTATCAGGTGTTTGACCATCAGCCTGCTCTTGGTGGCTTTCCTTCTGCCCTCGCTCAGCTGTTCAGCTCTACTGGATCATCTAGCAAGACCTACCCTTCCTGCTGGTAGCCAGTGCCTGTTCGTGCCATCCTCTCCCTGTGAACAGCTCTCGGCATCTCGGCCTCAGTGAGTACACACGTGACAGCATGCCCCACAGTTCCATATATGCCTTCTCCACCTATGAGTGGCTGTCTGCTATGACAGCTTCTGGCGGCATAGCTCAGGTGGGTTCAGACTCGTGTCTGAACATGCCTGAGCTCAGTGAGACTTGCGGCATTGGATGTAAACAATCACTGAAAGCTGCAGATGTGACACCACCTCCATGCCTGTTCTAACCCCATTTTCACTGAACAAACGTTCCACAACCAGTGTTTCCCCATGCACTTAACAGGGTTGCATCTGGCAGGCCAATCGTGAAATGCAGGTAAGCTTGTGGGGGGGGGGGGGGGGCGTTAAATGTATGCAGTTGAGCAACAACCTGTCTAAACCTAGCATTACAGGTAGACTGCAGCATTGACTAATATTGCTGTGTATAATGAAGTGCAATATCCGGTATGCAGTCTAGAAATTAGTTCAAGCGGTAGTACAGTCCACTTTGTGATTTTTACCTACAGGTAAGCCTATAAAAAAAGCTTACTTGTAGGCAGTGCTGGGACAAGGCCATTTGGTGCCCAGGGCGAAGATGGCAAACTGCCCCCCCCCCCCCCCTCCGTTTTTAAGAAAGATTCAATGTCGTTTCATAATAAGAATATACTTAAACAATACCAATTCAATTAGGTTTAAAGCGAAAGAAACAGAGTTCACTCACACATTTTAATTATATGTTTTTTTTATTGGAGGCATTTTGAAAAAATAATGCAAAAATTGTCGCTCTTTTTTTTTTTTGTTTATAGCGTAAAAAATAAAAACTGCAGATGTGATCAAATGCCACCAAAAGAAAGCTCTATTTGAGGGGAAAAAAATGAATGTATTTGGGTACAGCGCTGCACGGCCGCGCAATTGTCAGTTAAAGCAGCGCGGCGCGGTATAGCAAAAAATGGCCTGATCATTAAAGGGGTAAAACCTTCTGGAGCTGAAGTGGTTAACACATACAAAGAAAAACCCCCTCTTACTATTCTGGGGTGGGTGACCCGACCGTGAGTTAACCCAAAAGTTATTTTGAAAGACTGGAGATCAGCTTGAAAACTTATGACTGGGAAGGTGTCCACTATTTTAATAATTCATTTGGTTAGATATAATAGCAGATTTACAACAAAGTGTTACATAAATACAGCAATGTATTCTGAATGTGAACGAAGACTGTAGCTGAAATACTTTCAGGGGTAATATTATTCATTAGGTAGAGATTCGGAAAACAAAATGTTCTATGTTCTAATTAGAATCCTCCTCCTCTCAGCCAGCCAGACACCCCGCCAGTACCACCAAACCCCACCTCAACCCCAAAATGAAGTAGCTGATTTACTAATATGTATTAATACTAATATGGGCTTATGAGTAAGCTATGAGTAAGCACTGAAATTACAGTGCGAAACGCGTCAGCTTGTCTGCTCTTATTTTTTGCTGTGGCTTGGATTTTTGTGATTTTCCAATAAAGGAACTGTTTTTGGAGTGCGGCTGTCCAATAGTTTCCTTTCATTTTTCACATCATTATATGCATTGCCTGCACCCGTGGCTTGGGTTAGAAGTGGAAAAATCAGTCAGGTACATCTGAGCGGTAGTTTTCTTTTTTCGACTAGTATGGGCTTACTTGAGATCCTGCACGTTGCAGAGCTTAGCCCCTCCTCCTCGGCTCCTCTAGGTTGCGGCTCAAGCTGCGCTCTCTGCTCCTCCCATCACGCTGCGCTCTCTGCTCCTCCCATCCCGGTGGGAGGTCTGATCTCCTGCTCCTCTGCGCCTCCTCCCATCACGCGGCGCTCTCTGCTCCTCCCATCATGGTGGGAGGTCTGATCTCCTCCCTCCCATCATGTGGGAGGAGATCTGCTCCTCCCAGCTGGTGACGTCACTCTGGGCCGGGACTACAGTACAGAGCGCCTGTCAGGGGGAGAATCTCCGTTGACAGGGGCGCAAGGCAAATGAAAAGCTTGTCTGTGTAGGCTTGTGTTCGGTGTGCAGGACTCAGCGCACTCGGCACATCGTTACAAGTGCAGGCTATAGTGGCTGGAGCCTCCGAGAAATCACTCCAGCCACGTTTTTAGAAGGACACTTCACTGCGCCCCCCCACCCCCAATAAATTGTACCGCCCAGGGCATCCGCCCCTCCCCCCCCCTTGTACCGGCTCTGCTTGTAGGTAAAATTAATATCTCCTAAACGTGCACTGCTTAGAAGATATTCACCTTGGATTCAGCACTTGACTTTACCAGCGCATGCTCTCTGGAGGTCTTGCATACCATGCCGGACTTTCAGAGCACTGTTCCATAACCGAGGGCACCCACGCGCATGCCTGAGAGCAACGTCATTGTGGTTTCAGCCATTCACACAGCCGAAGTCCGCGAACCCAGAAGAAAGACTGGGGGGTAGATGGATGCCCTCGCAGCGTTGTTAGAGCGCCATGTGGCGCAGATTCCCCCTGTTTGAAACCCCCTGATATTTCAGCAAAGCCCCATAATGGGCTCCTAAAAAAATCTCTAAAGAAATAATAAAAAAAATTGTGAAAAATAATAAAAAAATAAAAACTACTGACACCATCCATTGCCCTACTGACACTGTCAGTATATATAGACATGCATGTGTTTGAGCTTTGGGGTGCACATTCTAATGTAATAGGCTGTGCACACCCACACGCACTGCACAGACATCGCATGTGATTTGAATAGAAATGCAGCGCGATTTCTATCCAAATAACATGTGGTGACCCGCACAGCATAAATGTGAAGGTTTACATATACTCAGTGGCGGCTGGTGCTCAAAATTTTTGGGGGGGTGCAAACAAACTAAAAAAAAAAACATCAATTGCCGCCACTGTGCCCATTAAACGCAGCCACTGTACCCAAACGCCACCAGTTTGTCCCCTCAAATTCAGCCAGTTTGTCCCCCATATACAGCCAGTTTGTTCCCATATACAGCCAGTGTGTCCCCATATACAGCCAGTGTGTCCCCATATACAGCCAGTGTGTCCCCATATACAGCCAGTGTGTCCCCCATATACAGCCAGTGTGTCCCCCATATACAGCCAGTGTGTCCCCCATATACAGCCAGTGTGTCCCCATATACAGCCAGTGTGTCCCCATATACAGCCAGTGTGTCCCCATATACAGCCAGTGTGTCCCCCATATACAGCCAGTGTGTCCCCCATATACAGCCAGTGTGTCCCCCATATACAGCCAGTGTGTCCCCCATATACAGCCAGTGTGTCCCCCATATACAGCCAGTGTATTCCCATATACAGTCAGTGTGTCCCGCATATACAGCCAGTGTGTCCCCCATATACAGCCAGTGTGTCCCCCAATATACAGCCAGTTTGTTCCCAAATGCAGCCAGTTTGTCCCCCATATACAGCCAGTGTGTCCCCATATACAGCCACTTTGTTCCCATATACAGCCAGTGTGTCCCCCAATATACAGCCAGTGTGTCCCCCAATATACAGCCAGTGTGTCCCCCAATATACAGCCACATTGTTCCCATATACAGCCAGTGTGTCCCCCAATATACAGCCAGTGTGTCCCCCAATATACAGCCAGTGTGTCCCCCCAAATGCAGCCTGTCCCCCCCCCCCCCAGCCCTGCACTTACCTTCCTCGGGTCCGCGCCGTCCTCGATGTCTTCTCCCGCCCTCGATGTCGCTTCAGCCAATCAGGTTACCGGTAACCAGATCCGGTGAACCTGATTGGCTAAAACCCCCACAGTCTTCTCCAAGGAACGCACCCCCGTGCGTACCTTAGAGGAGTTTTTGGAAGCCGATTACAGCGTGAGAGCTGTATTCGGAAAGCCTATCCGCTGGCTCTGATAGACACTTCCAAGTCACACCCACCGCCGGCCACCACTCTAATTCATATGGCCGGTGCTCACCAGGAGGCCGGCCATCTGAATAGTGGGCAGCGCGGCAGCGGCGAAAATACACAGATTCATGCAATGCATGAATCTGTGTATTGTCTTTCAGTGGCGGTGCGGGAGCGAGATGGGGCGGCGCTCCGGCGCCCTCTATGGACGCACCGCCACTGCATATACTTTAATTTCATGATTACAACTAAAAAATTACTTTGACATATAAAGGGGGAAGCAAATATATGCCAAGTACGTTACTGACCACACTTGTCTTTCTCAAAGACTCACTAGTCTAAGACCCCATACACACTATACAACTTTAGTTGTCTGGTTTCCTTTAGAATAACCAAAATCATGTAGTGCAGGGGCCTGCCTGATTGCATACAAATTGAAACTCTTAAAGCGATTGTAAAGCTTACATTTTTTATTTTTAAAATAACAAACATGTCATACTTACCTTCACTGTGCAATTCGTTTTGCACAGAGTGGCCCCAATCTCCGGGTTCTGGGGTCCCTCTCTCGTGGCTCCTCCCCGCATCAGATAACCCCCTGGGAAAGCACTCTGCCGGGGGGGGTTACCATGCGGGCACACTCCCGAGTCCAGCATTCGGCATCCAAAGCCGCCGAATGTATGACCCGGCCCCGCCCCCCCCCTGGCGCCCACGTCATTGGATTTGATTGACAGCAGCGGGAGCCAATGGCTGCGTTGCTATCAATCTAACCAATCAAGAGTCGGGACCCCGTGGAGAGAGGGACAGCATGTCCCCGCCGAGCAAAATTAGGGGCTCAGGTAAGTAAAACGGGGGGGGGGGCTGGGGGGCCCGGTGACTGGCAGGTGTTTTTTCACCTTAATGCATAAGATGCATTAAGGTGAAAAAACACAAGGTGTTTACAACCTCTTTAAGGTTTGACCTCATATTATATGGTTTTGTTAAAAATAAAATAATAAAAACTACTGACACCATCCATTGCCCTACTGACACCGTCAGTATATATACACATGCATGTATTTGAGCTTTGGGGTGCACACCCTAATGTAATAGGCTATGCGCACCGCACAGACATCGCATGTGATTTGAATAGGAATGCAGTGCGATTTCTATCTGTCATGGATATGCAGTAATGTTTGTCTGCCATCTTACCTTCCTCTTCATGTGTTCACCTTAGAGGCCAGGCTCTCACCTGGCTGCTTTTATAATCTCTCCTCCCAGTATGCTTCACCC
Source organism: Rana muscosa (assembly GCA_029206835.1). Lineage (NCBI taxonomy): Eukaryota > Metazoa > Chordata > Amphibia > Anura > Ranidae > Rana > Rana muscosa. The sequence continues at coordinate 29,848,337 of CM055121.1, read as the reverse complement.
CAGGCCCTATTAGGGAACACTATATTAACCTGTGCACTGCAAGCCAGCCGTGCTGATCAACGTGTTTGTTAAGCATTGTGTGTTTGGGTTCCTGCCTGCCGTATGCTATGTCTGTCTCTGTGTTAGGATATTGGCTTGTTCCCGACTATCCCTGTCTGCTAGTGACCTTGACCTTCGGCTTGTCCTTCGTTTATCTGTGTCTGCTTGTTGCCCGGACCTTGGCTTTTCCCCTCACTATTCTTGTATCCTGTGCTGCTGCTTCCCCTCTATCCTCTTTACCCTACGGAGCGTGAGCTAGGGGACTTTGGGGGCCGCGACCTGGACCCAGCTGCAGCGTAGGCCATCCTCACCACTAGAGGCTCTGGTGAAAACCTGCTGGGTCTTCTACTCCGCGCCCTGGGGAATCTTGGGCTCTAGCTCCCTGTGGATCCCTGTTGTTGTGCTCCACTGGTTCCGCTTTCCACAACCACCCACAGCAGTAGGCCATAGGGTTCACTACCTTGTGGTGCACTCCTAACCCCCTACGGTGTGCATCTGTCATCTGGCCACAGGTGACCTGACAGTTTGATCAGCCATGGACCCGGCTGATGTGCCCCTCCCCGCAGATAATCCTTTGCAGGGCATAGTCTGCAGACTTGAGACCCAGGAATCGAATCAGACTCAGGTGATGCGATTCCTCCAGGATCTGTCTTCCCGCTTCGAGCAGCTCCAGGCCTCCTTGGGAACCCTGAATCCACAACCTCAAGTACAACCAGTGGCTGCGCCTATCGCACCAGTCGCAGCCACACATTCACTTCAACTGCCAGCTCCGTCCTGTTTCTCTGGGGACTCCAAGGCCTGCAGGGGTTCCTTAGCCAATGCACTATTCATTTTGAGCTCCAGCCCCAAAACTTCCTGTCTGATCGGGCAAAGGTAGCCTATATCATTTCCCTCCTCTCCGGTGAAGCTTTGGCCTGGGCAGCCCCTCTGTGGGAACTGAATGATCCACTGGTTTCTAGCCTGTCTGACTTCTTGAGACTTTTTTGGAATATCTTCGAAGAACCTGCTCGTGTCTCTTCAGCGGCCAGCGCCCTTTTACGTCTCCGCCAAGAGTCTGCTTCTGTGGGACAGTATGCTCTTCATTTCCGCATTCTGACAGCTGAGTTGAGCTGGAACAATGAGGCCTTAGTTGCAACCTTTTTGCATAGCCTTTCTGATAGTGAAGGATGAATTAGCAGGAAGAACCATTCCCACTGATTTGTACGGAGTTATCTCCTTGTGTAACCAGATCGATATTTGCTTTCAGGAAAGGACCCTAGAAAAGCGACGCCAGCACTCCTTGGTTCTTAGTCGGCCTGAGCTCCCCTCTCTTAGACCCGTAGAGCATCTCCTGCCAGCTGAGGAACCCATGCAGCTGGGTCGGACCAGGCTATCCCCCGAGGAACGTGCTAGGCGCAGAACTCTAGGCCTGTGTCTCTACTGTGGGGGCAAAGGTCATTTTCGTGACACTTGCTCTCTTTGTTCGGAAAAACGTTCGGGTCCAATACATCTGGAAAGTGGAGTATTGGACCCAGAAATATCACCCTCACCTTCTCGTCGTCTTCTTTCTGTGTTCCTTCATGTTGGTGCTTCTTCCCATTGGGTCGCAGCATATCTGGATTCCGGAGCCGCTGGCAATTTCATGGACTGGGAAATTGCATCTTCTATGAGACTTACCCTTTTGCCACTCACCACGCCCTTGGTGGTCTTGGGGATTGATGGCACTGTTCTCCCAAGGGGTTCTATCCGCTTCCAGACCCTCCCTGTTAAGATGTCGGTTGGGACACTCAACCAGGAGTGGATATCCTTCCTTATCTTACCTAAGGCCTCAACTCCTATCATTTTGGGTCTCCCATGGTTACGGCTCCATTCTCCACACGTTGACTGGACTACTGGACAGATTCTAGCTTAGGGTTCCTCCTTATCCTTGTCCTGCCTACCCAAGGTTGCCCCCTGTGAACCTGAGCCGATCATTCACTCCAGTTTGCATAGCCATTTACATTTGTCTGTCCCTAATCACGCTTGGACGCACAGCCAGGCTAGCTTGTCTACAAGTTCTGCAGTCGCTACATCTTGTAATGCAGTTCAGGTAGTCGCTACACCTGACTCTGCTATTCACTCGGCCTCTGTACTAGTTATGCCAGTCCAGCCCATGCCCAATGAGCCTCCTACTTCTTCCTTTTCAGGACATTCTGCTTGTCTTTCACCTATTCAGCTTGACTCCTGTGACATGTCACCTTCTAACCAACCTGACCTCAGGGTTCCACTGACCTCTGCCCAGTCTGATGGTCCTGTGCTAGATTTCCAGATCTTCTTTCAGGGTCTGGGCTACCCTCCTCAGATTCCTGTTGATCCTCTTATGCCCTTGCTTATTCCTAAAAGGCCTTTGGTCCTCAATAAATCCTCTCGTCCTCTCCCTACCTCGGTTCCGGTCTCTGAGGATAATCTAAAGTACGAGGTTAGTCAAGTTCTGGATTCTCGGCTCTGCAGAGGTGTTCTTCAGTACCTTGTGCTTTGGAGAGAGTTTGGTCCTGAGGAGGCGTCTTGGATCGCTGCATCTGAGGCCTTTGCTCCTCGTCTGTTGAGGAGGTTTCATCTGAGGTTTCCCTTTAAGCCTGGGCCCAGGCGGGGGAGGGGGAGGGCCCAAAAGAGGTGGGGGGTACTGTCATGGATATGCAGTAATGTTTGTCTGCCATCTCACCTTCCTCTTCATGTGTTCACCTTAGAGGCCAGGCTCTCTCACCTGGCTGCTTTTATAATCTCTCCTCCCAGTATGCTCCACCCCAGGCCCTATTAGGGAACACTATATTAACCTGTGCACTGCAAGCCAGCCGTGCTGATCAACGTGTTTAGCATTGTGTGTTTGGGTTCCTGCCTGCCGTGTGCTACGTCTGTCTCTGTGTTACGATATTGGCTTGTTCCCGACTATCCCTGTCTGCTAGTGACCTTGACCTTCGGCTTGTCCTTCGTTTATCCGTGTCTGCTTGTTGCCTTGACCTTGGCTTTTCCCCTCACTAGTCTTGTATCCTGTGCTGCTGCTTCCCCTCTATCCTCTTTACCCTACGGAACGTGAGCTAGGGGACTCTGGGGGCCGCGACCTGGACCCAGCTGCAGCGTAGGCCATCCTCACCACTAGAGGCTCTGGTAAAAACCTGCTGGTTCTTAGACTCTGCGCCCTGGGGAATCTTGGGCTCTAGCTCCCTGTGGATCCCTGTTGTGCTCCACTGGTCCCGCTTTCCACAACCACCCGCAGCAGTCAGCCATAGGGTTCACTACCTTGTGGTGCACTCCTAACCCGCTATGGTGTGCATCTGTCATCTGGCCACAGGTGACCTGACACTATCCAAATCACATGTGGTGTCCCGCACAAAATATATGTGAATCCAGCCTTACAAGTAAGGTTTACATACAAATGTATGCTTTAATTTCATGATTACAAATTAAAAATAAATTTGACATATGAAGGGGGAAGCGAATACATGCTAAGTACGTCACTGACCACAAACTTTCTCAAAGACTCATTAGTCTAAGACCCCATACACACTATACAACTTTAGTTGTCTGATTTCCTTTAGATTTATACAAACCATGGAGTGGAGGGGCCTGTCTGATTGCGTACAAATTGAAACTCTTAAGGTTTGACCTCATATTATATGGTTTTGGTAAATCTGAAGGAAAAAATCTACAGAAAATTGCATAGTGTGTATCCAGCTTTAGGTTAAGTTTACACTTACGGTGAGGGAGAACTGAAGGCCGGGGCTGCAGAACCAGTTGAAAGGTGATACATTTGTATGCACATGTAACATACACAGGCCTTATTACGTAATTTTAAATGTGAGTGTATATTTGTTCTATGACAATTTTGAATACATTTTAAAATGATAAAGCACTATTGCAAGATCTGATTGCTTTGCATGTGGTCAATGAAATTGGAGTTTGGGGGCAGCAATAAGGAGGCATTATACTAAAAGGTGATCGATGTGATCTGAGCCCATGGACAGTTTATAAGAAGGAGCACTCCAGAGGATTGATTATTCTCAAAGGCGCATTTAAATAGCCTATAAGGTGAGGGCATAACCGGTGGAGGGATCACAAGGATTTTGAGATATACAGAGAGGTGGATGAGTGTGAAGCAGGGACATGCAGTCAGGGGGAAGCCTCACCTGCCATGATCATAAAAAAAAAAAAAAAAAACCCAGAAGAAAGACTGGGGGGAGATGGATGTCCTCCCAGCATTGTCAGCATGGAGGGCTTAGTTTTAGGGTAAGTATTTTATAATGTGCTAAAATGCGATGCTAATCACCCCATGTGGTGCAGATTCCCCTTGTTTAAACCCCTGATATTTCAGCAAAGCCCCATACTGGGCTCCTAAAGAAAACCTGTAAAGAAATAATAAAAAAGAAAAAATTGTGACAAATAAAAAATAAAATAATAAAAACTACTGACACCATCCATTGCCCTACTGACACCGTCAGTATATATACACATGCATGTGTTTGAGCTTTGGGGTGCATACCCTAATGTAATAGGCTGTGCACACACCTCTGCGCACCGCACAGACATCGCATGTGATTTGAATAGGAATGCATCGCGATTTCTATCCAAATCACATGTGGTGTCCCACACGGCATATATGTGAATCCAGCCTTACAAGGTGAAGGTTTACATATACTTTAATTTCATCATTACAACTAATCGGACTAAACAGAGCCTCACCTGCCATGAACAAAACAAAAAAAAAAAAAAAACGATCTACTTTGAGGGTCGTAGCTCAGCGACCTGGGGTCACAGATTTGGGGGGTAGGTAGCCGAAGTCCTACCCACCAAATTGGGACTCCTACGACCTATGGTTCCGGAGTGCAGCCTGTCAAAAGCTACATACAGAGCGGCCAGTTTAAATATAAGCTGGCACACTCTGTTTACAGCAGACTGAGAGGATGAGCACACAGTGCCTCTCCTCACTTCTTGTCAGAGACGCTGAGCTCAATGGACAGCTTGGAGTCTTGGACCAATGGTAAAGTACCATTAGCCCAAGCTGTCCAATAAAAATGCTGCAGTGGAGGCACACAGTGTCACTGCAGTGTCGTAAAAGACAAATGCTCCCTTCCAGCCCAGCCCTCTTAACCTCCCTAGCAGGATTGATTCTGTCTGGAATTATGTACCAAAAGCGGTACAATTATTTTGCATGGAAATTTGGTGTTATGTATTGTAGGCCTGCAATTCTTAGTAATTACTTACTTAAACCTGACCAAACAAGAGTCTAGTAGACATCCCAGGTATGATAAAGTTTGAAACACAAAATCATAAATTATAATATAATAAATAACTATAAATAATTATAACAAATAGTAATGTAATTATAATAAAAATTATTCAATAATGTAATCAAATCAAAAACACTGAAATTTGCTCAGTTGCAGAATTGTCGCTGTCATTAGATTTAGTGTTTGATGACGAATTTCCCCACAAATCGCTATCGCTCAATTCTGCAAGTGATTCTAATTTATTATCGCTGTTTTCTAGCTGGTCTAAAACCACTTTTGACATAAAGGGACACTTTTTGGTTGCTATGGACAATCTCCAGTTTCCAGGCAGAAAGAAGAGTTTTTATCATCTAAAACTGCATGCAGGACACTGGGAAGACCACTAGGGACAAAGGGGGTGTGTAATTATTTGATACAGTACTGTAATCAGTAAGATTACTGTATACTGTATCTATACTGTCTTTTTCACTTTTTGAATTTGACGCTGAACTCTGTCCCCGTGCGCCACAACGTCGCAGGGAACGGAGCTCGGCACTCGGCAGTGTGAATCGAGCGAGACACGGCTCGCACACACTGCGGGGAGACATCGCAGGATCCAAGGAACAAGGTAAGTAACTTTCCCTGGATACTGCAATGCGATCCCGAGTCTGGCTCTGGGTTACCGCTTTTGGTATGAAAAACTCACCCCGAGACAGACTCGGGATTACCGCAAAGGGGGTTAACTACAAGGAAAAAACGTGTTTATGGGTATAAGATTTAACCATAATGCCATGTTTTTTCTCACACAGTTAAGAGGGAGAATGAGAATCTGCTGCTGCTGAAAAGGTACTGTTATTTACAAGCTAAATCATATATTATTATGCTATATGTTATAAGATAATAATTTATTATTTATCTATTTACTGTGAAATTACTGGTTGGAAGTTATAGCTTCAAACTTCAGTAATTTGTCCAGCAGTGGCGGCCCGTCCATAGGGGGCCCTTGGGCGATGCCCCCCCCCCCCCCCCTCCTGTGGTCACCAAAAAAGAGTTTTTGGGTTTTTTTTTTGGTTTTTTTTTTATATGTCTTTTTTTTTACACATGGCGGCGCGACCATAGTGGGCGTCACTCACCACAACAATACATAGGTTCATGCATTGCATGAACCTATGTATTGCTTCCGCCCACTATTCAGATGGCCGGCCCCTTGAGCGCCGGCCATCTGAGTCACAGCGTCTGATTGGCCTTTAGAAGTGCCTATCAGAGCCAGCAGGCTCTGATAGGCTTCCCGACTACAGCCTGAGGGCTGTAATCGGCTTCTAAATACCTAATGAGAGGACGCACAGGGGTGCGTTCCATGGCCAATCAGGTTCACCGGGTCTGGTTACCGGTAACCTGATTGGCTGAAGTGACATCGAGGGCGGGAGAAGACATCGAGGACGGAAGAAGGACGACGCTGACTCGAGGAAGGTAAGTGCAGGGCTGGGGGGGACAAACTGGCTGTATTATGAGGACAAACTGGCTGCATTATGGGGGAGAAACTGGCTGCATTATGGGGGAGAAACTGGCTGCATTATGGGGGAGAAACTGGCTGTATATTGGGGGAGAAACTGGCTGTATATTGGGGGAGAAACTGGCTGTATATTGGGGGAGAAACTGGCTGCATATGGGGGAGAAACTGGCTGCATATAGGGGACAAACTGGCTGTATTATGAGGACAAACTGGCTGCATTATGGGGGATTAACTGGCTGCATATGGGGGGGAAACTGCATTTGGGGACAAACTAGTGGCGTTTGGGCACAGTGGCTGCGTTTAATGGGCACAGTGGCGGCAATTGATGATTTTTTTTTTTTTTTCAGTTTGTTTGCGCCCCCCCAAAAAATTTGAGCACCAGCCGCCACTGTTGTCCATTAATCCACCTGCTTGAGTACAGTTTTTGAAAATATAGTAAATTACCTTAAAAACAATATATAATAATTATTTGTGTATAAATTACTTATGAAAATTAACCACTTGCCACCCAGGCCAATTCTGACACTTCCCTCCTACATGTAAAAATCATATTTTTTTTTTGCTAGAAAATTACTCAGAACCCCCAAACCTTAAATATATTGTTTTAGCAGACTAAATAAATGAATATGCAATAACAATGAATAAAATGGTGGTCATTGCAACTTTTTATGTTGCACAGTATTCGCGCAAAAAAGAAAAAAAAACACTAAAGTTAGCCCGATTTTAAAAAAAAATTTGTATACTATGAAACATCGATGATGTTACGCTGCGTAAATAGATACCCAACATGTCATGCTTTAAAATTGTGCACACTCATGGAATGGCGCCAAATTTTGGGTACTTAAAAATCTCCATAGGTGACGCTTTCATTTTTTTTACAGGTTGCGTGTTTAGAGTTACAGAGGAGATCATTGCTCTCGCTCTACCGATCGCGACGTATGTAACGATCGCGGCAACATTTTCTAACGTCCTGCAAGCGGAACGCCCCAGTGTGAAAGCACTCGGGCTTTCACTCTGAGGACCCAGGGGAGGCGCTTTACAGGTCCTATTTTTAGCCCAAAAGTGCCTGAATAACGACTCAGTGTGAAAGGGGATTTAGCGCTGCACTCATTTTGATATATCTTGTTTAGTCACATGTTTAGGAAGTGTGGGTAGTGCCGGTGTTCTGCCGAGCTGGTTCCGCCGTCGACAAGACACCGGCAGCTTCTCTGGATTAGCATAGCAGCTCACAAGGTTTTTACATATTCAAATTTTTATATTTCTACTATGGGCCTGTTTATTCAGCGATATCTTTGTCATTGTTAAAGATAACAAGGTAATTTTTTAAGGACAAACAAGGCTTTTCTTTCATGATATTGTTTTCCAACAATGATTTTTTTAGCAAACCTTAGGCCCGGTTCACACAGGGGCGACTCGTCAGGCGACTCGGTCCCCTGACGAGTCGCGTCCCATGCTGTTCAATGGAACTGTTCTAATAGGAGCGACTCAGGTCGCTCCGACTTAGAAAAAGGTTCCTGTACTACTTTTGGGGGCGTCCCAAGGCGAACTGCATTGACTTCTATACAGAAGTCTTTATGCAAATCGCCTCGGCGGGCGTCTCAAGTCGTCTTGAGATCGCGCCACTGAGGTCGTCCCCAGAAGTCGTGCCGCGTTGTTCCGCCCCTGTGTGAATGTTTCCTTACACAATAAATTGCAACACAACTAAACAAAACACACTTTTTCTTTTGCGTTTTTTTTTGTTTTTGTTTTTTCCTTTTTTCCCTGTGTTTTGTTTTCTTAGATGTGTGTATTTGTTTTGTAATCTGTCTGATGAAATTACTATGCTACCTATATATGTATGAATTTTGTTTATATTTGAATTTGTTTGTCTGTATAATAATTTTCAATGAAATTAGATTGAGCTAAAAATAAAAGTTTTTACTGCACATAAAATGTGCGCATTTTATTCTGTAATTTGTCTTGTTTTCAATGAAACTAAATTTATGATTCTGGTACAAAGCATTGCTACATTATTTACAAATGAAATGAAGTGTTTTGTTTTTTCAATTTTGTGCTTTTTTAAATGAGAAATATGTAAACATATGTTAAATGTGTAAAAATATTACCAGAAAAAATGTTTAAATAATAGTTAATGAGATAGAAACAAACAAAAAAAAAAATCAACAGGAAAATAATAGTTGAAGAGAGAAGGAGGCTAAAGCTGGATACACACCATACAACTTTTGTTCGATTTCCTTTAGATTTACCTTCAACTATGTAGTGCAAGGGTCTGCCTGATTGCATACAAATTGAAAGTGTTTAGGTTTGACCTCATATTATATGGTTTTGGAAAATCTAAAGGAAAAAAATCTAAAGAAAATTGCATAGTGTGTATCCAGCTTCAGGAGTTCGTTTGGGTTGATTACAGTAAACTAAAGGGTAATTAGGGGGACATTTTACTGGTTAGGTCGTTTTATGTTGCTTTTTCAGACCCAGGAAAGTTTGACCCAAGACAAGGCCGGGCCTAGCAGCCAAACAACCGAGTCTAGAGTCCCTACCCTGCGCCCTCCTACCAAAAGGGGCGGGAAGAGGCACCACCTGGATGAGGCCACAGCCGACTTCCTAAGTAGGGCTACAGCAGTGATCACCACAGCACCCGATAGTGCTGAAGGCTTTGGCTGTTTTACAGCGGGAAGTTGACGTGGATCAAAGGGAGCTATGTGAGGGGCTCATCATACAGCTCCTCAGCAAGGCGAGGAAACGGGAGCTTACCCCTAAATCCCATGTGTGTGATTTGGACCACACAGCTCCTCAACATCAATCTTACCCACCCCATCCAACCTACCCACCCCATCCAACATACCCACCCCATCCAACATACCCACTCCATCCAACATACCCACTCCATCCAACATACCCACCCCATCCAACATACCCACCCCATCCAACCTACCCACCCCAGCAAGCCAACCCACCCCAGCAACATGGGGGTCAGTGGCCACATCAGACCCTGGATCCCAAACAAGGCCGGTGGTCTGGGGAGTTTAGGGGCTACTAATAAGTTCTGATTATTTACTACGTTTTTTTTTGGGGGGGGGGTCATGTTGATTTTTATAGCCAAACACTTTTGTGGTTGACCAAGAAAAAGTCAAATCATTATTTTAGTTGGGTTGGTAATGCACACTATCCAAAATGGCCTCCGCTGATGTGGAGCGAAGTGTGGAAAGCCATGTACGTGTTTCAGTCTGGTATGCCAAAAATACCAGCCTCTTGGAGTACCACAGCCTGGGGACAGATATGTCTTCTGCTGCTGCTTCCCATCTTTTTTAGTTCACGACCTTCTTTGGCCTCCCTGTTGTATGTACTCCTCAGGTTCCCAAGTTCAACATTAAATTAAATTAATATTTGTATGCCCTGGGGTACAGAGGCTTCGCCATTTCCACCATTTGATCTGTTGCTGCCTTCATGTTTGGAATTAGGATATGCCATTATTATTATGTTTAATTTGATTTACAAAACAAAATAAAATGTTGAATAAATTATTAATTTTGTGTTTTACATTAATATTTACAGTTTGGGAGTAGGCAGGTAGATTTTAAAAAATAAGGGACACAAATATAGTAGCTGGTGGTTTCATCATCAAATACATAGGGGATAATGGGGTTGTGCTAACTTGAACCAATAAATTATATATATATATATATATATATATATATATATATATAAAATACAGTGTTTAAAAAAACTCGCTTTAAAAGAGTTCAGACTAAAACTGTAGCAGCGCTACGGACAAAGTTCATATGTACGTCTTCTATATCAATTGCTTATATAGGTGATGAAGTAGTGGATAGTGAGTCTAGTTGTATTTAATCCAAATCTTATTCTCAGTGCTCCTTTCACCAAAGTGTATTTCACCGCGTGGGGGGATTTTTCGAAAGTCCCCTTCAGGGGGCGCACTCACCAGATATAAGAAAAATGCAAGCCTAGATAAACAATCTGTAACGTACCTTAGGTGTGAGCCTGACGTGCGGAGAGGGACCTCCCGTACAACCCCGGCTCGGAGACCACTGGAGTGGGGACAGTGGTGGTAAGAGCATGGTGAGGTAAGGGTGCCTGTCTGATCCTCACTGCTTGGAGTGGTGGAGCCGAGTGGAGACTGGAACAGCTGGTTCCGGAAGCAGTGGATGCAGGTCAGCAGGTTAAGCTTGCAGAGCAGAGGATGCAGGTCAGCAGGTGCCGGTTTGCAGAGCAGGGATGCAGGTCAGCAGGTGCAGGTTTGCAGAGCAGGGATGCAGGTCAGCAGGTGCAGGTTTGCAGAGCAGGGATGCAGGTGCAGGTTTGCAGAGCAGGTATGCAGGTGCAGGTTTGCAGAGCAGGTATGCAGGTCAGCAGGTGCAGGTTTGCATTGCAAAGGATGCAGGTCAGCGTGTGCAGCTTGCAGAGCAGAGGATGCAGGTCAGCGTGTGCAGCTTGCAGAGCAGAGGATGCAGGTAAGCTGGTGCAGGTTTGCAGAGTCAGACAAGCCGGGTCATACACATCAAGGTAAACATCACAAGTGGCAGGCAGAGAGTAGTCAAAGTCCAGTCCGAATCTTGGCAACAGGCAGACTGGCAGATAACTGAGCAGGGTCAAATGAGCCGAGGTCAGGACTGGAGACAGAAGCGTGGTCAGGAAGCCGGGTCAAACACAGGAACAGGATACAAGCACAGAATCAGGAACTCAGGGAACAGAAGCAGATCAAACCGCAAGGGGCAACATCTCTGGAATGTCTTTTATAGGAAGTACATGGGAGGAGCAAGGGGTTCAGAGTTCAACAGTAATCAGACACCAAGCAGAGTAGTCTAATGGATCAGATAGGTTATCCAGCAGATCAGGCAGGGAACTGTCCAGCATCTCAGATAGCTCCGCTGGAAGAGTCAATGCCAGACACAGAAGAGGTCCCAGGTTCAAGCCCAGCACGTCCCTGACACAATCCTCCTTCAGCAATATTACAATATTTTTCTCTTCTTCTCCACCATAAACTCCACACGGTATCACAGGTATATGTAAGGGTAAAGAATATGTCCACATAGGGTAATATTGTATAGACAATTTATTGAAAATAAAACCCTTTAGTTTCCCCCCTTACATAGTATGCGTACCACAATGGAATAGTATACAGGCGATATAATGAAAAACAAGCGCTTCTGCGCTTGGAACTTGCCCCTGATGAACGCTGGACGTAAACTCCTGTTGGCGTTTCCTGTGAGGCAGGTCCTGGAACGCATCCGTGTCACTTCCGGTTTGCTAGATGTGTTGGTCACGCCCTGACGTTTCGTCACTTCCTGACTTCTTCTGAGGGCGTGACCAACCGTCATAGCAACCGGATTATGTACAGTGCCAGATCCCGCCCACTGGCTGGACGTCAGACCACGCTCTGCGCGCCTGCGTCGTCACGCATGCACACTGAGTGTGTGTGCGTTCATGCCCTGGTGTGGGCGGAAATAATTAGAGGCGCAGCTCGGTATGCCTCTCTCTGATTGGCGTTTGTATACGGGCTGCACCTTGATTGATACAAGACTCGAGGGGACATCTATATGCTGGTTGTCAGGGATGATCCCATAAACAACCCCATGATTATGTCACCCCCGCAGCTAACACCTGTAAACAGAAACTCCATGAGCCTGTTTAGTTTGCATGGGAAAGTCTACAGTGCCCTCGGTGTCAGACTTCTATGTTAATGTTTATATTTAACCCCCTGGGGTTTGCGATGAACACAATGTTAAAATCTATGCAATAAACATATTTAAAATACGTTATAATACATGCATCATCTTACTAATAAAACAGCAATAAAACACCAATAAAACACTGAGAAATGTATATAGCAATGAATTAAAATTGATATAGATATACATGTTCGTGCGTAAAGCACAATGTGGGTCTGTTAATAAAAAATCCGTTAATAAAAAATCCATTAATAAAAAATCTATTAATAAAAATTCTGTTAATAAACAAAACCCCTGAATCAGAATGCCTAATGCATAAAATCCCGACCCTAAAAATACCTAATGATTGTTTAGGGTTTTGGGTTATATAGGGTAACCTGGTGATAGTCAGCCTTATTAATGGGCCCCTCACTCATGATATATTCTGTAGGTGATGTTTTCTCAATCAGATGAGATTAGGGTTCGACCAACTGACTAATATTAAGAGAAGAAGCCATTTATGAACCCTGTAAATGGCACTTTGATAGTGTGTCATACTATTATCATGAGTCACTTATAAAGCAGTTAATGTCTAGCTCTGTTTAAACCTTTGGGCGCTAAAACTTCAGTTAAAAAAATCCATTTTGTTTCTTTCTTGGATAATTCGCGAACTCTATGTAAACCCCTCCAGTGTGGTTCCAGGCTTTCAATACCCCAGAATTGGAGGCCTGAGGGGTCCTGGTTATGTTTGAGTTTAAAGTGTAGTGACACGTTATGGTCCTTATAGCCAATCTTTATATTGTTGACGTGTTCAGCTATTCGGATTCGCAGTAGTCTTTTAGTGCGTCCAATATAAAGGAGTCCGCACGGACATTTCAGAGCATAAACCACGAAACTGCTGTTACACGTAATAAACTGTTCAATGTCAAACTGTTTATGATTAGAAGGAGAGATGAAATTTTCTAGACCTCTAATTGGTCGTGTCACTTCCTTGCACGCTCTGCACCTCCTGCAGGCAAAGAATCCATTTTTATTCCAGAACGTCTGAGGTTTGCTGGGGGGGGTCTAATTATTTCCGCCCACACCAGGGCATGAACGCACACTCACTCAGTGCGCATGCGTGACGACGCAGGCGCGCAGAGCGTGGTCTGACGTCCAGCCGGTGGGCGGGATCTGGCACTGTACATAATCCGGTTGCTATGACGGTTGGTCACGCCCTCAGAAGAAGTCAGGAAGTGACGAAACGTCAGGGCGTGACCAACACATCTAGCAAACCGGAAGTGACGCGGATGCGTTCCAGGACCTGCCTCACAGGAAACGCCAACAGGATTTTACGTCCAGCGTTCATCAGGGGCAAGTTCCAAGCGCAGAAGCGCTCGTTTTTCATTATATCGCCTGTACTAGTACTATTCCATTGTGGTACGCATACTATGTAAGGGGGGAAACTAAAGGGTTTTATTTTCAATAAATTGTCTATACAATATTACCCTATGTGGACATATTCTTTACCCTTACATATACCTGTGATACCGTGTGGAGTTTATGGTGGAGAAGAAGAGAAAAATATTGTAATATTGCTGAAGGAGGATTGTTTATCTAGGCTTGCATTTTTCTTATATCTGGTGAGTGCGCCCCCTGAAGGGGACTTTCGAAAAATCCCCCCACGCGGTGAAATACACTTTGGTGAAAGGAGCACTGAGAATAAGATTTGGATTAAATACAACTAGACTCACTATCCACTACTTCATCACCTATATAAGCAATTGATATAGAAGACGTACATATGAACTTTGTCCGTAGCGCTGCTACAGTTTTAGTCTGAACTCTTTTAACCACTTGACAACTGGGCACTTAAACCCCCTTCCTAACCAGACGAATTTTCAGCTTTCGGTGCTCTCACATTTTGAATGACAATTACTCAGTCATACAACACTGTACCCATATGAAATTTTTGTCCTTTTTTTCACACAAATAGAGCTTTCTTTTGGTGGTATTTAATCACTGTTGGGTTTTTTATTTTTTGCGCTATAAGAGAAAAAAGACTGAAAATTTTGTAAAAAAATTAATTTTTCTTTGTTTCCGTTATAAAATTTTGCAAATTAGTATTTTTTCTTCATACATTTTGGCCAAAATTTATACTGCTACATATCTTTGGTAAAAATAAGTACAAATTGGTGGATATTTTTTGGTCTTTGTGAAAGTTATAGAGTCCACAAGCTATGGTGCCAATATCTGAAAATTGATCACACCTGAAGTACTGACGGCCTATCTCATTTCTTGAGACCCTAACATGCCAAAAAAGTACAAATACCCCCCAAATGACCCCTTTTTGGAAAGAAGACATTCCAAGGTATTTAGAAAGAGTCATTGTGAGTTTTTTGAAGTTGTCATTTTTTCCCACAATTCTTTGCAAAAATCAAGATTTTTTTTTCTTTTTTTTTTTTTCCACAAAATTGTCATATTAGCAGGTTATTTCTCACACACAGCATATGCATACCACAAATTACACCCCAAAACACATTCTGCTATTCCTCCCGAGTATGGCGATACCACATGTGTGAGACTTTTACACAGTGTGGCCACATACAGAGGCCCAACATGCAGGGAGCACCATCAGGCATTCTGGAGAACCCAGGCCAATTCTGACATTTCTCTCCTACATGTAAAAATCATAATTTGTTTGCTAGAAAATTACATAGAACCCCAAAACATTATATATGTTTTTTTAGCAAAGACCTTAAAGAATATAATGGTGGTCTTTGCAACTTTTTATCTTGCACGGTATTTGCGCAGAAATTTTTCTAACGCGTTTTTTACGGAAAAAAACTGTTTTGTGCCTAAAAGAAAAAAAAACCAGTAAAGTTAGCCCAATGTTTTTGCATAATGTGAAAGATGAAGTTACGCCGAGTAAATAGATACCTAACATGTCACCCTTCAAAATTGCACACGCTCGTGGAATGGCGCCAAACTTCGCTACTTAAAAATCCCCATAGGCAACGCTTTAAATATTTTTACTGGTTACATGTTTTGAGTTACAGAGGAGGTCTAGGGCCAAAATTATTGCTCTCGCTCTAACGTTCGCAACGATACCTCACATGTGTGGTTTGAACACCGTTTTCATATGTGGGCGGGGCTTACGTATGCGTTCACTTCTGCATGCGAGCTCGCGGGGGCAGGGGCGCTTTAAAAAAATATATATATATTTTATTGTTCATTTTACTTTATTTATTTTAGTTTGACATGTTTTTCCACCCCAAATTTTTTTTGATCACTTTTATTCCTATTACAAGGAATGTAAACATCCCTTGTAATAGGAATATGGCATGACAGGTCCTCTTTACAGTGAGATATGGGGTCAATAAGACCCCACATCTCACCTCTAGGCTGGGAAGCCTGAAAAAAAAACAAAAAAAAAAACAATCTTGGCTTTGATCGTAGCGGTGAGTCGGTAGAAGCACCGGAGGGCAGCGGGAGGGGGGGACATCCCCTCTCGCCTCCCGTAAGAGCGATCAAGCGGTGGAACAGCCGCTATGATTGTTCTTATGGTATAGGGAATCGCCGGCTGAAAAAGCGAATATCTGAATGATGCCTGTAGCTGCTCCCATTATTCAGATATCTCCGCACAAAGTCAAGGACGTCATATGACGGCCGGCGGGCGGGAAGTGGTTATTGCGGAGTATTGCCGGGTATTGCGGAGTATTGCCGGGTATTGCGGAGTATTGCCGGGTATTGCGGATTATTGCCGGGTGTTGCCGGGTATTGCGGAGTATTGCAGGGTATTGCGGAGTATTGCAGGGTATTGCGGAGTATTGCAGGGTATTGCGGAGTATTGCAGGGTATTGCGGAGTATTGCAGGGTATTGAGGAGTATTGCAGGGTATTGAGGAGTATTGCAGGGTATTGAGGAGTATTGCCGGGTATTGTGGAGTATTGCCGGGTATTGTGGAGTATTGCCGGGTATTGTGGAGTATTGCCGGGTATTGTGGAGTATTGCCGGGTATTGAGGAGGAGTATTGCGGAATATGGCAGAGTATTGCACAGTATGGGCAGAGTATGGGCAGGGTATTGCACAGTATGGGCAGGGTATTGCACAGGGTATTGCACAGGGTATTGCACAGAGTATGGGCAAAGTATTGCACAGGGTATTGCAGAGTATTGCACAGGGTATTGCAGAGTATTGGCAGGGTGTATTGCAGAGTATTGGCAGGGTGTATTGCAGAGTATTGGCAGGGTGTATTGCAGAGTATTGGCAGGGTGTATTGCAGAGTATTGGCAGGGTGTATTGCAGAGTATTGGCAGGGTGTATTGCAGAGTATTGGCAGGGTATTGCAGAGTATTGCACAGGGTGTATTGCAGAGTATTGCACAGGGTGTATTGCAGAGTATTGCACAGGGTGTATTGCAGAGAATTGGCAGGGTGTATTGCAGAGTATTGGCAGGGTATTGCAGAGTATTGCACAGGGTGTATTGCAGAGTATTGCACAGGGTGTATTGCAGAGTATTGGCAGAGTATTGCACAGGGATGGCTGAGCAGGGATGGATGGATTGCTGGATCTGTGACTGCAATTGTCACAGATCCAGCCCACAGCTGACATGGGGGAGGGAGCGGACATGATCCGCTCCCTCCCCTCTCCTCTCACACTGTACAGATCGGTACAGAGAGGGGAGGGAGGAACCGGCGTCATCACATGTCATTTGACGGAGCGATCACGTGGTAAACGGCCGCGATTAGCGGCCATCTACCGTGATCCGTGATGCGCCGGGTCTTCCGGACCCGGCGGTCACGGTCATATCCCAGGGGGCGCGCGGGAGCAAGATTCTGTGAGGACGTCCCTGGGACGTCTCCTCAGGATAACTCGACCGCGCTGTGGACGTCTTTTGTACATGACGCGGTCGGGAAGTGGTTAAAGCGAGTTTTTTTAAACACTGTATTTTATATGTGCAATTTTATTTTAAGCAGCTGCTGTTTACACATACATTTTTTACTATTGTTTATACCTTTATGGTGTTTATCCAGAAGCGCAGAGTGATACTAGGAAGGAGGGCCAAGCTATTTTAGTATCTTTTATTGATATATATATATAAATCAGATTTTTAAATATAACAAAAACACAAATCCATAAGAGGAAAGACGTTGTTTTTTAATTACTCCGTCTGTATCACCAGAAAAACAGCTTATAGTATTATTAGGGCATTATAAAGAATAAAGAAAATGTGCGCTGCATTTCCAGAATTCAAAATTGCCGCGTCACGAATGTGATCTCTCCATAACGAATGCTAGTTTTACAAGACCGAAGGCTCCCGGCTGTTCCTTGCTTCTGAGCATGCGCATTCGTACCTAGGACAAAAGTCCGATTGGTTTTCTGTACACACGGTCGGACTTTGCTTCATCGGACTTTTGTTGACCAAAAGTTTGTCCGTTTGCAGACCCAACTTTTGTCCGATGAAAACAAAAAAAACCCGCAAAAGTTTGTCCGATGGAGCGTACACATGGTCGGATTGTTGGTCCAACTTGCTCAAAATGAAGTTTGTTGGCCAAAAGTCCGACCGTGTGTACGGGGCTTAAGTATGACTAAAAAATCCAATTTTTTCACACACTGTAAAAGACCAAGTATAAGGAAGAAAACGCTCCATAAACTGCCGTCTTCAAGCCATTCAGATACTGTATAAGAGCAGGCAATCTAGCGATTTCTTTTTTCCTATCTTCTTTAGCAGTGTGTTTGGTTCCTTCAGACTTTACAATGACGTCATCACAAACACTGACTTCCCAGTACACTTGCCAGCCAGCCTGCAAAACAACCAAATTGACCCTGTCTAACAATTTACGGTTAAAACAGAGGGGTTTGTTTGCACACATTTTCAAATACAGTAAATGCGCAAGTGGCAGTGCCCACGTCAAGGTTCCTCTGTTTACTGCAGTTCTAACTCCTATAATTTCCAGTCTACCAAATTAGAGCATGTATAACAGTGGATAGATTAGCCACTTAAGGACCAGGCCTATATTTCAAACTTGTTTACAAGTTAAAATAATTTTTTATTTTTTTTTGCTAGAAAATTACTTAGAACCCTCCAAACTTTTTATATTTTCAGACACCCTAGAGAATAAATAGGCAGTCGTTGCAATACTTTGTCACACCGTATTTGCGCAGCGGTCTTACAAACGCATTTTTTGGGAAAAAATAAACTTTTTTATATAAAAAAAAATAAGAAAACAGTAAAGTTAGCCCAATTGTGTTTTTTTTTCCAAATAACGTTTTTATTAAATTCCAAGAAGGGGCAAAGTCCAAATATTACAGTGGTTACATTCAAACAGGTGAGGTCACAGCTTCATATCAGCATATCACATTAAGTGGGGTATGTACAATATAACAATTGTCCCAAATGTTGATGATCCCACCGATAAGATTTACAGTCATCTCGTATTTTCATGTCTACTGCGTTGTGGATAGCTTATGAATAATTGTGATTAGATGAGATAGGGCTACCCATTCTTATTTTCCATTTTTCTTTTAAACAATAATTGATACTTGGAGAAAGAGAAGTAGAAAATATAGGTAGCTAGAAAAAAGAGAGAGAGGGAGGGTGGGGGTGGAGTAGAAAGTTAAGTACAGCTATGGCTCAGGTCAGCAAAGTCATTCAGTTACTTGGGGTAATTTAGAGGCTCATGTCCCAAAAAGGGCTTTCCGTCTCATCTGAGAATATGAACATATTCCAGAGACTCCAGGTTTTCGTGTAGGTCTCGTACCTGTTTTGTGCAGTCAGGATCAAGTCTTCTATCTTATTTATATCCTCTACCTTCCTTAGCCAAGCCAAAGTGGTCGGCGGGCACTGCTGTTTCCAGAGCAAAGGGATGCAGGATTTAGCAGCATTTAGCAAGTGGCGTAATATGGACTTTTTATAGATTCTAGCGGGGATAGTTGAGATATGTAGCAAAAAGATTGCCTGGTCATTAGGGATCTGAAAGTCCGTGAATTTTTGGGAGATCAGTCAGTTTAGGGCAAGCCCAAAAAATGTGTAAGATCGTCCCCTTGTCTTTCCGGCATCTCCAGCAATGGTCTGGGGTGTCGGGGAAGATGGTATGTAATCGACTGGGCGTTGGGTACCATCTTGTTAGTATTTTGAAATTGGTCTCCTGTTTTTTAGTGCACAGAGATGATTTAAGAGAGAATCTGATCACATTTTTTTTTGGGATGCAGTGAGCGTGCAGTGGAGGTCTGTTTCCCATTTCGCTAGGCAAGGTAGTTGCAGTTGTTCCGGGGGGTGTATTTAGAAGTGCATATGTTTTGGAGAGGACTTGGGGTAATGAACCAGTTCCGGAGCAATATTCCTCGAAAGAGGTTAGCTGACGGATGAAGTTCTGGGGGTTGGGGGATAGAATGGAGGAAGTGATGCAGTTGTGCTGCATTCCAGAACGTGAGTTGAAAGGGGCCTGAAGGGTCCATCAGCCCTGCTATGGTAGGATACCTCCCCTCAATCACTAACCTGGAGGCATAATCATAGTTGGAATTATGTAGTGCTACGAAATCTGTGGGTGAGAGTCCCGGGAGGAAGCGGGGGTGTCCCAGGACCGGAGTCAGTGGTGACTCCTTTGTCTTTAGGGAGGCTAGTAGCGTGGCCTGGGAACATTTGTCGCAATGTATTTCCTATCAGCGGGTGGGACTTTAGCTCTTGAGGGAGGGAGTCGCAGCACCATAGTGCACTTTTCAGTGGGATTATGGCCTGGCTCTGTTCTATCTGCACCCAGAGTTTCGACTCGGAGTGGCGTCGCTAATCGATGACTCTTCCAAGGTGGATTGCCTGGTAATACCTACGGATATCAGGCAGTGCTAGGCCACCAAATTGTTTCGGGAGGGATAGTTGATTGCGGGGAGTACAAGGTTTTTTGTTCGCCCAGATAAAGCGAGTGAATAACGTTTGAACCTGTTTAAAATAAGAGGAGGGAATCCTAACAGGCAGGGCTTGGAATAGGTATAGTTATTTTGGTAGAATCATCATATTTAACAGGTTGCACCTTCCAAACCATGAGTGCAGGCCTTTATGCCATTTGTCTAATAACAGCCTGGTCTTATGCCCTGTACACACGACCGGATTTTCCGATGGAAAAAGTCAGACGGGCTCTTTTTCATCGGATATTCCGACCGTGTGTATGCCCCATCTGATTTTTTCCTTCGGAAATTCCGATGGACTTAGAGAACATGTTCTCTTTTTTTCCGACGGACAAAATTTCTATCGGAAAATCCGCGTTTTTGACGGTCGGATTTTAGTGTGACCGTGTGTGTGCAAGACAGCTTGAGTGGAATTCCGTCGGAACTCTGTCGGACAAACCGTCAGACTTTATTCCGACAGACAATACGGTCGTGTGTACAGGGCGTTAGTCAGCAGTGGTGGGTAATTGTGTTCGTAGATATGGGAAAGATCAGATGGGATATATGTACCAAGGTATTTCAATGCGGACGTCGTCCATTTGAAATGGAAGTTAGATTGTATCATTGAGAGGGTATGTGGCGGCAATGCTTTTCCCATCGCCTCCGATTTGGAGAAATTGATCTTTAAAAATTGGAGAATGATCCATAAATATAAATTCCTCTAAGGAGGTTTGGCAGTGTTATCTCTGGGTTTAATGAGAAGAGCAGGTCATCGGCATAGGTGGAGATTTTATGCTGGGCGCCACCGACTGGTAAGCTCTGTATATCTGGATTCGATCTGATTGTGGATAAAAAAAGGTTCTAATGAAAGGGCAAATAGGAGAGGGGATAAAGGATATCCCTGCCCCGTCCACTTCTTTCATTCTTTATTGAAAAGGGGACAGAGAGAACTACGTTCACTTTCACTTGGGCTGTCGGGTTGGAGTAGATCTTGGCTATCCGATCAAGCATAAACACCCCCCCCCCTCCCCAGGCCAATATGTCAAAGTACCGAGAACATGAATGTCCAATTCACCCGGTCGAATGCCTTTTCGGCGTCCGTGTTTAAGAAGACACATGGGGTGTTCGTGGACCTTGCTAAATGTAAGAGATTTAGCACTTTGGTCGTACTGTCCCTTGCTTCTCTGGAGGGGATGAAGCCAACCTGATCGAGATGAATTAGTTTCTGGAGGTGTTGTGCCAATCGGGTAGCCAAGATCTTAGTGAACAATTTAAGGTCCACATTTAGGAGTGAAATTGGTCTGTAGCTACCACAGGATGTGGGATCTTTCCCTTCCTTGTGGATCACTGAAATGTGGGCCCTCAAGGTGTCTCTGGGGAGATTTGTTTCAGAGTAAACCGCATTGAACAGTGTGACCAGGTGTGGGCCTAATATCGGGAGGAGTGTCTTGTAATACTGTATAGTAAAGCCATCAGGGCCCAGGACTTTCCCCGGTTTCATCGCTCTTATAGCTTGTTGGAGTTCTAGGGTGATTGGGGAGTCCAATTCTTTCCGGATTTCAGGAGAGAGGGAGGGAAACTATTTCTCCATTTCTGCTTGATTTGATTGTACATGTGGTAGGTTATAGAGATGTGAATAAAAATCTTTGAAATCTTAAGGCGTCAGTATACCAAGACATTTCGGACAATTTAGAGCTCCCAACTTCGTGGGAACTATTTGGGGACACCACCTGTATGAGAGTGTCCCTACTCTGGATGAAGGAGCACAGGGGGCACCTTTGGGTGGCAGCATTGTCAGTCTATGGGAAGGGGAGTATTCAGTGTATTAGTAGATTAAGCTACACTAACTATTTGAAGCCAGCTCACACCGCGTTTACACAAGCAGTTACAGTAATATTTTTTTTTATCCTTTTGGGATAAAGGTTTTACATGAATAAATAAAAGCTTATTACTGTAAGCACCTTTTGTCAGTGACCAATGGTTTGTCTCAACAAGCTAACTGCAACATCTACAGGAAAACTTGTTCTGTCGAAAAACAACAAGTTTACTGGCTGGCTCACCAGATGAAAATAAGGGGGAAAAAGTCACAAAAAAATATATAATTCATGTTTGATTTGGGGGTTATTAGTGCTTTAAAGGCATTGTACACTTTAACATGTTTTTGTTCTTTAAACTAGGTATTGGGCTTCATGTACACTTGGGGGTTGCCACCTTTTTGTCAAGCCAAACCCGAACACTTCAGCAGCGCACGCCAATTTATTTATTTTTTGTAGTACATTCAATGTATTACCTCTGTACAAAGCAATGCACAGCAATTTTGTGATTAAATAACATTTCTAATCATATAGAGTTAATTACAGGAGTTCCCCTTTACATCAGAGTCAACATAGTACATCTGAATACACAGAGTTTCCCTTTATATCTGAATCTGCAGGAGAGGTGTGCGGAGGGTATGATGGGGGCAGTACTTACAGGAGAAGAGTACAGAGGGGGGGATATGGGGGCAGTATGTACAGGAGAGGAGTGTAGTGGGTATGATGGGGGCAGTATGTACAGGAGAGGAGCGTGGAGGGTATGATGGTGGCAGCCTGTACAGGAGAGTAGTGTGGAGGGTATGATGGGGCAGTATGTACAGGAGAGGAGTGCAGAGGGTATGATGGGGCAGTATGTACAGGAGAGGAGTGCAGAGGGTATGATGGGGGCAGTATGTACAGGAGAGGAGTGCAGAGGGTATGATGGGGGCAGTATGTGCAGGAGAGGAGTGCAGAGGGTATGATGGGGGCAGTATGTGCAGGAGAGGAGTGTAGTGGGTATGATGGGGGCAGTACGTACAGGAGAGGAGTGTGGTGAGTATGATGGGGGCAGTATGTGCAGGAGAGGAGTGTGGTGGGTATGATGGGGGCAGTATGTACAGGAGAGGAGTGCAGAGGGTATGATGGGGGCAGTATGTGCAGGAGAGGAGTGCAGAGGGTATGATGGGGGCAGTATGTGCAGGAGAGGAGTGTAGTGGGTATGATGGGGGCAGTATGTGCAGGAGAGGAGTGTAGTGGGTATGATGGGGGCAGTACGTACAGGAGAGGAGTGTGGTGGGTATGATGGGGGCAGTACGTACAGGAGAGGAGTGTGGTGAGTATGATGGGGGCAGTACGACAGGAGAGGAGTGTGGTGGGTATGATGGGGGCAGTACATACAGGAGAGGACTGTGGTGGGTATGATGGGGGCAGTACATACAGGAGAGGAGTGTGGTGGGTATTATGGGGGCAAAATGTACAGGAGAGGACTGTGGTGGGTATTATGGGGGCAAAATGTACAGGAGAGTAGTGTGGAGGGTATGATGGGGGCAGTATGTACAGGAGAGGACTGTGGAGGGTATGATGGGGGCAGTATGTACAGGAGAGGACTGTGGTGGGTATGATGGGGGCAGTATGTACAGGAGAGGACTGTGGTGGGTATGATGGGGGCAGTATGTACAGGAGAGGAATGTGGAGGGAGTGATGTCTGGAAGATAAGGAAGAAAAGTGACCATGGAATGATGTCCCTCAGCTGGGGGGGTGGGTAGGAAGCAGCTCTGAGTGATGTCTGTATGAAGTGGTCTGGGGGTGATACAAGCTGGGGGGAGTGGGGGGCTGAGAAGTGGTCAGATATCGATCTCTATAATGAAAAAAAAAGCTCATCTACTACTATATACAACAATACTGCTCAATGAAAACTATCTGGTATAAGAAGTACATATCTATATATTGTAAGCCAGCTCCCAGCACTCTGTATACCTGGATGATGTGAAGTTAATGGATGACCATTCATGTAACACTGTGTTATCCAAGCTCTGAGTCTGTACAACCACATACACACACACTGGTTACATGAATGGTCATAAATGACTTCACATTATCTGGACTGACCATTTGGGGACGTTTGTACAGAAGTGTGTTCAGGCCTGGGAGATAGACTGTCAGCTGTGATCCTGCAGACTCCTCACCCCCACACACTCACTATCTCTTCCGATTCTAATGTCCCCTTAACCCTTCACTGCATCAGCAAAACAAATCCTCCTGAAAGTTTACAGCTTTCCACCCACAGAGACTTGTCACAAACAAAACTCAACTCACCTCTCCGTGCATGCAGTGAAAACAGCGCCATCCCGACAGTAGTTCCAGTGAGCTCCGCCTCCCGATTCTTTTACTACACCGCACTAGTGATTGGGGGGAGGGGGGGTGTTTCAGTCAGAGATCAGAGAGACCCTGCCTACAGGAGACTAGAGGGGGGGGAGACAGAAAGGAGCTTTGGATCCTCAACACACACCACAGGCAGTGTATTTAGAGGAAATGCCTCTTCTGCGGTCTCCACAGTGGCAGGTGTTTTAATGTTCCCCCCTGCACAAATGGTCTATCCCTGGTCTGCGGAGACCAGTCACCAGCTAGCCTCCACTGGCCCAATCACAGACCGCTTGCACAGACGTCACATGACCCATGCAGCCAATCTCGCACAGGCTGATGTGACAGTGAGTGTGTAATGGCGGCGAACACGGCAATCTCTAGATGTTGCGGTTATGTGCCCGGGTTTCAGGCGGCTTGAAAACCGGGCACATGTGTCCAAACCCGTACTGTCCGGGTCAAAACCGGACAGGTGGCAACCCTATGTACACTTGAGCAGCATTTGTCGTAGGAAAACACGGTCAAATGTTCCTACCCTGAACGTGATTCTTTTGGGTTCAGGAGAGGGAGGTTGTACCTCCCCTAACCGCAGTAGTTCATGAACTCTACTAAAAGCTTATGTGTACATTGGCACATAGACTTTCATGGAGTTAAGTTTAGGAGCTTTGGCAAAAAAAGCCAAAAGCTCCTAAACTCAAGTTTAGGAGCTGCAAGTGTACATGAAGTGTAGTTAAATTCCATCTGTCATTTGTTTGTCTTACCTTGTAAGGCTACATGTACACTAGACTACCCTGATCGTGGCCACGGCAAAACGCAAAATGTGGAAAAAATGCAAACCACGTTTTTGCCGTGATTTGCGTCTTCCGGCGGTCAAAACTTTCCTATTCTAATCACAGTTCTTCCGCGTTAGAGAGGGAGGTTTAACCCCAAGAAACATGGTAGCTCCTAAACTCTGCTAAAAGCCTACAGTATGTGTACACATAGGGGTTGATTTACTAAAGGCAAAAAGACTGTGCACCTTGCAAGTGCAGTTGCAATTTATTTCCCCAGTGCTCAGTGAAGTTGGTGAAGCTTTGGTGATTTCCATCATCCATCATGTGCAAGCAAAAATACTTTTTATTATTATTATTTTCCTTGCAGCTGATTGGAGGGAATTCTTCACAAGGTGAAGCTTTACCACAAAACATTTACTAAGGAAAATTAGTTCAACTGCATTGCAAAGTGCACATTCTATGTGCATTTAGTAAATCAACCCCACTGGCTTTTATGGAGTTAAAGCGGTTGTATATCCAAAATTTTTACTTTTACCTACAGGTAAGCCTATAATAAGGCTTACCTGTAGGTAAAAAGAATATCTCCTAAACCTGTACGGTTTAGGAGATATTCCCCTCGCAATGAGCCACTGACTGCAGCGGCGCATGCGCAGCGGGGATTATCGGCTAAAGCCCGGCAGCCGCCGGACCTTGCCGACGCGCGGGAGTGACGACATCGCCGCTCCAGCCACTCGCAGCGCTGGAGCGGCGATACCTGGAAGACACGCCGAGGCAAGATGACATCTACCTCGGCATGGACCAGGTAAGTTCCCGATGCCTCGTTCTAAGGTAAGTATTTCATAATGAGCTAGTATGCGGTGCATACTAGCTCATTATGCCGTTTGCCTTTCAGGTATGGGAAAAAAATTAAAAAAGCAGCAGCAGGTATACACCCGCTTTAAGTTTAGGAGCTCTGGCAAAAAACTGTGGCCGCAGTTTGTAGTGTCATGGCTGATCCCCTATGTACATATAATTCATTCACTTAGCTTGTCCTTATTCGCCAATGGCACACGCAACATTTTGTTCAGGATCGTTCAGCGTCCAATCAATGTTTTGCCATCTCTCTGTGTTGCATCACAAATGTGGGAGTGCTAATGTAATGGAAACTTAGTTACATAGTAGGTGATGTTGAAAAAAATACATAACGTGTTATTATAGGTCAGTATTACATTGTATATCCGTGTATGTTGTGGTCGTTCAGGTGCTTATCTAATCGTTTTTTTAAACCATCGATGCTCCCCGCTGAAACCACCACCTGTGAAATGGAATTCCACATCCTTGCCGCTCTTACAGTAAAGAACCCTCTACACTGTTTAAGGTGAAACCTCTTTTCTTTTAATTTTAATGTGTGTCTTGTTAAACTCCCTTCCGCAAAAAAGCTTTATCCCTATTGTGGGGTCACCAGAATGGTAGTTGTAAATTTAAATCATATCCCCTCTCAAGTGTCTCTTCTCCAGAGAGAATAAGTTCAGTGCTTGCAACCTTTCCTCATAACTAATATATCCTCCAGACTTGTATTAGCTGTGTTGCCCTTCTTTGTACTCTCTCTCCATTTCCAGTACATTCTTCCTGAGGACTGGTGCCCAGAACTGGACAGCATACTCCAGGTGCGGCCGGACCAGAGTCTTGTAGAGTGGGAGAATTATCGTTTTATCTCTGGAGTTAATCCCCTTTTTAATGCATGCCAATATTCTGTTTGCTTTGTTAACAGCAGCTTGGCATTGCATGCCATTGCTGAGCCTATCATCTACTAGGACCCCCAGGTCCCTTTCCATCCTAGATTCCCCCAGAGGTTCTCCCCCCAGTGTATAGATTGCATTTATATTTTTGCCACCCAAATGCATTCTTTTACATTTTAATACATTAAACCTCATTTGCCATGTAGTTGTCCACCCCATTAATTTGTTCAGATCTTTTTGCAAGGTTTCCACATCCTGCGGAGAAGTTATTGCCCTGCTTGGCTTAGTATTGTCCGCAAATACAGAGATTGAACTGTTTACCCCATCCTCTAGGTCGTTTATGAACAAATTAAACAGGATTGGTCCCAGCACAGAACCCTGGGGGACCCCACTACCCACCCCTGACTATTCTGAGTACTCCCCATTTATCACCACCCTCTGAACTCGGCCTTGTAGTCAGTTTTCAATCCATGTACTCACTCTATGGTCCATGCCAACGGACCTTACTTTGTACAGTAAACGTTTATGGGGAACTGTATCAAATGCTTTTGCAAAATCCAGATACACCACATCTACGGGCCTTCCTTTATCTAGATGGCAACTCACCTCCTCCTAGAAGTTTATAAGATTGGTTTGGCAAGAACGATTCTTTATGAATCCATGCTTCCCTTAGTTGCTCTGCCTGCTTATACCAGTTTCAGATCTAATTAGAACAGAGATCGTGGTATATATAGTTAGGTAGGTACAAGCCAACAAATGACACAATGAAACTGCATTGCCAATGCACAATCTTATGCAAGTGAAAACACAAGGTGCAGATAGGAAGGTTTATAATACCTTTAACGACAGAAAGGAGGAGCCAGGAGCACCAATGGGGTACCTGCGAAAAGGAGTTTCGGGGCTGCTCTGTGCAATTCCTTTTGCACAGAGCAGGTTAGTATAGAGATGTTTTATTCATTTTTTTCCTTTTCCTTTTACAATAACTTTAATCTCTTTATGACCGTATACCTTACATATACGGCGGCAAGATGGCTCTGCTGTGCCAGATCTCGTACTACTTATATATGAGGCAACCTGGCTGTGCTGTGATTATACACAGTAGATGTCGATCAGCAGGTGCCAGCCTATGGATGAACTCTGGCACCCGCTGATCATCTGGAAAACACAGGAAAGGGCTCTGTCTATGTAAACAAGGCAGAGCTCTGTCCTGTCAGCAGGGAAGTAATAGATTTTCTTTCCCTGCAAAGCAGGAAATAAAATACATTACTTCCCTTAGTAAAGGTATCACACACAGTACACCAAAATACTGGTTAGGCACACATTTAAACCTTTGATTGCCCTAGATTTTTAACCCCCTCCCAGCCAGTGTCTTTGTACAGTGACTGCATATTTTTAGCCCCGATCACTGTATTCGTGTCACTGGTTCCCACAAAGTGTCAAAAGGTTTAGATTGTCCACCGCAATATCGCACTTTAAGTCTCTGATTTAAGTCTCGCCGCCATTACTAGTAAGAAATAAACAAAACTTCCAGTATATGTATCATAGTTTTGTAAACGCTATAACTTTTCCCCGAATTAATCAATTTATACGCTTATTGGGATTTTTTATTACCAAAAATATGTAGCAGAATAAATATTGTCCAAAATGTATGAAGACATTTTTATTTTTATTTTGTCCATGGACGGACACAGCTCCTTATAATTCTTGACTTGTGGGTTATGTTCCTGTCTATTAGGAGAGGACTAGGCAGACATGTTAGACATTTAAAACATGTAACTTTAGCAAAGCTAAACAGTCCCTCTGGTCATAACCCCTCACACTGCTTCAGCAGCTCAGCTCAGTTTTTTTCTGCCTAGTAGAGGAGAAGGACCTGGCTCCCTTTGGGTCCAGGGTCCTGAAGAAATTTTTTATGATTTTATTTTAAGAAATCTTCTATTAACTGCCGGCTGGGTAATATAGATCCTTGTAGTCCCCCCAGTCCGGCCATTGAGCGTGAGCAGACCTTAGCTACGTGCGGGGTCGGCCACAACATACCCCATGGCTCCAGGGGTGGCCGGTGAGCTATATGCTCCGGGGTTCACATATGACTGGGCTGCTTGCTGTCACAGTGGACCGGGCCGACAGCTACTCCGTACTGCTCGGATGTAGGTCTGTCAGGAACGCACCAGCGAGTCCTCACATGGATGGGTAAGTACGGTTCCTCCTGCCTCGGCAGGCTGGAACAGCTGGGCATTCCTGGGGGGGTCATTTAGGGGGTTTCCTAGGCCTCTCTTTCCACTCCCCCATCCCTTTTTTCCTCCTCCCCTTGCATGCGGGGCCTGCTGTGTGCGACCGAGGTGTGCCTGTGGGGGGGCTCTGGGTCCTGGCTGGGGGCTGCGGGTGTGTCCGGGTCCACTCTCACTATAGGTGTTCTGACTTTTGGGGGCCTCTTCCTCTGGGCCACTGCAGTACAGCGGCCTTCTCATCTGCCTCAGTATGATTGGCGCTGTTTTTTCAAAGCGCCGGCGCCATTTTCTTGTGGCCACGCTGCAGCTGTATGTGATACAGCTGGAGGCCGATTGGCGCCGTTTTTTCATAGCACCGGCGCCATTTTCTTGTGGCCGTGCTGCTGCTGTATGTAATGCAGCTGGTGGCCATTTTGTTGTGGCCGCACTTGGCGCAGTTACTACGGGCGGCCATTTTCTGGAAGCTCAAGCTCCTTTTTTATCTGAGGCATACGGCGGCCATATTTGTGTGGGTTTTCCACAGGTTTTGGCCTCTAGTGCTGGAATGGCCTTCTGAACAGCGCGGACGGCGCAGTTCACCCCTGAGACACCCAGATACACACTGTGCAGTGTGGGAGAGCGGACCGCGGTGCAGCTAGGAGGGTGGGCCTCTTTTTTAAAGTACCTTGTACTTAACTGTAGCCCATGAGGCGGTTCAAGGTGTGGGTCAGCATGGAGCCTGAAGCTGTTTCTTCCCCAGTCATTCTGGTGGCAACCGGTGCCCCTGCTCCTGAGCCCTAAGGACACTTTGTTGGCGGTCCTGGAACCATTGTTGCCAATATGGAAGCGGAGCGTGGCGCAGGAGGGTTTTAAAAGGCCCCCTTTCCCCCGCCATATTCTGGGGATGGCTCTGTCTCAGACTCGGGCCTGGCTGTGGCACAGGGCCCCTGCTCTGACAGGGCAGGGTCTGCTGACCAGGACCGTTCGGACAGTATGGGGGTCTCCATGTCCGTGTCCACGCAGGTCAATAATGCTGGGGCATCTACTGAAGTCCCTTCTGGGTTCCTCAAGCCGGCCTGCACTGAAAGGTTTTTCCTTATGGACTTAAGGAGCGGATTCCAGCCTTGGCTGTTTTCTTACAACGACCTTTAGCTCTTTCACTGGTGAGTACGTTTGCGCAGGGGGTCCGACATGTGGGCATCTGTCAATGCTTGCTACCCAGGTTGAACATGTATTTCTCTCTCTCTATATATATATGTGTATAAATACATATATATACATATACAAACTAAGAATCCATTTTTAATGCAATAGTTTACTATGAATGTGTAAGGGTATATAGTAGTGTGCAGAGGGTTAGTTCAGAACTTTCAGTGTTAAAGGGGGGTTCCACCTGTGATTTTTTATTTTTTTTAAAGTCCGCAGCTACAAACTCTGTAGCTGCTGACTTTTAATAAGGACACTTGCCGATCCCTCGATCCTGCCAGCTCCCGGCGCCACCATCCTCAGTAAGGGAAACAGGCAGTGAAGTCGTGCGGCTTCACTGCCCTTTTCCTACTGCGCATGCGCGATTCTCGTGGCTCTTTGTGAATGGGCCGGCTGCTCTCTGGGATACACACAGTTCCCAGAAGGCAGTGCACCCCATTCACAAGAAGACACCGAGTGTAGGACGAGGAAGAAGATCCACCGCGGAGGATGAAGAGGCAGATTAGGGACTTCCGCATAGCAACTGCTATTTCTGGTAAGTAAAAAAAATATTTTTTTTATTTATTTGTAGATTTTTGGTGTAAAAAATTTTCAGGGTGGAACTCCACTTTAACTTACATATATCATTTATATTGTGTGATATATGTAAGTTTTTTTAGTTTAAGCACATATCTGTGACAAGACCTGAGTCTGTAGCTCTCCTTACACCATGTATGTTTTACTATATGTTCATTAAAATATGCTTACTAAACTAGAACAAAAGGGGAAACATTTTTTTTATATTGGATAGAGAAAGGGTAGGTTATAAACTTTGTCAGGTTTTTTTCTTTTACCCTCTGTGTCCCATTAGGGATATTTTTTCTTTACCTGTCCCATAGCCAAAACAGGAAATGCGAGGAAATCCCTACAATATGACGGAATCACTTGTCAGCAAAACTAGTGTCCCTATTGGGAAATTCTCCCTCTATAAAGCCCTGTACACACGATTGGATATCCTATGGATTTTCGTCCGATGGATTTGACCATCGGAAATCCGATGAAACTGTTTTTCATCAGTCTTTGCCACACACCATCAGTCAAAAAACCGACGGCAAGAAAACGGCGGCACATTCAAAACGTACGACGCGCTATAAAAGGGCCGAACAAATCTAATGGCGCCACCCCTTGGGCTGCTTTTGCTGATTTCGTGTTACCGCGTGTTAGTAAAAGTTTGGTGAGAGACGATTCGCGCTTTTCAGTCTCCGTGCTTTGCAGATCGTTTCCTGGTGTTCAGTTTGTGCTTGTGGGTTTGTATTTGTGATTCAGTGCGTGCAGTCAGGTCGTTACTGCCTTGCAGTGCCTTCTTGGCCGTTAGTTTACTGTTTTTCAGATCGTTCTTTTCAGGCCTTGCTGTTCCACGGTGCGTTCTGTTTGAGTGTGTTCTGACCAGCCGACCGGTTTAAAACCATGTTTGAAGTGCGTTCTCGTTCTCGAGCTCGTGCTGGCTTTGGGCTTGGTGTTGCAGTTAACACTGTAACCCGAGTTCAGTCTGTGAACAGGGTGAGGAGGAGTTCATGGACTAAGAATTAGTTGCTCCAGCGGGACCAATTCTCTCATATGCCTCTGCTGCGGGAAATCCATGAGAATAACCCTGATGATTTCAGGAATTATTTTAGGATGACGGACCCCGTATTTCACCGTCTGTTGGATTTGCTGTCCCCCTATATCACGAGGCAGGACACTGTGATGCGCCAGGCCATCACTGCTGAGCAGAGGCTTATTGCCACGTTGAGATACCTGGCGACTGGGAGAAGCTTGCAGGACCTCAAGTTCTCAACAGGCATCTCCCCCCAGGCTCTCGGGATCATTATCCCTGAGACGTGTTCGGCCAGCATTCAGGTCCTGCAGAAGGACTATATGAAGGTAATTTTGCTCCTTTAACCTCACATTATATGTTTTGATTGTTTTTGAATCTTCTTTTTTTTTTTCCTCCTAACACAAATATGCCTGTTTGTAATATCCTGGTAATGTCCCCATTTTCCCCATGCCTTTTTTTTACCTGTAAAGCCCTTTTTGGGCCCTACATGCCTATTTCCCTTCACTAACCTCTCCAGCATGCTATCGTGGGCGCAAACCCAGCTAGTCTTCTATTTTCCTTTTCATTTTTGGGGGGTCATAGCCCTCGTAGTTTGACAACCCTCCCCCCCCCCAAAGATGTTAAAAAAAATTTAGTTCTCAATCAAGCTCAGCAGAGTGGTAGAGCGTTTTTTTTGATCCCCCACAATCACCTTAGCCCCCCCCCCCTTAGATTATTTTAGAATGTCCACTCAGCGGGGGTGAGGCATCTGCTAAGTGGGCCTTTGTTTATTGGTCGGAAAAACTCCCTTAAATAATAATGTTAGAATGATGTTGGTCACAAATGTTTTTGTGTGTAATCTGCTTGCACTGTAAACCTAAACCGTACTAATGTCTTCTTTTTGTTTGACTCCACAGTTCCCTAGCACACCACAGGAATGGCTGACTGTGGCCTCCCAATTTGCCCAGCGGTGGGATTTCCCCAACTGCGGAGGGGCAATTGATGGGAAGCACGTCCACATAGTGCCGCCACCCCATTCGGGGTCATACTATTTCAACTATAAAGGTTTTAATAGCATAGTGTTAATGGCGGTGGTGTCGGCACGGTACGAGTTCCTATATGTGGACGTGGGGAAGAACAGCCGGATGTCCGATGGCGGATCATTCGCGGAGACGGAGTTTGCTCACCGTCTGCAGGCTGGGGGTCTTGCACTGCCTCCAGATGCAGAGAACGTTGAAGGGCTCCCATTCGTTTTCATTGCGGATGAGGCTTTTGGACTAGGACCACACCTGATGCGGCCGTTTCCCCAATGCACCCTCACCCCGGAGAGGAGGGTTTTTAATTACCGGCTGGCCAGAGCCCGGAGAGTTGTGGAGAATGCCTTCGGGATAATGGCCAGCCGGTTCCGCCTGTTCCAGACAGCGATACATTTGGCGGATTATAAACTGAACCACATTGTCTACTGCTGCTTGTTGCACAATTTTCTACGCAAATTTGCGACACATTATGTCTCATCGTTTGGGCCTGAGGCCGGTCCATCAGAACTGATTAATCTGACCGGCCTCAGCACTGCCCGTACTGGCTTGGCCCCCCAAAGTGCCCGTGAAGTACGCCAGAAATACGTAGAGTACTTCACGGGTAGGGGGGCCATCGCAATGCCAGACCACATCTGACCGAGGATTTTACCTTTTTAAAATAAAGCAAAAATTTTTAATTCCTACAAACTTGTGTTGTCATTCTTGTATTTTGGGTTTATGTGTCTCCCAGGTTCTAGTAGTGCCAAGTGTATTTGTCCTTAGTAAATAGCCTCAAAACTCAGAGGGAAAAACACTGTTTTTGCATCTTCAGAACTGCTCTTGAGCATAGAAAGAACAAGGCACACCTTTTTTACACTTCCCAAATCTTTTTATTGATTGCACCACATATTTTTTATTCTTTTTGAAATACTAGCCTTTTTTTTTGTGGTGCGGCTTTATTTGCAGAAACATGCATGGTCGAAAGCCATTTTTTTTTTCCAAAAAAAGGAAGAAAATAAAACAGTGAAAAATACAAACAGGAGATGGGGTGATGTTACCCCTGATCCATCCCAAATGTGAAGAACAACACTTTATTTTTGGGGCTCAAATGGGTATCTTCAACATGATCCCATGGCTAAGGTAAACATGTGCTATCTGCCATCATGGGGGATCAATGGACGTGCTTTGGGGGTGAAAACCCTTCCTCTCACCTACTTGAGGAGGGAGGAAGAGGTTGCACCCCCAAAACAGGGACATAGATATCCTGTGACGGCAGATAGCACATGTTGAGTCAGTGTGTGCATCTTCACATTTGGGCTGGTGGAAATCCCAGAGATAATTTCAGACACATAACAAAACACACAAAAAGGGGGGGGTTCACACTATTCTCCCCAAAATATCTATCATATTTTTATATTTTTGCTCAATCACAATCATTCTCTTTCTCATAATGTCCATTTCGCTACTGCATTCCATGATTTCCTGAATGATTATTTTGGCGCTGGCACTCGAGAATGGCGGATTTGGACTTCCTGACACACCCCCACGTTCAGTCCCTAAAAAGAAACCAAAATTTTTAAACTAGGCAGGCCTACATCTGTATTTACCTTGAAGTTGTGGTGACAGACACTGACCTGTTGTGCTGATAAGCTCCACCTCCCCTTCCTCCACCTCCCCTTCCTCCACCTCCGCTTCCTCCACCTCCGCTTCCTGAACCTGCTGATCTTGGTCTGCTTTGGGATCTTCGGGGAGTTTCTGTGGTGTTGGGTTCCTCGTCTCATGAGCATGGTGTCCTCCCAGTCTCCTCTCCCCTATGGGAATTTAAAAAATAATGTATACTTTAGCACACAGACTTTTTAAAGGCCTGCAAAGGGATTCTCAATGTTTTGAAGTGGGGTACAATTGATATTTGGCCCTGAGTTCCAACATGAACATATGTGATCTTGCAAACTAAACAAAGCAACATGTTATTTTTGAGGACACTCACAAATACACTTGGATAACCACCAAGGTATCCACTGGACCACCTGTGTGTGACACCGTTAAGAAATTTGGTCATGTGGCCCAGAGTATAGTATCTTGATGAAGAACAAAAAAGAGTACACAACTGCTGGAGTGTCATCTCCTTTACCCAGAATACAGATTATCCTTTCATTCACATTCGAGTTTTCCTTACAACACATCATCTAGCCAACAATGTGTAGATAAACATTGTTGAAGTAAAATGAGGCATGACCGCATGTAGTTTACGTGGATATGTGCCAAACATGTTTGGGGGAAGAGCAGCAATATTTTTATCCACACATTTAGCAAATAAGTGGACTCTCCACTTAACATAAAATATGAGATTTAAAAATGTGAACCCAGTCAAGCCAAGCACATGTTGCAAAACATGGAAGAATACATATTACAATGTGAAAGAACACAGTAAAATAAACTTACTTTTTTCTATGCTATTTAAAAGCTTCTTTTCTTTCTCGTACATCACGGGACACAGAGCGACATAGTCATTACTAATGGGTTATATAGTTACCGTCAGGTGCTGGCACTGGCAACTTCCAAAACCGGAAGTACCCTCCCCTATATAAGCCCCTCCCATCCGGGAGCACCTCAGTTTTTTGCCAGTGTCTAAGGTGTTGGCCAAGAAGAAACATGTGTTTTTCACTGAGCTTGCGTACAGGTTCTTTTGGGCCTCAGTAAGCTATTCCGGATCCGACCAAAAAAGCTTCATAGCTAAACGGTCGGTACCCGGGCCTTGCAGAGAAGAGCAAGGTTCTGCCTGTAATGCTTCTCTTAGGAGAGCTGGACCCTGGGATCCAGAGCTCTGGTCATACCCACGACCAAGATGTTTTCTGTGCAGGGTGCTATACAGGTCCAGGGGAGTGGAATCCTTGGGAACCCGGTCCCTGAAGGTTTGATTACAATGCCTGCCGTGATAGGTGAAGTTTGGGCTTTTGTGGACCAAACAAAGTCCTGCGGCGGGGAACAGGTAAGTGGGGGCCCCCAGGAACTTGGTTCTATTGGGGGACCCCCAAGCCTAATTTGTCTTTCTGTCTGTTACCTAACGGTATTCCCGCTAATATCTGTGCATGCCTGTAACTACTAAAAAAATGTAATAATTTTTAATGGTGGTCAAGAAAAAAAAAAAAAAAAAAGAATGTTTTTTTATATATATGTTTAGTATATTAAACTGCGGTACCTGTGTTTGTCCACTAGAGGCCGCTGTGGAATGTTTTTCTTGTCATATGGACTAGTTTCTTCTCAGAGAACAAAGTCCAGGCAGCTGGTGAGTTCTCCTACAGGAAACTGTTTCCTCTGCCATGTTGCAGTGTTCGTCTATCCCCCGGCCTGCGGCAAAGGGGGCCCTGGCTCCTGTCCCTGGTTTCCATGTTTGAAAATTAGCGCCGAGGCGCACGTGGCCGCGCGCGTGCGCGTGCACGCGCCTCTATATATAGAGGTGGCCGGAAAAAGGGGCGGGGCCTGGGGGATGACGCTCTGTGCGCGCCGCAGCGCTTCTGCGCATGTGCGGGCGTCCCAGCAGGTTTTTAAAAAAGCCACATTATTGCAGTAAGCTGGCTATGAAGTACAGAGACAGAGCTGGCAACATTTAAAGGCATACAGCAAGCGGTTGATACAGGCATCCCCTAGAAAGGCACATTAGTAGACACCAACTGTGATATAGCAGCAATTGTGCTAGACTATTCTCAGTAAAAGTGGTGTATTACGGCTGGAATACCTCAGCTTTAGGCTTAGGAATATGCCGTCCAGTAGCTCCGGAACTGAATCTTCCAGGAAGCGAAGGGGGTCTCATCGGGCTCTGAGGATCTTGGGCATACTCCTGCTGCACCAGTCTCCCCTGAAGTTCAGAGGTAAGTGACCGTAGAGACCCCGCAGGGGTACTTGGTACTGTGGCTGTCCTCAGTCACCTGCTCCTGTGTATGTAACAGAGGAGGTTTTTTCCTCAGCTCTGGGAGGATTAGAGAGAGATTGTCAAAATTTATCGCTGCCTCCCTGTCAGGGAAAGCACGCCCGATCTCCGTCTCCTCCTTCAGAGTGCCTGTTAGCAGAGCAACAGTCCCATACAGGGATCGACCTGCCTGAAGGGGATCAGGATAAGGTTGATTCTGTTATAGAGGAATCAACAGTGGGGGAACCTTTTCTCAGCATCTCAAGCTGAAAGATTATGGGTTCAGTCTCTGACTAACATGGTCCGATCAGCATTTAAAAATGCACCTTGCGGAACCATCAACCACTACTGTATCCTCGTTGGGGTCGCTAGAAGCCCCCAGACTGTTTGTTCTTTTCCACTTCACCCTTTACTGAAAGGGCTCATTTACCAGGATTGGGAACGTCCTGAGAAAATATTTATTCCCCCAAGAGATTTCCGGTGGTCTATCCCATGGAGGATAAGTTCATCAAAAAAAAAAAAAAAAAATGGAAGGTCCCTACAGTGGACGCAGCCATCTCTTGTATGTATAAATCACTGACATGTCCAGTGGATAATGTCCAAATGTTCAAGAACCCAATAGATAAAAGATTGGAGTCCTTATGAAAATCTGCTTGGTGATACAACCAGCAGTAAGCAGCTATTGGGGTCCGCTAAGCAGTGAAGGATCAGTTGAAACAGGTCTTGAGGGACTTGACAGATCAGCAGGCTTTGCCCTAGCTGATCTACCTAGAGCCTTAGGCTTTGCGGTTGACGCCATAGAGGATTCAGTCCATCAGGCCTCCCGCCTTACGCTGTCTATAGTACATATGCGTAGGCTCCTATGGCTCAGAAACTGGTCTGCTGAAGCTCCCTGTAAAGAATGGCTGGTTAGCGTCCCATTTCATGGTGAACGCTTATTCAGGGAAAACCTGGACAAATATATCCAGAAAATTTCCAGCGGTAAAAATACGCTCTTGCCGGTTAAAAGCAGAGTTAGAGGTCCCTCTTTAAGAGGCCTGCTTCTCCAGTCCCTGGGGCATCGGCTGTGTAACAGTTCCGACGGCCTCCTCGGTCAAATCCCGGGGGTAAAAAACAGGGACAGTAGCAGGGTAATGAGAAACCCTGGGTCAGGGGAGGTACAAAACCTCCCCCAAAGTTAAATTCATTGAAGCCCCCACTCAGTCGGGTGGGGGGAGGACTCCAGTTGTTCGCAAAGAGACCTGGCGGGACACGATCAAGACAGATAGGTGCTCTCCGCAGTAGGTTTGGGATACAGTTTGGAGTTAAAAGACTCTCCTCCTTCCCATTTTGAGGTCAAACGTGCCAAGGGATCCCCGGAAGAGAGAGTCCCTCCTGTTGGCACTAGAACAACTATTGCTCCAAGGAGTAATTATGGAGGTTCCCCTGGAAGAATGAGGGTTCGGGTCTTACTCAAACCTCTTTACAGTCCCGAAGCAAACGCGGACGGGAGGCCCATATTAATTCTAAAAGGGCTATACAAATTCCTGTATATCAGGACTTTCCGATGGAGTCGATCCGATCGGTGGCCACTGCCCTACAAGGGGAGGATTGGTTAGCCACGATCGACATCAAAGATGCTTATTTGCACATTCCCATCTTTCCAGTCCACCAAAAATTTCTACGCTTTGCAGTAGAAGGGCGCCATTTTCAGTTCAGAGCCTTACCCTTCGGTTTGGCCACAGCACCAAGAGTGTTCACAAAAATTCTGGCCCTTTATTGGCCAATCTAAGAACACAAGGTGTAATGATAATGGCATATCTGGATGACTTGTTGCTGATAGACCACTCAGTGAAAAAACTAGACGTGGTCGTTCACAAGACGATCAAGTATCTGGAATCTCACGGTTGGATTATCAACCGAGACAAGTCAGCCCTAAAAACCAGTCAAAAGTCTGGAATACTTGGGGCTAAGGTTGGATTCAGGCCAGAGAAAAATATTCTTGCCTCGAGGAAAGGTGTTGTCTTTGAAAGATTTGATCCACTTAGTGGGTACAAAAAAGACAGCCGTCCATACGCCTGTATATGAGGCTGCTGGGAAAAATGGTGGCATCATTCGAAACAGTACCCTACGGTCAATTCCATTCAAGGAATTTGCAAGGGGCCATACTGTCAGCCTGGAACAAAAAAGTTCAGGCCCTAGACTTACAATGTCCTTGTCCCCTTCCGTTCGCAAGAGCCTCCGTTGGTGGTGGGTTCCCCAGAATCTGGAAAAAAGGAAATCCTTCAGTCCGATTTCTTGGAAGGTGGTCACTACAGATGCCAGCCTTATAGGCTGGGGAGCAGTACTGGAGCAATAGTCTCTCCAGGGCAGATGGTCGGATGCAGAAAAGGCCCTGCCCATCAATCTCTTAGAGATACGAGCAGCCCGGTATGCCCTAGTAGCATGGACATCCAAACTCCAAGGGTCCCCTGTCAGAATTCAATCAGACAATGCCACAGCAGTGGCATATATCAATCATCAGGGGGGCACCAGGAGTCGTGCAGCCCAGAGGGAAGTAAATTACATCCTGAAATGGGCAGGAAAAATATGTCCCAGCCATATCTGCGGTATTCATTCCAGGAGTGGAGAATTGGAAGGCGGACTTTCTAAGTCGCCAGCAATTAGGCCCAGAGGAAGGGTCCCTTCACCCCGAGGTTTTCTGGACAATATGTCAGCGGTGGGGAACATCGGATGTAGATCTTCTAGCATCCAGATTCAACGCAAAGGGGGATAGGTTTGTCTCTCGGACAAGGGATCCCCTAGCTTGCGGCTCGGATGCCCTAGTGTTCCCTGGGGATCAGTTCAAGCTGATATATGCATTCACACCGCCACAATGGTTACCTCGATTACTCCGCAGAATCAGGGTAGAAAAGAAACCAGTGATTCCGGTGGCTCCAGCGTGGCCCCGAAGAGCGTGGTACGCGGAGATTGTAAAATTTCAGTGGGGAGTCCTTGGACTCTCCCACGTCGTCCGGCTTTCGCAAGGACCGATATACCACCCTTCCTTACCAGCCCTAGGTTTGACGGCCTGGCTATTGAAGCCCACATTCTAAAAAAGAGAGGGCTCTCTAATGCTGTGGTATCTACCATGATCAATGCCAGGAAGCCGGTATCCAGGCAGATCTACTATAAAATCTGGAAGGCGTACATCGCGTGGTGTGAGGCCAAGAAATGGCATCCACATAAGTACGTAATAGGTAGGATTCTGGACTTCCTACAGTGGGCTGTAGATAGGAAGCTTGCCTTGAGTACTATCAAGGGTCAGATTTCGGCCTTGTCAATATTTTTTCAAAGGCCCTTGGCTTCGCATTCACTAGTCAAAGCCTTTATACAAGGAGTGATGCGTATTAGGCCTCCGGTTAATATTCCCATATGTTCATGGGATCTAAACTTGGTTCTGTCGGTTCTACAGAAACAACCATTTGAACCATTACAGCATATTTCCTTGGTGCTTCTCACCAGGAAATTGATTTTTCTAGTAGCCATTTGTTCGGCTAAAAGAGTATCGGAATTAGCAGCTATGTCCTGTAAGGAGCCATATCTGGTTATCCATAAGGACAGAGTAGTGTTACGTCCTCATCCAGCCTTTCTTCCTAAGGTGGTATCGAGGTTTCATTTGAACCAAGATGTGGTTCTTCCTTCTTTTTTCCCCAAACCTACTTCGGTAGAGGAAAAGTTATTGCATTCTTTGGATGTAGTAAGAGCAGTTAAAGCTTATCTAAAAGCCACTGCTCAGATTCGCAGAACGGATACTTTGGTTATTCTGCCGGAAGGCCCCAGAAAGGGTCAGGCAGCGTCAAAATCTACTTTAGCCAAGTGGATTCGACAGGTCATAATACAAGCCTATGGCTTGAGAAGGAGACCGCCTCCGTTCAAAGTTAGAGCGCACTCCACGAGAGCAGTTGGAACTTCATGGGCAGTGCATCACCAGGCCTCCCTGGCTCAAATCTGTAAGGCCGCAACAGGGTCTTCAGTACACACGTTTACTAGGTTCTACCAGGTGGACGTTAGAAGTCAGGAGGATGTCGCCTTTGGGTGCAGTGTGTTGCAGGCCGCAAAAGATCCTCATGTCTGATAGCGCTCAGCTTATATATGGTGTATCCCCCCCCTCATTTGGCATTGCTTTAGGACATCCCATTAGTAATGACTATGTCGCTCTGTGTCCCGTGATGTACGAGAAAGAAAATAGGATTTTTATAACAGCTTACCTGTAAAATCCTTTTCTTGGAGTACATCACGGGACACAGAGCTCCCGCCCCTCTTTGGGGACACTTATTGCTTTGCTACAAAACTGAGGTGCTCCCGGATGGGAGGGGCTTATATAGGGGAGGGTACTTCCGGTTTTGGAAGTTGCCAGTGCCAGCACCTGACGGTAACTATATAACCCATTAGTAATGACTATGTCGCTCTGTGTCCCGTGATGTACTCCAAGAAAAGGATTTTACAGGTAAGCTGTTATAAAAATCCTATTATACTGCTCCGGCTCCCTGATCTTGAGGTC
The DNA here is from genome assembly GCA_029206835.1 of Rana muscosa. Classification (NCBI taxonomy): domain Eukaryota; kingdom Metazoa; phylum Chordata; class Amphibia; order Anura; family Ranidae; genus Rana; species Rana muscosa. The sequence continues at coordinate 29,806,979 of CM055121.1, read as the reverse complement.
TGACCACCTTTTACGGAGTTGTTCCTTGGATCTCCTGACCCCATATTTTTTATAGAGACTCTTCACCACTTTGTCCATAATTTGTGACTTCCGGAGATTAGGGGTGTCGTATGGGCCATGCTTAACGTCGTAATCCTTCCTCCGCAGAATGTCCACCATCTCCTCCATCTCAGAAAAAGACATATTAGTCGCCTTGTATCTTTTTTTACAGGATCGGGACGTTTCCGCCTCCGGGCTTTCCTCGTCGGTAATTTCTACTAAAGAAGCCACCTGTGTCTGCGACATGTCACCGTCTCACACTGTGCGCCGATCGTTAAGGGGCGGGGAAATGCGGAAAAAGTCCGTCATGGGCGGGCGACGAGGGCGGAGTTACACGCATGCGCAGGGTATAAAAAGGGGAAAGAAGTTATTAGGGATGCGCGGAGTAAGGACGACCGGAAGTGAACCAACGAAGTGAACTAAGGTAAGAAGGGAACTCGGGCCTGCAGTGGCATATTAATGGGTCATGATTGTAAAGGGCAATATTGTGATAAGTTGAGGAGAAAGAATTCTGATCCTTTTATTTTTTTTTTATTTTTTTGTACTTGCTGATCCAAATAGATGCATAAACTAAGAGAGCCGGAGGTGATGCTGATTTTTATCGAAAAGTATAAGGAACAGCGCAACCTGTGGGAGCTCAAACACTCTGCGTATCACAAAAGTGATGTACGACGGGCAACTATTACCAAATTAGCAGAGGATATGAAGCCATGGATCCCAGATGCAGACTACACAATGATCAATAATAAAATCAACAACCTGCGCAATTCTTATAAAAAAAAATACAAGGAAGTGCGCCAGTCCAAGAGATCAGGAGCAGCAGCCGACGATGTAGTAAAGCCCAAGCTGTGGTACTACAGACATCTCCAATTTCTGGATGACCAGATCGAGGCCAGGGAATCTATTTCCAGCCTTCCCTCAACCCTTCCTTCCACCCTTCCCTCCAGCGTTCCTTCCACCCTTCCCTCCACCCCTGCAGAGGCGAGGAGGAGCCTCCCGAGCTAGAAGAGCCAGATCTTCACATCTTCAGCCCGGTATAGTATTTTTGATCATAATTATTGTCCACTAAGTAATATTTAATTGAACTGTTTTGATTAGCCATAAAGGATCCAATCCCCCTGCCTCAAAAAAAAAACAGTACTGAGTTCAAAATTGTGTGTGATCGATTCCTCAAATAATAGAATTTTTCATTTTATTTTATAAATAGGATGAGGCAAGCCAGGAGGAAGAGGGTCAGGAGTGTGACAGGCAGGAGGAGGCAGGGCCCAGTGGTACTCAGCAGGTCCCCAGGCCTAGTGGCAGCACCGTCTCCCAAGTGGCTCCCCTCCACGTCAGACCGCCAAAACAACGGCGGATGACACAAGTGGAGGAGGAGTCACTAAAGATGATTCAGGAGGCTGCTGCCATTATGAGGGCCCCCCTCAACCCTACGGAGGGGTTTAGCACATATCTGGCGGATAAGCTGCTCAGAATGGAGGCGGGACAATGGGCCCTCTGTGAGCATCTCATCTATATGGCCGTACACATGGGGGCGAGGGGACAGCTGACTGAGGCCACCCATATCTCACATCAGCCCAATCCCTCTCCTCCTCCTCCTGCCACATCACCACCCACAGTGGCCCAGCCTGCAAGGGTGCGTGGACGGGGCCGTGGAGAGAACGCTGCAGAGAGGCGTAGAAGGAAGGCTACAAGGAAGAGCAGGAGGTGATTCCCTGGCCTCGAGCTGCTCATCCAGAAATTGAAGGTTGATGGAGTACCACAGCTTGGGATGATGTATGTCTTTGGCTGCTGCTCCTGATTTCATGCTGTTGTTGATTTTATTATTGATCATAGTCAGGTCTGCATTTGGGATCGAATGACTTTATATTCTCTGCTAATTTGGGAATAGTTGCCCTTCGGTTTTTGTTTTGTTTATTTCTGAAATAAAGGGAAATTTGATTTCAGCAAACCTACATGCCTGATGTGGTTTTTTTGTGAAGTAGCAATAAGATTGCATAAATACAATGTGTAATTAATAACAAGGGACACCAACCTCCATGATTTGTGAAAAATAAAATATTATGTTGTTCTGAGAAATTGACACACCCAAAAATGCACAACAAAATTAAAGACCAAAAAAAAAAGGGGGAATTTGTGAGGTCGGCCTTGAAGAATTTTAATAATTATTCCTCAAATCACAAGATAAAAGAAAGACATACGTTTGTCAGAACTCATGAGAAAGTTCTGCTGCCAAAATGACATTTAAAAAACCGCTCGAAAGCAAAAAAACATGCGCTGCAATAAACAAAGCAATAACTTGCAGAATGACGAATGTGCTCTCTCCATTAGGAACGCTAGTTTTACAAGAACGAGCGCTCCCGTCTCCTAATTCAGTCTGAGCATGCGTGGGTTTTTGAACCAATGGACTTGCCCATAGACGATCGGAAATTCCCATCGGTTTTTTATCCATCGGAAAATTTTAAAACAAGTTCTATTTTTTCCAACCGATGGAAAAAAGACCGATGAGTACCATACACGATCGGTTTGTCTGATGAAAACCATCCATCGGACGGTTTTCATCAGTTAAACCGATCGTGTGTACGGGGCTTAACTTTTTTGGATGGAACCCAAAATGTGGGATTTTCCTTTACTCTTACATTTGATAATTGTAAACATGACCCAGTAGGGAATGTAAATCTTCCTAACGGGAGCACAGACTATACACTATTGGTGTTCTAATCCCTCTCCACTCTATCCAATCCTAAAAAAAAAAGTTTTGCTTTGGCTTCAGTTATACATTGAGTGTCTCTTCTAAAGTGAGTTTTTAACGTTTTTAATGACTGTATGTAATAAGAAACGTGGCGCTTGCTCAATGTATAGTGTGATAAATCCTCAAACACAATATAAAATGCAAATGTGATAATACTTGTGCAATTATACACAAATAAACATTTTCTTCACACACCATAAATTGCAACAATAATAAAGTGACAACGCAGTAAAAACATGTGATAAACGTGCCTAATCTTAAAGTTCATAAATAAAGTGCTTGTGCAGAAAATTTAATCCAGTAAATCCAAATGCTTACACCATCCGTAGTGCGCCAGGGATTTGCCCCAGCCTCTCACATTAGACGAAGACCCCTACAGGTCTAGTGAAGCCTCTGTATAACCGTGACTCCAAGCTCCAAGGCAGTAAAATGTAAAAGTCAAGTTAAGAAGTCACGTGATCTGTGACGCAACGCGGTGGGGGGAACGGGGGTGACGTCACTTTCGGTCGCGGCCGAGACCGTAAGTCCTGTTTTTTGTTAATTGGCTGGGATAAATATATAAATTTTATATACTAGTGGAGGCGCTGAGTAAAATTACTCGTGATAAATAAACAAAATACCAAGTGTAAAAACAATACAAATTATAATACCAAAACACCAGCCTGCCTAGCGTGCTAAATTGAACTGTGTATAACCAAAGTGAAATTTATACAAGATTTCCCAGATCTTGCATAGGTATGTGTAAAGTGAGCTCCTGTAAATCAATACAGAAAAAAAATATTATCATACCTTAATACAAATTTACATTTGTGAGAAAAATATATATAAATGGTGAGTTCATATATCAAGTGTCAATCAAGTCCTTATAATCAATGAATGGAAGATAAATCAAGTGAAAAATCTGAAGAGCTGCAAACAGAAAATCCATAGATTGTGACAACTGTCAGAAATCCACCTTCACCGACTGAGAAAGGCGAATCACCCAAATGTGCTCAAATAAGGATGGCAGCTTACCAAATGAAGTTGACCCTTTTACTTAAAAAAGAAGTCAAATGTGCTTGCAGCAAAAAACTTTGCTTAGGTTAAATGGAGATGATGTCGGACCAGAACCGCTGCCTCAGGGAGGCTCAGATAAGGATATGAAATGAAAATAATGCAGTAATAGCGTAATTCCATTTATTAGGCCAAATCAATGTAAAAGTTAAAAAGCCAAATGCCTGCTTACTTGTATAAGTGCCACAAACCCGGCACTGAGGCTGGATAGCATAACAGGGAGATGGAAAGGTTGTCCCGTCTGTGGATATCTGGCGTGCGTTCCACCTACGATAATGGAGGAGCCAGAGGGACCGGAAGTAGCGTCTGTACGTGACCTAGTACCGCCTCGACGTACGTTTCGTATCACACGTCATCAGGAAGCGTACTAGGTCACTGGTGAGGGAAGACTTTTATATGAATGCCAATCAGCCGCCCCAGGGAGGAGTTTGAAATTTGCATCCAGCGTCCATCCCGGGTTTCTAGGCTACATAATGCTAACGTGACCAGCATGTCACGTGTAATAACAAAACCAGACCATAACAACGATCGGTGTAAGGTTTACACAATATACATATAGCAAGACATGGTACCACAGTAATGAGCAATATATATATTTTGGCTTATCAAACCATCTCAAATTTATAAAATTGAGCACTTTAAAGTTTATTAAAAATAATTAAAAAATTAATATAAAAATAAAAATAATAATAAATGTAGAAATTTTAAAAACCCAATACATATACTCTCTTTACTCAAAGGAGGACTAAACCATTAGCATCGGTAAGTACCCTAATGGAAATTATTACAAAAATAAAATAAATTTATTCATTAGTTAAAAAACAATTGAGGTCCAGGTCTATATTTAACCCATGTGGCTGCATCGTCCCCAACCGGTACAGCCACTGGGTCTCATTCTGGGAGATGGCCTTTTTAAGATCCGTTCCTCGCCAGTTGTGAATAGCTCTGTCTATCCCATACAACTTGAGTTGACGGGGATCTTTATCATGAAAATGTAGAAAATGTCTTGATACACTGTGGTTGGGGAAACCCTTCGCTATGTTTGCCACATGCTCATTTATTCTTATTCTAAGTTCTCGTGTGGTGCGCCCCACATACTGAAGCGAACATGGGCACTCTAAGACATATGTGACATTTTTTGAATAGCATGTTATCAAAGGTTTGATTTTGAATTCTTGCTTGGTTAAAAAGGATTGAAATTTGGTGATCTTTTTTGTGTGTCTAATAGTGGTACGACAGGATTTGCACCTAGTACAATAATGGAACCCTGACCCATCAAGGAAAGTTGGTGGTTTTGCAGGGGGGTCCGGGACATTTGGTGCGATCATGTTCCTCAGACCCGGTGCCCTCCTATAAATGAATTTAGGTCTATTTGGCAACACATTCTCTAAATCTTTATCTTTTAGTAATATAGGCCAAAATTTCTTAAAGACCTGTTCAACATTTTTATATTGCCTATGGAAACCTGAGATAAACGCCAATTCTCCTGTGACTGTTTTTTTCTTTTTAAAGGTTAACAAAGAGTCCCTATTCATAGCAAAAACTTCATTTTTGGCTTTAAGGAGCATATGCCGAGAATACCCCTTAGTATTAAACTTTTCGGTAAGGATTGCGGCCTGTGTGTCAAACTCTGTTATGCTATCGCAATTCCTCCGAATACGCATATACTGGCCTTTTGGTATGGCCCCTAACCAACTGGGGTGATGGCAGCTATTAGTTGGCACAAAGGCGTTCCGATCAGTCGGTTTAAAGAACGTCCTTGTGCCAACTCGGTTGTCCTTTTTGATCAAAGTAAGATCCAAGTAGTTGATAGTAATCAAATCAAATACAGCTGTGAATCTCAGGCCATAGTGATTGTGGTTGAGTCGCTGAAGAAATAGTTCCAACGAATTCTGCGATCCCTCCCACAACACAATCACGTCATCAATATATCTTTTATAATATATTAAGGCTTTATGATTATCTCGGTAAATGGTTTCCCCTTCCCATTTGTTCAATACCAGGTTGGCTACGCTTGGGGCATATCGGGCCCCCATGGCTACCCCCTTGGTTTGATTGTAAAACCTATCTTGTGCCCAAAAGTAATTATTTCCCATTGCTTGTTGCAGTCCATCAATCAGGAAATCAATCTGGGCCTTCCTTAGCCCAGATTGATCCATTAATGCCATTCTGACTGCTACTATAGCATCTTTCTGGTTAATGTTGGTATACAATGATTCGATATCAATAGTAACCAAAAGAGTATCATCTGTCACTACAATGGTTGATAGGGATTTTATGAGTTCTCGACTATCTTTCAAATATGATTTCCCCTGAATCACCAAGGGTTGTAAATAGGTATCGAGATATTCCCCCACTCTTGAGTATAATGATCCTATTCCACTGATGATAGGTCTGCCTGGAGGTTGATCTTTATTTTTATGAATTTTGGGTACTATGTATAGCACCGGGGTACGTGGCACCCGTGGTATGAGGTATTGAGCCTCCTTACTATCCAAAATATTTTGGGTAACTCCATGGGTAACCCAAGTGGACAATTCGGTTTTCAATCTGGTCAGGGGATCTGATAAAAGTGGTTTATAGGTACTGGTATCCCCTAGTAGGCGTTGAATCTCATTATAGTAACTTTCTTTGGTGAGTATCACTACTCCACCACCCTTATCCGCCGGGCGGATTACTATATTTTTATTTTCTTCAAGTTTCTTGATTCCATTTACCAAAGATCGATTTATTCTAGTTTGTTTGACATTTAGTGATTTGATTTCATCCTGTACCATATGTTTAAATACCTCTATATGATGATGGGTTCCTTTGTGTGGGTTGAATACAGAGTTATTTCTCAAACCACTGTGTTGATACCCCGATTCCACCTCTTGGGAAGGGTGGGCAAAATCATGTGAAGCAAAGAATTTTTTAATATTGAGTTTCCTGACATACTTTTCTACATCAATGAATAATTCAAATTTGTTAATATTTTTATCTGGCGCAAATTTGAGACCTTTCTCTAAAACCTCATACTCTTCCTCTGTAAAAGAAGTTCCAGCTAAGTTAAAAATGCCTGACTTTAATGGACCTTAAAGCCAAAAATTAAGTTTTTGCTATGAATAGGGACTCTTTGTTAACCTTTAAAAAGAAAAAAACAGTCACAGGAGAATTGGCGTTTATCTCAGGTTTCCATAGGCAATATAAAAATGTTGAACAGGTCTTTAAGAAATTTTGGCCTATATTACTAAAAGATAAAGATTTAGAGAATGTGTTGCCAAATAGACCTAAATTCATTTATAGGAGGGCACCGGGTCTGAGGAACATGATCGCACCAAATGTCCCGGACCCCCCTGCAAAACCACCAACTTTCCTTGATGGGTCAGGGTTCCATTATTGTACTAGGTGCAAATCCTGTCGTACCACTATTAGACACACAAAAAAGATCACCAAATTTCAATCCTTTGTAACCAAGCAAGAATTCAAAATCAAACCTTTGATAACATGCTATTCAAAAAATGTCACATATGTCTTAGAGTGCCCATGTTCGCTTCAGTATGTGGGGCGCACCACACGAGAACTTAGAATAAGAATAAATGAGCATGTGGCAAACATAGCGAAGGGTTTCCCCAACCACAGTGTATCAAGACATTTTCTACATTTTCATGATAAAGATCCCCGTCAACTCAAGTTTTATGGGATAGACAGAGCTATTCACAACTGGCGAGGAACGGATCTTAAAAAGGCCATCTCCCAGAATGAGACCCAGTGGCTGTACCGGTTGGGGACGATGCAGCCACATGGGTTAAATATAGACCTGGACCTCAATTGTTTTTTAACTAATGAATAAATTTATTTTATTTTTGTAATAATTTCCATTAGGGTACTTACCGATGCTAATGGTTTAGTCCTCCTTTGGGTAAAGAGAGTATATGTATTGGGTTTTTAAAATTTCTACATTTATTATTATTTTTATTTTTATATTAATTTTTTAATTATTTTTAATAAACTTTAAAGTGCTCAATTTTATAAATTTGAGATGGTTTGATAAGCCAAAATATATATATTGCTCATTACTGTGGTACCATGTCTTGCTATATGTATATTGTGTAAACCTTACACCGATCGTTGTTATGGTCTGGTTTTGTTATTACACGTGACATGCTGGTCACGTTAGCATTATGTAGCCTAGAAACCCGGGATGGACGCTGGATGCAAATTTCAAACTCCTCCCTGGGGCGGCTGATTGGCATTCATATAAAAGTCTTCCCTCACCAGTGACCTAGTACGCTTCCTGATGACGTGTGATACGAAACGTACGTCGAGGCGGTACTAGGTCACGTACAGACGCTACTTCCGGTCCCTCTGGCTCCTCCATTATCGTAGGTGGAACGCACGCCAGATATCCACAGACGGGACAACCTTTCCATCTCCCTGTTATGCTATCCAGCCTCAGTGCCGGGTTTGTGGCACTTATACAAGTAAGCAGGCATTTGGCTTTTTAACTTTTACATTGATTTGGCCTAATAAATGGAATTACGCTATTACTGCATTATTTTCATTTCATATCCTTATCTGAGCCTCCCTGAGGCAGCGGTTCTGGTCCGACATCATCTCCATTTAACCTAAGCAAAGTTTTTTGCTGCAAGCACATTTGACTTCTTTTTTAAGTAAAAAGGTCAACTTCATTTGGTAAGCTGCCATCCTTATTTGAGCACATTTGGGTGATTCGTCTTTCTCAGTCGGTGAAGGTGGATTTCTGACAGTTGTCACAATCTATGGATTTTCTGTTTGCAGCTCTTCAGATTTTTCACTTGATTTATCTTCCATTCATTGATTATAAGGACTTGATTGACACTTGATATATGAACTCACCATTTATATATATTTTTCTCACAAATGTAAATTTGTATTAAGGTATGATAATATTTTTTTTCTGTATTGATTTACAGGAGCTCACTTTACACATACCTATGCAAGATCTGGGAAATCTTGTATAAATTTCACTTTGGTTATACACAGTTCAATTTAGCACGCTAGGCAGGCTGGTGTTTTGGTATTATAATTTGTATTGTTTTTACACTTGGTATTTTGTTTATTTATCACGAGTAATTTTACTCAGCGCCTCCACTAGTATATAAAATTTATATATTTATCCCAACCAATATTTTGTTCCATTTTTTGGAATATTTGGAGAGCAGCTTTAATTTATTTTTGTTGTTATATTAGGCGCGAGATTTTCTTTTTTATTCACTGTTTTTTGTTAAGCTGAACATCGCTAGTTTAAACTGTACGTTTGCTCTTTTGTTTAATAAATATTACATTGGATTACTGCACCATGGAGAACTTTTTTTGTTGCCTGTGAACTGCATATGGTGGGAAGTGAGGACCTCTAAAGAGATTATCAGCACCAGTGGGAGCCTTATTGTCTATCTGGCTGGATGTCATTGGAGAAAAGTTAACAGAGCAGGTAAGTATGACATGTTTATTATTTAAAGGAAAACCAACAAGACTTTAGTATCACTTTAAACATAGGGTACAAGTGTCACTGAAGATCCATAGATGGTAAACATACCTGCTTGCAGATGCAAAGACCCTCAAATCACTGTGTCAGGTAAACATACCGTATGCTGTAATTGTTGTAGATTATCACAATATTTTATTTGGTAAACTGCAGGAGGTGCCATACCCAAATTGTGGGGTTGGGATATAATATGGGGATTCACCAGAGTATTATTACTCGTCATTCATTTCATATGCTTACGACATGTTATCAAGCCAGGATTCATGCATCCAAAAGCATAAAAAAATTCCGCTATGTGTCCTCCATGTTTCTTATCAGCACAAGTTGTTGTTGTTGCCCATGTGTACTGGTCCTGTTGCGTGATTTTTGTTATAACTTATGGTACAAATCACTCTGGAGGCTGCTAAAACCCAAAGAGCTTGAAGCTGGCAATACACGTATCAGTTTTTTTTTTTGATCAGTCCGTGGGCTGATCAAAAAAACTGAACAGATTCCCTCATCCACACATTTGAGGTGGATGAAGGAATCCTCCCTGCTGTACCATTGTATTCTGACAATGAAGACTCTCCCAATGTCAATGTTCACTGAGCTGCAGTGCTGATGGAAGCAACAATTTCCAACAAGCCTGTTCAAGAGCAGTCGGTCCTTAGATCGACTACCCTGGAACAGAAACGGCTCATGAACTGTGTTGCTATGGATATTTATGTGATTTTTTTTAGCATATGTATTTATTAGTTAGTATATTTTTGATACCATGTGTTTTAAAAATCAAGGATCCCCCCTATTGATATGCAAATGTACCAGTTGGACTGGTCTCAGAAAAAGCTCTTTACAGGAAGTGGGGGGGGGGAGGCTTATGATTGGGAAGGAAGCATGTGGTCAGAAGGTGGGGGGGTTGGTTTTGGAAGACAGAGGCAAGACATGGCTGCTTCAAGCTGGAGGACTTTGGAGAAGTTTTGAGTTGGACTTTGACCAAGGAACCTTGAAGGACATTACATCTTGATTCCATCTCTAAGTTGAGTAACTGTTTAGATTACTTATTGCATACATATTGTACATGCTTATTTTGCTAGAAAGGAAAATTGGCTTGTGCATGTTGTAGATATATTTCGTAAGCTATGAATTGCGTTTTGTTCAGTTGTATGTGTGACTTTTCTGTTTAGTAAAAGCATTGATGCACTACAGAAGTCTAAGCTTCCTTGGTTTTACCACAAGAACCTTTATTAGACACCAAGCAAAACAGGTACATAGATGGATCAAAATTCGTTTGGTCCCTGCTGTACCAGCCAAATTTAATTCCATCTATGGCCAGCTTTAGTATCAGCTGAATGCCACTATAGGACTCCACCCTCCATACATGCATACTTACATTGATCTGACAGCTGCATCCTTGCATGTGTGCTTACATTCAGTGCCACAAGTCTCACGCTCCTCCTGCTCATTGCAGCCTTAAAAACGTTATCCTTGGGACTAGGGATGAGCTTAGGTGTGTTCGGACATGAATCCAAACCCACTTGAGCTATCCCACCAGAAAACTATCAAAGCATAAAGCCAGTCATAGGCAGCGGAGGCATGTGTCAGAGGAATTACCAACTCAGCTGCGCCAGCCGCACTCCTGCGCGCATGCTCGGTGGAACGGCGCTTCGGCGCGGGCCGGTGGAACCACGCACGCGCGCTAGTGCGCCAATCTGAGCTCTGGCGGGCCTATATAAAGTGGCCCAGGTACTCTGACAGGTTGCTGGTTTGTTGTCAGCTTCCTGTCTGTACCTGGTTTCCTGTTACCTGTATCTGAACTTCTGTTGTGACCCGGATCGGCTTGACTACTCTGCTCTTCTCCTGGACCTGACCTTTAGCTTTCTTTACGGATCTGCCCTGCTACCTGTGTTTGACCCCTGGCCTGTGACTCGGATCTGTCTCTTGTTTCCACCCCTTGACCTTCTGCCTGCATCTCGGATCTGCTACTTGTCTCCAGCCCCTGACCTGCTGCTTGTACTTCTTGGACTTGTTACTTGTCTCTTGTGCTAGACCCTCAGCCTGCACCTTCAATAATGAACCCTCAGCCTGCACCCGGACTCAGTCTTCTGCCTAATTGCTCTGACCCCTGTTGTGCTCTTGACTTGAGTCTTCAGCTAGGATCCTGCAAAGAGCCGCACCTATCAGGTGTTTGACCCTCAGCCTGCTCTTGGTGGCTTTCCTTCTGCCCTCGCTCAGCTGTTAAGCTCTACTGGATCATCTAGCAAGACCTACCCTTCCTGCTGGTAGCCAGTGCCTGTTCGCGCCATCCTCTTCCTGTGAACCGCTCTCGGCATCTCGGCCTCAGTGAGTACACACGTGACAGCATGCCCCACAGTTCCATATATGCCTTCTCCATCTATGAGTGGCTGTCTGCTATGACAGCTTCTGGCAGCATAGCTCAGGTGGGTTCAGACTCATGTCTGAACATGCCTGAGCTCAGTGAGACTTGCGGCATTTGATGCAAACAATCACTGAAAGCTGCAGATGTGACACCACCTCCCTGCCTGTTCTAACCCCATTTTCACTGAACAAACGTTCCACAACCAGTGTTTCCCCATGCACTTAACAGGGTTGCATCTGGCAGGCCAATCGTGAAATGCAGGTAAGCTTGTGGGGGGGGGGGGGCATTAAATGTATGCAGTTGAGCAACCACCTGTCTAAACCTAGCATTACAGGTAGACTGCAGCATTGACTAATATTGCTGTGTATAATGAAGTGCAATATCCGGTATGCAGTCTAGAAATTAGTTCAAGCGGTAGTACAGTCCACTTTGTGATTTTTACCTACAGGTAAGCCTATAAAAAAAGCTTACTTGTAGGCAGTGCTGGGACAAGGCCATTTGGTGCCCAGGGCGAAGATGGCAAACTGCCCCCCCCCCCCTCCGTTTTTAAGAAAGATTCAATGTCGTTTCATAACAACAATTTACTTAAACAATACCAATTCAATTGGGTTTAAAGCGAAAGAAACAGAGTTCACTAACACATTTTAATTACCGTATATACTCGAGTATAAGCTGACCCAAATATAAGCCGAGGCACCTTATTTTACCACAAAAAACTGGGAAAACGTATTGACTCGAGTATAAGCCTAGGGTGTCCATCTGCATGCCTCACTTTGCCTCACTGTGTCCATGTGCATGCCTCACTGTGCCCATGCCTCACTGTGCCCATGACTAGACTGACGTTTAACATGGGAGTCTATGGAAGGGGTGCCCGGCTTTTAAAAATCGGTGCTCCCCGGCCGTAGGTCCCCCGGACAAAAAACTTTGTACACTTCTAGAGGAGAAATGGGGCTACATGTGTGCCAAGTTTGGGGTCCAGAGGACCTACGGCCAGCTGGTACAGGGTCCCCAAATTCCAGGAGATCAGGCGCAAAAAGGTGACTCGAGTATAAGCCGAGGGGGGCATTTTCAGCACAAAAAAATGTGCTGAAAAACTCGGCTTATACTCGAGTATATACGGTATATGTTTTTTTTATTGGAGGCATTTTGAAAAAATAATGCAAAAATGGTCGCTCTTTTTTTGTTTATAGCGTAAAAAAATAAAAACCGCAGATGTGATCAAATACCACCAAAAGCTCTATTTGTGGGGAAAAAAATGAATGTATTTGGGTACAGCGCTGCACGGCCGCGCAATTGTCAGTTAAAGCAGCGCGGCGCAGTATCGGAAAAAATGGCCTGATCATTAAAGGGGTAAAACCTTCTGGAGCTGAAGTGGTCAACACATACAAAGAAAAACTCTCTCTTACTATTCTGGGGTGGGTGATCCGACCGTGAGTTAACCCAAAAGTTATTTTGAAAGACTGGAGATCAGCTTGAAAACTTATGACTGGGAAGGTGTCCACTATTTTAATAATTAATTTGGTTAGATATAATAGCAGAATTACAACAAAGTGTTACATAAATACAGCAATGTATTCTGAATGTGAACGAAGACTGTAGCTGAAATACTTTCAGGGGTAATATTATTCATTAGGTAGAGATTCGGAAAACAAAATGTTCTATGTTCTAATTAGAATCCTCCTCCTCTCAGCCAGCCAGACACCCCGCCAGTACCACCAAACCCCCCCTCAACCCCAAAACGAAGTAAATGATTTACTAATATGTATTAATACTAGTATGGGCTTACTTGAGATCCTGCACGTTGCAGAGCTTAGCCCCTCCTCCTCGGCTCCTCTAGGTTGCGACTCAAGCTGCGCTCTCTGCTCCTCCCATCACGCTGCGCTCTCTGCTCCTCCCATCACGCTGCGCTCTCTGCTCCTCCCATCCCGGTGGGAGGTCTGATCTCCTGCTCCTCTGTGCCTCCTCCCATCATGCGGCGCTCTCTGCTCCTCCCATCATGGTGGGAGGTCTGATCTCCTCCCTCCCATCACGTGGGAGGAGATCTGCTCCTCCCAGCTGGTGACGTCACTCCGGGCTGGGACTACAGTACAGAGCGCCTGTCAGGGGGAGAATCTTCGTTGACAGGGGCACAAGGCAAGGAAAAGCTTGTCTGTGTAGGCATGTGTCGGGTGTGCAGGACTCAGCGCACTCGGCACATCGTTACAAGTGCAGGCTATAGTGGCTGGAGCCTCCGAGCAATCACTCCAGCCACGTTTTTAGAAGGACACTTCACTGAGCCCCCACCCCCAATAAATTGTACCGCCCAGGGCATCCGCCCCTTCCCCCCCCCCTTGTACCGGCTCTGCTTGTAGGTAAAATTAATATCTCCTAAACGTGCACTGCTTAGAAGATATTCACCCTGGATTTAGCACTTGACATCACCAGCGCATGCTCTCTGGAGGTCTTGCATACCATGCCGGACTTTCAGAGCACTGTTCCATAACCGAGGGCACCCACGCGCATGCCTGAGAGCAACGTCATTGTGGTTTCAGCCATTCACACAGTCGAAGTCCGCGAACCCAGAAGAAAGACTGGGGGGGAGATGGATGCCCACGCAGCGTTGTTAGAGCGCCATGTGGCGCAGATTCCCCCTGTTTGAAACCCCCTGATATTTCAGCAAAGTCCCATAATGGGCTCCTAAAAAAATCTCTAAAGAAATAATTAAAAAAAATTGTGAAAAATAATAAAAAATAAAAACTACTGACACCATCCATTGCCCTACTGACACTGTCAGTATATATAGACATGCATGTGTTTGAGCTTTGGGGTGCACATTCTAATGTAATAGGCTGTGCACACCCACACGCACTGCACAGACATCGTATGTGATTTGAATAGAAATGCAGCGCGATTTCTATCCAAATAACATGTGGTGACCCGCACAGCATAAATGTGAAGGTTTACATATACTCAGTGGCGGCTGGTGCTCAAAATTTTTGGGGGGGCGCAAACAAACTGAAAAAAACACATCAATTGCCGCCACTGTGCCCATTAAACGCAGCCACTGTGCCCAAACGCCACCAGTTTGTCCCCTGAAATGCAGCCAGTTTGTCCCCCATATACAGCCAGTTTGTTTCCATATGCAGCCAGTTTGTTTCCATATGCAGCCAGTGTGACCCCCATTTACAGCCAGTGTGTCCCCATATACAGCCAGTTTGTCCCCATATACAGCCAGTTTTTTTCCATATACAGACAGTTTGTTCCCAAATACAGCCAGTTTGTTCCCAAATACAGCCAGTTTGTTTCCATATACAGCCAGTTTGTTTCCATATACAGCCATTTTGTCCCCATATACAGCCAGTTTGTCCCCATATACAGCCAGTTTGTTTCCATATACAGCCAGGTTGTTCCCAAATACAGCCAGTTTGTTTCCATATACAGCCAGTTTGTCCCCATATACAGCCAGTGTGTCCCCATATACAGCCAGTTTTTCCCCAAATCCAGCCAGTGTGTTCCCATATACAGCCAGTGTGTCCCCATATACAGCCAGTTTTTCCCCAAATCCAGCCAGTGTGTCCCCATATACAGCCAGTGTGTCCCCATATACAGCCAGTGTGTCCCCATATACAGCCAGTGTGTCCCCATATACAGCCAGTGTGTCCCCCATATACAGCCAGTGTGTCCCCCATATACAGCCAGTGTGTCCCCCATATACAGCCAGTGTGTCCCCATATACAGCCAGTTTGTTCCCATATACAGCCAGTTTGTTCCCAAATGCAGCCAGTTTGTCCCCCATATACAGCCAGTGTGTCCCCCATATACAGCCACTTTGTTCCCATATACAGCCAGTTTGTCCCCCATATACAGCCAGTGTGTCCCCCATATACAGCCAGTGTGTCCCCCAATTTACAGCCACTTTGTTCCCATATACAGCCAGTTTGTCCCCCATATACAGCCAGTGTGTCCCCCATATACAGCCCGTGTGTCCCCAATATACAGCCAGTGTGTCCCCCAATATACAGCCAGTTTGTTCCCAAATGCAGCCAGTTTGTCCCCCATATACAGCCTGTGTGTCCCCATATACAGCCACTTTGTTCCCATATACAGCCAGTTTGTCCCCCATATACAGCCAGTGTGTCCCCCATATACAGCCAGTGTGTCCCCAATATACAGCCAGTGTTTCCCCCATATACAGCCAGTGTGTCCCCCATATACAGCCAGTGTGTCCCCCATATACAGCCAGTGTGTCCCCCAATATACAGCCAGTGTGTCCCCCAAATGCAGCCTGTCCCCCCCCCCAGCCCTGCACTTACCTTCCTCTGGTCCGCGCCGTCCTCGATGTCTTCTCCCGCCCTCGATGTCGCTTCAGCCAATCAGGTTACCGGTAACCCGATCCGGTGAACCTGATTGGCTGAAACCCCCACAGTCTTCTCCAAGGAATGCACCCCCGTGCGTACCTTGGAGGAGTTTTTGGAAGCCGATTACAGCGTGAGAGCCCAGTGACTGCCAGGTGTTTTTTCACCTTAATGCATAAGATGCATTAAGGTGAAAAAACACAAGGTGTTTACAACCTCTTTAAGGTTTAAACTCATATTACATGGTTTTGTTAAAAATAAAATAATAAAAACTACTGACACCATCCATTGCCCTACTGACACCGTCAGTATATATACACATGCATGTATTTGAGCTTTGGGGTGCACACCCTAATGTAATAGGCTATGCGCACCGCACAGACATCGCATGTGATTTGAATAGGAATGCAGTGCGATTTCTATCTGTCATGGATATGCAGTAATGTTTGTCTGCCATCTTACCTTCCTCTTCATGTGTTCACCTTAGAGGCCAGGCTCTCACCTGGCTGCTTTTATAATCTCTCCTCCCAGTATGCTTCACCCCAGGCCCTATTAGGGAACACTATATTAACCTGTGCACTGCAAGCCAGCCGTGCTGATCAACGTGTTTGTTAAGCATTGTGTGTTTGGGTTCCTGCCTGCCGTATGCTACGTCTGTCTCTGTGTTAGGATATTGGCTTGTTCCCAACTATCCCTGTCTGCTAGTGACCTTGACCTTCGGCTTGTCCTTCGTTTATCTGTGTCTGCTTGTTGCCCGGACCATGGCTTTTCCCCTCACTATTCTTGTATCCTGTGCTGCTGCTTCCCCTCTATCCTCTTTACCCTACGGAGCGTGAGCTAGGGGACTTTGGGGGCCGCGACCTGGACCCAGCTGCAGCGTAGGCCATCCTCACCACTAGAGGCTCTGGTGAAAACCTGCTGGGTCTTCTACTCTGCGCCCTGGGGAATCTTGGGCTGTAGCTCCCTGTGGATCCCTGTTGTTGTGCTCCACTGGTCCCGCTTTCCACAACCACCCACAGCAGTAGGCCATAGGGTTCACTACCTTGTGGTGCACTCCTAACCCCCTACGGTGTGCATCTGTCATCTGGCCACAGGTGACCTGACACTATCCAAATCACATGTGGTGTCCCGCACAAAATATATGCGAATCCAGCCTTACAAAGTGAAGGTTTACATACAAATGTATGCTTTAATTTCATGATTACAAATTAAAAATAAATTTGACATATGAAGGGGGAAGCGAATACATGCTAAGTACGTCACTGACCACAAACTTTCTCAAAGACTCATTAGTCTAAGACCCCATACACACTATACAACTTTAGTTGTCTGATTTCCTTTAGATTTATACAAACCATGGAGTGGAGGGGCCTGTCTGATTGCGTACAAATTGAAACTCTTAAGGTTTGACCTCATATTATATGGTTTTGGTAAACCTGAAGGAAAAAATCTACAGAAAATTGCATAGTGTGTATCCAGCTTTAGGTTAAGTTTACACTTACGGTGAGGGAGAACTGAAGGCCGGGGTTGCAGAACCAGTTGAAAGGTGATACATTTGTATGCACATGTAACATACACAGGCCTTATTACGTAATTTTAAATGTGAGTGTATATTTGTTCTATGACAATTTTGAATACATTTTAAAATGATAAAGCACTATTGCAAGATCTGATTGCTTTGCATGTGGTCAATGAAATTGGAGTTTGGGGGCAGCAATAAGGAGGCATTATACTAAAAGGTGATCGATGTGATCTGAGCCCATGGGCAGTTTATAAGAAGGAGCACTCCAGAGGATTGATTATTCTCAAAGGCGCATTTAAATAGCCTATAAGGTGAGGGCATAACCGGTAGAGGGATCACAAGGATTTTGAGATATACAGAGAGGTGGATGAGTGTGAAGCAGGGACATGCAGTCAGGGGGAAACCTCACCTGCCATGATCATAAAAAAAAACCCAGAAGAAAGACTGGGGGGAGATGGATGTCCTCCCAGCATTGTCAGCATACGGCTGGAGGGCTTAGTTTTAGGGTAAGTATTTTATAATGTGCCAAAATGCGATGCTAATCACCCCGTGTGGTGCAAATTCCCCTTGTTTAAACCCCTGATATTTCAGCAAAGCCCCATAACGGGCTCCTAAAGAAAACCTGTAAAGAAATAATAAAAAATAAAAAATTGTGACAAATAAAAAATAAAATAATAAAAACTACTGACACCATCCATTGCCCTACTGACACCGTCAGTATATATACACATGCATGTGTTTGAGCTTTGGGGTGCATACCCTAATGTAATAGGCTGTGCACACACCTCTGCGCACCGCACAGACATCGCATGTGATTTGAATAGGAATGCATCGCGATTTCTATCCAAATCACATGTGGTGTCCCACACGGCATATATGTGAATCCAGCCTTACAAGGTGAACAATTATTTTGCATGGAAATTTGGTGTTATGTATTGTAGGCCTGCAATTCTTAGTAATTACTTACTTAAACCTGACCAAACAAGAGTCTAGTAGACATCCCAGGTATGATAAAGTTTGAAACACAAAATCATAAATTAATAATATAATAAATAACTATAAATAATTATGACAAATAGTAATGTAATTATAATAAAAATTATTCAATAATGTAATCAAATCAAAAACACTGAAATTTGCTCAGTTGCAGAATTGTCGCTGTCATTAGATTTAGTGTTTGATGACGAATTTCCCCACAAATCGCTATCGCTCAATTCTGCAAGTGATTCTAATTTATTATCGCTGTTTTCTAGCTGATCTAAAACCACTTTTGACATAAAGGGACACTTTTTGGTTGCTATGGACAATCTCCAGTTTCCAGGCAGAAAGAAGAGTTTTTATTATCTAAAACTGCATGCAGGACACTGGGCAGACCACTAGGGACAAAGGGGGTGTGTAATTATTTGATACAGTACTGTAATCAGTAAGATTACTGTATACTGTATCTATACTGTCTTTTTCACTTTTTGAATTTGGCGCTGAACTCTGTCCCCGTGTGCCGCAACGTCGCAGGGAACGGAGCTCGGCACTCGGCAGTGTGAATCGAGCGAGACACGGCTCGCACACACTGCGGGGAGACATCGCAGGATCCAGGGAACAAGGTAAGTAACTTTCCCTGGATACTGCAATGCGATCCCGAGTCTGGCTCTGGGTTACCGCTTTTGGTATGAAAAACTCACCCCGAGACAGACTCGGGATTACCGCAAAGGGGGTTAACTACAAGGAAAAAACATGTGTTTATGGGTATAAGATTTAACCATAATGCCATGTTTTTCCTCACACAGTTAAGAGGGAGAATGAGAATCTGCTGCTGCTGAAAAGGTACTGTTATTTACAAGCTAAATCATATATTATTATGCTATATGTTATAAGATAATAATTTATTATTTATCTATTTACTGTGAAATTACTGGTTGGAAGTTATAACTTCAAACTTCAGTAATTTGTCCAGTAATCCACCTGCTTGAGTACAGTTTTTGAAAATATAGTAAATTACCTTAAAAACAATATATAATAATTATTTGTGTATAAATTACTTATGAAAATTAACCACTTGCCACCCAGGCCAATTCTGACACTTCCCTCCTACATGTAAAAATCATTTTTTTTTTTGCTAGAAAATTACTCAGAACCCCCAAACCTTAAATATATTGTTTTAGCAGACTAAATAAATGAATATGCAATAACAATGAATAAAATGGTGGTCATTGCAACTTTTTATGTTGCACAGTATTCGCGCAAAAAAGAAAAAAAACCACTAAAGTTAGCCCGATTTTTTATTTTTTTTTGTATACTATGAAACATCGATGATGTTACGCTGCGTAAATAGATACCCAACATGTCATGCTTTAAAATTGTGCACACTCATGGAATGGCGCCAAATTTCAGGTACTTAAAAATCTCCATAGGTGACGCTTTCATTTTTTTTACAGGTTGCGTGTTTAGAGTTAGAGAGGAGATCATTGCTCTCGCTCTACCGATCGCGGCGTATGTAACGATCGCGGCAACGTTTTCTAACGTCCTGCAAGCGGAACGCCCCAGTGTGAAAGCACTCGGGCTTTCACACTGAGGACGCAGGGGAGGCGCTTTACAGGTCCTATTTTTAGCCCAAAAGTGCCTGAATAACGACTCAGTGTGAAAGGGGATTTAGCGCTGCACTCATTTTGATATATCTTGTTTAGTCACATGTTTAGGAAGTGTGGGTAGTGCCGGTGTTCTGCCGAGCTGGTTCCGCCTATCGATATGGTTCCGAACTCGACTGCGCAGGCGCAATCCGAGGCGAAGGAATTCTCTGAGCGTGAACAGCTGTTCGGCAGCTGTAGACGCGCTCGCTCCCGATGCTAGGGGAACCAGCTCAACAAGAAAGCGGCGGAGGCGGAGACTGGGACACGCCGCTCTATAGGGCAGCATTAAACAAGTTGATGGCCGGGTGACACGCCGCTCTGTACAGCAAGGGGCGGATGAGTGAGTGTGCGCTCCCTGAAATGTTAGACGGCAATTACATGTACAACACTCACCCTATAGAGCGGCGTGTCACAGTGTCCGCCCCCGCCCCTTGCGCCCGCTCATGAACATTTTAAAAAATACAGAGCGGCGTGTCACCCGGCCATCAACTTGTTTAATGCCGGCCTAGAGAGTGGCGTGTCCCAGTCTCCGCCCCCGCCGCTTTCTGCGCGGCGTGTATCCTCGGGAGCGAGCGCGTCTACAGCTGTAGATGTTCGTAGATTTCCGTGTGTTCCGAGTGCGCATGCGCAGTTCAGCTCGGAACCATATCGATAGGGGAACTAGGTCGACAAGACACCGGCAGCTTCTCTGGATTAGCATAGCAGCTCACAAGGTTTTTACATATTCAAATTTTTATATTTCTACTATGGGCCTGTTAATTCAGCGATATCTTTGTCATTGTTAAAGATAACAAGGTAATTTTTTAAGGACAAACAAGGCTTTTCTTTCAGGATATTGTTTTCCAACAATGATTTTTTTAGCAAACCTTAGGCCCGGTTCACACAGGGGCGACTCGTCAGGCGACTCGGTCGCCTGACGAGTCGCGTCCCATGCTGTTCAATGGAACTGTTCTAATAGGAGCGACTCAGGTCGCGCCGACTTAGAAAAAGGTTCCTGTACTACTTTTGGGGGCGACCCAAGGCGAACTGCATTGACTTCTATACAGAAGTCTTTATGCAAATCGCCTCGGCGGGCGTCTCAAGTCGTCTTAAGATCGCGCCACCGAGGTCGCCCCCAGAAGTCGTGCCGCGTCGTGCCGCCCCTGTGTGAATGTTTCCTTACACAATAAAACGCAACACAACTAAACAAAACACACTTTTTCTTTTTCGTTTTTTTTTTTTTTTCCTTTTTTCCCTGTGTTTTGTTTTCTTAGATGTGTGCATTTGTTTTGTAATCTGTCTGATGAAATTACTATGCTACCTATATATGTATGAATTTTGTTTATATTTGAATTTGTTTGTCTGTATAATAATTTTCAATGAAATTAGATTGAGCTAAAAATAAAAGTTTTTACTGCACATAAAATGTGCGCATTTTATTCTGTAATTTGTCTTGTTTTCAATGAAACTAAATTTATGATTCTGGTACAAAGCATTGCTACATTATTTACAAATGAAATTAAGTGTTTTGTTTTTTCAATTTTGTGCTTTTTTAAATGAGAAATATGTAAACATATGTTAAATGTGTAAAAATATTACCAGAAAAAATGTTTAAATATTAATAGTTAATGAGATAGAAACAAACAAAAAAAAATCAACAGGAAAATAATAGTTGAAGAGAGAAGGAGGCTAAAGCTGGATACACACCATACAACTTTTGTTCGATTTCCTTTAGATTTACCTTCAACTATGTAGTGCAAGGGTCTGCCTGATTGCATACAAATTGAAAGTGTTTAGGTTTGACCTCATATTATATGGTTTTGGAAAATCAAAAGGAAAAAAATCTAAAGAAAATTGCATAGTGTGTATCCAGCTTCAGGAGTTCGTTTGGGTTGATTACAGTAAACTAAAGGGTAATTAGGGGGACATTTTACTGGTTAGGTCGTTTTATGTTGCTTTTTCAGACCCAGGAAAGTTTGACCCAAGACAAGGCCGGGCCTAGCAGCCAAACAACCGAGTCCAGAGTCCCTACCCTGCGCCCTCCTACCAAAAGGGGCGGGAAGAGGCACCACCTGGATGAGGCCACAGCCGACTTCCTAAGTAGGGCTACAGCAGTGATCACCACAGCACCGGATAGTGCTGAAGGCTTTGGCTGTTTTACAGCGGGAAGTTGACGTGGATCAAAGGGAGCTATGTGAGGGGCTCATCATACAGCTCCTCAGCAAGGCGAGGAAACGGGAGCTTACCCCTAAATCCCATGTGTGTGATTTGGACCACACAGCTACTCAACATCAATCTTACCCACCCCATCCAACCTACCCACCCCATCCAACATACCCACCCCATCCAACCTACCCACCCCAGCAACATGGGGGTCAGTGGCCACATCAGACCCTGGATCCCAAATAAGGCCGGTGGTCTGGGGAGTTTAGGGGCTACTAATAAGTTCTGATTATTTACTACGTTTTTTTTGGGGGGGGGGGTCATGTTGATTTTTATAGCCAAACATTTTTGTGGTTGACCAAGAAAAAGTCAAATCATTATTTTAGTTGGGTTGGTAATGCACACTATCCAAAATGGCCTCCGCTGATGTGGAGCGAAGTGTGGAAAGCCATGTACGTGTTTCAGTCTGGTATGCCAAAAATACCAGCCTCTTGGAGTACCACAGCCTGGGGACAGATATGTCTTCTGCTGCTGCTTCCCATCTTTTTTAGTTCCCGACCTTCTTTGGCCTCCCTGTTGTATGTACTCCTCAGGTTCCCAAGTTCAACATTAAATTAAATTAATATTTGTATGCCCTGGGGTACAGAGGCTTCGCCATTTCCACCATTTGATCTGTTGCTGCCTTCATGTTTGGAATTAGGATATGCCATTATTATTATGTTTCATTTGATTTACAAAACAAAATAAAATGTTGAATAAATTATTAATTTTGTGTTTTACATTAATATTTACAGTTTGGGAGTAGGCAGGTAGATTTAAAAAAATAAGGGACACAAATATAGTAGCTGGTGGTTTCATCATCAAATACATAGGGGATAATGGGGTTGTGCTAACTTGAACCAATAAATAATATATATATATATATATATATATTGTGACAGAAGGAAGGTAAAGTCACCTGGTTGCATCCAGGGGGGTAGATATATTTCGCCCAGATTCAGGCTTTACGCCGACTTATACAACTAGGTGGAGAGTTGTATAAGCCCAGCTGAGGCTAGTAGGCTCATGGATGACTCATACCTCTAGGGAGAGTGCTGGGCGTCGTGCAGACAGGGAGTTGATGAGACCAGCTGAAGCTTGTCAGCTCATTTAGGCCTCTATAAGAACTCCCAGCTTCATTAGATGTTGGCTCATGCCTGGACCCAGACCTGTGTGGACTGTCTAGGGAGAGTGAACCCCTGTGCGGTGAGACAAAGCCTGTGTGGCTATTTGCTTGGACACTTAAAAACCAGGGACTTAGGGACTAGGACAGCACTAGGCTGATCCCAGTTGTTAGTTAGGAAACCTGTATGTTTAGTCAGAGGTCAAGTTGACCAGGATTTATTTTGTTTATGTTTCTTTTGCTTTGCTGTGTTTTGTCACTGTAAATAGAAAATAAACCGCACCTTTTTGATTTTGAAAACCACAACCTCCCTTTGCTGGGCCTGTTTTTGTGTGGGGAGCCCATCTCGGGGGTCACACACACCCGCTGCCGAGCTAACCCCCTCACAGTTGGTGGAGAATGCGGGCAGTTTTTTTTTAAGCCAGCATGGAGGAGATACTGAAGCAGCTGGCTCTAGCAAATGCCAATCAACAGCAGACAAATGCAGGTTTGCAAAAGAGCCTTGCAGCTCAACAACAGAACTTCGCAGCCCAGCAGCAAGCTCATCAACAGAGCCTTGCAGCCCAGCAGCAAGCTCATCAACAGAGCCTTGCAGCCCAGCAGCAGACAAACGTAACTTTGCAACAGAGTCTGGAGGCTCAGCAACAAGCCCAGCAGCAATCTGAGGCCCGCTTCATAGACCTGTTGCAGAAGCAAGAGCAGAGACTACAACAACAGATGGTAGCAGTAATGCAGCAACGTCCGCAGACCAGTGAGGAAAGCCGTCCCACTAATACCGCGTCCTTTGGGGTGAGTCGTTTATTGACAAAAATGACTGGAGAGGATGATCCAGAGGTATTTTTGACCACATTTGAAAGGACCGCTGAAAGAGAAAAGTGGCCTGAGGAGCAGTGGGCTGGACTGGTGGCTCCTCTGTTAACTGGTGAATCGCAGAAAGCTTACTATGACCTAGAGCCTAACCAAGCAAAAGACTATGTGATGCTAAAAGCTGAAATATTGGCAAGGCTGGGTGTCACCCAGGCTGTCCGGGCTCAGCGTGTGCATAACTGGACTTTCCAGCTTGGAAAACCCCCCAGGTCTCAAATGTATGATCTCATTCACCTGAGCAGAAAGTGGCTACAGCCAGAGACTTTGTCCGCACCAAAGATTGTGGAACGTGTTGTAATGGATCGGTTTTTGAGAGCTCTTCCTACTGCCATCCAAAAGTGGGTAAGCCATGGAGACCCAGAGACGGCCGATGGTCTTGTGGATCGTGTGGAGAAATACTTGGCTACAGAGAACCTGACGGCCTCTTCCAGAGACACTCGGACTTTCCACCCTAAGACCAGACCATCCCCAGGGGCGGATAAGAGGATTCCAAGGGGTGAGGGTGGAGAGAGTGAGAGGGTGGGAGCTCTACCCCAAGTTTGGCGAGAACAGCCTGGGAAATCAGCGGCTCAAGAGGCGGCAAGAAGGATCGTTTGCTACCGCTGCCGGCAAGCGGGACATATTGCAGCCAATTGCCCGGTTGTGGAGGAACCCATGCAGTGTGACTTTCTGACGGGCAGACGTCAGTCGCTGTGTGCGACAGTCGCATGCACTGCCATTCGAGGAACTGAGAAACATTTATGCAAAATGTGTGTTAATGGTAGAAATGTTGTGGTATTGCTGGATTCAGGTAGCCTTGTGACCCTGATAAAGGCTGAGTTAGTTAAAACAGAGGTCTCTGGGAATAGCAAGGTAGCTGTTATTTGTGTGCATGGGGACACCCGAGAGTATCCAGTGACTACAGTGTGTTTCGAGACCCCCAAAGGTACCCTCTCTCATCCAGTGGGCTTAGTATCTCAGTTACCGCATGACGCCATTGTGGGAAGGGATTTTCCGAAGTTCTGGGAACTGTGGGATGATCCTGAGCCCCCCACTGGTGCCCCTATGTACCAGGAATGTGATAGCCAGAACTCCCCTGAGAGTGGTGAGGACTCTCCGGAATTTCCCTTATCAGTATTGGCAGGGGAGACTCAAGAAACTGGAGAGGAGCCCACCTCCTCAGACGAAAACCTACCGTCTGTGGAGTTTTCTGATCTTGAGGTTCACAGGGAAAACTTTGCCACAGAACAGTTGAAAGACCCCGCCCTAATAAAGGCACGGGAAAACGTAGTGAAAATAGATGGCGAGTTAGTGAACCCAGATAATACCTGCACTTACCCATACTTCAGCGTAGAGAAGGACCTACTGTATCGGGTGGCAAAAAGGGCAGAAGAAACCGTTGAGCAGCTTGTGGTGCCCAAACCTTACAGGAAGTTGGTGTTGGAGTTGGCCCATGGGCACATTCTTGGAGGTCATCTGGGGACAGAGAAAACCCGAGAGAGGGTATTACAGAGATTCTATTGGCCGGGGGTGATGAAGGACATAGAAAATTATTGTTCCTCCTGCCTTGTGTGTCAGAGGTCGGCCCCGATGCCACATTTCCGTAGCCCGCTGGTCCCTCTACCCATCATTGAGGTCCCGTTTGAGAGGATCGCCATGGATTTGGTAGGTCCTATAATCAAGTCCGCTAGGGGGCACCAGTACATATTAGTTATAATGGACTATGCCACCCGTTATCCAGAAGCGATCCCTCTCCGAAATACCTCGGCCAAAGCCATAGCCAAAGAGCTATCTCTTGTGTTTAGCCGGGTGGGTATTTGTAAAGAACTGCTTACGGACCAAGGTACACCCTTTATGTCCCGGGTTATGAAGGAGCTGTGTAAATTGTTCAAAGTGACGCAATTACGTACATCTGTGTATCACCCCCAAACCGATGGGCTGGTTGAAAGATTCAACAAAACCCTAAAACAAATGTTGAAGAAAGTGGTGGATAGAGATGGAAAGGATTGGGACTGTCTACTTCCTTATCTGATGTTTGCTATTAGGGAGGTGCCCCAATCCTCTACGGGATTCTCCCCCTTTGAGTTACTGTATGGGAGACACCCAAGAGGGCTGTTGGATATTGCCAAGGAAACTTGGGAAAGTGAGAGTTCTCCCCACAGGAGTGTGATTGAGCATGTCGCCCTGATGCAAGACCGAATTGCACAGGTAATGCCCATCGTGAAGGAACATTTGGCCCAAGCGCAGTTAGCACAGCAGAGAGTGTACAACCGTGGAGCCAAGACCCGTACCTTTTCCCCGGGGGATAGGATACTGGTACTTGTCCCTACGGTTGAAAGTAAATTCCTTGCCAAATGGCAAGGCCCCTACGAGATAATGGAAAAAGTGAGCGAAGTGAATTACAAGGTCAGACAACCAGGAAGGCGAAAGCCCGAACAGATCTATCACGTTAATCTGTTGAAAGCCTGGAGGGATAGAGAGTCCCTAGTCGCAGACACTTGGTCACCAGCTCAAACTGGTTGCGTGATTCCTGAGGTTGGAATAGCAGCCACCTTGTCACAACCCCAACAACAGGAGGTTAAGGAGTTTGTGCTTCGCAACAAGGAGGTATTCTCTGAGCTGCCGGGACAAACATCTGGGGTAGAGCATGACATCATTACCCCGCCCGGTGAAAGGGTGAAGTTAAAACCCTATCGGATCCCAGAGGCCCGACGGGAGGCAATACGGGAGGAAGTACAGAAAATGCTGAACTTAGGGGTGATAGAGGAGTCCCAAAGTGATTGGTCTAGTCCCATTGTGTTGGTGCCTAAACCGGATGGGAGCTGGCGATTTTGTAACGATTTTCGTCAGTTGAACAAAGTTACAAAATTTGACACCTACCCCATGCCACGTATAGATGAGTTGATCGACCGGCTGGGAACAGCCCGATACATGACGACTCTTGACCTCACAAAAGGGTATTGGCAAATCCCCCTGGCCAAGTCGGCCAAAGAGAAAACCGCATTTGTAACCCCAGACGGGGCGTTCCAATATAAAAGAATGCCGTTCGGGTTACAGAATGCGCCGGCCACATTCCAGCGGAAAATGGACCAGATGCTGAGGCCCCATCGGAAGTATGCTGCGGCTTACCTGGATGACGTAATTGTCCATAGCACAGATTGGGCCTCACATCTGCCAAAAGTGCAAGCAGTCCTGGACTCTGTTCGGGAAGCGGGGTTTACGGCTAACCCCAAGAAGTGTACCATTGGGCAGGAGGAGGCCAAATATCTTGGATACACCATTGGGAGGGGAGTAATAAAACCCCAACTCAACAAAGTCGAGGCCATCCAGAGTTGGCCACGTCCCAACAGCAAGAAGCAGGTACGAGCCTTTCTGGGAATCGCTGGGTATTATCGGCGATTCATTCCCCACTTTGCTTCTAAGGCTGTGCCCCTAACCAACCTGACGAAGGGGAAAGGGTCGGTCATGATTAAATGGACCCCCGAGGCTGAGGCAGCATTCCAATTCTTGAAACAAGCCTTATGTAGCCAGCCAGTGTTGTACTCACCCGACTTCTCTAAAGACTTTGTCGTACAAAGTGATGCGTCAGATGTGGGGTTAGGAGCAGTATTGTCCCAGGTCTGGAACGGGGAAGAGCACCCAGTCATTTACCTCAGCAGGAAGTTGAAGTCCCATGAGGTAAATTACGCCACCGTTGAAAAGGAGTGTTTAGCGGTGAAGTGGGCTCTAGATTCCCTTCGGTACTACCTGCTAGGTAGGCACTTTGATATGGTTACGGATCACGCTCCGTTAAAGTGGATGGCTCAAAACAAGGAAACAAATAGAAGAGTGAATAGGTGGTTCCTGGCCCTCCAGGAATTCAACTTCACAGTAAAGCATCGCCCTGGCGTTCAAATGGGGAATGTGGATGCTTTGTCTCGAGTACATGAATGCCTGATTGCTGGTGTTCCAACCCCGAGGTTAAAACAAGAGGGGGGGTATGTGACAGCAGGAAGGTAAAGTCACCTGGTTGCATCCAGGGGGGTAGATATATTTCGCCCAGATTCAGGCTTTACGCCGACTTATACAACTAGGTGGAGAGTTGTATAAGCCCAGCTGAGGCTAGTAGGCTCATGGATGACTCATACCTCTAGGGAGAGTGCTGGGCGTCGTGCAGACAGGGAGTTGATGAGACCAGCTGAAGCTTGTCAGCTCATTTAGGCCTCTATAAGAACTCCCAGCTTCATTAGATGTTGGCTCATGCCTGGACCCAGACCTGTGTGGACTGTCTAGGGAGAGTGAACCCCTGTGCGGTGAGACAAAGCCTGTGTGGCTATTTGCTTGGACACTTAAAAACCAGGGACTTAGGGACTAGGACAGCACTAGGCTGATCCCAGTTGTTAGTTAGGAAACCTGTATGTTTAGTCAGAGGTCAAGTTGACCAGGATTTATTTTGTTTATGTTTCTTTTGCTTTGCTGTGTTTTGTCACTGTAAATAGAAAATAAACCGCACCTTTTTGATTTTGAAAACGACAACCTCCGTTTGCTGGGCCTGTTTTTGTGTGGGGAGCCCATCTCGGGGGTCACACACACCCGCTGCCGAGCTAACCCCCTCACAGTATATATATATATATATATAAATCAGATTTTTAAATATAACAAAAACACAAATCAATAAGAGGAAAGACGTTGTTTTTTAATTACTCCGTCTGTATCACCAGAAAAACAGCTTATAGTATTATTAGGGCATTATAAAGAATAAAGAAAATGTGCGCTGCATTTCCAGAATTCAAAATTGCAGCGTCACGAATGTGATCTCTCCATAACGAATGCTAGTTTTACAAGACAGAAGGCTCCCGGCTGTTCCTTGCTTCTGAGCATGCGCATTCGTACCTAGGACAAAAGTCTGATTGGTTTTCTGTACACACGGTCGGACTTTGCTCCATCGGACTTTTGTTGACCAAAAGTTTG